>CM033727.1:44970492-45616924 GCA_019671005.1 Hibiscus mutabilis
TCCAAATGTCATAGTTCAGGGTATACATGAAGTGGCTATCATATTCTAGCTTCATGTGATAATAATGGTTCCAAGCATCACTGATTGTCTGAACCTTCTGTCTAAACTCACCTTGGAATTCGAATTCTGATGAACCAAGACCGGTGGTGAATGGATAAACTGCCGAGATCCATACTGACGAGATACCAGCAAAGGAACACATCCAATTCCTCCACACAAACCTAGAAACATTAAGAAGTTGAAATCTCCACATTTGTATAGGACTTTGGTGTGACCCATCCAAGGAACCCTCCATCTGATGTCTTTGTCACGATGATCCCTGAATATATCAATCCAATTATTCTTCTTAATAGTAGGCCACTCCTTTACCAAAAATTCCTGAAGAGGTGAGAAGTCCAGGGAAAACACATTTGATAAAGCCAATGTCGGGCACTTCTAGAAATGACTGAGGGCCCAAACTTGTAGAAGTGGAGCACATCCTCCAAAATAAGCACCTTCAATTTTCCAGCAAGCATTAAGGGAAATGAAGGTTTCAGCAAGTACAGCTGGCACTGGATTGACTCCTCTCTTTAGCTGTTCAAGGAAATCAAGTAGTGCCACATCAATGTTTCCCATAACCCTCGGAAAGATGACTAAACCATAAATTGCAATGGCTAGGAGATCAAGTCTCTTCTCTCTATCAGGGTGGATTGAAATTATACTTCTGATGCTTGACCAAGGGAAATTAAAGGTGCCTCCTCTCTTTTGTATCAACCCTTAACGCAACCATCACTCATACCAGCGAACGTCTGAAGCTTTGCATGTGGGTTTTTGTGTTTAGGAGGCTTGGCATAAACCCAGTTCTTCTTCACTTTGCACAGGTTGAAAAGGGCTAAGTACTTATCAAATGTAGGAATCATGTCTTCTTTATTAAAAGTGAAGCAGCAATATCCCGGATTCCAGAATTGAATCAAGGCTTTCAGCAGCTGATCATCAACCTTTACGTACAAGAGATAGGCTATATCACTGTAGACTTCATGGAACAACTGCTTAGTCTCATAATCAAAGTTTCTATCTCATGATCAGCTACTAGACTGTTTCCAAATGTTCGCTTATTCACCTCTGACCAATGCCGGACCTTTGCATTCTCCTCTTCACTTTTTAAAATTCTTCTGTCCATAATAAGAGTTTTTCAAATTTGAGCAATGATTTTGAGAATCAACCCCTTCTATATATGTAATGATGTGGCATGGTTATGCAAAACAACAAGACAAGGGAACATAGATTAGAATAAAAAAATACAAAGAATTCAAAAACAATTCTGGGCAGCATATTCTAATACCCTAGGACATGTCTCCATTTATTACTAAAACCCTAGGTTTTTCGCATGGCTCTATTAGGGTGGGCTCCAAATTCTCAAACGGTTGAGTTCTAAAGGGTACCAGAGCTATCCTTGTTGTCCCCTACTAAGGGTAGCAAGGCTCCTGGTTCTCGCCCATTATAGGCTTCAAACGAACCAAGTTCAACTCAGGAGGACTCACTTCCTATGTCTTCTCGAAGAATCAGTATCCTTACGAAGACATGAGGCATATGAATCACGAAGGTACTTGCTAGGCTCATATGGAGAATCAATATTCTGACATGAGCGAAGCATTTTCCCCTCACTTAACAATTGGGTAGAGCTCAGGAATAGAGCTTTTTTTGCAAAAAAAAATTTAATGCGTAAAATAGAATTACATTCATTAAACGGACAAATAAATTGAAACCTTTGTGAACTTGCAAATTCCTTTTCTAAAAACATTTTGAAAACAGTTTGTGGCCTGACCCTCTTTTATTTTTTTTAAACAAAATATCCCCAGGGAGTCACCAAGCTGCCGCAACTTTTTTTTAGGAAAAAGGTTTTGACGTTTTGGAACACTTAATAAAATCATGGAGTGGCCACCAATCTTTTTAAAAAAAGTGTGATTGGATCATTTTTTAAAACAAGGGTATTTTGATAAAACGTTTTATTTATCAAAATTACATTTTGGCCCACGAAAACAAGAGAAAACAGGTTCGGGGGTCGATTACGTGTGGGGAATGATTAGCACCCCTACAACGCCCAAAAATTGGTACCTAATTGATTTCAAAAAGCATTTTTAAAATTGGAATTTGCAAGTTCACAAAACTTTGATTTATTTGTCCGCAAAATGAATATAAATCTATTTTATCGGCCTTATCGCCCGGGAAATAAACTTTAATCACTGCCAATACTCCTGGCGCTAACCCATCATTCCCGTTTGATAAGACACCGCATTAATTAAGTTTTCACTTTTTAACAAATAAACAGGAAAATTATATGAGTTAAAGTTTTTTATTAAAATTTAATCAGTGATTAACACCTAAAGAAACATCTACATTCATTTTAACTATTATAGTTATAATATAATTAAGTGTGTTTTATTGAAGATGAAGAATGTTTTACAACATACATGTCTTTAATCTAAGTTTTAAGTCCCTAATCCTAAGGTTTTACATACATACAAATATATATACATAAAAGGCATAAAAGAAATAATTAATTAAATAAAAAAAAAAGGAAATACTTAAAATTAAACAAAGAAAAGGATTTTTTATATTTTTTAAAAAAGGAAAATATGAATTAAGGACTAATTTGAAAGAAAACCAAAATGTGAGGGTTAATTTGAAAACAATTTGAAATTAGGTGCCGAATTGAAAGGAAAAAGGACGAAATTGAAACAATTAAAAATTGAGGTGCTGCGACGCGAGATCCAGGAAAGAAGGGCGTGGGTTATACTCGGGTTCGGGTCGGGTCAAACTGGTTAGTATATATACTAAATATTATAACAGGTTTCATTTTATAATTTCTCCCCCAAATGAATCAAAACCGGCTCTTCTTTGAATTCTCCGTCGAGTTTATTGTGCTCTTCATAAAATGAAGAACACGAAGAATATTCGTCATGCCGGCTGCCTTCCACCGGCGCTGGTCGCCGTTGTCGGCGGCAAAATTCTTAGATTCTGATGAAATTTCCAGATTCTGGCGACGTTTCGAACCAAAAAAAGGTAAAATAATTCTTTTCTTCTTTATTTAAACTGAAATTGAAAGTAAGTAGATAGGAAAAGTTACCAGAAATTGCTTCTTTTTATTGTTTCCGAATGATGATTACAAACTGCTTGCTCCTATAAATTTCTAATGCTATTTCTATGTGTCATTTTTCTCTAGAATTGTTCCTGTTGTTTACAATGATTTACAGTGCTATTTATAGTACAAGGAATGCTTGAACATTAAGCACAAATCTCTAATTTCTTCCCTAGATTATCTCCTATTTGATTTGAATTGCTTGATCTTTGCTAGAGGCTTCAATTTAGGGATTAACCCTTTCCATTTTGCTTCCGATTTTGGTTCTGATTTGCCTTTTGTATCTTTGTCCATATCCGATTGTAACTTGATTTTTGCTAGGGCACCAATTTAGGGATTTAATTCCCCTTTGAATTTCTGGGCTCTAATCTAGGGATTTAACCCTCTTGTTCCTCTGTTTACATGTTTCTGATGATTCAAACGGCACCGGTGAGAAACGATCGGAGCGAGTGAAGCATCAGAGAAGATGAAGTGATCGGCCGGAGCTGAAACGTCATGCGCGTGGCTGCCACGCACGAGTGGTGATCCGCGTGATATACCCCGAAGCAATCTGGGCCATTGGATAGCATCCTGATCGAACGGCTGAGAAGCTGAGGCGCTATATCATCCCCAGCTGGCATGATCTCTACCGTTGGATCTGCCCTTTGATCCAACAATCCTGCTTCAACTGCACAAGAGAAAGAAACGGGATTAGGGTTTTTTTTGGGTTATAAACGGGCCTGCCGGCCTTTTGTATATTAGACTCTTATGTTTTTTATTAATGGATTCTGATTTAAATGGACTTTTTATTTATTTTTAAATACAATTGGGCTATGTGTTTCCATATTTTTGGGTTTTATAACTTATTATATTAACTACTAACTAATATTCAATCTATGTTAATTCTAATTACCTTATCAATCATGCTAATATATAACAACTATATACGGTACATTAATAATTCTAATATACTAACAATTATACACATTGTATAAGACCTAAACTATTCTAATACTAGCAATAGTATTTACAACCATAATATATTAACTATGTTATCAACTATATGACACCTAACTATACTATTAATAACATTAATATTTACAACTATTACAATACATTAACATAACTAAAATAATGGTGAAAATCTAGTGATAACAAACATGACCCCACCAAAACATGTGGAGATAAACATTTTATCTCTGAAAAAAATCATCAATAGGGTTATAAAACACATCTTTGTTCTTACAAAGCACCGGTTAGCTGATGTTCTTACCAGGGCTCTTCCAAGAACTGTTCTAGATGATTTTACATCCAAGTTGGGAATCTACAACATATATTCACTAGCATGAGGGGGAGTGTAGATAATTGGCATATAAAATGGAGTTAATGTAGATTGTAGATTGGTGTAGATTGTGATAAATTAGGGAATTATATTCCCTAATATCTAGCTGCTAACATTTAGTAACAATCATGTAGCTTTGTGTAATTTTTCTAGATTAGACTCTCTTTGTAACCTATAAATAGGCACTACTTTTATCAATAAAAGATATCAAAAAATGCAGAAAAATAATCTTTCTTGTTTACACATACCACTTTTCTACATAAATGAATTTGTTTTTAATAAAAAGAAACTGTCAATTGATGATATGTTGTTCCTTGTGAAGTTGTGTTCCTTGTATTGGGTGAAAGCATCTTAATGGTCGAATGATATTGTTGAAGTCCAATGGTGGTCATGCCCATGGATGTTGGTAACAAGGAGAGCTGCTTGTACGAGTTTTATATGGGAACCTCCATTGCCGAATATAGTAAAATTTAATATAGATGGTTCGGCAAAAGGTAAACTAGGTACGGGGTGTGGGGATGTTTTGCGTGATTTCATGGGGTAAAGTTTTGGCCGTATTCTCAGAGCCGTTGGTAGTTATTGACTCAAACAAGGCTGGATTGCATGCTATTCGAGCGGCTTTGGTCTTTTTGACATCATCAAGGTGCTTTAACCAATCGGTTGTAATCGAATCTAATTCTATGGTCGATGTGGCCTGGGTGTTAAGATGTGATCGACGACCATGACGTTATGGGCAATGTGTCATTATCATTGATGAGGCGTCCTCTTTGTTACCTTGTATTTGCTTTAATAATGTACCATGCGAAGCTAATTCGATCACGGATGCTCTAGCTAAAGGAGGTTTTGACCATATTTCATGGCTTGAGGTTGTCTATTGAGTTTATGTAGGGCTTGTCGTTTCTCTAGTAGATTTTACGGGGTTGTGGTGGGTTGTTTTAGTAGCTTTACATGTAGCGTTTTGGGGCTGCCTGTTGCAGTGCTTTCTTTTCACTTTGGGTGTTTGTTTCATTATGGTTTTTGTTTCACTGCTATAAGTACTTTTTTCTTCCAATTAAGTTTAGAGAGATTTTTAACGAGGTTTATGATTGTGAAAGCTTGTATGATTATCTCATAATAAAATCATACTTTTGCCGATAAAAAAGTTTAGGTCAGCCAAGAAATTGTTTCTTAGGATAAGTTTATTAATTAGGTGATGAGAATTATATATGGTGTATGCATGTGAAGTTTTGTTTTGTTTTGTTTTGTTTTGTTAGGCGTCTTTCTTGTATCATCGATTACTAGTATGCACTAGTTTTCCCTTCTAAAGTGGACATTCTCATCATTTTGGAGGAAATAAGTTACGGTTGGAAATGTAGCGTTATCCCAGGGAGGGAATGCTCCTAAACCAAACGTGAATATATGATGCCGAAAAAGATTATTCCACTTGGTATGGTTCGCGAAAAAGATAATTACCAAGGGAACAATCTCTTTCGCTAACCAAACGTCCCCTTAGGGTGAGAATTACTAGGATGTATAGATAGGTTGAAGGTTCGTGTATCTTATATTGAACAATAGTCACAATATTATAGTTAACTTTTCTTTGAACAAGGCTCTGCAGACGTAGGATCATAGATCCGAACTGGGTACACAACTTTCTTTTATTTTGATTTTTGTTTTTACGATTTCAGTGTTTTCTCCTAGTTACCACTAACCTATAGTACCGCTGTGACACAACTACACTAACAATATCTAAAATTTATGTTCCATTAACTGATTAAGTACTAATTCTATTAATATCATGCCATTATAAATTATGTTTGCTGAGAAAAAAAATTATTGATTAAGTACGAGTTCAGTTGACAACCATACAATTGTAAATTTCTAAAGATTATAAACTCGAGTGAAGTTAAATACATAATCTCTTTATATGAGTAGAATCAATCAGGCACTCGAGAAGCCTATGGAAAGAAATATATGCTTCAATCATACAAAATACAGATAGTCCATTGAAAGAACCAGTCAAACTCGGTGGTCCCTTAAAACTTCTATGCATGTATATAAATCTGGAGATATTGAAAAAGAACAATCATGGCAATTCCAATGGGGTCCTAAGAGAATTATCACGCCTTTTGGAGTACTTACAACTCCATTAATACATATCAGAAAACGTGTAATTTGTATGAAATGGACCCATATATCTTATCAAATCGTACGTTCAAACTTTTAAGTCCACTGCCCCTCACCTCCCTCTATGCGACATTACCATCCAATTTCAAATCCATGGCTCAAAAATATCAAGATGATTTGCTGGATTTTACACTCTAGGCTTGCTTGTTGGTTCCCACGATGCCATCAAAACCATATTACAAGTCTACAAAAACAAAAAGTTTCCTTCACCTGTTTCTTTTAAAAACAACACGGAACAAGCAAATTTCATGCACTTTAGATATTTCCCGACAGGAAAAAAAACATTATATTAGATGGTTTTAATGGTGTCTCTAACAGTTTAGAAGAGGTAAGTCGTTTGAAGATTCAGCATAGTCCAATTGCCAGCTTGGCCTCCCGAGGGTGAATTCCAAGTTAAGTAACTTGTCTGAAGGTGACAAAGAGCTGGAATCTAATCTTTCCTTCACTATATTATCCGACACTAGAAGCTCTGCCTTCTCTACGTCCACCTTGGCATCAGTCAACTTAAATGTCAAGCCATTTCCATGGGTTGATTTGCTCCAATTATTCGTCTCCATTGCGGATAACCATGAACCGCTGCAACCAAGATGAAATATCACAATCCCATCTTCCAAGAAGAGGAAGATCTATATAGTGAAGGGCATGATCGTCTCAGACATTTTCGGAGCTATGAGCAAAAACTCAAATAAACATATTTTTTATATTTGCTAAACAATGAGTCCAAATAATTCAAAATTTCATAAAATCTTATCGGATCTTAGACAGGTATATATTATAATTAGGATTAATATATTCGACTATAACAGGCCTTATATACACCACAGACAACGACAGACAACATGTTGGACCAAAACTGTCCACAGTCAAGGATATGTCTGTAGATATATTCATGAACGATCCAACCTAATTAATGCATTCATTTAAATTAGACAAGATGTTATTTAATTTTTCTAACTTGGTGAAGATAGAGAAAACAAATGATGCAGCTTCTGTGATGATCAAAACAAATTAAAAAGGAAACAGATCGAGGGAGGAGATATTGCAGCTTGCAGATTGTCCTCACCTTTGAGTCCTCTGCAGTTTCCCGCATGATAGTCTTTCATCCAAATCAACAATCTCTGTGCTTTGGGTTAATCCGATGTCTGTTCAAAGAGATTATACAACATTCATTACGTTTACAATCACGATAAACATGATACGACCGTAGTAAACTAATTACAATTACCTGATCCCTTGTCAGTGCTCTTCACTGTTCTATACATCTGCATGAACAAGGAACAATAATGAGAAGGGAAAAAAAGTCCACATTGCTAAGATTACCATCTAGAATATGCCCTTTTGTCCTCACCCTTTGTTTCTCCCACATCCAACTACAGTTGAATCATAATAAAAATAGAAAACCAGATAGTATACACGATGAAGGTACCTGCAGGTGACTCTTCACGTGAGCTAGGGTTAGATCCTTGACATTCATCAATTCTAGGACAGACTTTGGTGCTGCTCCTGCGACAGTAATTGTCAATACAAAGATGTAAAAACATGTTATGATTTTGTCCCGAAAAAAAGATAAATCTTGGGTTGTCTAGTAGTATTACTTTCATGGCCTCCGAGAAGCTGGACTGCATGAACAAAATGAGCATGGAGGGTGGTGGTCCATCTCATTCTTGGAGCTCTGATGCTTCTTTTTACCACTCCATTGATCACCCTTGCATTCCTCTTGAAATCACGGCCATTGATTTGAGGTTGATATCGATGCTGCTGCTGCTGCTGATTAAGACCCAAAGGTGCCGTCTCCAACCCTAAGCTCAACGTTGGGCCTCGGTTGCTTCCACTGCAACTAGAAGAATCAGTTGTGGAGCTCCTATCACTGCTGATCGATTTAGATGATAACCCATCGTATGTCATTCCATTAGCCGTAGAATCCGAAAGGGATGGTGGGCAAATCTGCAAGGATAAATCAGGCAAAGGTGTGGTCCTCATTGTAGCTGTTGAACTTGTTAACATTAGCTAAAATGTAAAGGTCTAAATAGAAACGGAGGTAAAAGAAAGGAAGAAAAGGTTTGAGTGCTGTGGATTGTGTGATTGTATCATGAGTGCCTCATGATTTACATGGGTGTTGTGGGAGAAGGAGCGAATGAGTAAACATGAATATAGGGGTTTTTTAGTAGAATGTGGGTTTATTAGAAAATATCAAAGGTTAAAAGGACTAGATTAAACCAAATAAGAAAGTTGCAGGAAAAGAGAAAGTAATTGAGGTTTTTTCCTTTTTCTTTTCTGGTGAAGGGAAAAGGGCAACTAAGGACGCTGAGAATGATTAGGATCAGACACGTTTCCCCCGAGAGAAAGAGATGAGGAAAAAAAAGAGAAAGAGTGAATTATGTCTTACCCTTTTATGATGGGAAATTAGAAAGAATAAGAACGATCGGTTCTTACTATAGTTTCTGAACTTTAAAAATTTTGATTGTTATGAAAAATATTATCTTACAATCACGATTATTTAAAAAAAAATATTCTCATTGTTTCCCGCTTTACAAGTTATCACATTTTTAAATTACTAAATGTTGGTTTATTTTTATAATTTTTTAGTTGTCCTCTTGAATTTTACAATTTTATTTTGATTAATTTAGATTAACCCATATCGTACATTTAATTTTACTAGGTGAATCTTTTAAAAAAAGTTTTTTATGAATATAAAACTTCAAACTTAAAATTTACTTAAATAATACCAAATTATTTACTATTTGGACCAGCTCTATTAACGATGAACTCATGCAAAAGATGGAATTGGAGTGGTAATTAATAGGTTGATGACTTGGTCCATTTACTCTAGTGTTTTTATGCTTGTCCTATTTGGAGCTTGGAGTCTAGCTGTGTGACCCTTTCTTTAGCCTTTTTTTTAATTTCGGCTAGAGGAGTATCTTTTAAACTTTTATATTCCAATCTAAATTTTCATAACTTTATAAAGGAGAATGTTTCTCTAAAAAAGAAAAATGTTTTTATGTTAGAAATTAATTTAAAATTTTAAACATATACCACATTTTTAATGTCAATTTTTCTATAAAAGTATCATTAACGCAGAAAATAAGGTCTTTTATGGAATATTCTTTTAAAATATTTTAGATTTTTGTAATTTTGTAATTATTTAAGAAAATATGTCAGAAGACATTGTAATTGATAAAGGCATTTACAACCGTTAACGATTTTATCAAAATTGTCTCTGATTGAGATTAAAAATATTATGGTTTTAAAGTCGTTTACGGTTGTCGTTGACTTTATTAAAATCGTAACAGTCGCATACGACTTTGGTATCAAATTGAAGGATCAAAATGAAAAAAAAAAAGGTAAAGATACTAGAGTTGTGATTCGACCCAAGAATCTTTAGTGATAGCACTTAAAAAAATAGCACAGCGGCACGTGTGTTAGAACTTTAATTAATCAATAAGAGTAAGTTAAAAATACTATATTTAAACACTTGAAAAAATTAATATCTAATTAATATGAGAAATTGTTACTTTGTAATCTCACATCTCATATTGGTTGAATTTAGATAAAATAAATTAATCCTAACATAGGACAAGTTGGGAAAAGCCATTAACAATTGTTCCTTTTCACTTAATTCTCTAAATAATTATACGGTATCTTTATTTGCCTATTTTTATTTTCTTATTATGTCCTTATAAAAAGAAAGAAAACGAAAATATATCTTAATAATAATTCTAATAAATAAACCAACAAATTCCTCGGAGGCAACATGGTCATTGTCACGTGACCTTGTCCACGTTTTACATTTTCTGTTCTTTTCTGTTGTTCAGAATTCTTCAAATGAATCAAATCCACGTTTTATTTGCTGATTTTTCCCTTTACTTTATTATGTTTACATTTTTTTAATGTTATAAGCAAATTTAAACACGCCACATTCTAGGTTATGTTAATCCTAATAAATAAATAAATAAGATATGTGATAATTCTTTTTTAAAAAAAATCAGTTTTATTCTAGTTACTGTACTGACTATAATATCTTAATTTATTATCATATTCTCCAACACCAATGGCTTTTCATTGCCGTATCCAACCTGGATAGAGTTATTAAATATAGGGTTTAGGGTATAAAAAAAACTCTTTTTTTATTGAAAAGGAGAATACTATTGAGAGCCTCATTAAATGTTGTTTTTTTTTCTATTTAGTGAAGTAATAAGTTTGAATTATGAATTGGTACAAGTGGTAAAAAGTTTGATATCAATTTAGCAGGTCTTGAGTTCAAAGTCTTGTATATGCAAAAAAAAATTCGTAGAAAAATTCATCTACTATAATTAAGAGTGTGATACAGTTCGACTTGAATTAGTCAGACTACGACTTCATGTTACCGAATGGTTGGGCTATATTTCATATACCATAGGATTGTCTTACGAACGAGAACAATTTGCATGTCTTCTTTTTTATCTTTCCTACTATTTTATTTTTAAGATTCGAATCTAAATATATTTAACGTCATTGTTAATTATGTTAGAAGCTAATATCATTTGTGTGGTTAAGTTATGCTTAGTGAAGAGAAGGATATAAGAAGAGTCCATCATTAAAGACCAAATAGAGATTTGCAAATCATGCAAAAACAAGCTTCATTTCTTTCCATACTAAACCTCGTCTGACGAAAAAATTAAAAGAATAGTAACTTCGTCTCTGTGATTGGTGGACAAAGCGAGAGTAAGATGTGTTGGCTTCGAAATTCGACACCACCGCCATCTCTCATTCAGATCAGACAAAACAGAAACGAATGAAGGGGGAGGAATCACCGTAATCAACGCCGTGTAGGCTAATGTGCACCACCATATTCCATCACATATTCACTGCAGCATATATAAGAAAAACAAGAGAATAAACAAACCCTAGTTGGCAGGCCCGCAGTCCCACCTCTCCTCCTTCCGTTGGTTTCTGTACGATATTCGATGCTCTCTGCATGAAAAACAAAAGGAAATTATACGACTTCCTGCAACAATAATTTAAGATCTTAATCGTAGTCATTAATTTTTTCGATTAATTTGAACGATCATAGTAATAACTAATAAGCACATAAACATATCCGACACTCAATCGAGTACGAGAGTGAAAACAGACGAGGGGGGTACGAATGGTTTTAATTGATGAAATGGAAAACGAAAAGAGAAGGAGGGGAATGAATGAGACAGAAAAGATGAAACAAAAGAAAAAGGCCGTACGAGCTATACAAAAAAGTTAGTCCAAGAGACAATCGCTACAAATTGCAGAAAGTGAAGACCGGAAGTTGAGTGGGGGATGATTTGTTTTCTCATGATGTGTGTTGTGTAGTACTCGTAGTGTTCTAGGTCCCCGGTTGTAGTGATTTGGTTTTTTGGCTGCAATTTTCAATTTCAACAGCAATATCGACCAAGCATTAATTTTGTCCGACTAATTTAGATTGGGTTTTGCAGATGTTCCATATAGAGCATCTCTCTCAATTCAGTTTTTTCCAATCACAAGATTAGAATTCAAAGTATCACCTTACATAAAAGACTTAGCGCATCATCTCGCTAGACCACTAATTATTGGTATATTATTCATCTTTGATGGCTAAACTATCAAAATTCATAATTGTTTCTTCTAGTAATATTATCTTTAAGTCCGCAATTTAATTTTCTCTCTAAAAGTAATATATCATAATATTACATCCAACACTTTGATTTAAAATTTTATATAATTGAAACGATCACATTTGGTTGGTTGATCAAACTGCTCATCTTTATTTTCTCATATTCTCTTAAATTATAGGTGCTAGACTCACTCATACTACTCCCTTTTTGCCTATTATAAAGTTCCCATTCTCCTCCCTATAAATATGATTAGGATTAGAATTAATATTTTTTGATAAATATATATAACTGATCCTTCACTTCCCATGGTAATTGATTTTTATTCGCTCTCCCTATTTGGCCAATTCAATGGAATACTAAATTCTCTATGCGTACCTTACAATATTGTCAATATTCTTCCAACACGGTCCTTCCGGCCTAATTTTTTATCCATAGTTATCACGGTCCTTTAGGACCGCATTTACACGTCATTAATTTTTTTTTTCATTAAGGAATGGGTCACTTCTTGAATAATGAATCATATATAAAAATAATATTAGATATTAATGTAATGAAAATATTTATCATTGTTTTTCGTAGGTTTATGTTCATTATGTAAAAAATAATTTATGTGACATGTGTTTAAACATTAATAAAATATTTGTAAATTTCCATAGTAATAAAAGTTGTTTAACAGCCAGTTAATTTGTAAATAAAAACAAAAAAAATAAAATTATAGTAAAAATCATACTTACAGTTGCAGAAAATTTAAGAAATCTGATTAATAATATTAATTTAGTAATTTACGTGGTAATAGTAACTAAAACTTGAAGGTTTTAATAAATAATTTTAAATAGATTTCAATGAGTTTAATTTTAATGTAAATATTAATTACACATCTAACATTAAAAAAACTATAAATATCTTTTCATTTATAAATTTGTGTATCAGATTAATTAATAATTTCAAATGAAGTACTCTAGTATTAACAATGATATACAAGCGTTTGAGAGAAGAAAATTAACTAAATTGATATTTTTTTAATATAAATGGTTAAATTTATTGAATTATTTTGAATTATGACTAAATTCATAGAATATATAAGTTTCGAGGACTAAAACTTTCATCCTTGTTGGACATTTTTTAACTAAACTTTAATTGAGTGATCCGAATGTATGTTTTAATAATTGAGTGACTTGTTTGTAACTTCACTAATATTTGATGACCTTCAACATAATTTACCCTTTATTTTTTTTGTTTAATAACTAGTATCGAATTGAATGGTTGACTAATCCAAGTTGGGTATTGTAAAAGTTCATTATGAGGACAATTCCTCCCAATCTAATTTTCTCCATTTACAAACCAAAACTGGAACCTCTAACCTTGCTTGTGGGACTTAGTGTCAAACTACAACCCAAATTACCCTTTGTTAATATGTGCTTGCAATGTGAAAATGACAAGAAGAGTGATTAGAATGGTCAGCTTCGCTGTGTTTGCAACAGGTTGTGATTTACCCTTAGTTCCTTGTCGATTCGGCTATACGACATTGATAGAAAGGCAAAACGAGTAATAAAACTATAAAAACTTATAATACTATGTATATTACGCCCTAATTTTGTTTTTCACGCGTACTTGTGACATGTTTTATTTATTTTATGGTTCGTTTCATATGTTCTTGTGGCATAATTTCAGCATACCCTAGCGGTCATTTGTTGCTCGCACAAAGATTTTAACGACGCTAGTTTCTGGTTATGATGTTGTCATTGGTCATGGAAAGTTAGATCCTCACTTGGTTGATAATTGTTTGCCGATGTATTCAGTCTTGGGTAGCGGAACATTTTGCCTAATAATTTAGATCATTCACTACTCATTTTTCACCCGTTATGCGTCTTGATTGGATAGAGACAAGGAGATTCAAGAAAACTTTTGAATTATGATGGCATGCTTATCTCTATGGAAGTATTCACTTTTCTTTGTTTTTGGGTTGTAAGAGACTTTAGTGAATTAGTCCCATTATTCTCATTCCTAGATGTGTTATAATTGTGATATCTTCTATAATTTTAATAAAAATTCAGTATGTTATGAATATCTTTATTTATGGTGGATATCCATATATTAAATGAGACTTTAATTTACTTTAATATTAGGGCTTAATACTCATTGAAATCAGGGTTTCCATCTTATGCCTATAAATATAGAGTTTGGAGAAAACATTGTATACAACTCTACTTTGAGAATATAATACAAGTATCTCTCTTTGTCTCACATCTTGTTCTTGTTCTTGTTCATTCATTTTATTCTTGCTCTTTATTTTATTCAAAACATGTTATCAGCACGATCTCGCTCAATTATCGTGGTTCTTATTGGCAATTCCTGAAAAATATTTCAACATGATATTGGTGACTATATCTACCATATATTCAACTTAACTTAAAAGGTCTGGTATGTTTTTTTCTTATTTATATATCGATATAGCGGTTGGTTAATCCCTCTTAAATTAAGGTCAGTATTTGATCTATTGTTTGGTTATTATAATTATTATTTGGTTCTAATATTCCTTGACTTAATGTTTAATACTTCTTGATATACGACTATATTTTGAGTGTATTCGGAGCAATTGCAGTTTCAATGTCAAATTTAATTAGGATTGTCATGGCAGAAAAATATGCCATGATTGAGGATAATAGAGTTTCCAATTGAAATCAGGAGATGTTGCAGCCTCCAAGTGCAATTAAAATCCCTATTGTGCACAACTAATTCCCAACTCCAAAAAAGGTTTATATTACGTAAATTGTGCACAGAAAAGGTATAATTTCATATTAGATTCTCTATAGTTTTCTATCTATTTACTTTAGTCACTACATGTTTTCTTTAATCCTATTTTATTCCAAATAGTTTATTATTTATGTTATTCTGTTAATGAATATTGATATTTTAATCATGTTTATATTTGAATGACTTGAGAAGAGACATGAGATAAAGAGGTTATGAGAAGTTGTTTTGGTCATTTGCTATGTCTCCATTGTCATCGAGAGGAAAATCATTATCGGTAAACTCTATTTTTATTTTTATTCTTTAAATTACGATTTTAAAGTGCAATAAATTATGGTGATTTATGATCTACAAGAAGACTGTTATAAATTATGGTTATTTATGTTCTCTGTTCTGTTGGTTTAATCCAAGTATATTGGCTGGACATCCCGTTCTGCGAGGCTATTGGTCTCAAAGAAGGTTTCTAAAGGACCTTGTGAACTGGTTTAACAATGCCGCGTACGAGGATTAAATTTTTGGAATAATCTACTCAAAATAAGGCCAGAGCCATTATACTTCTTTGCCGTCACCTCCATGAGGGGTTGAAATCTAAATATTTAACGGTAAAAGATCCTCTTATTCCTTGAAATAATCTAAAGGAATGATATGACCATCAAAAAACTGTTATTCTACCTAAAACTCAATATAGTTGGTCGCATCTGAGATTGCAAAATTTTAAATCAGTAAGCGAGTATAACTCCGTTATGTTTCGAATTACTTCACAATTGAAGTTATGTGCTCAAAATATTACTAATGAGGATATGTTAGAAAAAAAAACATACTCCACTTTTCACGCAAATAATGTTGTCTTCAGACATAATATCGCGAAAAATATTTTAAAGGCCCACTGACTCTATTCCCTGAAGTAATGTAAGATTTTATAATGAAATAAATAAATAAATGCCACATTAGTAGTTGTGGTCATGGGCAAGGCTATGGACATAGACATTATGGTCATTTTGAGAATAATTATACCTACCACAAGTGGAACAATAAAGATGACAATAGTGCAAAATATCATTCCAAGAAAGAGGAATCTATGTGTCATAGATGTGGCAACTTAAATCATTGGCTTTGTATTTGTCAAACGATGAAGCATTATGGACCTTTATCCACAATCATGAATGATAAAGAAAAATATATAAACAAATTTTTTTATGACGAAAATAATTATGGCATTTTTGGTCCAACTCAATTAGATATTATTGATTTCCTCATAACCCTTTAAGGGAATAATTTGCCATTTATTTTATTTCCCTTATAACCTCTAAAGGGAATAATTGATCCTTTATTTATTTTGTTTTATGTTAATTTGTTTTCTTTATTATTTATTTATGTTAATTTACTTGATGTTAATTTGTTTTACATATTATTTATTTACGCTTTATGTTAATTTATCCTTTGAAGAATATGATTACTTCCGAAATAAAATATGCAATGAATTGTGGCGATTTATGCTTAGCAGACTCTGCAAGTACTCATACTATACTTAAGCATAAGAACTATTTTTCCATTTAAATGTAAGGGGAAATGTGAGTATTATATCTCAAAGTACTAAAATATCAATGATCCAGAAGAGTAATAAGTTCTTGTGACATTATCTTTGATAGATAATTGATTTGATATGTGCTATATTTAATATTTTTCATTCCCCAAAGTGAATGGTACAAAGCACATATTTTTCATTTTCCGAAGTGGATGAAACAAAGCACATATTGAAAGGTGCATAATTATACATATTTTCCCATTTAAAATACAAGGGAATAATGCGAGTACTATATCTGAAAGTACTAATATCATAGAAAGCTTCAGAAGAGCAAATATGTTATTGTCAAATGGAACTCTATTCCATATTCACAATGAAAATATTGACAAATTACATGCACTGTTATTCGGATTGTACTATACAGGAATTAGTACAAATTGAAGCTCATGCTATTGTAAACCAAAAGCTTACTAATAACTTTATTATTTGGCATGACCGGTTAGGCCATCCCGGTTCAATTATGATGCGAAAAGCTATTGATACTTCATGTGGTTATTCATAAAGAACTGATAGATTCTTCAAAGTAATATTTTTCATGTGATCCTTGCTCTCAAGGCAAATTGATTATTCAACCATCACCAGCTAAGATAGATTGTGAATCTATTAATTTTCTAGAACAGATACAGGGTGATATATGTAGGCCCATACACCCTTCTTATATACCATCTAGATATTTTACGATTTTAATCAATGCATCGACTAGATGGTCATATATATCCTTATTATCTTCCCGCAACTTGGCGTTTGCGAGGTTACTTGCTCTGTTGATAAAATTACGAACACATTTTCCAGATTACCCTATAAAGACAATTAGTCTTGATAATGCTGATGGCATGCCATTTTACATACAGCACCACTAATTCGCATCAAGCCAACAAATTATCATAAGTTCTCCCCATAATTTTTGGGTGTGCGATATATGTTCTAATTGCTCCACCATAAAGCACAGAGATGGGTTCTCAAATGAGGTTGGGAATATATGTCGGTTTCAAATTCCCCTTGATAATTAAATATCTCGAGCTTCTGATGGGAAATTTATTTACAGCTCGATTTGCTGACTATCATTTTAATAAGTCAGATCTCTTAACATTAGGGGGAGAAAATAAATAGCTTGAAAAAAATAAGTTAGAATGAATTATCATTATCTCAGTTTGATACACGTTCCCAACAATGTGAACTATAAGTTCAAAGGATAATTCATTTAGCAAATCAATTGCCAGATGATTTTGCTAACTCTAAAAGAACGACTAAGTCACATATACCATCTATGAACGCTCCGATTAAATTTGATGTCCTGGAAGGAAAAACTCTAGTTGCTAATGAGTCTAACTTACGTCTGTAGCGTAGTAGACAAGTAGGTTCCAAAGATTTAAAAAAATCCTCGAAAAAGAAAAGGAGTTGTATATTATGATGGTTTGATCGAGGAATGAACGAATTATGAAAATCTCTAAAAGAGATTAAAAAGTCTCCAACAGAGACATTATACATGACTCAGGTACCTGATACAAGATCTCAATGAATTATGTCATGTCTGGTAATAAGTGGAACCGAAATTAAATCGACGTCGATAATACATTTGCATGCAATATAGCACTAGCGATTTTGATATGGATCATGAACCATTGTCAATTGGGCAATGCAAACAAAGAAATGATTGGCCAAAATAGAAAGAGACAATTGAGGCGAAATTAAAATCTCTTTCAAGAGAGAAGTATTTGTGAGATATAAATGGGTTTTTGTGAGAAAGAGAAATAAAAAGGAAAAATCACGAGATATAAGCTTGTTTGGTTGCACAAGAATTCTCACAAAGATATGAAATCGATTATGAGAAAATATATTCCTAGGTGGTGGATGCAACTACTTTTAGATTTTGATTAGTCTGGCAATAAATGAAATGACTTGGTTTCCGCCTAATAGATGTTACATCCTATTTGTATGAGCCTCTTGGTAGTAACATTTACATGAAACTTCCGGAAGGATTTAGACTACAGAAGCAGTTAATTCAAGTTCTCGAGAATACTATTCAATCAAATTGAACTTATCTATTTATGAATTAAACAAATTGGGTGCATATTGTATAATCGCCTCAATGAATACTTATTAGCGGAAGGCTATAAGAATGATTCAATTTCCCCGAGCATTTTTATTAAGAGGTTTAGCTCTGGATTTGTTGTTGTTATTGTTGTTTTGTATGTTGATGATTTGAATATCGTTGAGACTCGTGAAGAGATCTTATTAATAATGGAATCCTTGTGCATCAATTGACATACACAGAAAAAATGTTTAAAGAGACTTTACATGCATAACGCATATTCGTTGATCACCCTTATGGTTGCTAGGTCTCTTAATGTAAACAAAGATCCATTCCACCCTCGAGAAAAGGGTGATGATATTCTTGGTCCAAAAGCACCATATATATATATATATATATTGATCTGGAAGCATCATATCTTAGTTGGTCCAGAAATACTATCTAATTGCTACGAGACCATTACCTTTAGATCTTTCAAAACTCGATGCCTCTCCAGATCATGTAAATAATTGCTATGCACGAGGCAAAGCCAAAATATGTGTTTGGTTAAAAATATCCAGAAGATATGTGAATTGCTTTCACAAGATAAGATGCAAGCTATCTTGTGTAGAGATAATGCAAAATTTATATCTCAAGGTGGATACATCAAATGTGACAAAACAAAACATATTTCTTCAGAGTTTCATCCCTCATGATCTTCAGAAAAATAGCATTCGATGAATCATTTCAAGCATTAATTTGAAAGATCTATTCACTAGTGCATAGTCTACTTCAACATTTGAAGATTATACTAAAGATTGAATTATGAAGATTCAAAGATCTTATGTGATATTTTCATGAGGGGGAGTAAATACGCATTGCACTCTTTTTCCCTTAACCAAGGTTTTGTCCCAATGGGTTTTTCTGGTAAGGTTTTTAATGAGGCAACATGTTATGCGTATTAAAGATGTGTGCACTAATTTTTTTCCACTGGGTTTTTACTTTAGTAAGATTTTAAAGAGGCACATTATCTTCATGATATCCAAGGGGGAGTGTTATGAATATCTTTATTTATGGTGGATATTCATATATTAAATGAGACTTTAATGTACTTTATTATTAGGACTTAATACCCTTGAAATTAGGGTTTCCATCTTATGCCTATAAATATAGAGTTTGGAGAAAACATTGTATACAACCCTACTTTGAGAATATAATACAAATCTCTCTCTTTATCTCTCATCTTGTTTTTATTCTTGTTCATTTATTTTATTCTTGTTCTTTACTTTATTCACAACACAATAGTTATTATAAAAAAAATTGTTGTGGATATGTTACCGTCTAAGACGAACTCTAATTTAAAATTTTTATCACTTCTTTTTGTTAGTTATAGAGAGAGAAAAAAAAGCATACAAATTAAAAAAGGAAAATTAGAAGGTTTGACCCATTAAGTATATATGTTTAATCAATGTACAACTCTATACCTATTAATTTAGTGGGATGAGGAGTTTAGTGTTTTGTTTGATATCTTTAAATATATATATTTTTTAAAATTTGCATAATTTAGAATTTTTTAATTGTTTTAATAATGTTTTTATTTTTAATATTTAAAAACCTTTTCAAATTATTTTTAAAGTTGTAAGTTCCATATTTTAAAAGGTTTTTTATTATTTTATTTTTATTTTTTACTTAAAGAACAATTAAGTCTAAAACTTTCTCATTTACATGTAGATCTTTACATTAACAAAGTAAAGAATCAAAGACAATTTTTCATTAGTTACGAGACTTAATTGATATACTTTTCAAGCTCAAGGATTCAATCAGATATGGAGCTTAATTGATTGTTTAGAAGATTCAAGACTTACATTGCCAAAATTTAAAAATATTTACTAGATTAAACAAGATTTTCACTGTAAAAAGCAGGGAAGAACAAAGGTTTTACGGCCTGTATAAAAATGAACAGTTGCTCAACTAAGGAATTAATCAAAGCTACCAAATAAAGAAAGCATCTCAGCCTCAGGACATCATGGCCATAGCTGGAAAAGAATGACATTAATAGAATCCATATAATCAAATCCTGAATGACTGCTGCAATTTCCTTCATAATCCGTGAAAGAGATTCAGCAACCATACCAAAACTCTATTTTTCCTCTCCCTCCATCCAAATTAGACAACATTCCATAAATCCTGCTAATGTGTCAAAAACGATTCTCCCCTCCGAACGACTTTGGTAAAAGCCACCAGATTGCTAAAGGTCCAAAGAAATTGCATCTCAAAGTTAGCATTAGATAAGTACGGCGGTACAGTAATAAGAAGACCAATTAGATCAAGCATAACTATCTGAAAATGTTCCCAAAGCAACCAGGCTCTTTCAAACCCTTTTCTTTCACATACTCGGATTCACATGACAAAAGCAAAAGAAAAGGATAGAGAGAGGACAAAAGGTTGCATCAATATATATCATCACCTGGAGGTTCAAGTTTTGTTTTGCCTCACAAAGAAGCGTGTTGGTAATCTAGCCCTTTTCTTCCTGTCCCAGATATATGCACACGCATTTCACAAAAGTTGACAAGTTCAAATACACAGATGTCACCCATCTTTATGTCATTATCACGAACAAAGGCCATCCATCCTCCACAGAAGGTATGCACGGTTCGACCTTTTGAATCTGGTACAGAATTTACAGTCCAACATCGGCCTTGCAAATTACGAAGCACTACTTGTGTTTTGCCGTAGGGAAGATGCGCCTTCGAAAACTTGTATGGTATTTTCTGCATCATATGATCCAGATAGTAAATGAAAACTGATACTAGAGAATCCCCAAAGAACCTATGCCTCCTAAATATTTCTGCAAAGAGAACCAGCAAGAACTATAAAGAAGAATTATTTCTTGATTTGGGCTATCATTGTTGAGCAGACACCAATGAATTCATTAAATTAGTTACAGAAGAGATCATGCTTCATTTCTGAAGGGAGGGAAACGAAAAGCAAATTGCTCACCAGAGTATATGAACCACTGACATTGAACTTTTTCATGATTCTTACAAAATTAGGAAAACCAGAAGCAAAAGACCTAGCTGCTTTTTCTTCATCGATTGCCAACATTGTTCTCGAACCACCAACTGCTGCTTCTGTTTAGAAGCCAGATCAAGTCTAGTGAATCAATATTCTACAGCTATTCCAAGGATTTCGATAGAGAAACACTAAAATTTTCCTCAATGAGATAGAGGTAACACTCATCATCAAGTGTAGCAGCACAATCCCTCTACTAATAAGAATAATATTGCATACACATCAAGTTCAGAACAATTAAAAACTTTACCTTGCCTTTCATTGCATGACCTTGACAAAGAGCACAGTACAACACTTGCAGATCTGTTTGCTGCATTACCATATTTCCTTTTGTTAAGCATCTTAGACCCTTTGTTATCACAACTTTGAACATTTTCTGATTTTGAGTGGACCTTTGAAGCATTTTTTACAAAATCCTTCAGTAAAGTAGAATCAGACCTGTCAATTAACACATTAGCAACAGCTTTTCCACTTTGCTTGTCCAGGTCTACCTTTCCAACCCGAAGAATATGCACATGGAATTCAAATTTGCGCACAAATTCAAAAATACAAATGTCTCCGACCTTTAGCTCATTGCCACGGACAAAGCTTAACCATCCACCACATAAAGTATGGCTTGTGTGCACTCTTGTTGTAGGCACAGAATTCACAGTCCAACAAGATCCTTTCAGATTCCGAAGCACAATCTCAGTCTTGCACTTCGGAAGATGTTCCATCACAAACTGATATGGAATATTCTGGATCACAAAGAATAAAATGGCACTTGAATACGTAAGCAGGTTTCATGGTGTCTAAATAAGATATCTAAAATATTTAACTAGTTGATTCAAGACACCAGGTAATAGTTAGAAGAATTTTCACACGTAAGCAAAAATGTAATTATTAAAAAGGTTGTCCGTCCCTTGATTTTGGAACAAATACACAACAGAAGTCATTATATCTATACGTTGTCCCCCTTATAAGTAGAGGAAGTTGTTTCCAACTACTGCAGAGGTAAAAGCATGATTATCAATAGGTTAAGGAACTTGTTCGAAAGCTCCAACTGCCATAGGATTATTAAGACAAGTTTCTAGTGTGCAAAGTGATTTAACACTCTACACCGTTGCCATATAGCAGGACGCACAACATATAGGCTTGTGCGAACAATTTCCTAGACAAAAGATCCGGAGCAAAAATTGTGAGAAGAAACAACTTACCAATGTATATGAACCACTGACGTTGAATCTTTTCATAATTCTAACAAAAAAGGGGAACTGTGAATTAAAAGATTGAGCCACCTTTTTCTCTTCAAATTCTCCTACTACTTCTTGAATACAGCCACTACCATGTAGATTCAAGTCATCTTCTTTGCCGGTTATCAGGATGGTTTCATCTGTTTCAAGAGATGGGGCACAGTAATAAGAGGGATTCATGAGATCTAGACCATCATTGAAGTTCCAACAAGAAATGGAATGACTGTCCATACATGCAAGCACAATTGCAAAGTCATGAAATAAATGACATCGAGACTAACATAAGATGATGAGACCTAAACAAGACTCCAGTTATATTGATACCATGGTTTTTAGTTGGCGATTATTAAAACAAGTTTTGGTTGCCGACTTGTTGTCATGTCTATTCCTTTCTAGAAGAACTACTAGATGAAAAGCAACAAAATTATTATAACACAAATAAAAAGACTCACAGATCCAGTGATAAAAGAATATTCCATATAAAAATCCCAAAAAATGAGAGATTCATTTCCTTACCATGATTTTCATCACAGGAAGTTAACCCTTGACAACTTCTAGTTGCAAGAACCAGCTCATGCCCACAATGTTCTTCATCTCCATCAGATGTGAACGAGCTCTCTCTAATTCTCTTTAACTCTTCAAAATCTTGATCCAATGAAACACCTCCATCCTCCCTATATCTCTTCCGCCCCACAATTACATTAAACTCGGTACTATCTTGAGTGCATTTACAACGAAAAGCAACTTCTTTCTCGCAATTGCTTTGATCAAACACTTTGACATCAAAAACCAAGTCACCATCATACCTAAAAACCAAAAAATCACCACATTCTAGGCTATGATCTCTAACGAAATCAGCCCAGCCTTTCTCAAAGAACAAGTCATCGTTCTTTTGAACTAATTCAACAACCCAACTATACCCACTTGGTCCTTCTAACAAAACTGACCCAGAAAATTTCCCCACCAAGTTTCTCTTAAATCCCACAGGAACTTTCTGTTAAAATATCATAATCAGACAAAGTAAACATAATTAGCTACAATCTAAAATGGGATTCGTGACAATAGTTTCACTAAACCCTAATTTTCGCATGGAGGACAAAGAGTAAAATACCAGGCTTTTGGCACTCGAAGTAGAGGAGAAGACGTTGAGAAAATGTAGTCGCCTGGGTTTCAACATCGCTGTTGCAGTTGCCTTTGATTAAAGCCTTTCACTCATTAAGTAACTCTGGAAGGCTGGAATTATACACAACAAGAACAGCAATTGAAGAAAACCCAACCCCTGAATGTGTGCAAGACTGTCGACCGATTAGTCTTTTACAATATTGTTTACAAAATTGGTTCTAAAACTCTAATAAACACTCTGAAACTTGTTCTGGATTTTATTATAGGAGGGAGATTAATGAATGAGGGCTGAAATTTGATAGAATTAATTGGAAGTCTGTTGCTGGTGTACTCGAGGAAGTGGGCTTTAATAGTTGGTGGATCCATCACATAAAAATCAGTCCGTCTATTCTCCAAAATTATTGTCCATTCTTTGGACAGTTTATCAACCGTAAATAAGCATATCTAATTGTTGGGTGATTTGAGTGCGCAATCCAAACAGTGCAAGTATACACGTCACAAGTAATAATATAGTACAAATATTGTTTTCACAGGGATTGGTGAAACACTGATTTTTAATTTTTTGCACTGAAAAGAGAAATAAATGGTGATGATAGGTGTTTGGATTTAACAAGTAAAATAAATACACAAGTAAATCAAAGAGATTGTGATTGAATAAGAGAGTATGTCGGATTATCGTGAGTAGTGGTGTGATGGCCGAATGGACTGTCGAGGCAATTAGTTGTTGTGGTAACTCAATTGTAGTGGCAACTAGGACCGGCTGAATTGCCTTAGCAACTAATTATGCCGCGGCAACTGAGATTGGTTTGATTACCGTAGCAACTTGGTTCCTTCCTTCAAAGCTCAGCGAAGCGTTCTTCAATGGCTTCTAATTATCCCTAACCGAAGCACTAGTTAATTGTGCATGCATTGGTGATACATCATTGCGTTAACCTTGGGTGAACAACAACCGATCTTACGCTCCTATTAGCCGTTGAAATCCAAATCTCATTCCTAAGATTGATTAACCTCCATTAACAATTTGTTGAATGAAGATCATGCTCATTCGTTTCTTGAATCTAACTCTCCAATTCTAGATAAATGGATAACTCTCGAGATCCTCTCCCAATTCACTCGAAATCAAAATAAGAACCAAGAATGAACAAACTTTGAATTTAATGCAATCAAAAACCTAAACATCCAATCATTTTGACAACCAAAAAACCCATTAACCCAAGCCAATTTAATTTAGTTCATGGCTGGGTGTAAAAGAAATACAAAATAATAATTCCCCAACATGAATCGCATAAAAAGAATAAAGAAGAAGTTGAAGATTACGATCAACCCTTTTTTTCTCTCTAGTCGGCTCTCTTGCTGAAGGCTGCAATTTGGTCTCTATTTATAAGAGATTATTAGGTTAGATTTGTTGTTGATAACGAGGAGTTTAATTTGGAATTAAATTGAATAAAAGAAATAATAAATCTCTTTTATCTTTTTCCTTAAAAACTCCTCACAAATCTGAATTTAAATCTTCATTAAATGCTGCGTGGAAATCCAAATCTTTGGGATTTATCCCTTGCTTTTCGTGTTTATCCTTAATTAGGTGGACTCATCTAGTCATCGTCGGCAATCAGCTCGACATGTCCTTCAGAAATCAGCTTCACTTGCCACGACAGACCCTTCAGAATTCTCCTTAATTGCCACGACAATTCCTGCTTGCCACGAAAATCCTATCCTACACAAAATAACACACACCAACAATGACTTTTTCGCAAAAACCAACCAAAATGTAATATCAAGATTAACAACGAAGGAAACTAAAAAATTATGCATGAATGACTACAAATGCAACTAAAATGAGCTTAAGTCTAACAATAATTATGAGTAAAAGCGTAGAAAATATAGTACTTTTACACACTTAACACACCCCCAAACTCGAACTATTGCTTGTCCTCAAGCAATGCAAAACATTAACAATTACTTTTCAAAATCCTTACCATCAAAAGCATGATTTTTACCTAACTTCAATCCTCAAAGCCGTGGTATAAGTTGATTAGCTTTCGATACTTCTGACAGTTACAGAGAATTACTTCTACAATCAAACTATAATGTTAGTGGCCTTGTGTGTGTGGAGTTGTGTACAAGTCAACTAATGAGATTCTATGTGAACAATCAATTTTATTAATTAATTTAAATACCAGGGCAATTTAGTTTGCTAGAGCCAGTGATAGGCAGCTCTAGCAAAGCAGTTTCTCTTTTTAAAGTATAGTCGACTAGAGCCAGTGTTAGGCACCTCTATTGATTCTTTAATGTGTGACGACTAGAGCCGGATAGGCACCTCTAGCGAGAAGTTATCTTAAATTCCAATTTTAGTTTGAGGCTAGAGCCAGATAGGCACCTCTAGCACAAATTACCCAATTTTAGATAACCTAAGTTCACTAAGTCTCCCTTAATCAACAAGTCACAACAGTGTCAATTAATAATTAACATTATAGCAAAATTCCAAGTATTCTCCATGTTAGTCCTAGGATCGAAATTTCTATCATGTGAGTGCAGTGGCAAAAGTTTATCATCGGATATCACAGTAGGTCTAAATAGTTTAATCCAGTAAAAGACATGGCAAGTAATATATGCAAACTATATGAGATGAATGCAACTATCTATGAAAGCAAAATAAAAACAAACCCCCCAAACTCGAGAAAAGCATTGTCCTCAATGCATGCAATAAATGAAATGGAATGTAAATGAGTTAGTCGAAGAGGTCATCACCTTGAATGACGAGTTTCCTTCGAGTTGTGTGCTTGATCCGTTTGCTGGCTCGTGGTGGTTGGCAACGTGTAGCTGGTGGTGTGTCTTGAACCTTTGTTTCCGCAACCTCAGTGCTTGGTTCATCATCTTTTGCGGTCTCTTCAATGTTAGAAGTTTTGCGCTTTAACTTTGATGGCACGACCAGTGGCGACTTCATTGGTGTAGAAGTAATCTTGTTCGAATCTGAAAAACCATGAAGGGATTCAATACAAGTAGGTTCAGTCATAGGTTTTTTTACCTTTTGTGATGCAGCAGTTGCCGCGACATCTTCAGTTGTTGGGGCAAGTAGTTTAGCAGGGAAAACCGGGAAAGGAAGTTGGTGTTGCAAACCAGCGGAATGAGGGTTTGGCTTCTCGTGAGGAACTCGGCTTGGCCATGGTTTTGATATTCTTGGCCATAGGTGTTGTTGGGTTTGTGATTGTGGAAGAAAAGAAAACAAAGACAAACTAAAGAAATCTTGAGAATTCAAATATGATAGAAAAGTAAAAGCTCAAAGATGGAGTAGAAAGGAAGTTGGGAGTTTAATGGTGGAGTGAAAATATGGTAGAGGTGATAGTTGGATACTAGACTAATGAGGGGAAAGAAAGAAAGAAAAAAAAGGGATTGGGTGTGTATGCGACTAATGAGTATTGGAGAGAAGACAATAGGGTGTGTGACTAGGTTTATGGGGAAAGAATTAGGGTAAGAATGATTTAAATGGGTGTTTTATTCCTCAAAATTAGCCCATTATCCACTCCAAAGGATAGTCTCTATCTTGAACCCAACTCCTCATTCTTTTGAATTCTTTTCCTAAAATCCAAATAAAACACAAAGATAAATATTAATGAAAGATAAAAATTAAATTAAATAAATAAAGATAAAGATAAATAAGAGAAAAACAAAGATAAATAGAAAATATGACTATCCTAAAATAATAATGAGAATAAAGATGAAGATAAAAATAAAAAAGAATAAAAACTAACATCCGAATAAAAATAAAATTAAGTCCAAAAATAAAATTAAAAATAAACCAAAAAAATAAGTAAAAATACTAAAGAAGAGTATGTTCATGCATCTTCTAAGGTAACAACTTCCTTGTCACGTTCAACATGGGTGCCGACATAGTGCTTCAATCGTTGTCCGTTAACTTTAAACTCATGTTCATCGAGGGTGGACTTGATTATAATAGCACCATGGGAGAAAAGTTTTACCACCTCGAACGGCCCAGACCATCTCGATTTTAGTTTTCCCGTAAAAAATTTTAACCGATAATTGAAGAGAATCACCAATTGCCCTGGCAAGAATGACCGTTGTAATAGCTTATTGTCATGCCAACGCTTCGTTTTCTCTTTGTAGATTTGGGCATTGTCGTAAGTTAAGGCACAAAATTCTTCTATCTGGTTTAGGTCCAGTAAACGTTTTTTCCCTACACTCTCCCAATCCATGTTCATGGTCTTGATAGCCCAATATGCCTTATTTTCGATCTCCACCGGTAAGTGGCAAGTCTTACCATAGACAAGTCTATAAGGAGACATGCCTAGGGGCGTTTTGAATGTTGTTCGATAAGCCCAAAGTGCATCATCAATTCTCAGAGACTAATCATTTCGAGAGATTGACAATCTTCTCAAGGATAATCTTCAGTTCACGGTTGGAAATTTCGGCCTGCCCGTTTGTCTGCCGGTGATATTTAGTGGCAATTTTATGTGTCACTCCAAAGCGCTCCAACATCTTGGCAATGAGCCTATTGTTGAAATGTGTGCCCCCATTGCTGATAATTGCCCTCGGTGTCCCGAATTGTGTGAATATATTTTTCTGCAAAAATTTCTGCATGGTCTTGGAATTGTTTCTGGGAACTGCAGCTGCCTCAATCCATTTAGATACATAGTCCATGGAAAGTAGGATGTATAAATTGCCGAATGAGGATGGGAAGGGCCCTATGAAATCGATCCCCCACACATCGAACAACTCTACTTTAAGAATATTTTACAGTGGCATCTCATGCTATTTCGAGATATTCCCCATTCGTTGACAACGATCACACCGTTTGTAAAATTCGTGTGCATCTTTATAAAGAGTGGGCCAGTATAAGCCTGATTGTAAGACTTTGTATGCGGTGCGAGTACCTCCAAAATGGCCTCCATAGGGTGAAGAACGGCTTTGTCGAAACATATTTTGCTGCTCCTCATCGGGAACACAAAGTCTTATGACCTGATCTGCACATTGTTTAAACAAAAGAGACTCATCCCAATAATAATGCTTAGCATCATGTCGGAACCGCTTTCTTTCCTTGGTGAGTAAGGTCATAGGGTAAAATACCACAAACCAAAAAGTTTACTAGATCGGCATACCATGGTGTTGTTGTGGCAACTAACATCTTCTCATCCGAGAATTCATCGTGGATCTCCAAAAAGTCATCATCTTTATCGCCTCCTTCCAGCATTGACAAGTGATCAGCAACCTGATTTTCCAATCATTTCATGTCCTAAATTTCAATGTCAAACTCTTGTGAAAGTAAAATCCAATGAATTAAACGAGGTTTGGCATCTTTTTTAGCAAATAAATACTTAATTATCGAATTGTCAATATGGACGATTACCTTTATACCAATTAAATAGGAACGAAACTTGTCAAATGCAAAAACTACTACTAGTAATTCATTTTCCGTCGTAGTGTAATTCAATTGAGCACCATTAAAAGTTTTACTAGCTTAGTATATCATATGGAAAATTTTACCTTTCCGCTAGCCTAAAACAGCTCTTACCGCGAAATCGCTTGCATCACACATGAGTTCAAAGGGTAGGGACCAATCGTGTGGAATGACAATGGGTGTCATGGCAAGTTGCTTCTTCAGGGCTTCAAATGTCGTGGCACAAGAATCATCAAAATTGAAGGCCTTGTCTTGTTCAAGCAAATTACAAAAGAGTTTAGAAATCTTAGAAAAATTATGAATAAACCTTCTATAAAAACTTGCATGTCTGAGAAAACTTCAGATCCCTTTGACTGAATTCGGTGGCGGCAATTTCTCAATCACATCCACCTTGGTCTTATCTACTTCGATTCCCTTGGATGAAATTTTGTGGCCGAGCACGATACCTTCATCCATCATAAAATGGAATTTTTCCCAGTTTAAAACTAGGTCGTATTCCTCACAGCGTGCTAACACCTTCTCCAAATTACTGAGGCAATTGTCGAAGCTATCTCCAAATATCGAGAAATCGTCCATGAAGATTTCAAGGAAATCTTCCACCATGTCGAAGAAAATTGCCATCATACATCTTTGGAAAGCTGTAGGGGTATTGCATAGTCCAAACGGCATTCTTCAAAATGCATATGTACCATAAGGGCATGTGAATGTGGTCTTTTCCTGGTGTTCTGGTGATATGGCGATTTGATTATAACCTGAGTAACCATCAAGAAAACAATAAAATGATTTACCTACAAGACAGTCAAGCATTTGGTCAATAAAGGGTAAAGGAAAATGATTTTTTCTAGTAGCTTTATTTAACTTACAGTAATCCATACAAACTCTCCAACCAGTAACAGTCCTAGTCGGAATGAATTCATTATTTTCATTACTTATCACAATTATCCTCCATTTTTCGGTACACATTATACCAGACTTACCCATGTACTGTTAGAGATATGATATATGATACTGGCATCCAGCCATTTGATGATTTCTTTCATCACAACCTCCTTCATGCTAGGGTTAAGTTTCCTTTGTGCCTCAATCGATGGTTTATGATCATCCTCTAATAGGATCTTGTGTATACATACCGCCGGACTAATTTCCTTCAAATCTGTGATTGTCCACCCTATTGTCTTTTTGTGCAGTATCAACATGTCAATCAACCTCTTTTCCTGTTCAGGCTGCAACTTAGAAGAAATAATTACGGGCAATGTGTTATTGTTTCCCAAATAATTATATTTTAATTGCCCTAGCATTAGTTTCAATTCTAACATGAGAGGTTGCTCAATAGAGAGTTTTTTTAGTTTACATTCCATACCTGAGTAATCCAAAGGTTCAAAATATTTACCTAGTCGACTTAATATCCAATTTGCTTCATTCTGCTCTTCGACTCCCGACTCTTCAAGTTTCTCAAGTTCGGTAATGCAATTACCGTGGCAATACTCCTCTATGTGAAAATTGAATTCGGTGGTGGCTTGTATGACTTGGTATTCTTCGGATTGTCAGCATGCTTTAAGGTTTGGAACACATTTAACTTGACTTGCTGGTCGTTTCCCAAATAAGAATATTTTAATTACCCTGGCAATAGTTTCAATTCTAACATGAGATGTTGCTCAATAGAAAATTTTTTGAGTTTACCTTCCTTACCTGAGTAATCCAAAGGTTCGAAATATTTACCCGATCGACTTACTATCCAATTTGCTTCATTCTGCTCTTCATCATCCGGCTCCTCAAGTTTCTCAAGTTCGGTAATGTAATTATCGTGGCAATACTCCTCCATGTCAAAATTGAATTCGGTGGTGACTTGTATGACTTGGTATTCTTCTGGATCATAGGCATGCTTTAAGGTTTGGAACACATTTAACTTGACTTGCTGGTCATTCACTCGCATAGTGAGTTCTCATTTCTCGACATCGATCAAGGTCCTTCCCGTTTCTAAGAATGGTCTTCCAAGAATAATAGGTGCAAACTCATCTACTTCACAATCCAAGACAATTAAATCAGCGAGAAAAATAAATTCATCGACTCTTACTAGAATATCCTCGATTTTTCCCTCTAGATTTACATAGGATCTGTCTGAAAGCTGTAACATAACCGTCGTGGGTCTTACCTTCCCTATGCCCAATCATTGGAAAACAGATTTCGGCATAAGGTTTATGTTTGCTCCAAGATCGTATAAAGCCTTCCCGATATAGTGATTTCTGATTGCACAAGGTATTGTAAAACTACTATGATCCTTCAGTTTGGGTGGCATTTGGTTGTGCAACATTGCCATGCATCCCTCCGTCACAACAACTGTCTCAAATTCTTCTAGCCTAGTTCGCTTTGAGACAATGTCTTTAAGGAACTTAGCATAGTTCGGTATTTGTTCTATTGCTTCAACCAACGACAAGTTGATGTGGACTTGCTTCAGGATGTCAAGGAATTTCTTGAACTGGTACTCTTGTTTCTACCTTTTCAGCCTCTGTGGGAATGGTGGTGGTATTCTGATCTTCTCATCCTTCTTATCTGATTTAGAAATGCTATCAAGAATTGTCGCAGCATTTGGAATTGTCGGGGCAATTACAGGAGATTGTTTTGCTAATTGAGTGTTCTCCGTAGACTGAGTAGGTGCAACATTTGGCTTTTGTCAACTTCGAGTGGTAATTACCTTACACTGCTCATGACCTATTCCCTTTGCAACCTCATTATCGCTGGGTAAACTCCATGGTGGTCTTATATTCAAGTTTTGGGCAAATTGCCCAACTTGTGTCTCTAATGATTTTAGAGCTACCTCTTGATTCTGCAGTCTCATCTCAGTCTTGTTAATGAAAACGTTAGTCCTTTTCATGAAACTGCTATTCTCAGCCATATAAGATTCAGTTTTTAACATAAAAGTATTAAGAGATTTTTCCAAAGAACTAGATAGCGTCGATTATTGTTGTAGCATCTGTTGTCGTAGCATGTTCTGCTAAAATCTGGTTGTTGTAGCATCTGTTGCGTAAAAGCTCCTTATACAGCTTCCAAGTCTCGTACATGGTCTCATCATCTACATATCGAAAAGAAGTGATGTCATTACGCAGTTTATCAGTCATATTTGTAAAACTCAATCTAGAAAGGAAACTTCGAAACAGATCGGTCCAAGATTCTAAAGATCCGGATGGGATACTATTTAACCATGTTTTCTCCCTATCCCTCAGTGAATAGGGGAATAATCTCAGCCTTAGGACGTCCTTAGGGACTCTTTGTTGCTTGAATGAATCGTAGATTTCTAAGAACAATTTTGAGATGTTGTCTAGCATCCTCAGTCACTGATCCGCCAAATTGACCAACTGTATTGATCATGTTGAACATAATAGGCTTCAAATCGAAGTGGGTGTCTTGAATCTTAGGTGTGACAACTCCTAGAGTGAAACCATCAAGATCTTTCTCTAAGTAGTCTTGGATGGGTCTATTCCGTGCGATGACTGGTTGATTCGGTAAGGCCACCACACCTCATGCTGTGACATTCTAATTGTCGTTGGCATTCATATTACCGACTAGATCATTAGGTGGATATGTCATCTCTTCTATCAACTCTCTTCTTCGTCTACGAAAAACAAGTTCAATTTCTGGTTTGAATGGATAATTTGGTGTTGTCAGTCTTGCCCTAGTCATAAATCAATGCAAAACCAAAGTTATTAGACTCTTGAAACTGAACACAAAAATAAAATAAATAAACGAAGGTGCAAGAAAAGAAAAACAAAGTCAATATTGTCAATCCCAGCAACGACGCCAAAAACTTGTTGCATGATTTGAGTGCAACGCAAATGGTGCAAATATACACGTCGCAAGTAATAGTATAGTAAAGATATCGTCTCCACAGGGATTGGTGAAACTCTGATTTCTAATTTCTTGCACTGAAAAGAAAAATAAATGGTGATGATAGGTGTTTGGATTTAACAAGTAAAATAAATACACAAGTAAATAAAAGAGATTGTGATCGAATAAGAGAGTAGGCCGGGTTATAGTGAGTAGATGGCTGAATGGACTATCGAGGCAATTGGTTGTTGTGGTAACTCAATTGTAGTGGCAACTAGGATCGGATAAATTGCCTTGGAAACTAATTATACCGCGACAACTCGGACTAGTTTGATTACCGTAGCAACTTGGTTCCTTCCTTCAAAGCTCGGCAAAGCGTTCTTCAATGGATTCTAGTTATCCCTAACTGAAGCACTAGTTAATTGTGCATGCCTTGGTGATACATCCCTACATTAACCTTGGGTGAACAACAACTGATCTTACGCTCCTATTAGCCGTTGAAATCCAAATCTCATTCCTAAGATAGATTAACCTCCATTAACAATTTGTTGAATGAAGATCATGTTCATTTGTTTCTTGAATCTAACTCTCTCGATGCTAGATAAATGGATAACTCTCGAGATCATCTCCCAATTCACTCGAAATCAAAATAAGAACCAAGAATGAATAAACTTTGAATTTAATTGCAATCAAAAACCTAAACATCCAATCATTTTCAAAACCACAAAACCCAATAACCCAAGCCAATTTAATTTAGTTCATGGTTGGGTGTAAAAGAAATACAAAATAATAATTCCCCAACATGAATCGCATAAAAAAAGAAGAAGGTGAAGATTACGATCATCCCTTTTTTCTCTCTAGTCGTGTCTCCTACTGAAGGTTGCGATTTGGTCTCCATATATAGTAGATTATTAGGTCGGATTTGTGGAATCCAATATCCCTCAACTGAATTGCTTGCAAGTGGTCGAGAAGGTTGATTTTTGGGTGTTTGATGTGGAAGCAAAAGTTAGGAAAAATTTACACAAGATTTAGAGTGGTTCGGCTTTCTAACCAAAGCCTACATCTACTACCTTAGCTCCTCACCAAGGATTTCACCAATTCACTAAGAATTCTTTAGTATTTCCAATCCTTTTAGTCATTTCAATCAATTTAGTATTTTGAGTCACTTGATTAATTCAGACGTACGAATAGCTTTCCGTAAATCTACCTTTGGAGATTTATTCAAAATTTAAGGAAACCAAATACTTTACAATCTCGAATGTTTAAATCTTGTTACCATAACTTTCCAAGTAGTTCTAAGTTTTCAGATGAATCAGGTTGTTTTACCAGATCTAGTGTAGATTTCTAAATCGCTTTCAATTTCGGGGGTATTTTAGTCATTCTTATACCTCAAGGGTATTTTTGTAATTTCATATCTAAATATTTTTAATGTTTAATCATTTGATACAATTAATCGGGTTTGGAGATTAATTATTTTATTAATTATTTATTGGACTTTAGATCCTTCTGATTTATTAACCTTCTTATTCTAATATTTCAATCTTATATAGATTACCATACTCATTTTCATATCCAGTTTGACTTAAGCAGAATTAATAGTACTCCTCATACCACACATGTTCATAAAGCATACACGAGGTAGTAATATATTACCTTGAATCCTTTCTATACCGGTCGACCCTTAAAACATATTTCGATCACTCTCGAATCCGAATTCGGTGTCCTCAAATACCTTCAATTAAACATAATCCAATCAATCCTTATCTTGATCTCATAATTCTTAAAATAAAAAGCTAAACACATGCATTCTCAGGTTCAAGGTCAGATTTAGAGACTTTTGGGTTAGAATTTTGCGAAACAAACTTCAAAAATGAACTGAGGACGTCGAAAAACATAAAATAGAGTTTTTAGAAAAAGTTAACTTTTTGGCCAAAGTCAACGCCGACGTCAACGGTCAACAGTCAAAGATGAGGTCAGCAGTCAACTAGGTTGACTCACTGAGTTGACTCGGGCATCGGGTTGACTCGGTTCTGGTCGAGAATGGGTCAGACTCGATCGGGTCAGGTCAGACTCGGGTCGGTTTGGATACGGGTTAAACGGGTTTAGGTCAGTTCGGTCAAACGAGTTGGACTAAAGGCTATTGGGCCTTAAACAGGCCAGCCCGTTCTCAGTTTAATTAGATAGGCCCGTTTGGGCTGGTCTACTATTCGGTTCAGCTCGGTCTAAAGGTCAGGTCGGGTCATGCTAGGCCGGTTCAATGGCCACCGTCTAGGGCGGCCAGAAATTACCCCAGACGGTGCGTATTCGCCACATGTGGCCAAAAACGGCCGAAAACCATCAGAACAAGCATAAAGCTACTTCAAACTTAACCAACAACTCAAATAACCCCGATTTAAAGCCGGAAAACTTACCTAACTTACCATAACGGAGGGAAACCGTGGAAACTATCGTAGCTCCTTCCGACGCTTCGAACAACTTTAGACGGACGATCGGACAACTGGGTTATACTCAGCTCGGGGCGAGGAGCTTGCTCGTGGCAGCGACACGACGAACAAACATTAATCGGCGCCAGAAAATGGAAAAATAGAACACTTTGAACCCTAGGTTTGTTGAACCTTTAACCCTCGATATCCGAAGATCGGAAAAGTAGTTTAACGAGTGGTTTGAGGGGTCTTGATTAGGGCGAGGTAGCAGTTCGGATGAGTGAGGAGGTGGCGATCACGGCGCGACGGTGGATGAGATCGGACGGTGACCGATGCGGAAGGTGAAAAATTGGTGAGGGGGAGACGAAAGGCCAGGGAACAACTCCACTTTTGGGTGGGTAAAGGGGAATTAAATGCCATAAAGGGGTTAGGTGGGATACTTTTATTTGTTTATTATTTTTATTATCAGATATCTTAAGGCAACAGCTTAAAAAAAGTCTAATCAATCTATAACCAATTCTAGTCTTAGTTTAGATGGTTAAGCTTGTTACCTTCAAAGCTAAAGGACATGGGTTTAATACCTCATAGTTGCACATTATTCATTTTTCATCTTTTTTCTTCCTTTTTTTCAAGGGTGTTACATGCTACTCTATTACTATGTGCACATAACACATATGGCATGCTTTCTCTATCTCTCTTTTCCACTTATCTTAATTAAGTAGACTTAGAGATAGTCAAAAACGGAGCCAAGATATTAAGTTGAAGGGAGGCAAAGTATAACTAACAATAAAAAATAAGACAAAATTAAAATAAATTAAAATTAAAAGGTCTAAATAAATAAATATCCATATATATTTTTTAAAAATAAGAAAAATAGAAGGGGCGGTGGCCTCGAGACAAAACATTGCTCCGTCCCTAAAAATAATTCAAAGATATAAAAGATCATGTGTATTTTATTCAAACGGAGTTCGTAATTTTTAAAAATAAATGATAAAAAAGAAAAGAAAAGCTTTCATTACTTCCTGCGAAACTTACAACAGTAAACACAAGCTTAATAGTGGAGAGACCACCCAATTGACACGGGCGAGTATGGAATCGAGTATGTCTAGCCACTCGATTTACAACCCTATTACAATCTTTCCTAGCGAAAGTAAAATAACATGAAAACATAGCAGCAAAAGATAAAAGATTTTTTTGACAGTGGCAGTCTCCCACAATGACCGATCATTTCGTAATAAAACGATTAATCAAGTCGGCATTATCCGACTCTATAATAATACAGACCGTTCATCTTGTGATAAACTAATTTTTGAATAAAAAATAAATATAATAAAATTTAAATTTATAAAATACAATAAATTTTGTTTTTCTGTGTATTTTTACTATTAATAAAACTAATCTTTTTTTAACATTAACTTTAATTGTTTTGGGTCTCTTTTTATGTGATTGTATTTATTACACTTGTCTAGAATTATTTTGAGCCAACTCTTTCTATTTTAATGCTATTTTTATGTGTTTTATTAATAATTTTATGTCAACATTCGAACCTATATAAGATGGTGTAATATAAACTCACTCGATCATTCAATACGAATTATATTCTAATATTGCTCCGAGAGAGGTTTAATTATCTTAAATAATTCTAGTCCTTGTTATAAAACTATTGTTTGAGAGAGGCTATAAACATCGTACACCGCCTAATAATTTGTTTGGATGTGAAAAAGCCATTATTTATTTATTGAGCTCTGCTCTGCCTTTGCTTATCGCCCTCTATCCCACACCATTCCAACATTAACAAAATCCTAGGATATTGTCTCTTTTACAACTTCCAAAACATCTCCTTCCTCAAAAGCCTCTCTTTTTCCTCTCTTTTGTCTCTTTCACCTTTAACAACCCTTCTCCACTTCAAGTGACCTAAAACCGTCAAAAAAATGTCCGCTGATTCCGGCGACAGGCGTCCGGTTCGAGTCCCGGGAACCATGGGGTCGCATCCACAGGTCAATCGCACTGACCCACTGCCGTGCCCCAGGTGTGATTCGACCAGCACCAAGTTCTGCTACTACAACAACTACAACCTCTCCCAGCCTCGCTACTTCTGCAAGTCGTGCCGCCGATACTGGACTCAGGGTGGCACCCTCCGTAACGTTCCCGTCGGTGGTGGGACCCGCAAGGCTTCCAAGCGCTCCCGGAGCTCATCCGGGCCATCTCCCTCTGTCGCAACTTCGTCTTCCCCGAGCGTGACCCACGAAGCCGAATCTGTCCACATGACCGTTAATAATCCTGTTTCGGAAGCTATGCCCGTAACCGGAGCTAAACCCGAAATGGGTTTGGCCGACGTGAATTTGAATGAAACTGTGGATCTTACTGTGCATGGAGGCTTCACTTCGTTCTTGGACTCCCAGGGAGAAGGGTACCTAACACTAGGTGGTTACGGGTTTGGGACTGGTTCTGGATTCGATGGGGTTTGGGGGTATTCCTCGAATGGTTATCTCGGTGGTTATAGTGGTGGCGATGGCGATGAACCAGGTGATGCTGTTGGTGGAACCACCGGGTGTAACACATGGCAAGCAACTAGTAATGTTGAAGGCGTCGGAGGGTTAGTCGATGGTGATTGCTTCGCTTGGCCAGGCCTTGCAATTTCTGCACCAGGGGAAGGTTTGAAATGAAAAATGATTTCTTCATTTTCAGGGAAAAACGTGTTCATTGTTTTTGCCAATTGGTTCAGTGTTTTTCCAGTTTGCTGGTTACTGTTTAGTGTTGTTTGTTGTTTTTATTGTGAAGTTTTAGCTGTTTTGGTGGGTATAGAGAGAGATGATTAAAATAGTACAAATAGAGGGTGACTGTTGATCTAAATGTCACCTCTTGGGCAGTGGTTTCAATGTTTCTTAAGAGTTTCGTTTTCTTCTGGGAATGAAATGAATGATAAACGACAGTTTCTTTTCCGTCAGCTTATTACAGCAACGAATTTGTTTGGTTTTGATGCATATTGTCCCAATTATGTTATGCCATTTCTTTTTCTTGCTTTCTCTGGGAAATGGCAATGGTTGGGTTTCGGGTTTCCATCGAATACTCTGCAGCACAACGCCTTCGAGTGATGCGTATGCCTGCAGGTTTCAGTTACCAACTACTCAACCACTACTTTATCATTCCAAGAGGATATTTGGTAAAAAAAAAAAATTGAACCCCGCCCGGCTTGGCTGCACCATTTCATTGGCTTAATTCAGTTTTAACCCCTGTTTCTTAATGGAAAAACCAATTGCTTTCATGTCCCTACAATGGGTTATTCCAAGTTTGAACCTTTCTTCTCTTTTGACGGGCAAAATTCCAATCAGACAAACCATGCCTTTTCTTGAACATGTAGTTTCGAACAAGGGGTTTGATTTGAATATCACATGGTTGTAAATTGTGAGGGGACTAGCACAGTTGTTTTAATCCTATTGGGTTTGAAATAAGGCCAAGCCATGTCCCATTGGACCATGTTTTCAGGTGTTTTATTTATTTGCTTGACGAGGAAGAAAAAAGACAGGTCATTAGGTCGGTGGCTAATAATTTATGAATACATGTTTGGAATTACTACTGATGTTTTTATTTTAGATCATCTTTGGTTGCATTTGGTGGTAGCCAAATTCATACCACTTTTTTCAACCTCTGTAGTCTGTAGCAATGATAATAACGATGCAGAAGGGGAGGGCAATTACTCAATTATGGTGGCCTTTGAATCATTTCGCCAGACTCAAATGCATTTAATGCGTGCATTCTTGAAATGGGAAAAATGATGCAACTTTTGTCAAGGTGGATCCATCATTTTTATTCATCTCTATGCACGGATTGTTGTTACTTGTTAGCCCCCACCATTAGAGCTACCAAACCTATGTCCAAGTCTGAAAATTTATCAATCAATTAAGAATGAACATTCGATTAACACGAATCAAACGAGCGGTGTCGACGCACGTACCAGAGACTTGTCAATAATTAAATCCAAATACTAACAACTTCCAAAATAAGAGAATATGTATCTCGATGGAGCAATATTCATGCACGCTAGTCCAGCAGAGAGCGCCAGAGCGGCGATTCATAATTGTGGGGGTACTATTATTAGCCGTGTCCGGACGTGAACTGCTCGACATTTCGTTTGGCAAGCAGATTGAAGGGAATGAGATGACTGTAATTATCATCTTGACATCATCATCACGAATGAAACCAGAATTGACTGCAATGAAAACACTGTTAGTGTGTATATCATCATGTAAGGAACTGGAACCCCATCAATTACGGGACAACATGTTCGGAACTCGCGTGCAGACATAGTAATTAAGGTTCATTCTTACTGTCCTTTCCCTGCGGGGAAGCTTTATTGACCGGCTGAAAGACTTAAATATTATTGTTGAATTTTTTTTAACAATATAGTCTTCAACAATTTAATTTTAAAATACGACGAATTATTATTCACCATTAGAAGTCAGATAGAGTTCTATTTGTTTTTGAACAATAATTTAAAGAAAAATCAGTATTTTAACTAAAGTCAGACTTTTCTCTCACCGTCTTTAATATTTTAACTTAAAAAATACTCAAAAAAGTGGATGCACAATGAAATCAGAAAGAGCTCAATCCGACTTTTGACTGTGAACAGTAACTCACCATATTTTTGAAATTAAACTGCTAAGGATCATATTATTCGAAGAAAAAAAATTCAACAACAATATTTGGATCCTTTTACCTTATTTACCTAACCAAAAGAAACAAATAAGAAGGGAAAAGATGATTAATAACTAAATTTAAACTAAAAATTATCTGCCCCTAATTATGTCTCTTTCTATGCTCCACACTAAAAAATATTAAAAAATTAAAATTTAAACTTTAACCCTAAAATTTACATTCTACAACCTAAACCTTAAAATATACACTCTACCCTTAATTCTCTAAATCCTAACCATAAACTATAACTCTAAACCCTAAATTCATTATTTTAAAGCAGAAACACCAAAAAAATATAATTAAGAGCAGACGATTTTTAGCCAAATAAATTTATGCATCAATAAAAGAAAATTATTGTCACCAACAATCTAATGAAACATGTAGTAAAAGATGCTTATGTCATTGATTTGTAAGAAAAGAAAAATATTGTTAAACCCCATGGTCTGCATAGTAGTGAAATGGGATGGATGGTGTTAAGTGTTCAAAAGTACTATTTTTATTACTCTTTTTACTCATATTATTGTTAGACTTAGGCTTATATTAGTTGCATAATTAGTCATTCATGCATTAATTCATGTTTCTTTCCACCGTTAAGCTTGATTACATAACTTGGTTATTTTTATGGAAAAAGATACTGCTTTGGTGTGCTTTTGTGCGCAGGAACTAATTGCCAAAGCAAGGCTGGAACTAGTTGCCAGGGCAGTGCATGAAGGAGATGCTGACGTAGTTGCTAGGGCAGTGCATGAAGGTTATGACGAGCTAGTTGCCAGGGAAATTGTCGACAATGGAAAAAGATGATGTGGCACTCGAATTGATGACTAGATAAAGCCCAATATGTCGTGGAAGAAGATAAATCCTAGAAGAATTGGATATTCAAAGAGAAATTAAATCCCAAGAGGATAGGAGAAGATCTAGAAGGAATTTAAATATAATAAAGAATTAAATTCTTTAGAAGTATTTAATTCCAACTTAACTTCTTCCTCAAGAAAGACTTTGACCTAACCCTATAAATTGAGGACCAAGCCGTCAACTCCAAGAGGTGCAAAAGAGGAGAGAAATCGGCAAGAAGCTTTCAGCCATTCTTCATCCTTTTCTTTCTTGTTTGATTAGGTTTATGTTAGGGATTCTTTGTTTTGTGTTTCTTTGGAACCTAGCCATGAACTAAATCTATTTGGCTAAGGTTATTGTGTTTTGTGGTTGTGAGAAACAATTGGATTTGTTTAGGTTTTTGAGTTTGCAATTTTAATTCAAGGTTTGCTCATTCTTGGTTTTTATTCTTGTTTGCGAGTGAATTGGGAGAGGATCTTGTAACTTCATCTATTTATCTAATATCGGGAGAGTTAGAGTCAAGAAACGAATGAGCATGGTCTTTATTCAATCTATTGATGGTGAAGATTAATCCGGCGTAGGAATAAGTTAAAGATTTCAACGACTAAGAGGAACGCAATATTGGTTGTTGTTCACCCTTGATTCACGCAAGGATGTATTGTCAAGGCATGCACAATTAGCTACAGTTTCGACTTAGGGATAAGAAAAAACCATTGAAGAATGCTCTGCTGAACCTTGAAGTTGCTGCCCAGGCAACCGTCGATTAGTTGCCAAGGCAACCCAGCTGCGCATGTTGCCACGGCAACTGAGTTGCCCTTGCACTCTTTTACCAAGACGATCCAATTGGCTATCACTCTTCAACTCACGATAACCTGGCCTACTCTCTCTCTTTTGATTACATCTTTATTTTATTTACTTGCTCTTTTATTTTATTCGTTAGATAGAACTCCTACAATTATCAATTGTGTTTTTACTTTTACAGTGCGACTAAAGCAAAGTGACCCAAACCAATCCCCATGGAGACGATACTCGATACTTATCATATCACTTTATTACTTGCGACGTGTATACTTTCACCGTTTGCGTAGCATTCAACACGCGCAACAAGTTTTTGGCGTCGTTGTCAGGGATTGGAAATTGGTGTTAGTTGTTTTTATTATTGCATTTTTTCTTAGTTTTACTAACTTTTTTTTTGTTTGTTTTATCACAAAAAAAAATTCAGGTGCGCTACAAGTTAAGGGACATCAACATGTCGGGAAATAAAAGCCGATCTATTCGAGAGTTGATGATGGAATATAGGAATCAATCCACTCAAGAATTTCCTACACCCTTCGACGGTTACCTATACCAATCGAGAAAAGCCCAAAGAGCCTATCTCGTGGAAAACTCTTGTGCTATGTGTGAAGAACATCACGTGTTTGAAAATTGCCCTCACATTTTCAGTGCATATGGCTACATGGAGGACCATAGATGGAACCAACAGCAAAATCTTTCATGGTATGATCAAAAAGCTCAAATTTTTTTTACCATGATAATTTTGCCGTAGCAACAGATATGCCATGGCAATATAGTCCTTTCCAAGAGCATTCCAATTCCTTGGAGGAAACGTTGCTAGCTTCCTTGGCTAGACTTGACGAATCAATTGAAGAGATTCGAGAGCTATCAAAGTCTATAGATATGAGGATAGCTCATTGGGATGCACCCTTGAGAGATTCGGAAGATCAATTGAGGAGATCCACATATGCCATGGATAACATGCCCCCAACAATAAATTGCTAGGGATACTGAAATCCTAAGGCAAGATGAGAAGGAGCAATGCAATGAGAGATCTCCGATGTGTGAGGATCAACTAAAACCTCCAAGTTAAGAGCCTGCCAATAAGGAAGACTGTTCGACACTTGATGATCCTATGCAATGAATTTCTATGGCAATGATTGAGGAGCCTTAATAGTGCAACGCCGCGACAACATACCGAGAGGCTGATAAGAGTAATGCTACAGCAGATTGCTCGTATCCACCTTTGCCACGGCAATTGCACGACCACATATAAGATCAACGAGATGACAATACTTTGCCAATGAAATATGAGCAGTGAATTTTGGCAACTGATTGCCAAGGCAATTGGCTTGAGCAACAATTGCCACGACAGCAAAAGCTACATCCAACCATGATGAAGGTCGATGAGATTGAGGTAATTAAATGGTTGGGTGTTGATATAATTTTTCCTAATAATATATTCATGCCTTCAGGAACAGTAGCAAGGTGGAAGATGTGCATGGACTACAAGGGAACACGAAAGAAAGACACCTCCCCCAGGGTAACACAAAAAGGAGTAGCTGCAAGCACAATGACCCAATTCTTTTTGGGCAATATTGTCACTCGATGGAGGATGCGGATGGACTATAAAAAGTATTGGAAACGACCCTCCTCAAGTTTTCTCAGATATGCAGTAACATTATAAGATGCATGAAAAATGCTCTTTCTAAGAATTTTTTTATTTTTAGAACTTTATTTTATTTTTGTTTTTTTTCTTTATTTATTTTTGGAATTTTTAGGAGATATTTTATTTTATTTGTCTTCATTATATTTAGTTTCTAGGTTTTCTTTGTTTTCTTTTCTTTTCCACAACAAGACTCACAACCACCATGATAAAGAAATTCCTTGCCGAATACTTGCCACGGCAACCGCAACAGAGGATGCCCCGACAACTACCTCAGCAGTTGCCACAACAACAGAAACTGGCGATGCCCAGGCAACAACAATGGCTTCGGTAACTACTGATGCCCAGACAAGTAAACCTGCATTGGCAAACATGGATCAAATCAAAGCAATGCTATTCACGTGGTACCAGCCACAAGCATTCAACCACCGACCAAAAAATTAATCAAGCAAACTACACGAAGGAAACTTATCACTTGAGGTGACGACCTCTCCGACTAACTCATTTCATTTAGTATCTTTTAAATTTTGTTTCACTTTTACATGCATTGATGACAATGCTTCTCTCGAGTTTGGGGGTGATGGTGTTGGTTTCTAGTTAGTTTCATGTTTAGTTGCATTCATCTTTAGCAATCACATATAGGTTGCATATGTTACTTGCCATACCTTTGATTGGATTTAATTGCTTAAGACTTTTTGAATATCCAATAATGAAATTTTGCCACTGCACTTAATTGAAAGAACCTTTAATTTTAAGATTGCATGAAAAGAACTTAGAATTTTACTATGATGCTGATTTTTTTTACACGGTTGTGGCTTGTTGATTGAAAGAAACTTAGTGAACTTAGGTTGCTTAAAATTTGGGTAAATTTAAAATTGAAAATTAAAAGTTAATTTCTTGCTAGAGGTGCCCGAAACTGGCTCTAGTTGTTAATGCACATTAAAGAATCGCTAGAAGTGCCCCAAATTGGCTCTAGTCGACTAAAATAAAATGAGAAATTGCTTAATTTGCTAGAGGTGCCCGAAATTGGCTCTAGTGAATATAAAAATAAATGCCCCGGTAATTAAATTGATAAAAACCTATTGTTCACATAGAATCTTGAAAATCAACTTGTACACAACTACGCACACACTTGTCACGAACATTATAGTTTGGTTCTGGTAATTTTTGTACTATCCGAAAAGTTAAAAGGTGATCATACTGATAAGTGTTCAAAAGTACTATTTTTATTACCCTTTTTACTCATATTATTGTTAGACTTAAGCTCATATTAGTTGCATAATTAGTCATTCATGCATTAATTCATGTTTCTTTCCACCGTTGAGCTTGATTACATAACTTGGTGATTTTTGTGGAAAAAGATGTTGCTTTGGTGTGTTTTTGTGTGTGTGCAGAATCACTTGCCTAAACAAGGCTAGAACCAGTTGCCAGGGCAGTGCATGAAGGAGATGCCGAGTTAGTTGCCAGGGCAATGCGTGAAGGAGACGCTGAGCCAGTTGCCAGGGCAATTGTCGACAAAGAATACGGTGATATGGTAGTCAAAATTGATGACTAGACAAGCCCAAGATGACGTGGAGCAAAGCTAAATCCCAAAGGAATTTGATTTCTATGAAGAGATTAAAGAATAATTAAATTCCAAGAAGATAGGAGAAGTTCTAGTAGGAATATAATTATAATAAAGAATTATATTCTTTAAAGATAATTTAATTCCAACTTAACTTCCTCCTCAAAGAAGGACTTTGACCTAGCCCTATAAATAAGAGGCCATATCGTCAACTTGAGAGGAGAGCAAGAAGAGGGAAAATTTCGACAACTCCAAAGGAGAGCAAGAGGAGGGAAAATTTCGACAAGAGAGCAAGGGGGAGAGAGTTCGATTTCTTCTTCTTCTTCTTTTCTTCCATTAGGTTCATGGTTTGGGGATTATTCTTTGTATATCTTTTGAACCCAACCATGAACTAACTTGATTGGTTGGGGTTATTGCGTTTTGTTTTTGTGAGAAACAATTGGATTTTGTTTAGGTAATAAGAGTTTGCACTTTTCTATTCAAGGTTTACTCATTCTTGGCTTTTATTCTTGTTTGCGAGTGAATTGGGAGAGGATCTCGTAACTTCATCTATTTATCTAATATCGGGAGAGTTAGATTCAAGAAACGAATGAGTATGGTCTTTATTCAATCTATTGATGGTGAAGATTAATCCGGCTTAGGAATAAGTTAAGGATTTCAACTGCTAAGAGGAGCGCAAGATTGGTTGTTGTTCACCCTTGATTCACGCAGGGGTGTATTATCAAGGCATGCACAAGTATCTAGAGTTTCGACTTAGGGATAAGAAGAAACCATTGAAGAACGCTCTGTCGAACCTTGAAGTTGCTGTCCAGACGCCCAAGTAGTTGCCCAGCTAGTCACCCAGGCAACCATCGATTAGTTGCCAAGGCAACCCCGCTGTGCAAGTTGCCACGGCAACTGAGTTGCCCTTGCACTCTTTTACCAAGACGATCCAATCGGCTATCACACCTCAACTCTTGATAACCTGACCTATTTTCTCTTTTGATTTCATCTATTCTTTTAGTTTATTGCTCTTAGTTTACTCGTTAATTAGAACTCCTATTATCAATTGTGTTTTTACTTTTCACAGTGCAGTAACTTAAGCAAAGTGGCCCAAACCAATTCCTGTGGAGACGATACTCGATACTTATATCACTTTATTACTTGCGATGTGTATACTTGCACATTTGCGTAGCACTTATTACACGCAACAAGTTTTTGGCGCCGTTACCGGGGATTGGCAATTGGTGTTAGTTGTTTTTGTTATTGCATTTTTTGTCTTAGTTTTACTAACTTTTCTTTTTGTTTGTTTTATCAAAAAAAATTAGGTGTGCTACAAGTTAAGGGACATTAACATGTCGGGAAATAAAAGCCGATCTATTCGAGAGATGATGTTGGAAGATATGAATCAATTCAATCAAGAGTTTCTTGCACCCTTTGATGATTACCTATACCAACCGAGAAAAACCCAAAGAACTTATACAGTGGAAAAATCTTGTGCTATGTGTGGAGAACATCATGTGTTTGAAAATTGCCCTCACATTTTCGGTGCATATAACTACATGGAGGACTATAGAGGGAACCAACAACAAAATTCTTCATGGTATGGTCAAAAAGCTCAATTTTTTTTTTACCATAACAATTTTGCCGCAGCAACAGATATGCCATGGCAATGTAGTCCTTTTCAAGATCATTCCAATTCCTTGGAGGAAACATTGCTAGCTTCCTTGGCTAGACTTGACGGATCAATTGAAGAGATTCGAGAGCTATCAAAGTCCATGGATACGAGGATAGCTCAGTGGGATGTAACCTTGGGGGATTCAGAAGATCAATCGAGGAGATCCACGTATGTAATGGATAACATGCACCAACAATTCATTCCTAGGGATACTAAAGTCCCAAGGAAAGAGGAGAAGGAAAAATGCAAGGAAAGATCTTCGATGTGTGAGGAACAACTAAAACCTCAAAGTCGAGAGTATGTTGATGAGAAAGTCTGCCCAACACATGATGAGCTTGAGCAACAAATTGCCTCAGCAATGATTGAGGAGCCTGAATAGAGGAATACCGCGACAACACTCAGTGAAGTTGAGAACAACAATACTACAACAAATTCTGAGGAACCTGATGCCCAGAAGGTTACAACGTTGATGTTGAAGCAGGACTCTTTAGATTGCTCTTATCTATAGTTGCCACGACAATTACATGACCACATGCAAGATCAAAGAGATGATAATACTTTGCTAATGGAATATGAGCAGGTAATGGTTGAACCTTTTGAATTATTTAAAAACTCACCTCATCCATTGCAGATATGTCTTGAGGAACCGATGCTGGTAGATATGAAGCCATTGAAATCTCTACTAATGGAGATGTTTGAGAGGCCAAAAGAAAAAAGTGTTTGGATTCATAAAGCTTTTCAGAAAATTGGTTCTTCCCTTGACTTAAAGCAAAATTTGACAACTGATAGCCACGGTAATTGGCTCGAGCAGCAATTGGCACGACAACAAAGGCTACATCCAACCATGATGGAGCCCGACGAGAATGAGGTAATTAAATGGTTGAATGTAGATATAATTTTTCCTAATAATATATCCATGCCTTCAGGAACAGTAACAAGGTGGAAGATGTGCAGGGACTACAAGGGAACACGAAAGAAAAACACATCCACCATGGTAATGCAAAAGGGAGTAGCTGGGAGCACATTGGCCCAGCTCTTTTTGGGCAATATTGTCACCCGATGGAGGTTACGGATGGACTATAAGAAGTATCGGAAACGACCCTCCTCAAGTTTTCTCAAATATGTAGTAACATTAGAAGATGCATGATGACACTCTTTTCAGACATGGTCGAAGACTTCCTTGAGATCCTCATGGATGATTTTTCTATTTTTGGTAATGAGGTCGACAGTTGCCTCGGCACCCATTGTCGTTCCACCAGATTGGACGCCATCTTTTGAGCTCATGTGTAATGCAAGTGATTTCACGGTAGGAGCAGTCCTAGGCCAACTCACAGGGAGGAGGATGCAAATTTAGAGATATGCGATGCATTCCCGGATGAACAACTTTTAGTTGCCTCGGCAACCCTCGACGCCGCAGCAGCTCTTGACGCGCACGCCTCGGCAACCATGGAAGCGTATGCCTAGCAACCCTCGATGCCACAGCAGCTCTTGACGCACACGCCTCGACAAACTCTAGACGCGTACGCCTCGGCAACCCTCGATGCTGCAGCAACCCTTGATGCCTCGTCAACCATGGATGCGCATACCTCGGCAACCTTCGACGCCGTAGCAGCTCTTGGCGCACACGCCTCGGTAACCACTGATACGCACGCCTCAACAACCATGGACACGTATGCCTCGGCAACTCTAGACACACACGACTCAGAAATCTTGGGAGTAGACGCCACGGTAGCACATGCCTCTGTAATACCCTGGTACGCGGGTTTAGTTAATTTCCTTGTTTGTGGTATTTTACCTTATGGCCTTACTCACCAAGGGAAGAAGTGGTTCCGCCATGATGCTAAGCATTACTTTTGGGACGAGCCTCTTTTGTTTAAACAATGTACAGATCAAGTTATACGCCGATGTGTCCCTGAGAGGAGCAATAGAATGTGCTCCAACAATGCCATTCTTCACCCTATGGAGGACATTTTAGAGGAACTCGTACCGCGGCCAAAGTTTTTCAATTCGGTTTGTATTGGCCAACACTGTACAAAGATGCCCAAGAGTTTTACAAGCAATCTGATCGTTGCCAGAGGACGGGCAATATCACCCACAAACCAATGGGCAAGCAGAAATTTCCAACCGGGAATTGAAGGGTATACTCGAGAAAGTTGTAAATCCCTCTAGGAACGATTGGTCAGTAAGACTAGATGACACACTTTGGGCATATCGCACTGCATTCAAAACACCCTTAGGTATGTCCCCCTTCCGACTTGTCTATGGCAAAACATGCCATCTACCGGTGGAAATCGAACACAAGGCATGTTGGGCAATCAAGACCGTGAATATGGATTGGGAAAGTACCGGGCAAAAGCGTTTGTTGGACCTCAACGAGATAGAAGAATTTCGTGCACTCGCCTATAACAATGCACGAATCTACAAGGAGAAAACAAAGCAATGGCATGACAAGAAACTATTGTCGCGACAATTCATGCCAGGAAAACTAGTTCTCTTGTTCAATTCTCGGCTAAAACTTTTCCCGGGAAAACTAAAATCAAGATGGTCAGGACCATTCGAAGTTGTCAAACTATTCTCCCATGGTGTCGTGATAATCAAGTCCATTACCGACGAACATGAATTCAAAGTTAACAGACAGAGATTGAAGCACTACAACGGTGCCCATGTAAAACGAAACAAAGAAGTTGACACCTTAGGAGATGCATGAGCATGCTCTCCTTTCGATATTTTCTTTTTCTTTTTCTTTTTCTTTTTCTTTTTTTTCAAACTATTTTTATTTCTATTATTTTCGGTTATTTTTTTCTCTTTATTTATTTTTGGAATTTTTAGGAGAAATTTTATTTTTCTTCATTATCTTTAATTTCCAGGTTTTCTTTTCCACAACAAAACTCACAACCACCATGCTAGGGAAATTCACTGCCTAATACTTGCCACAGCAACCACAACAGAAACTGGCGATGCCCAGACAACAACAATGGCTTCGGCATTTACTGATGCCCATGCAAGTGAACCTGCATCGACAAACATGGATCAAATCAAAGCAATGCTATTCACGCGGTACCAACATTCAACCACCGATTGAAAAATGAATCAAGCAAACGACACGAAGGAAACTTATCACTCGAGGTGACGACCTCTCCGACTAACTCATTTCATTTAGTTTCTTTTAAATTTTGTTTCACTCTTACATGCATTGAGGACAATGCTTCTCTCGAGTTTGGGAGGGTGTTAGTTTCTAGTTAGTTTCATGTTTAGTTGCATTCATCGTTAGCAATCACATATAGGTTGCATATGTTACTTGCCATGCCTTTAATTGGATTTAATTGCTTAAGACTTGTTGAATATCCAATGATGAATTTTTGCCACTGCACTTAATTGAAATAACCTTTAATTTTAGGATTGCATGAAAAGAACTTAGAATTTTACTATGATGGCTGAATTTTTTTACACGGTTGTGGCTTGTTGATTGAAAGAAACTTAGTGAACTTAGGTTGCTTAAAATTAGGGTAAATTTAAAATTGAAAATTAAAAGTTAATTTCTTGCTAGAGGTGCCCAAAATTGGCTCTAGTAGTAATTGCACTTTCTTGCTAGAGGTGCCCGAAACTGGCTCTAGTAGTTAATGCACATTAAATAGTCGCTAGAGGTGCCCGAAATTGGCTCTAGTCGACTAAAATAAAATGAGAAATTGCTTACTTTGCTAGAGGTGCCCGAAATTGGCTCTAGTGAAAATAAAAATAATGCCCCAATAATTAAATCGATAAAAGCCTATTGTTCACATAGAATCTTGAAAATCAACTTGTACACAACTACGCACACACATTGTCACGAGCATTATAGTTTTGTTCCGAGAAATTTTTGTGCTATCCGAAAAATTAAAAGGTGGTCATACATTGTGCCACGGTTCCGAGGTTTGAATTCAAGTTTGAAGCATGTCTTTGATGATTAAAGTCTTGGCAGGTAATTGTTAGTTTGCATTGCTTGAGGACAAGCAATAGTTCGAGTTTGGGGGTGTGATAAGTGTTCAAAAGTACTATTTTTATTACCCTTTTTACTCATATTATTGTTAGACTTAAGCTCATATTAGTTGCATAATTAGTCATTCATGCATTAATTCATGTTTCTTTCCACCGTTGAGCTTGATTACATAACTTGGTGATTTTTGTGGAAAAAGATGTTGCTTTGGTGTGTTTTTGTGTGTGTGCAGAATCACTTGCCTAAACAAGGCTAGAACCAGTTGCCAGGGCAGTGCATGAAGGAGATGCCGAGTTAGTTGCCAGGGCAATGCGTGAAGGAGACGCTGAGCCAGTTGCCAGGGCAATTGTCGACAAAGAATACGGTGATATGGTAGTCAAAATTGATGACTAGACAAGCACAAGATAACGTGGAGCAAAGCTAAATCCCAAAGAAATTTAATTTCCATGAAGAGATTAAAGAAGAATTAAATTCCAAGAAGATAGGAGAAGTTCTAGTAGGAATATAATTATAATAAAGAATTATATTCTTTAAAGATAATTTAATTCCAACTTAACTTCCTCCTCAAAGAAGGACTTTGACCTAGCCCAATAAATAAGAGGCCATATCGTCAACTTGAGAGGAGAGCAAGATGAGGGAAAATTTCGACAACTTCAAAGGAGAGCAAGAGAAGGGAAAATTTTGACAAGAGAGCAAGGGGGGAGAGAGTTCGATTTCTTCTTCTTCTTCTTTGCTTCCATTAGATTCATGGTTTGGGGATTATTCTTTGTATATCTTGTGAACCCAACCATGAACTAACTTGATTGGTTGGGGTTATTGTGTTTTGTTGTTGTGAGAAACAATTGGATTTTGTTTAGGTAATAAGAGTTTGCACTTTTCTATTCAAGGTTTACTCATTCTTGGCTTTTATTCTTGTTTGCGAGTGAATTGGGAGAGGATCTCGTAACTTCATCTATTTATCTAATATTGGGAGAGTTAGATTCAAGAAACGAATGAGTATGGTCTTTATTCAATCTATTGATGGTGAAGATTAATCCGGCTTAGGAATAAGTTAAGGATTTCAACGGCTAAGAGGAGCACAAGATTGGTTGTTATTCACCCTTGATTCACGCAGGGATGTATTATCAAGGCATGCACAAGTAGCTAGAGTTTTGACTTAGGGATAAGAAAAAACCATTGAAGAACGCTCTGCCGAACCTTGAAGTTGCTGCCCAGACGCCCAAGTAGTTGCCCAGCTAGTCGCCCAGGCAACCATCGATTAGTTGCCCAGGCAACCCCGCTGTGCAAGTTGCCACGACAATTGAGTTGCCCTTGCACTCTTTTACCAAGACGATCCAATCGGCTATCACACCTTAACTCATGATAACCTGACCTATTCTCTCTTTTGATTTCATCTATTCTTTTAGTTTATTGCTCTTAGTTTACTCGTTAATTAGAACTCCTATTATCAATTGTGTTTTTACTTTTCACAAAGTCAAAGAACTTAAAGCAAAGTGGCCCAAACCAATCCTCAATGGAGACGATACTCGATACTTATATCACTTTATTACTTGCGATGTGTATACTTGCACATTTATGTAGCACTTATTACACGCAACAAGTTTTTGATGCCCAAACATTGTGCCACGGTTTACGAGGTTTGAATTCAAGTTTGAAGTATGTCTTTGATGATTAAAGTCTTGGCAGGTAATTATTAGTTTGCATTGCTTGAGGACAAGCAATAGTTCGAGTTTGGGGGTGTGATAAGTGTTCAAAAGTACTATTTTTATTACCCTTTTTACTCATATTATTGTTAGACTTAAGCTCATATTAGTTGCATAATTAGTCATTCATGCATTAATTCATGTTTCTTTCCACCGTTGAGCTTGATTACATAACTTGGTGATTTTTGTGGAAAAAGATGCTGCTTTGGTGTGTTTTTGTGTGTGTGCAGAATCACTTGCCTAAACAAGGCTAGAACCAGTTGCCAGGGCAGTGCATGAAGGAGATGCCGAGTTAGTTGCCAGGGCAATGCGTGAAGGAGACGGCGAGCTAGTTGCCAGGGCAATTGTCGACAAGGAATACGGTGATATGGTAGTCAAAATTGATGACGAGACAAGCCCAAGATGACGTGGAGCAAAGCTAAATCCCAAAGGAATTTGATTTCCATGAAGAGATTAAAGAAGAATTAAATTCCAATAAGATAGGAGAAGTTCTAGTAGGAATATAATTATAATAAAGAATTATATTCTTTAAAGATAATTTAATTCTAACTTAACTTCCTCCTCAAAGAAGGACTTTGACCTAGCCTTATAAATAAGAGGCCATATTGTCAACTTGAGAGGAGAGCAAGAAGACGGAAAATTTCGACAACTCCAAAGGAGAGCAAGAGGAGAGAAAATTTCGACAAGGGAGCAAGGGGGAGAGAGTTCGATTTCTTCTTCTTCTTCTCCTTCTTTGCTTCCATTAGATTCATGGTTTAGGGATTATTCTTTGTATATCTTGTGAACCCAACCACGAACTAACTTGATTGGTTGGGGTTATTGTGTTTTGTTGTTGTGAGAAACAATTGGATTTTGTTTAGGTAATAAGAGTTTGCACTTTTCTATTCAAGGTTTACTCATTCTTGGCTTTTATTCTTGTTTGCGAGTGAATTGGGAAAGGATCTCGTAACTTCATCTATTTATCTAATATCGGGAGAGTTAGATTCAAGAAACGAATGAGTATGGTCTTTATTCAATCTATTGATGGTGAAGATTAATCCGGCTTAGGAATAAGTTAAGGATTTCAACGGCTAAGAGGAGCACAAGATTGGTTGTTATTCACCCTTGATTCACGCAGGGATGTATTATCAAGGCATGCACAAGTAGCTAGAGTTTTGACTTAGGGATAAGAAAAAACCATTGAAGAACGCTCTGCCGAACCTTGAAGTTGCTGCCCAGACGCCCAAGTAGTTGCCCAGCTAGTCACCCGGGCAACCATCGATTACTTGCCCAGGCAACCCGTTGTGCAAGTTGCCACGAAAATTGAGTTGCCCTTGCACTCTTTTTACCAAGACGATCCAATCGGTATCACACCTCAACTCATGATAACCTGACCTATTCTCTCTTTTTTGATTTCATCTATTCTTTTAGTTTATTGCTCTTAGTTTACTCGTTAATTAGAACTCCTATTATCAATTGTGTTTTTACTTTTCACAAGGTCACAAGAACTTAAGCAAAGTGGCCCAAACCAATCCCTGTGGAGACGATACTCGATACTTATATCACTTTATTACTTGCGATGTGTATACTTGCACATTTGCGTAGCACTTATTACACGCAACAAGTTTTTGATGCCCAAACATTGTGCCACGGTTCTGAGGTTTGAATTCAAGTTTGAAGTATGTCTTTGATGATTAAAGTCTTGGCAGGTAATTATTAGTTTGCATTGCTTGAGGACAAGCAATAGTTCGAGTTTGGGGGTGTGATAAGTGTTCAAAAGTACTATTTTTATTACCCTTTTTACTCATATTATTGTTAGACTTAAGCTCATATTAGTTGCATAATTAGTCATTCATGCATTAATTCATGTTTCTTTCCACCGTTGAGCTTGATTACATAACTTGGTGATTTTTGTGGAAAAAGATGCTGCTTTGGTGTGTTTTTGTGTGTGCGCGAATCACTTGCCTAAACAAGGCTAGAACCAGTTGCGGCGGTGCATGAAGGAGATGTGCGAGTTAGTTGCCGGGGCAATGCGTGAAGGAGACGGCGAGCTAGTTGCCGGTTATGCAATTGTCGACAAATAGAATACGGTGATATGGTAGTCAAAATTGATGACTAGACAAGCCCAAGATGACGTGGAGCAAAGCTAAATCCCAAAGGAATTTGATTTCCATGAAGAGATTAAAGAAGAATTAAATTCCAATAAGATAGGAGAAGTTCTAGTAGGAATATAATTATAATAAAGAATTATATTCTTTAAAGATAATTTAATTCTAACTTAACTTCCTCCTCAAAGAAGGACTTTGACCTAGCCTTATAAATAAGAGGCCATATTGTCAACTTGAGAGGAGAGCAAGAAGACGGAAAATTTCGACAACTCCAAAGGAGAGCAAGAGGAGAGAAAATTTCGACAAGGGAGCAAGGGGGAGAGAGTTCGATTTCTTCTTCTTCTTCTCCTTCTTTGCTTCCATTAGATTCATGGTTTAGGGATTATTCTTTGTATATCTTGTGAACCCAACCACGAACTAACTTGATTGGTTGGGGTTATTGTGTTTTGTTGTTGTGAGAAACAATTGGATTTTGTTTAGGTAATAAGAGTTTGCACTTTTCTATTCAAGGTTTACTCATTCTTGGCTTTTATTCTTGTTTGCGAGTGAATTGGGAAAGGATCTCGTAACTTCATCTATTTATCTAATATCGGGAGAGTTAGATTCAAGAAACGAATGAGTATGGTCTTTATTCAATCTATTGATGGTGAAGATTAATCCGGCTTAGGAATAAGTTAAGGATTTCAACGGCTAAGAGGAGCGCAAGATTGGTTGTTGTTCACCCTTGATTCACGCAGGGATGTATTATCAAGGCATGCACAAGTAGCTAGAGTTTTGACTTAGGGATAAGAAGAAACCATTGAAGAACGCTCTGCCGAACCTTGAAGTTGCTGCCCAGACGCCCAAGTAGTTGCCCAGCTAGTCACCCAGGCAACCATCGATTACTTGCCAAGGCAACCCCGTTGTGCAAGTTGCCACGGAAATTGAGTTGCCCTTGCACTCTTTTACCAAGACGATCCAATCGGTATCACACCTCAACTCATGATAACCTGACCTATTCTCTCTTTTGATTTCATCTATTCTTTTAGTTTATTGCTCTTAGTTTACTCGTTAATTAGAACTCCTATTATCAATTGTGTTTTTACTTTTCACAGTGCAGTAACTTAAGCAAAGTGGCCCAAACCAATCCTTGTGGAGACGATACTCGATACTTATATCACTTTATTACTTGCGATGTGCATACTTGCACATTTGCGTAACACTTATTACACGCAACACATCCTTTGTGCCACGGTTCCGAGGTTTGAATTCAAGTTTGAAACATGTCTTTGATGATTAAAATCTTGGCAGGTATTTTTTAGTTTTGCATTGCTTGAGGACAAGCAATAGTTCGAGTTTGGGGGTGTGTTAAGTGTTCAAAAGTACTATTTTTATTACCCTTTTTACTCATATTATTGTTAGACTTAGGCTCATATTAGTTGCATAATTAGTGATTCATGCATTAATTCATGTTTCTTTACTGTTAAGCTTGATTACATAACTTGGTGATTTTTGTGGAGAAAGATACTGCTTTGGTGTGCTTTTGTACGCAGGAACTAATTGCCAAAGCAAGGCTGTAACCAGTTGCCAGGGCAGTGCATGAAGGAGATGTCGACGTAGTTGCCAGGGCAGTGCATGAAGGAGATGCCGACGCAGTTGCCAGGGCAGTGCATGAAGGTTATGCCGAGAAAGTTGCCAGGGAAATTGTCGACAATAGAAAAAGATGATGTGGCACTCGAATTGATGACTAGATAAAGCCCAATATGACGTGGAAGATGATAAATCCTAGAAGAATTGAAGATTCAAAGAGAAATTAAATCCCAAGAGGATAGGAGAAGATCTAGAAAGAATTTAAATATAATAAAGAATTATATTCCTTAGAAGTATTTAATCCAACTTAACTTCTTCCTCAAGAAAGACTTTGACCTAGCCTTGTAAATTGATGACCAAGCCATCAACTCCAAGAGGTGCAAAAGGGGAGGGAAATAGACAAGAAGCTTTCAACCATTCTTCATATTTTTCTTTCTTGTTCGATTAGGTTTATGTTAGGGATTCTTTGTTTTGTGTTTCTTTGGAACCTAGCCATGAACTAAATCTATTTGGCTAAGGTTATTGTGTTTTGTGGTTGTGAGAAACAATTGGATTTGTTTAGGTTTTTGAGTTTGCAATTTTAATTCAAGGTTTGCTCATTCTTTGTTTTTATTCTTGTTTGCGAGTGAATTGAGAGAGGATCTCGTAACTTCATTTATTTATCTAATATCGGGAGAGTTAGAGTCAAGAAACGAATGAGCATGGTCTTTATTCAATCTATTGATGGTGAAGATTAATCCGGCTTAGGAATAAGTTAAGGATTTCAACGGCTAAGAGGAGCGCAAGATTGGTTGTTGTTCACCCTTGATTCACGCAAGGATGTATTGTCAAGGCATGCACAATTAGCTAGAGTTTCGACTTAGGGATAAGAAGAAACCATTGAAGAACGCTCTGCCAAACCTTGAAGTTGCTGCCCAGCCGCCCAAACAGTTGCTTAGCCAGTTGCCCAGGCAGCCGTCGATTAGTTGCCAAGGCAACCCAGCTGCGCAAGTTGCCACGGCAACTGAGTTGCCCTTGCACTCTTTTACCAAGACGATCAATTGGCTATCACTCCTTAATTCACGATAACCTGACCTATTCTCTCTCTTTTGATTACATCTTTATTTTATTTACTTGCTCTTTTATTATATTCGTTAGATAGGACTCTTACAATTATCAATTGTGTTTTTACTTTTACAGTGCGATAACTAAAGCAAAGTGGCCCAAACCAATCCCTGTGGAGACGGTACTCGATACTTATCATATCACTTTATTACTTGAGACATGTATACTTGCACCGTTTGCGTAGCACTCAATACGCGCAACAAATGGCTCATATGTATGGTGGGTAGAGGTGGCAAATAGATGGAATTGGGCGGATTTAGATTGAATTGTCTTTGGATTCAGAGTTTTTAGGGTTTAGTTCAACTTGTGTTGGATGTTTTCGGGCTTATTTTTTGTGTTTTAACTTTTTAGGTTCTAAAATTTTAGATTTGAATCAGTCTTGGTTAGGTGTGTGCAAAAAATGATTCATTTATTTGTTGATTTGATTAAAAAATTTAAATACCCGATTTATTTTTCATTTTTCAAATAATTCAGATCGGATACAAATAGTTATTTGACACTCAGATCAAATATCTGAATATTTGAAAAGTTAAAATTTTTATAGATATAAATCTTGTTATATTCTATACATTTACTTATTATATATGAAAAGTTGAAATTTCCGTGGATGCAAATCTTGTTATATTCAATAATTTGTTGCTTGTTATATTCGAAAATCCGAAATTTTCGTGGATAAGATCGCCAAATTTAAAAAAAAATACTTAAGTCAAGTCATAAGTTTGGATATTCATATCCGAATATCTCATTCAAAAATTCGATAACCAAGAAATTAAACGAATATGAATCGTTAATTTCTCGATTCAAAATTTTCAGATATTCAAAATTTTGAACCTTATCCGAAATCTAAAATGCACACCCGTAGTCCAAGCCGGATGGACTTAAACGAATGCAAAAATATTTTAAAGTTTTTATAAGTTATAAATATTTCATTTCAAATACAACAATTACTTTTACTTTTATTTATTGAAACTATAATTTAAATCCACCTCCGCTTAAAATTATAAAAAATGTATATGTATTAATAGTTATACATTATGAATTTCAAAGACTCAATTGGATGAAAAAAATATAATAGTTATACACTATGAATTGCAAATTACATGGTCTATATAAATATAACATGATTATGACGTCCCTTTAAAAAAAAACATGATTATGACGTCGGATTTTAAGGATTCAATTGGATGAAAAAAATTATGATTTTTTCCCCTTCAAACTACGTAGCTTCTTATTTGGTTTATTAGTAGAAGTAGAACCCAGTTGAAGTTACATTTACTAGGCCTTACTGGTAGAACCACATGAAACATGGATAAGCAAGTAACTGGAAGAGTGAGTCCAGTCCAGCAAGACTTGGAAAAGAATGGGATTGCCATCCATATTAAGGAAACAAATCCACAAAGAACATGAAAACTATGGGGGTATACGGTTCAGTAAAAAAAATTAATAACTCATCGGTTTTCGGTTCAGTTAATCTTGGTTATCGATTTTTCGACATCAAACTTAAAATTTGAGATTTTGTATTTTATTTTGATCAAAATAAGTTTATTTGAGGATTTTTAAACAATATTTGGTGAAATTTTAAAGTTCATAAATATTTATTAAAAAAATAAATTTTCAAGTAAATAAAAATAAGTAATAATTAATATATAATAATTTTAAATTATTTCACTATTTTAAAGTATAAAATACCTATTTTTACATTATGAAGTATTTAAAATTAATTATAAATAAAAATATTAAATTCAAATTCAGCTCGATTCAATTCAATTAATCATATTTTTTAAAATTTTAAATCATAAACTATTCAAACGCATCGGTTGGATTAGGTTTTCAATTTTTCGATTTGGTAGCCCTAATAAAATCCACATGTGATATACTCTCAAGTTTATTGTTTTTGTGGGCTTTTGGATAGCTGTGTGAAGGCAGAAAAAGATGACCCTTCATCATACGCTGTAACTGCTTGTTCACCTTGCTAATGATCCAAGCTGAATTTATGATCTATAACTCAAAAATGAAAGAAAACCTTGCACAAAAAATAGTAGAAATGCTCTTTTCTCTTATAAAAAATAATTTATATAATTAATTTTGACCTCACAAAATATTTTATTTTTTTATAAAATCTTAATTTATATGGTTCTGTTTGGTAAACAACTTTTCAAGCTAAAATTAGAGGTTTGAAGCAATTTTAGAGGTTTGACCAGTCAAATTCGCAGCTTTAAATGTTTGGTAAATAACGAATTATAATAGCGGATTAGGGTGAAACCTCTCATTTTGAAAAAAGCTCATTTTATGAGCTTTTTGAGTTAGAGGTTTGAATAAAATACTTGTAAAGATTATTTTGTCATTGATAATTATAATTTTTTAAATAACATAAATTAAAATAACTAATAAAATTTAAAAAATAATTTCTTAAAGACGAAATTAATTTTTTAATCGGTAAGTAAGTATGATTTTATTGAATATAAAATTTAATATATAGATTAATATATACATTTAAATTTAATAATTATTAAAACTATATTAAAAAGAGAGTTTCACAAATAAAAAATAATATATACAATATTCATGCTTAGTAATAATATTAAAAAAATATTTTTCATAATCCAATTAATATTAATAGATACAAAATATTAATAATTGATAAATTATTCAAACAAATATTGAATATAATCATGTCTTTATATGTTATTTTGTTTGTTCAAATAATCAAACAGATATTAGCTATCAGTTAATTTTACCAAACAGCTTTATACAATCAGTTAATATGATCCGCCAGTCAAATCAGCTATCATCTATCAACTAATGTAGGGGGTGTAAATGTACAGAGCGCTCGACGAACTGTTCGTGAACCATTTGTATAGCGTTCGTTTATATTCGTTTATTAAGCTAAATAAACGAGTATGAACAAAATTTTTATGTTTGTTTAATAAATGAACGAACACGAACAGAGGTGTGTTCGGTTCGTTTATGTTCACGAACATGCTCGTTTATAAACTCCTTTGTAAGCTTATTTATAGGCTCGTTTATAGGATGGAAATGCTTGTGGGTGTATCTAAATACTACTTTTTGTTGTTGTTAAGGATGTTATATAAGTACATGTTAAAATGTAAGTTTTATTTTGTTGCTTTTGTTTTATTTATTTATTGTTAATTTAGTTAACATTTCTTAATATATAAACATGTTCGCGAATGAATAAACGAACATGTCCGCGAACATTTAAATGAACACGTTTGTGAACACTTAGACAAACAGGTTCGCGAACACTTGGACGAACAGGTCCGCGAACACTTAAACAAACACGTTCGCGAACACATTCATGAAACACTTAAACGAACATGTTTGTGAATACTAAACAAACGAATACGTTCGTGAATACTAAACAAACGAGCACGTTCGTGAACACTAAACAAACGGACATGAACACCTTCCAAAATAAATAAACGAACACAATATTAAAATTTTAAATGAACACGAACTGAACATGGACATCTTTAAAAATAACCAAACGAACACGAACATAATCTTATTCATTCAAGCTTGGTTCATTTACACCCCTAAGCTAATGTAATCCGCTATTAGCTATACGCTAATTGCCAAACAAAGGCATAAAAATAAATTAATATTTTCACTCATTAAACATTCCTAAAAAATCTAAAGGTGCGTTTGGTTTTAAAAATATTTTTTATTTTTATTTTTTGTTTTTTATTTTTATTTTTAGAAAATAATTTTTATTTTTTGTTTTCTAAAAATTAGAAAATATGATTGGTTAATAGGGATGAAAACTTGTTTTCAAAAATAAAAATAGTAAAAATGTGTTTGGTATCTAGAATAAAAAAAAATTATTAAATAATTAAAATAAAAGATTGTTAGAAAAATATTAGTATAATGATAATAAATAAAATATGAGTAAATAAGCCAAAATTTTAAAAAATGAAATTAGAAGGGTTCGAACCTGAGTTAAAATGGAGTTAAAAATTAAAAAATTATTGTTTCCATATTTTTCACTCTTCTAAAATATTTTCAATGAAAACATCTTATTTATATTTTTAAATTTCCACTCATTTTTGTTTCTATTTTCTAAAAATCTTTTTAAAATTTTTCAACCAAACACGTTTTTTACTGTTTTTTATTTTCTAAAAAAATAAAAATACAAATAAATTTTATTTTCTAAAACTAAACGGACCTTAATATTTTAATTTTAGTTTTCTGAACTGAGTCCATATGGGTCCGATGAACGAAGAGTATATTTTAAAAGGGATAAGATTTATGGAGCTTCCTGGACTTGGCAACTATAGTTTGTTTTGGAAAATGACCCTACAATTATGGGCACAAACAATTCAATTTATTGACTCCATCATAGATAATTGATTTTTGGGTACTGAGTTCAAAGTAAGCAGAATATGTCAAAAACTTAGAGAAAAGAACGACTTAGTTGCTTGGGCCAAATTGCAATAATATCTGCTTTACATAGCAAAAAATTTCTATGATAGGTTGGTTTGCCTTCAAGATAGGTTTTCTATTAAAGAAAGACAGCCTTATGAGATGAAAAGTTAAAAATGGGGTAATTAAACAGGCGAGCGCCTTAGTTTTAGGATTTTAAGACTCTGTTTAAGGTTTAGTGTTTAAGGGTTTAAGTGTAAGAGTTTTGAATTTAGAGAGTGGTTAGAACTTAGGGTATAGTATTAAAATTTAGGGTTTATATGTTAAAACTTAAATCTCTATTTATATTACCCTAAAACTAAAATTGTAACCTCTAAACCTTAAATTCTAACCATAAATCTTAAATTCTAAACCCTACACTTAAACCCATTAAACCCTAAACAGATCCCTAAACCCTTAAAATTGGTGCCCAAACTATGTTATTTTTGTGTTTGTTTTAAGTGTCTAAAGTTTTATTTTTAAAAAAATTAACGTTCGTTACCTCAAAATGATAACAAAATAAACTTTAGGTACCTATCTTGACAAAAAAAAACTTTAGACACCTAAAGCAAAAAACATGTATAATTTGGTCACTTATTTTATAGTTAAAACTTAAAGAAATAATAAATTAATTAATTGCTCAAAATAATGAAATATACTTTCGTTATATATGAGTTCATTATTTAATTTTCGCTCAAGCTCCAAAAATCTCCGAGGTAGCACGAAGATACTATACGTTTGAATTTTAAATTTTTGTAAAAAAATGATATAAATTAAATTAAAATTCAATTAACTACCGTAACAAATATTTAATACAAGAACTTTTCATCCGTGTAATTAATATAAGGGTAAATTATAAATTTTATCACTCAATTTTTTTTATTCTTATTTTGATCACTAAAATTTTAAAAATTTTAATTTAATAACTAATCTTTAAGCATTATATTTTTTCATTACTTTACGTTAACTCAGGTGCTAGCCCGTACGTGACTTATTTTTAATAGTTTAGGAGCCATGTAGACACAACAATTAATATTTTATTAATAATATTTTTATGTTTTTTTAATCATGTTTCGGTCTTCGTCCCATCTCAATTCCCATTATGATGCCTACCATTCTTTTGTCTTTCAGATTTTGTAAAATAAATTATAGAAAATAGAAACTAGCTATAACCCTATTAACGAGTTCTTCTTAACTTCAAACAAATGTAAGATTACAACTAACAACCACCGACACAAAACAAAAAAGAACAAAAGAATTTAGAGTAAAGTACATTAATGGTCATTGAATTTTTAAGACACTTTCATTTTGGTCATCAAACTTTTAAAACATGCATTGCGGTCACCTAATTTTTATTTCGTTTTCATTTTAGTCTCTCCCGTTACCTTCCATTAGAAAATGATGACGTGGCCCGTTAGTTTTCCTTTTCCTCAAGGGTAAATCATATAAATGGTCATCAAACTTTTATGGGGCTTTCATTGGAGTCACCCAACTTTTATTTCGCTTTCATGTTGACGTGGTCTGTTAGTTTTCCTTTTTCTCAATAAAATAACACTTGAGTCACTGCAAAATGATGCTTAAAGTGCTTTGCAGCTAAGGAATCAAGGTTTATGTATTCACATTGTAAGATATAATATCTAGCATCCGTAACATCCTCCATATTACTTAGCTATGTTCTCTTTCTCTAAGAAACCCCTAATTTCCCAGATGGTAAAACATGCGATCAATATAAATGAAAGTATGTTTCTAACTTCTAATATTGCATCCTTAATTGTGTAAAAGGAAGTATGTTTCTAGTTTATAGCTTCGACTCACTTTCTTTGCCTTACAAACCCCAAATTATATATATTCATCAATTGGGTACTCAAGTGATTGCTAACTTTGAAACAATCTGATATGTAAAATAGGTATTCCAATTTTAGCTCAAGTTTACAGGTAAAATTTGGTGAAAAGAAACATTATGCTATAGAATTTATATGACAACCAAGAATTACATTATGTTATCAACATAAACCCATTTATGTCTGGAACTTGTGGAGCTACCATGTGTAATCACTAATTTTGTCCGGGATGACCCGTTCTTTTTGTTTCTATAGTAATGGGCTTGATTATATATATTATTACTACCTAAATATGCGTTATGGGCTTTGCTTATTTTGAACCATCTTATACTATATAGATATATATATATATGATTTTCATTAAAAATTCAAAAGCAATAAAAAATTTCTACTATTGTTGTTTGTTAATATATCTAAGTTTTATCTTCTAATATCTAAATTTCCATCATGTTTTTGTTATTTGCCAGTGAAAACCTTAAATATTGTGATATATTATTTCATTTTTTAATTAATTACTATCGTTGTTATCTTATCATTATTACTATACATAGTTAGTATTAATGTTATTATGATTATAGTCATTATTGGTATTATCATATTTTCGTATTTAAGTTAAATATATATATAAAGAAAACTATAAACTATAGTAATAAATAAAGACTCAACATAGTAAACAAAAGCCTAGGTTTATATAAATAAAGCCCATTTACATAAAAATTATTATTATTACATATGGCCTGTAGGGCCCAGAACAAAACCTAAATCTGATAACCACAAAAAACCCTAATCAAGTTTTGTTGGGTGCACCGCAAATTTCCAGTCGTTGGATCTGGCTCACGATCGGACGGCCCAGATTGAAGCAAAATCAGCCCTCCAGCTCTCGTATCTTTCCACGTACGCGTAGATCTCATATGTGCCAAATCATATGCCATTGCCCCTTTGTTCGCCGCGTGACATTCACGCGTAACGTTAACCCTTCCAATTTTCTGTGCTCTCCTGGCCCCCTCTTCCTCGTCGTTCCACCACGTTGACACATGTGACAAGAAAAAAAAAGATGAGAACGATATGCAAAGGGCAACCAACAATGTCAGAATATGGGATGAACTAAAACAAAAATGTAGAGACCAACTGGCATTATCAGAGAACGCATCAAAATGCCAGATGCAGCAGAGAGCCAATAGAATGTTTTTTTCATTTTCTATTTTCTTTTATCCATGTAATATCAAGGGTACAAATAGCAGAAACCCTAAAAAAATTTGTAAGCATACTGGATTTTCAATTTGGGAATAGAGAGAAAAGGCAAAAAGCTTCTAGTTTTCGCGGTATATTCATCTCTTTTTTAATTTCAAAATAACAATGAAAACATGTATGAGGGTTAGGGTTTAGATTTGGTTTACCTTTCGTGCCGGTCGAACTTCCCCTCGGTATGCTCATGCGTTGGCCGACGATAAGCCTTCCGGCCCATTTGGGTTGTGTACAGTGAGTTGGCAGAGAACATCAAAGGGGAAGGTCGGTCTTCTAAAGGAGAGTTGCCGTTATAGCAAGTGAGACCTTAGGTCTCTGGTTTTTCAAAAGAAATGAGTTTGGTTTCAAGGCTTTTTCTAGATTTAAGTTCGATTTCTGAGCGGATCGGGGTTCGGAGAGAAAAAGGAGTTTTTGTGGGGTGTTGTTGAGTTGTAGGCTGTCGTCGAACGACGGTCGACGCGACGGAGAGGCTGTCGGTTTCTGGGAGTGCAACGGCGTTATCAAACACCGCGGTGGTGTTTAGCTGGTGTTGGGGAGAGGGTTGAGAGTGTTTTGGTTTTTTCTGAAAGTTATAAAGAGTTTTTTCTTTTTTTTGGTTAAAAATTTGTGTTTTATACCATGTCTTAAAAAGCATAAGGGATATTTGCTTCCATAAATTCCTCCGCCTTTCTATTTTTACAAGTTTAGCCCCTCCGCATTTTATAAACACTTCCCCCGTCCCTGGAAGTTTTAAAACGTTTTCAATTCGATCCCCTTTTCGATTCAGGCCAGCTTCTTGTTAATAAACCACGTTTTGGCCCTCTTTTCTGTTTTGATTCATTTTCGGTCCTTTTTCAGTGTAGAATTCTTTCCTTTTTCATACATCTTTGATTTAAATTATGGTATCTTCAATTCTGTTTAATTTGTTTGCTAGATAGTATTGTTTGTTTGAAATGTGGCTATATGCTTGATTTTAGTTTTTAATATACATTGTTATATTATAGTGTAGTTCTTTTATCTTCTTTTATAATATATAGTACATATTATAGAGTCTTTTAAATATATGACATTTAGTCTTTTATACATACGAAGTATAATATGTATAATCTTCTTTAAAGAAAACATAATCTATAGTTGCCGCAATGTAATATATATTTTTGTATACATAATATGTAAAGCCCTTTTAATATAAATATAATGTAAGTTTTCGCAATACATACGATACATAGTTTTTATAATATACATGATATAGTTTACTCTACATACATATATGTGTGTGATACAAAGTTTTAGAATATATGTATTATATAAAGTATTATATATAAAGTTTCATAATATGTATAGTATATATTTTTTATATATTTAATATAATTTTAGTTTTGTAGTAAATATATTTGTCTTTAATGTGCTTAGTTTAGTGGTTTGGGCTGTGTCGTTTTGGGCTTTGGGCTTGTTAGATTAGAATTAGGTTAATTAATCTAATTAGCTTAAGATCGTGTACTCGTCTCATAGAGGCGCGATCCTTAAAATAATTAGATTAATTTAGGATTAGTTGTTTAGAGCCGTAATTAGACCTAAGGTTTGAATTAGTTTAGTGAATTTAAATTTACCCTTGGCTTATTGGGATAAATGTTAAATTCATTAAACTAATTGAACACATCTTAATTACCTCTAAGATAAAATTGACAATTGGGCTTAGATAGACATTTACTTTGAAATAATGATTAATTAACTTGATTTGTTTTGAATATTACCCTTGGCTTATTGGGGCACTAGTTCAAGATTGATCAAGATAATTATCATGTAAAAGATAATCCATAATTTATTAGGGTTTTCTAGTTTTTTTAGTGATTAATTAATTTAGGACTAATCTTAGACTCATTTAGTCAATAGTTAGACCACTAATTGGCTTCTCATAATTTGGGCTTTTTAAGTTAGGGCCATGGGTGGGTTTCTTGTGTGTGTACCCTTAAGCCTTATTGTTTGTCATCCTTTAATTGTCTTTCATACAATCCGTTCATTTTGAATTAATTAATTTAAATCATAAAAGGGAAGTACTTATTAATTCAAATATTGGTGTCGTAACAGTCCGAGCTTAAAGGATGTTGACCAAATATTTGAATTAATTTCTACCGTCCTAAGATAAATGAATTAAAAGTGGATAAAATCATCACATCATATCTTAAATGTTTGCACCATGCATAAAGGTGACGTATGGGATTCGAACCATAAATTAACACGACAGTCAGGCTTATATGATATCGGTTTAATCTATGGTCCGAGGTATCATCCACCTTATTAATTAAATGTCCAATTAATTTGAACGCACAAATCTAATTAAGCCCGTTTAATTAAAGTCAATTTTCAAATAGGCACACCTAATTAAATTCAATCCAAATTATGCCAATTTCCTTCGATTAAAAGCAATAAATATTTTGGTACAGGTTTTCACGCGTGATGGGGGTGCTAATCCTTCCCCACACGTAATCAACTCTCGAACCCTTTTAAAACGAATGTCTGGTTTTTTGGTGTCTGGCCTACCTTATCCAAGTGGCCAGTGGCGACTCCCAGTTTTTATTATTTTCAAAGGATTACGATTTTTCAAAAGACCTCTTTAAATTAAGATTTCAAAAGTGATTCATGAATTAATTCGTATCGAAAGATTTTCTAAAGGAAAACCACGCTTATGTTTAAAATAAAGGGAAAACGTCATCACAACATGTTGAATCCGCTGGGGATCAAATTTGTTTTTACAAAGCAAAAGAGAGTTAGGCCAAAAAATATTTGTTGCTTTTAATGATGGAAAATTGTTGGAATTTTAATTGATTTTAATGAGGTTGATCCTTTCTTGAAAATGTGACTTTAATTGCACGGGCTTTGATAATTGGTGCTCTTCGAAGTAATTCTTTATTTAATTTCTAAAGAATCACCGATATGTGCTGCACCATGTCCATCAAGCTCTATACCCGAGCTCTATCCCTTAAGTGGGAGTGAAACGCCTATACCCACGTGAGTAGCCCTCCACGGGTTGGTAATTCACTTATGAAATCCATGCTTTTGACATGTGAGTAGCCCTCCACGTCACTAGATCGTGCTTTCCCTTAAACCGAAACCAATTCGCAAGCTTGTAATGTGACATGATTGGGGTTCTTGTTACCTTAGTAGGTAATGGGATAGGCTCGGGTACCTTTAATTAGAACCGAACCCATGTGTGAGAATCTAAGAAGCCCACCCCGTTAGAGCCATGCGGATAACCATAGCAAATTAGAACTCATGTGGTTAGGGTTTTCTTTTATATGCTTGCTTTTCGTTTAATCTGTTTATATTTATCGTTTCTCGTTTTCAAGTTTATTGTTCATTTCATGACTAACATTTTCCTTGTTTTCTGTCCTTTTTCTTTACTTTTATCTTGCATATTATGTCATAATCATGAAGAGCACATTGAGTTGGAAATAGTTTGAAGTTAAACACTAGAACAATGGGTGACTTGATTCGTAGCAATGATGAAAAGAATTCTGAGGTACAAATATGGTCGGAATGTGAACAACTACATGATGGAGATAGCATTTCCATTGGTTTTAGATCAGCAATGGCAGCCCATAGTTCATGAACACCGAGTTCAATGATGTATCCGAATTAAGGCCGATTTGGGACAACTGGGATTTCAAAAGAAGGACATTTTCAAGAAAGAGTACGGCGATATTGCGTGCTTGTTAAATGTTCCGTTTGGCCAATCACTATTGCAAGCTTTGGTGGGGTTTTGGATCTCAACTTATAGTTGCTTTACAATCGGTAACTTTGATTTGACCCCTACGATCGAAGAATACCAAGACCTTATAAACTGTAAAAAGACCGACAAGAATCGGGTATACTCTAAGCCTAACAAGAACAAGGCTTTTAGAGGCAAGCTTGTTAGAATCTCAAACACATTTTGTCTTGGGTCCAACAGCAGTTCACCACTTGGAACAATAAGGAGTATCTCAAGTGGGAGGAATTCTAGCCTTAGCTTTCGTTCATCCTGTAGGCCGAGTCCAGCGGGACCTCTTTGCTTTGTTGATTTATGGGTTGGTGCTCTTTCCTCAAGCATGAGGGCTTATTAACCCAGCGATTTTGGACTTATTTGATCGTTTAAATAGCAGAACAAACCCGGTACTTGTGATTTTGGCCGAAACTTTTGATCTTTGAGGTTTTGTCGAGAGCATGGTGGAGGTCATTTTCAAGAATGCTTGCAACTCTTGACAGTTTGGTTCTACAGTCACCTTTGGTCCAATGTTAATTTCTCAATGCCTCTCTATGATGGCAAATTCTCACCGTTAGAGGAATTTTTTCAAAAAGAGGACTGGCCAACACAAAGATCCGAAGAGGTTTGGTTAGATGTTCTCCGCAATTTAAAAGAAGAAGACATAGTTTAGAGAGCTCTATGGTTATTAGCGAGTAACATTCTTTATAGATGTGGGGCACACTCTTGGGTACCACTGCTTGGGCTTTAGGGGCATACGGCTTATGCACCCCTTCTAGTTTTAAGACAATATTGTTCAAAGCAATTCATGTCGTCCACCAAAAGTTTAAATGAGTTCAACATTAATTATGAAAAGGAGAAACGCTACAAGGCGGTGGTATTGAATGCTTATTCGACTTGGAACAATGCAAGACGGGTCAGGATCATGAGTGCTCCATACATGGTCACCCCCGAGTATGAAATGTGGTGGTTTAATCTCATCAACGACAACATTCCTCAGTTGAATCCCGATAAAGAAAGATGTATGAAGGAGAGATTGTCCATGCTTCCTACCGAGGCTGAATTAATGAGGAAGCAACTTGAAGAAGAACAAAAGAGGTACCTCAAGCTAGAGGAGAAAGCCCACCGAGAAAAGTTTGACTTCGAATTAGAGAAGACACTGTTTGAAGGGATGGTCAAAGGCCTACAAAGAGAAAATGATAAGTTGGAACTCAAACTCAAGATGGAGAAGAAAGAGATTCAGAAGCTCAAAAGACTAAACAAGAGCAAAAGAGTCATGGAAAGTGGACCAAGCGAGGGGTTAGAGCTCCGACTTAAGGAAGAGAAATCACGAGCCGAGAACTATAAGAGGATGTATCTTGAGCACAATGATCGATCGCTCACTTTAACCCAAGAAATGAAGAATCTACGAACTTCACATTCAAGAAAATGGAGAAAGAACAACACCAAAATGAAGCCTTGAGAAATCAAGTGAAATGTTTGGAAAAGTCTCTTTTCAAGCATAATGGTTCAACTAGCAAGTTAAAAGCTAGTAACTCAGAGAATCAAGCTTTGATGACAAGTGTCGAAGAGTTGGAAGCCGAGGTTCAACAGCTCAAGGATCATGTAGCAAGCATGAGAATAGCGATTCAAGTACGCCCGACCTCGAGTTTGGAGCAATTACACTTCACCGCCCATACGATTTGGAGGCAAGAACAGGAATTGGCATGGTGGAGGACTCAGATGCAAGAGGTTGCTCAGAAGATACAGCTTTTAGCAGAGGATGCCGCCGAACTTCATGACTGTGTCAGTGATGAATTCGAAGAAAGAGAGAGAGGATTGAATGGATTTTGAGAGAGATTATTGACCTCGATACTACCTTGAAGCCATATGTGTAGTTAGCTTTCTCTAGTTATTGTAACAAGGCAATGTTTCTATTAATGAAAGTCGTTTAACGATGATATTTGCCGAATTCAGTGTTGCTCTTTGTATTCATGCATAGTACATCTATTTGCATACCTCGTTTAATTGCCAAAATTAATTAAAATACTTTTTATTTCAGATAGCATTTTAATTCTTAAAATTGCAATCATTCTACACCAATACAGAACCCGCTTACAGTCCCAAACAATGGATGATAGACTAGCTAAGGTAGAGCAAGGGCAAAAAGACCTTGAAACTCGTTTGGACAAGGTTGGCCAGGATATTAGGGACCAGATAGCTCAGTCACAAGACGTCGTTATCGCTCAAATAACTAGCTTGTTAGCAAAGATGAAGGGCAAAGAGGGAATTTCTGTCGACAGCCCGAATTTTGACGAGCAAAATGGTGTTGCGTCTTATGCGAAGGTATAACCAGAGATGCCAGAATCCAAAAAAAGAGTTTACATTAATCTTGCGAGAGTTCCTGCTAATCCTGCTATGGGGGCGTCTACTAGCCACCATGAGGGAGCTTCGACAAATCAACCCGTTGATTTGGGGCTAGGCTACGAGAATGAAATACCGGACTTGAGCATGATGGATGAAGTTGAGAAGAGAATTAGAGCCGATATAGAGAAAAAGTATGAGGAACAATTTCGTCAACTCGAGGAAAAGCTAAAAGCCATGCAAGGGGCGGACTTGATTCTCCCGCCCAAATTCAAAGTGCCTAACTTCGACAAGTATGACGAGACCACCTGGCCATCTGCCCATATCATCATGAACTACCGAAAGATGGATGCTTTTGTGAAAGATAAGAAGTTACTTATCCACTGCTTCCAAGAGAGTTTGACTGGCTCTACGACTCGGTGGTATACCATGCTTAGCCGAACTAATATCAAATCATGGAAGAACCTTCGGAATGCCTTCGTAGAACACTAAAAGCATGTAACGGACATGACCCGTAGTCGAATCATGCTAGAAGAGATGGAGAAAAGGTCTAATGAGAATCTACGCTAGTATGCCCAGAGATGGCGTGATGTGGCCACTCAAATTCAGCCACCGATCCCCGAACATGAAATTACTCTGATGTTCATCAACACTTTAAGGGGAATATTGTTTGATCGTTTGATAAACAACAACACCCAAAGCTTTGCCGACATGGTGAGAACCGGGGAATCAATCGAAGTAGCAATAAAGAGTGGAATGATCGATATTGGGGAGAACACTCATAAGAATTACAAGAAAAGAGATAATGAGGTGAACACTACGAGCGCCTACGTAACCCTAAAAAGTAGAGTAATTTCATGTTCGGGGATAGAGGCAAGAATAGTGGAAGCTCAAGAATCCAATGACATCAAAAGGCATTGTCCTATACCCATGAGATATACCGAGCTACTTTCGTTGCTTGTTGAAAGGAGCCTTACCGTACCGGTGAAGTCTGTACCCAAGAGGCATCCTTATCCGGAGGGTTACAACAGTCGTGTCTGGTGCAGCTACCACATAGGCGATTCGAGTCATCACACTAAGAATTGCAGAGCCCTTAAGGACAGAGTTCAAGATCTTATCAGAATAGGAGTTTTGAGTTTCGAAGATGGACAACCCCGATTCTACAGCGAACCAACCGTTGCCCGAGAGGCAAAGTCGAATGAGGGTCAACGCCCAGCCCAAGGTTTGGGTAGCACAAAAGTGGGTCATTCAAGCGAGATAAATTCAGGAGCCAAGAATAAAAATATCTCAGAAGATGAACTTGCATACAAGTACGGCCAGGTCGAGCATGAGAGGCACGATCTGAGTATGAAATTGAAAAGCATACAAGACGAGTACCAGAAGCTGCACATTGAATTCAAGAATGCTGGTCTGGGTGACACCTATAAAGAATGGGTTAATGGCATGATTCAGCTGAAGAACGATTTGGAACGTTGGAAGCAGAAATGCAAGAATAGTAAGAATAAAGTCAGATCATTGTCACAGAAGCTGAAAGAAGCTGAGAGCCAACGCGACATCCTCCAAAGTGAGTTGGAAAGTAGTCTGGCCATGGACGATATCCTGAAATCATGTATACAGCAGGAAAGGAATGAATCACAAGCCTTTCAAATGGAAAACACAACACTCAAAGAATAGATAGCGAGGCTCAAAACTTCTTTGCGTACCAGTGACATCCATGCTGGGGCAGTGACCGTTAAGCTACCAAAGGCTGAGCAAACAATACAGGAGAAAGACCAAGACATGAAGATCATTATGACTCAAGCCCGACAAGTAGCTCAAAAGGTAGCAGATTTAGCCGATGCAGCAGTGCCAATAAGCCAGAATATGGATCCAGCATTGGACCGTAAAGGAAAGCTAACGGGACTATTGAATGAGGTCAAGACATTAGGTGCCAGGGCTCACCACTATCTGTAAACCCCTAATACCGGATGTAATGAAACCTTTTGGTCTGAAGGAAAGATTGTTCTATAAGGAAAAATCACTTGCAGAATCAATGCCTTATTGCATTCATGCATTGCATTTGCATCACGTCCATTGCACTGCTTAATAGTTTTATCATCCCATGGCACTTCATCATTTAATACTTGGGGTTCGATGGCAGAATTAGTTGGAAAATGGAACGAACTAAAGAGTCGAGGCTTGACCAGCTTGAAGAAAGAAACGATAAAGAGCTGAAGAAGAAGGAAAAGATAAATGTTTTTAATACGAGAGAACTCTGCCTAGTCCCTGATTTGGTCATTCCTCCAGACTTCAAGGTTCCTAGATTTGCGCAGTATGACAGAACTAGCTGCCCGGAGATTCACTTAACCATGTTCTGTAAAAAAATGGATGGATACATGAAGAATGAAGAGTTGTTGATCCACCACTTCCACGATAGCCTGACGGGACCTACAGCAGTGTGGTATAACCGTTTGAACAGAAACCAAGTTAGATCATGGGGTGACCTTGCTAATGCCTTCTTGAGTCAATATAGATATGTTTTAGATTTAGCGCCCTGTCGTCAGTTTCTTCAGAATGAGAAAATGAGACCAAATTAAAGCTTCAGGGAATATGCACTAAGGTGGCGATGTTTGGCGACCCAAGTTCAGCCTCCTATAGCGGAAGAAGAGTTGACTCCCTTGTTCCATGCAACGCTTCCCTCCCATTTCTTCGATGTGATGTTAGAGAAATTGAGAAACATATTTGAAAATTTCACGACGATTGGAGAGAGGATAGAATACGTAATCAAAGAAGGAAAATTGAGGTCTAAGTCTAAGGACCGAATCAAAAATAAGATAGATAAAGATGGAGAGGTAAATGAGTGTTATCTTTAGGGTTCGCGTGGCCGTAAAAAAGAAGACAGACTGACACCTCGGAGACATCAAGGAAAATTCCTCGGCCGAGCGCAAACTTGGAAGTGTTCGGAACATCCATCTCAGACATATGGCCTCATTTGGTAGAAGGTCACTATCTTGCTTATAGACCGATGAAGGTGGCACCTGATCCATCCATCTACCCATAGTTTTGACTCGAGTAGCACATGCGAATTCCATATGGAGACACCGGGGCATCCCACCAGAAAATGTAGGCCCTTATTGGAGGAGATTAAGAAGCTGATCCATGATGGGACCGTGACACAAGAGCTGATCCAGCAGTGGAGGACCAAGGATGAGAGGCAAGTCTGCAAAGTGCTAAGAAAGCCAAAGATGTCTCTACATTAAAAGACTTCCCTGAAGTAATACAAGGAATCAACTTTACCATCTGTAGCCCACATGTGGTAAAGATCTTTTGTAAAGGGGCATGCTTGTTGATTTTTATTCCAATAAAGAACACATTTCACTTAACATATAATGTTCTTGAAAGCACATAGATGTATATTTTCTCGTCGTTGTAGGACACAGGATATCAATTGCAATATGTGACATTAGATGGATGTTGTGACAACGATGAGGTGTGATCTTCCCTACCAGACTCTGGTCAGCAAAGCAAGATTACTACTCTTTTGATGATATTCAAGGATGAAGGAGCTTCAAATGTCAACCATGTAGAGTTGCATGAAATTGAAACTCTAGGCATAATCTTCTAGGTAGTAAAGAAAAAACAAGAAATAAAAAAGGGGAAAAGGGAAAAAGAAAGAAAAGAGAGAAAAGAATAATAAAAAGTACTCCTATGTTCGAAACCTGGTAATAGGCTTGTTCGGATAAGAGTGTGGAAATTTTGGGGCACTCCGCTGAAGCGATGAGGTGGCAATACACCATCCAACTCAAAAAACCTTGGCTTCATGAGTGATGGTAATATTTTCAAATTGTGACTATGCCAGGTAACTTGGGGCAATGTTGTTTGCTCCATCGTTGCCCTCAAGACAAAGGACTGTGACAAATTGATTTCCTCAAATAATGATAAAAACGAAAAAAGAAAAGAAAGAAAGAAAAAAGAAAAAGAAAAGAAGAAAAAGAGAAAAAAAAAGAAAAAATGAAGAAAAATGGGACAAAGAAAATAAGGAGAAAGAAAGAGAAAAGAAAAGAGAGAAAATAGACGATAGCATAGGTAAAATTAAAACTCGCACCACCTAGAACTCTATTCTTAGAGTAATATTTCTACGCTCGAGTGGTCATACAAGCCCACCCTTTTTGGGGGCAGAGCAGGTAATGAGAATTGAGAAAGAGTAGTATTCTGCAGCAACGCGGTAATCATGAGGATGAACCGAGTCACCTAGAAAGATTTCACAACCTTAAATTACTGAATGGTTGAATCTAAGCCGCTCTTGCACTTGGTATCCAGAGCTCCTATTCTGTGATTTCAAGATCATGTATGTTAATCTAAACGATGCCCTTCAGTGGAATACCAATCAACAAATTGACAAGTTAAAGCAACAAAGATTTCCATGTATTACATCAGAGATAAGATTCAGAACACAAGGTTGCAGATATTATTGGAGCGCCTAATCAAAAACACCATACAATGTATAGGATGAAGATGATGACAAGAGCATATATGTCAGACAGTTCAAGAACAAGAAGCGGGTTTCAGCCATGATGCCTTGGTTGGTTCAAGAAAATGAAGGACGAACCAGGACGAGATTGAGATTACAAAATACGGGGATGGTAAGAGGTAAACATCGAGTCTCCAAAGAATTAAAGTACAGAGATCGAGAAATGGTTCCCGTCAAGAGGCGGCAAGAAGATTGAGATTAAGTTCTGAATATAGAAGCATTTTGCTCACCCCGATGATGAAACTAACAAATACTCAGGATGTTGGGTCAAAGGAATTGGAAGGTAGCCGAGCTCGTGATCGAGTGGGGCAATGCAGAACAGGAAGAATGGTAAGAATCTCTGCACAAGCATGATATAGTGTTTGTTTGTGAAGCGGGCAGAGACCCCAAAGAAGAAAGGCAAGTTCTCGTGCAAAAGAACAAGAGCGGGTACCCATTTAACAAAAATTGACAGAAATAAAGATCAAAACTGAGCATACTGCAAAAAAGAAAGGAAACGGAGAAATCTGAAGAATGATTTTTCAGGGCATAGGATTTTAAAACATGTCTAAAAATAAAAAGAGAAAGAAAAAAGAAAAAAGAAAGAAAAAAGATAGAGAGAATTATATCGCGAAAGAATTAAAAGACATGAATCAGATAAATAACTGATCAAAGGATATACTGCAACATGAAAGAAGGAAAGAAATCCGAGAAATAACCTTCAAGGGCGTAAGACTTTAGAATAGAAAAATGATGATAAAAAGAAAAGAAAAAAAAAGAGAAAAGAAAAAAAGAAGAGAAAAGAGAAAAAAATAAAAAAAAAGAAACAAGAAGAAGAGAAGAAGAAGAAAGCACGACATTGCATGCACCATATAGATAGAGACATGTCAATTTTTGCTTGTACCTAGACAGGTATTTGAAGAATTGTCAAAGAATTTACTAAAGAAAAGAAAGATCGGCAGCCATAGCGGCGTGAGGCCCAAATGTTAAATCCTTCGAGTCATCGGCAAGTCCTTCGGGCACGGTGTTAAGTCTTTCGGGCCACCAATAAGTCTTTCGAGCATGGTGATAAGTTCTTCGGGCCATCAGTAAGTCTTTCGGGCATGATGCGGCAGCATTAGTAGCGTGAGTCCATAAAGATCGGCAGCCATAGCGGCATAAGGCCCAGATGTTAAATCCTTCGGGTCATCGGTAAGTCTTTCGGGCACGGTGTTAAGTCCTTCGGGCCACCAGTAAGTCTTTTGAGCATGCTGATAAGTCCTTCGAGCCATCAGTAAGTCCTTCGGGCTTGATACGGCAGTATTAGTAGCATGAGCCAGAAAGATCGGCAGCCACAGCGGCGTGAAGCCCATACGTTAAATCCTTCGGGTTATCGGTAAGTCATTCGGGCACGATGTTAAGTCTTTTGGGCCACCAATAAGTCTTTCGAGCATGGTGATAAGTTATTCGGGCCATCAGTAAGTCCTTCAGGCATGATGCGACAGCATTAGTAGCGTGAGTCCAGAAAGATCGGCAGCCATAGCGGCATGAGGCCCAGATGTTAAATTTTTCAGGTCATCGATAAGTCATTCGGGCACGGTCTTAAGTCTTTCGGGCCACCATTAAGTCTTTCGAGCATGGTGATAAGTCCTTCGGGCCATAAATAAGCCCTTTGGGCATGATGCAGCGACTTTAGTAGCGTAAGTCCAAAGATATCAACAGCCTCGTGAAAAAATAGAAAATAGAGAAAAAAGAAAAAAAGAAAAAAGAAAAAAAGAAAAAGAAAAAGAAAAAGGACAAAAAATAACAGAGAAAGAAGGAAAGAGAAAAAAGAAAAATGACAAAAAAAAAGAGAAAGAAGGAAAAAGAAAAAAGGAAAAAGAAGAAAAAAAAAGAGAAAAGAAAAATCGAAGACAAAGGTTATATAAAGGAGAAGCCTACGTTTACGAGCCCCAGTGAAAGGCTCCATATAGGAAGAACCCTAACTCCAGAATTTCAAAAAAAAGGTGAAGAAGTTCTATATAGGAAGAACTTACGAGCCTGAAGATCTGGCCAAGGAAAAGTGGAGAGTTCCAGAATAACACGTGATTCTGAAGCCACCAACAGGGAAGTCGGATAAAAATGAGTGCTTTTTGGTCTTTGCTTTATTCTCGTTTCACAAGAACAAGCAAAGAGGGGCAACTGTAATCACTTATTTTTATCCGGTTTGTGAATATTGTTAATATAATAATTAAAGGTCGTCACCTTCCCAACCGTTGGATCAAGATTTGATCCAACGGTCCAGATGACACCAAGATGATCCAGCTGGCGCGCGTGTAATTTACCCCGGGACTGCGCACGCGCGAGACCGTTCATTCTCCCTCCACCACGTGTCGAGATCAGATGTAGCATTGCTTATTCCAAGGCCAGATCTAGGCCGTTCATTCCCCATGCAATCACAGCCGTTGGATCAGATCTGATCCAACGGCCGTGAGTGAATCTGGCCGAAGACAACGCTACCATACTCTCTCTACGCTGACACCACTCCGCCGTACCACCAGCTCAACCACCGTGCTCAGAGAACGTGCAAAATACCAAAACAATGGATTGTCAGTACCGAAATCAAATCAGATGTATTTTCATGTCTTATTTTCTACCAAAAAACTCAGATCAGAGCAGAATATATGTAAACGAACCAAAATATGTAAAGAGGCTCTCCAGGTTCCAAAAAAAATAAAAAAGGACTCAAAGTTTCCAGTGGTAAAAAATATTTTCTTTGCTTCCTTTCTTACTTGCATGCAAAATAAATGGAATAATAAAGCATAAGGAGTGGGAGATTTACTTTCGGTCGTTAGTTCCCCCACCAGCAACGAGCCTAAATATGGTGAGCCGGTCAAAGAGGGGGACGTTCTTTCGGTCTCAGTTTTCTTAAAAGAGATGGTTTTCGCTTTCGGGTTTTCTTAGATCTAGATAAAAAGAGGAGTTTTTGTTTAAATCCAAGTTTGGGTTCGAGTTCGGGTTGAAACAAGGGTCATTTTGAAGGTTTTTTTTGGTCCGCCGGCGCCGGCTAGCGGCGCCCGACAGCGGAAGAGACGGTGGTGGTCTGCTGATTTATGGGTTTATCAAGGTTTGGCTTCAGGGATTCAGAGAGAAATGAGAGCTTTGTTCTTAAGGGTAAAAAAATGGTGAAAGGGTCGAATTTCAGCCTGATAAGTGTGATATATAGAGTCCAAATATTTTCAAAATGGGTTAATTCGGGCTTAAGGACTCCCGCGCTTCTGATCTTTTCAAATTGAGCATCCTCCTTGGTACAATCACAAGCCTGATCCCTCTTATCGTTTAATTTTTTTTAATTTCGTCCTGAAATTAACCAGAATCAGCGTGTAAATGGTGAAATTACGTTCTAAGTCCCACCGCGTTTTGAAAATTTTCAATTCAAGCTTACCCCTTGGGTTTATTACAACTCTGGTCCTTACAAGTTTATGTCAGGCTGTAATTAAATCCTTAAAATCTGTTTTTGTTCATTTAAATTTGGTTTTCTAATTCTATTTTTTCTCATTTTAGTCCCTTTGTCTAATTTAATGTTATGTTTTGCTCTTGGTATGTATATTGCCATGTTACATTTCAGATCTTTTATATATATGTTTGTATAATTACATGTCTATTTTATGTTTTATCATGTGCATTTATTCGTGACACCATGTTTTCTTGTGTTTTAATTTATTTTGTTCGAGTCATATATACGTCTATGTTATGTGTTATATCTTGTTTTTTTGTACATCTTGTTTATATGGTTTTTCTTTTTTATTTTAGTAGGCACGTTACATGCATTTATTTACGTTTTCATAATATGTATATTATCATGCTAATGCACCATTTAGCTTGTTTATTTATGTTGCATACACGTATTTTATTTAGTGATCAAATTAATTTAAGCACTTACCATATATATATGTATTCTAGAATGTTTTATTTTCGTTTTTAAGTTTTATGTTAAAAATGGATGATTTTTTTGTACATATTAATGCCATGTTTTTAATTTAAGCATGTATATTATGTCGTGTGTTAAATGTTAAGTCTATATATATATGCTAGCATGTTGCATCGATACATTAGTTTAACATCATATATTATCTATGTCATGCATACTTTTTTATTTATTTTAAAACAGGTGATGCATATAATTAATTCATTTTGAAGTATGTTTCTTTCTTTTCCATAGGTTCATGCTTAGTTTGTTTTCTTTTATTATGATATACTAGGTTTTCTTGGTTGGTGTAGTTTGTTACCTTTTGTTTAATATTATGAAATTCATGTTTTTATCTTTTAGTGTCATGTTAATGTAAATGGTACGTTTTATCTTTGCTTTCTAAGGTTGCATAATGGTATATAAGCTGTCAATGCGGTGCCCTTTTATCCGAGCATAAACGGGGCCAGTAGTGATTGTGGTTGGGCGTTTACTCTCGGATAACGAGGCCTTTAAAATCTACTCGCAATTATAACTGAATCTTAACTTAATCGTCACTTTAATCCGAAAAGTTTAATTTTAATAAAGCGGTAATTATTAAAGTTCCAATTTTGGGCGGTGTGGGGTGCTAATCCTTCCCCATCCGTAACCGACTCCCGAACCCCAACAGTTTTCAAATCTCTGGTTTTATGGTGTCCGGCCTACCTAAGTGGCCGGTGGCGACTCCATTTTCTTAAATAAAATACGGGTTTCTAAAACCCCGCGGAATATATTTTTTAAACACTACATTTTTTAGCGAAAAGGGACATCGCTACAGCTGGCTTCTTAGGAGTCTCTAAATACCTGGAGTAGGTGGCAAATATAGTCCTTGTTCCCAAAAGGATGGAAAGGTCTGCATGTGTGTAAATTATCGAGACCTCAATAAGGTGAGCCCCAATGATAATTTTCCTCTACCTCATATTTACACTTTGGTCGTTAACACCGTGGGACACTCGTGGTTCTCTTTCATGGATGGTTTCTCGGGATACAACCAAATTAAGATGCATCATGATGACATGGAGAAAACTACGTTTGTGACTATGTGGGGAACATTCTATTATAAGGTGATGCCTTTTGGATTGAAGAATGTCGGAGCAACCTACCAAAGAGCCATGGTAACCCTTTTTCATGACATGATGCACAAGGAAATCGAGGCATATGTAGATGACATGATCACTAAATCTCAAACCGAAGAAGGGCATATTCAGAACTTGAGAAAGCTTTTCCAAAGGTTAAGAAAGTTTTAGTTAAAACTCAACCCGGCAAAACGCACCTTCGCCGTCATGTCCAGTAAGCTTTTAGGCTTTGTGGTTAGCCGAAAGGGAATCGAGATTGACCTTGATAAAGTAAAAGCTATTTAAAATCTCCTACCGCCTCAGACCCAAAAAGAAGTTTGAGGTTTCTTGGGAAGATTAAATTATATATCTCGGTTTATTTCTTAGTTAACCAACAAATGCGATCCCGTCTTCAAATTACTCTGGAAGAATAATCTGGGGGTATGGTATGGGGAGTGTCAAGAGGCTCTAGACAAGATCAAGAAGTATTTGACTAACGCTCCAATTCTAATAGCGCTGATACCAAGTAGACTGTTGATCTTGTACCTAATAGTCTTTGAGAATTCAATGGGTTGTGTTTTGGGGCAACACGATGAGTCCGGGAAGAAAGAGAAAGCGATCTTCTATCTAAGCAAAAATTTCACCGATTGTGAAACACGTACCCACCGATTCAAAAATTGTGTTGTGCTCTAGTATGGGCTACCAAAAGGCTCAGGCAGTACATGCTGTATCACACCACGTGGTTGATATCCAAGTTAGATCCTTTAAAGTTCTTAATGGAAGCACCGACATTAAATGGAAGGTTGGCCCGTTGGTAAATGTTGTTGTCTGAATTTAACATATTATATGTGAGTCAGAAGGCAGTAAAAGGGAGTGCTATAGCAGACTGCCTGGCAAGCCGCACTTCAAATGACTATGAGTCTTTAAACTTCAATTTCCCCGATGAAGACTTAATATGCATAACAGTTGAAGAAAATACTACTTCGAAGGACGAGTTGTAGAAGCTTTATTTCGATGGGGCATCTAATGCCTTAGGTCATGGAATTGGGGTCGTGTTAATCTCTCTAAAAAATGCTTATTATCCCTTCACCAGTAGATTGGAATTCTTTTGTACAAATAACATAGCCGAGTATGAGGCTTGCGTTATAGGTTTGAATGCAACCATTGAAAGGAAAGTCAAGGTGCTTCAAGCTTTTGGGGATTCATCTTTGGTAATCTACCAGTTGCAGAAAGAATGGAAAACGAGAGAACCAAAATTGGTCAAGTATTACAACTTGATCCAAGAGATAGTCAAAAGCTTTGAAAAAAAATCAGCTTCACCTACATTTCAAGGGAAGACAATCAAATGGCGGACGCCTTGGCAACATTGGCTGCAATGTTTGAAGCAAGTATTGAAGCCGAAATGAAGGAAATGCAATTTTTCAAAGTACCAGCTCATTGTTATAGTTTAAAAGAGGAGACAAAGGTAATCCATGGTACTATGATATCCTTCAGTACATCAAGTTCCAAACCTACCCCAAAGAGGCCAATGACAAAAGAACTATTAGATGAATGGCAGCGGGATATGTTTTAGACGAGGATGTCTTATACAAAAAGGGTAAGGATCAAATCCTGTTAAGGTGTGTCAATACTCAAGAAGCCAAAAACATATTGGCCGAGGTACATGATGGGCTCTGTGGGACACATGCCAATGGTTTCTCGATGGCTGGAAAAATCATGAGATATGAGTATTTCTGGTCAACCATGGAAGGGGATTGTATCGGCTATGCAAAGAAATGTCATAAGTGTTAGATGTATGCCGACAATGTCCATTCTCCACCATTACCTCTACACACTATGAACTCGCCATGGTCGTTCGCTGTATGGGGGATGGACGTTATTGGTCAGATTTATCCCAAGGCATCCAATGGACATTGTTTCATTCTGGTTTTCATTGATTACTTTACTAAATGGATAGAAGCAGCCTCCTATGCCAATATTACAAGAGCGACAGTTTGCAAGATTTTGAAGAAAAAGATCATTTGTCGCTATGGCTTGCCAGAAAGGATTATCACTAATAATGCTTCCAATTTAAACAACAAGATGATATTGTCACTAATTTTTCACCCATTTTTTTAAAATATATAAAATATTAATAGTGTTTTTTTTAAAGAGATGAAATAAAAAGAAATAAAAACTCACCTTTAAAATAAATAAGGATCTATCCCATAATAAATAAAGAGTTTTTTGTTGTTGTTTTTTTAAAAAGTCCATTCAAATTTTAATATAAAAAAGCTCATCTACCATAAAATAAAGGGAAATTTATTTGGAAGCCTTAAAAATAATAAATAAATATAAAAACCCATATTCAAAACCCATTTCTTTAATTCATAAGAACCCATTTTAAATTAAATAAAAGGCTCAAACTAACCCATTTAATCTTTTTTTCAGGTTTAATAGAGACCATCGGATTTAGGGTGAAACAATAGATGGTTTAGATCGAATGAAGGGAAAAAAAAAGAGCGGGGAAAGGGGGGATCCTGCGCCGCCACGCGCGCGGGATCACCTCCCCAAACCCTCCCTGCGCGCGAGCTGGACCACTGCCAGCTGCTCCCCTGTCGTCCCTGAACTGTGACGGCCGCCGTAGAGGGTACCGATTGACTCGCGTCCTCTGGGCCAATCCAATGCCACCGTCGCCGGTAGCATATAGGCGAACGAAAAAGGGGATAAAACCCTAGCTTAGGGTTAAGGAAAAAACACCCAAATTTCCCCAGATTTAAGCCAAATTAGAGCTGATTTTCAATCATGTTGGAAGAAGCAAATAATCAGGGTTATTTGTTGGTTTAATTTGGACGAAATCATGGGATTGTGTACCCAAAATTCCTTGTTTTCCAAGCTCAAAAACCCTATAAATTGAACCTCATTTCCCCTTTGTTTGACATCCAAGAATTCACCCAATAATTTCATTCAAAAATCATCTGAAAATTGCTGGAATTTGTTCCAGTTGGAGGCAGTATTGGTTCAGATTCCGGTGGGGAGAGAAAGTAAGCAATTCGTCTCTTTTTTGGTATAATTTCTCCCCTTCTTCCTCTTTTTTAAATTAACTCTGTTTTTATTTGTTCATATAATTTTATGTTAATCAGGGTTTGTTTGAATTAATCTTTCTTGTGGTGTTTTTCTCTTTATATTCGAAAAAATAATAAAAAAGAGGAGACCACTGCCGGCGAGCGGCGGCCGGCACAGTGGTCCTCCTCCTTGTTCATCCCCAAGTATGAACAACAAGAACATGTTGGTTTTTGTTTAAATGAGGTATTTGATCTATTTTTGTTCTAAAAAGCCAAAAAATGTGTTCGTGAAAATAAAAAAGGGTTTTATACCTAAAAGACATTGGGACAATTCCCTTAATTAAAACCACATTTTTCACACCTCTAAGAAATCCGAGAATAAATTTTGAAAACTTCATAAAATAGTCATTCAATTACTACAGTTTTTTTTTGTTTCTTTCAATTTTGGTCACATTTTTCAAAAATAAAAGTAAAAATAAATATTTCCATTCAAAAAATAATAAAACAATTTCTTTTAAAAAATGGGCGTTTCTTTAAAATAAAAAATAAAGCTTTATCTTTTAAAAAATATAAAACAATACAAAAAATTAATTTAAAAGAATAACATTCAAAACCCTTAAACAAAAAGAATAAAAAACTTTAAAAGCAAAAAATGGGGCTTTCAAATATATAAAAGGATAAAAAGTTTAAAAACATAAAAAGAAAATAATCATTTTAAACAAAAAGAATAAGTTCTTAAAATATACAAAAAAGAAAATAAAACATTTTCATCCTTTAAAAGCTTTTAAGTTTTAAACTTTGTAAATATCAATTTCTTGTCTTGTTTTGCTTTTAATGTTAAGTTAGCCTTAGGAATAGGTTCTTAAAACTTAGATACAAACTTATGTATAGTAAAATTCTCTTCATAAAAATCATAAAATATACTTAATAAAAACTTAAACCCCCTAAATAGGTAAAACACTTAGACTTTTTAGGATTAATAAAATTTAATTTAGAATAAAAAAACTTCAACAAATCAAGTTTCTTTGCTTGCTTGTTTAAAAATAAAATTTAATTAATGCGGTGTTTTACTAAACGGGAATGACGGGTTAGTGCCAAAAGTGTTGGCGGTGATTGAAGTTTATTTTCCGAATAGTAAGGCCGTTAAAATAGAATTAAATTTATAAACGGACAATAATTTTAAGCTCTATGTGAATTTGCAAAATCCAACATCAAAACATTTTGTAATCGGCTAGGTACCAATTTTTAGGCGTTGTGGGGGTGCTAACCCTTCCCCACGCGTAATCGACTCCCGAACCAGTTTTTGTTTTTACAGACCAAAATCGTTGTTTTAATAAAATAAAATATTTTTATTAAAATAACCCGATTTTTAGGTGATCTAATCACACCTTTTTTTTTTAAAAAAAGGATTGGTGGCGACTATGTTGATTTTGTGTTTTCAAAACGTCGAAACGCCTCAAAAAGGGGGTTACGACAAATGATGGATGAGGTGTGCGAGCAATTCAGAATAACACACCATAATTCCACTACTTATCGTCCTAAGATGAACGGAGCGGTAGAAGCGACAAATAAAAATATCAAAAAGATCATAGCAAAGACCACAGACACCTTCAAGGATTGGCATGAAAAGTTGCCATTTGCTCTATTTGCCTACCGGACATCTATACGTACTTCTACAAGGGCAACCCCATACTCATTGGTCTATGGTACAAAGGCAGTACTACCTATTGAAGTAGAGATTTCATCGCTTCGAATTCTAAATGAGGTAAGGATAGAGGAAGTCGAATGGGTCCAAGCTCAGTTTGACCAGTTGAATCTTATTGAGGAGAAAAGATTGAAAGCTCTTTGCCATGGTCAGATGTACCAAAAAAGGATGATGGGAGCTTACGATAAGAAGGTTCACCCAAGAAAAATCTGAGAGGGGGATCTAGTGCTTAAAAGAATCTTACCAACACAAAAAGATTCTCGCAGGAAATGGACGCCTAATTGGGAAGTACCTTATGTCGTTAAAAAGACCTTCTCCAGAGGAACATCAATCCTAAAAAAATAGAGGGAAAGGTGTTGAACAATCCAGTGAATTCAGATTCGGTTAATAGGTACTATGTATAAAAAATAGAGTGAAAACCCGGAAGGGCGCTTTGCAAAATGAACATACTTAAAGTGAAAACCCCAAAAGGACGCTTTAGGTATCAAAAAAAGAAAAAGAAAAAAAAGAAAAGAAAAAACAAAAAACAAAAAAGAGGGTTCAAGATGAAAATCAAAAAATGACGTCTCGAAACCAAAGGAGGATTTGAGTTGAAAACCCAGAAAGAGCTGTTGAGATGATCGTTGCAGATTATGCGTCCAAAAAAAGGAACCCTCTTAGGAGTTAAAAGTTTCAGTGAAGAATTTCTAGCAAGAGATCTATTTCGGTTGATCGGCTCTCGCATCATTTATATAATTAATGATTGGGATGTAATATCATGCTTTGTATTCATTTTCTTCTGTGTTTGCCTTGACTTCCAAATTGTTCCAAATTTTTGAAATATTAATGAAGTATTATTTTGTGCCTTCTCATTATGTTTTTACAAGTATCCTTCAAGTAGATTGACGTAGATTTATGAAAAGCAAAAGATTTCTTGGTATTACTATGTTCTAAGCTTTTAAATACAGACGGTGCAAAGAGGTATGTTAAGACTGAACCAAGAGGAGACTCCAATTATTGGGTCAATAAAAGAAAACAAGTTCTGGCCATATCGAATTTCAAGCATGTCACGTGGAAGCAAAAAAGGATTATGGAGATGAAACCATCCCTAGGTGAAAACTCGAAAGGGCACTGAAGAAAAAAAAGACAAAAAAGAAAAAAAGAAAAAGAGAAAGAAGAAAAGGAAGCTAAAGTGAAAACCTGAAAAGGCGCTTTAGAACTAAAAAGAATTCAGAAGATCAAAATGAAGAAAGGGGCATGAATGGTAGAACCCTAGCATGACATAAAATACCGTTCGTTGTGAAGGTCAAGAAAAAAAAGAATAAGGTAAATAAGAAGTCAAGGAGGATTGACCGGGGGAGCGAAGGCTTTCGAATAGTGATTAGATCCTACTAGTCATGCATCATATGTAGACTAGACATCCCTAAGATAGGAGCATGCTAACTCATACAATCATAATTTTTTCATTTCTTTCACAGATGTCCAAAGATAGGTCGAATACCCTTAAAGAAGATGAGTAAACGACAAATTGAAAGCCCGGATAGGACTTTAGGTGAAGGATTACAAACTCACCACATCAGGATTTCAGAGCGAATAAGGCAAATACTCAAAGCTCACAGATTTCAGGCGAAGGGTTACAAACTCGCCACATTAGGATTTCAGAGCGAATGAGGCAGATACTCAAAGCTCAAAGATTTCACGTAAAGGATTTCAAACTCGCCATACCAAGATTTTAGAGCAAATGAGATAGATACTCGAAGCTCAAGTATTTCAGGTGAAGGATTACAAACTCGCCATATCAGGATTTCAGAGCGAAGGAGGCAAATACTCAAAGTTCAAGGATTTCAGGTGAAGGATTTCAAACTCGCCACACCAAGATTTCAGAGAAAGGAGGTAGATACTCAAAGCTCAAAGATTTCAGGCGATGGATTTCAAACTCGCCATATCAAAACTTCTAAGCAAATGAGTTAGATACTCGTGGCTTGGGGTTTTTGGAACGAAAGAGACAAATACTCATAGCTCTAGGTTTCGGGAAGAGAAAGGGCAAACGGTTCTATACAAGAGGAACTCGTGGCTCAGGATTATCCAACAGGGAAGTGGGACAAAATTAGTACTTATGGCCTTTGCTTCATTCTTGTTCCACAAGGATAAGCAAATGGGGGCAGCTGTAATCACTAATTTTTTCCGGGATGACCCGTTCTTTTTGTTTCTATAGTAATGGGCTTTATTATATATATTATTACTACCTAAATATGTCTTATGGGCTTTGCTTATTTTGAACCATCTTATACTATATAGATATATATGATTTTCATTAAAATTTCAAAATAAATCAAAAAATTTACTATTGTTATTTGTTAATATATCTAAGTGTTATCTTCTAATATCTACATTTCCGTCATGTTTTTGTTATTTGCTAGTGAAAACCCTAAATATTGTGATATATTATTTCTTTTTTAATTAATTACTGTCGTTGTTATCTTATCATTATTACTATACATAGTTAGTATTACTGTTATTGTGATTATAGTCATTATTGGTATTATCATATTTTCGTATTTAAGTTATATATATATAAAGAAAACTATAAACTATAGTAATAAATAAAGACTCAACATAGTAAACAAAAGCTCAGGCTTATATAAATAAAGTCCATTTACATAAAAATTATTAATATTACATAAGGCTCGTAGGGCCCAGAACAAAAACCAAAATCTGATAACCACAAAAAACCCTAATCAAGTTTTGTTGGGTGCGCCACAGATTTCCAGCCGTTGGATCTGGCTCACGATCGGACGGCCCGGATTGAAGCAGAATTGGCACTCCACCTCCCGTATCTTTCCACGCGCGCGTAGATCTCATATGTGCCGAATCATATGCCATCGCCCTTTGTTCACCGCTTGACATTCACGCACGACGTTAACCCTTCCAGTTCTTTGTGCTCTTCTGGTCCCCTCTTCCTCGCCGTTCCACCACGTCGGCACATGTGACAAGAAAAATGGGATGAGAACGATATGCAAAGGGCAACCAACAATGTCAGAATATGGGATGAACTAAAACAAAAATGTAGAGACCAACCGTCATTATTAGAGAACGGTTCAAAATGCCAGACGCAGCGAAGAGCCAATAGAATTTTTTTTCATTTTATATTTTGTTTTATCCATGTAATATCAAGGGTACAAATAGCAAAAACCCTAAAAAATTTGTAAGCATACTGGGATTTTCAATTCGGGAATAGAGAGAAAAGGCAAAAAACTTCCAGTTTCCGAGGTATATTCATCTCCTTTTTCATTTCAAATAACAATAAAAACATGCATGAGGGTTAGGGTTTAGATTCAATTTACCTTTCGTGCCAATTCGACTTCCCCTCGGTATGCTCATGTGTTGGCTGACGATAAGCCTTTCGGCCCATTTGGGTTGTGTACGGTGAGTTGGCAGAGACCATCAAAAGGGAGGGTCGGCCTTCTAAAAGAGAGTCGCTGTTATAGTAAGTTAGACCTTAGGTCTCTGGTTTTTCAAAAGAAATGAGTTTGGTTTCAAAGCTTTTTCTAGATCTAAGTTCGGTTTCTGATAGGATCGGGGTTAGGAGAGAAAAGGGAGTTTTTTTGGCGTTGTTGAGTCGCCGGCCGCCGTCGAACGACAAACGATGCGACGAAGAGGTCGTCGGTTTCTGGGTAGTGAGGCAGCGTTATCAAACACCGCGGTGGTGTTTAGCCAGTGTTGGGGAGAGGGTTGAGAGTGTTTTAGTTTTTCTGAAAATTATAAAGATTTTTTTTTCTATTTTTGGTTAAAATTTTGTGATTTATACCGTGTTTTAAAAAGCATAAAGGTTATTTGCTTCCATAAATCCCTTCGCATTTCTGTTTTTACAAGTTTAGCCCCTCCGCGTTATATAAACACTTCCCTCGTCCCTGGAAGTTTTAAAACGTTTTCAATTCGGTCCCCTTTTCGATTTAGGCCAGCTTTTTGTTAATAAACCACGTTTTTGCCCTCTTTTTTGTTTTGATTCGTTTTCGGTCCTTTTTCAGTGTAGAATTCTTTCTTTTTTCATGCATCTTTAATTTAAATTATGGTATCTTCAATTCTGTTTAATTTGTTTGCTAGATAGTATTGTTTGTTTGAAATGTGGCTATGTGCTTGAATTTTAGTTTTTAATATACATTGTTATATTATATAGTTCTTTTATCTTCTTTTATAATATATAGTACATATTATAGAGTCTTTTTAAATATATGGCATTTAGTCTTTTATACATACGAAGTATAATATGTATAATCTTTTTTAAAGAAAACATAATCTATAGTTGCCGCAATGTAATATATATTTTTGTATACATAATATGTAAAGCCCTTTTAATATAAATATAATGTAAGTTTTCGCAATACATACGATACATAGTTTTTATAATATACATGATATAGTTTACTCTATATACATATATGTGTGATACAAAGTTTTAGAATATATGTATTATATAAAGTATTATATATATAAAGTTTCATAATATGTATAGTATATAGTTTTTAATATATTTAATATAATTTTAGTTTTTGTAGTAAATATATTTGTCTTTAGTGAGCTTAGTTTAGTGGTTTGGGCTGTGTCGTTTTGGGCTTTGGGCTTTTTAGGTTAGTCTTAGATTAGAATTAGGTTAATTAATCTAATTAGCTTAAAATCGTGTGTTCGTCTCATAGGGGCACGATCCTTAAAATAATTAGATTAATTTAGGATTAGTTGTTTAGAGCCGTAATTAGACCTAAGGTTCGAATTAGTTTAGTGAATTTAAATTTACCCTTGGCTTATTGGGATAAATGTTAAATTCATTAAACTAATTGAACACATCTTAATTACCTCTAAGATAAAATTGACAATTGGGCTTAGATAGACATTTAATTTGAAATCATGATTAATTAACTTGATTTGTTTTGAATAGTACTCTTGGCTTATTGGGGTACTAGTTCAAGATTGATCAAGATAATTATTATGTAAAAGATAGTCCATAATTTATTAGGGCTTTTTAGTTTTTTAGGGATTAATTAATTTAGGACTAATCTTAGACTCATTTAGTCAATAGTTAGATCACTAATTGGCTTCTCATAATTTGGGCTTTTTAGGTTAGGGCCATGGGTGGGTTTCTTGTGTGTTTACCGTTAAGCCTTATTGTTTGTCATTGTTTAATTGTCTTTCATACAACTCGTTCATTTTGAATTAATTAATTTAAATCATAAAAAGGGAAGTACTTATTAATTCAAATATTGGTGTCGTAACAGTCTGGGCTTAAAGGATATTGACCAAATATTTGAATTAATTTCTACCGTCCTAAGATAAATGAATTAAAAGTGGATAAAATCATCACATCGTATCTTAAATGTTTGCACCATGCATAAAGGTGACGTACGGGATTTGAACCATAAATTAACACGGCAATCAGGCTTATATGATGTCGGTTTAATCTATGGTCCGAGGTATCGTCAATCTTATTAATTAAATGTCCAATTAATTTGAACCCACAAATCTGATTAAGCTTGTTCAATTAAAGTCAATTTTCAAATAGGCACACCTAATTAAATTCAATCCAAATTATAACAATTTCCTTCGATTAAAAGCAACAAATATTTTGGTACCGGTTTTCGGGCGTGATGGGGGTATTAATCCTTCCCCACACGTAATCAACTCCCGAACCCTTTCAAAATGAATCTCTGGTTTTGTGGTGTCTAGCCTACCTTATCCAAGTGGCCGGTGACGACTCACAGTTTTTATTATTTTCAAAGGATTGCGATTTTTCAAAAGAAACCCCTTTAAATTAAGATTTCAAAAGTAATTCATGAAATAATTCGTATCGACATATTTTCTAAAGGAAAACCATGCTTATGTTTAAAAGAAAAGAAAAAACGTCATCACAGCATTTCATCAAAAATTTACCTAACAGGTAAATATATTTTACCAACGTCTTACTAGTGTCTAAAAAGCAATTCATGGAGGACGTTTGAGAAGATGTAGTCGGTGATATCAACTAGTGGGCTTGATAGTTTGTTTTTGTGAAATTGAAGTAATCATGGAGGACTTTTGTTGTTGATGAAATTTGGAGAAAAAGAAGGGTTCACATGGAATGATATTTATTTTTAAGCAACTGAAAGTAAGACTCAAAGTATATTATTTTATTGAGGAAAAAATTTAATGAGCTACGTCGGCATAAAAGCGAAATAAAAATTAAGTAACTCTAATAAAAATTTTAAAAATTTAATAATCAAAATAAAAACACCCTAAAAGTTCAGTGACTATCGATGTACTTTACCCAATAATTTAACTTAATGAAGAAGATGATGTTCGAATTATATGGTTGGTAATAAGTCGGTTCTTGTTTTCAATTTCATAGAAAGGCTTTCATTCAGATATGTTTTTGTTGGCTATCAATCGTTTGCAAGTTCGCATGTCAAACTGTAATGCATAGATGCTCGTATTTGTGTAAAATCATAATGTAAAAAAATATTTTTAACGTTTGATTGAATAGTTATTTTAGTTTTTATTTTTTTTAACTAATTTAACCATAACATTTTATTTTGAGTCAAAATGATTTATCTACGGATGAAAACGGTTAGTCAACTGACGATAAATAGCTTAAAATGACGTGACAAACCTACATGGCATGCATTACGCAATAGTAGTGTCATATAGATAAATATGTCGACTTTATATAATGACACATCAGTTAAAAAATATTTTTATAAAATTGTATAAATTATAAAATACTTTTTTGACACATCATTCTGTCACGTCATTTCTAGTTCTTTATTGTCATTTGAGTAACAGTTTTTAATTTTATTCACAAAAAATTATTTTAACCCAAAATAAAATATTAAAGATTAAATTAATTAAAAAATAAATAAAAACTAAAATAATAATTATTTAATAAAGCATTAAGGGCATTTTTTTGGTTTTTATGCCTTAGGTAAACTTCCTAAATGAACAACCCTTACTTGCTCCACCGTGGGAGCTCATCCATCCACCGACACAGATCTGATTAAATCTAAGATTGCTTAACGTTTTCATATATTGCATGCATCATCTTTGGGACCCCACTTCTCCCCGCCCCTCCGGAACTCCACGCATCAGCATGCAATGTCCTCTGTATGATGTAAAAAGTTGACTTGACCCGTAAAATTGACTAAAATTAACTTGAGTTAGAATTACTTGTGATTTAAAGTAGTAGTAATTCAAAATTAATTCAAGTCTAAATTGGTGTTGACCTAAACTCGAGTTGGACCTAAAACTTTTGGATCTGAACTCAACCTGCACTTGACCTAAGAATGACCTGAACCCGAATTCAACCTGATAATGTGATAACCGAACTCGACCTGCATCTGACCTTATATGAACATGAACCCGAGATTAACCTGGTAAATAACTGATATTACCCGACCTGTTATCAACCTGACATGTTATGAACCAGATCTATAATTGACTAAACCTGTAAATGACCTGATTTGTTATTGAACTAATCTGATATTTAACTGACTTAGTATTTATCTGACTTATAATAACTAATAAGTTACAATTGATGAATTTGTGAGATTTTAAATTTATTATATTATAGTGTGACAAAATACATCTTCTCAATTTAAGGTACATAATTAACTATGATCATTAAATTAATATGTTTACTTTTTATATTTATAAATTATAGTATATAAAAATATTTAAAAGTTTTATTAAATATCTAAATGATGTCAACATAATTCCTTAAGCTTTATGATTTATGGTATAATATTAACAGTTTATGGTTTAGTTTAGTGTTAACGGTTTATAAGATTAATTCTGATTCTTTAAGATTTATGGTTTAGTTTAGTGTTTAGTTTAGGGTTATTGGTTTATGTGATTAATTTAGATTCCTTAAAGTTTAGGGTTTAGTATCAATGGCTTATGATTTAGCTTATGGTTATTGGTTTATGAGATTAATTTTGATTCCTTAAGGTTTATGGTTTTCAGTTTAGTATTAATGACTTATGGTTTAGTATAGGGTTATTGATTTACGAGATTAATTCCGATTCAACTTGCTAATTTATACATTTGAATTTAATTAAATATTTAAATCATAGCTTCATGTGTACAATTGAACTAAATTAAAGTTTCAACTTTCATGTGTACAATTACATATTTACATCCAAATCAAAAATTTGTGTATAATTATATTAAATCAAAATTTATATGATATAATAATAATGTTCGAATTGAATTAACTTATTAAACTTATGATTTAATTGAGCTAAATTAAAACTTAGAAGCATAAATCACGAACATAATTAAAAAAATCTAAAACTAAATGTAGAATTTCAATTAATTTAAATTAGGACTCAATTGAATTAAATTAAAACCTAAAAGTGAAAATTTGAGACTTAAATGAAAAACGTCTAAAGTTGGAAGGGCTAAAAAAAATTTATCATAACCTAAAAACACACGCGGGTGGGAAACTTTCCCTCGTACCGTTTCACTTTAATAAAAATTATGAAAAAAATAATTGGTGGGGGAAGGACAAAAATTTGGAGGGTATTAAGTCCTTAATTTTTAGGTTCTTTTCCTCCAAAATTCAAATAAAATCTTTTTAAATTTGATTCAATAATTAATAGTCCATTTGGTATTTGCCTCCTAATTTTTTTGTAAGTACCTTTTAAGTTTTCACATGTTTAAAATTTTTCATTTTAGTCCTAACATTCACTTTTAAATTTTAGTTTAATTCAATTTGGTCATAATTATACATATATATATATATATTAAATTGTAAAATATTTCGGCATCCTAAGGGATATTTTGGTTCATATTAATCCCTAAAAAATTATTTTTATCTAAAATTTACCCACAATTACCATACTGAAGTCTATTTGTACACGGTAAGACCCAACTTGAACTTTAACCGAAATCGATATTCTCCGACCTAAATTTTATTCGTCAACGACGTGACCCGAACTGAACGTGGCCCGACCTGAAGTCCATCATAACCTAAATTAACCCGTTAATTAACTGATTCAAACCCGAACCGTTTTGGCCTGAACTGAAATTTACCCGACCTGAAATTAACCCGACCCAAACCCGAACTCAATCTGATTTGAAATCAACCTGACAATGACCTGAATCTGAGTCGACCCGAACCTGACCTGATCCGAGTCGAACTATTAAATTGACCTGACATAACTTGTATCTGATTTGATCTGACCTAACATGACCTAACCTGAAACCTGAACGATTACTTGATTCCACATCCCTATCTGTCTTAGGGTGTACAAAATAAACTGTAACTGTTAACCGTAACTGTTAATTGGTATAATCGTTAAAATTTATCAGTTAATTAATCTGTTAAAATTTAAACGGTTTTGGTTAACCAAATGTTAAAAATAATAGTTAATGGTTAACCGTTATGAAATTATTTTGACATAAAATAACGTTTGTGATTAGAAATTCTTTATTTAAATATTTTTTTCTTAAAATTTTAATACAATATTTATCGGAGAAATAATTTTAGTACTCTCAAAAGAATTATTAAACATTTGAAAAAAAAATATAATAGGTTACAGGTTAACCTATAATCGAACTGTTAAGTAGCGGTTAACCGTAAAATATAATGGTTAACTATTTCTTAATAGTAAGTTACGGTTTAATAATCGATATAACAATTAACCAACTATTTATGCTAAATAATACGATTAATCTACCATAAACACTCATAGTCTGTCCTCTATGTTGGGTCGAGTCGACACATCGATTATACAATGCCACCCTTCTTTTATTAAGCGAGGAACTCATGGCTAATTTCTTCCTATACATTATTGGCCCTATTTTGTTTCTTTTCTTCCCAAGTCTGGTTTCCTGGTCCATCCCATTTTATTTATTTTATTTTGAGGCAAAGATTAGCTATGTGTTGACAGACTGGTTAATATAATCATTTATCTGGGATGTTGGAGATGTTATTCGGGATGGTTGGGAAGGGTAAAAATCTATAAATTTTTTAAATTTAAAATTTAAGAGGGATAAAAGTTTGATTTGACTATTTTTTAAAAGAAGTTTTATTTAATTAAGATTTAAATTAAAAAAAATTAAGATGCTATTATACAAAAAAAAATTAGACTACTATGACTTTGTCCCTGATGCCGCTAGATCATTACTAGGTTTAATATATCATTTGATGCTTAAGTACTTTAGCTTTAATGTTTAAATTTGTACTTGAATCTTTTGTTCTAAGTTGGTATTTGGTTTTTTCACTTTAGTGCTTGAAATTTTTGTTTCTCAATTAAGTACCTAATTTTATTTCAGTGTTTAATTTAATATTTGTATTTTTTTCCCAACGAAATTTATATGTTTTTTTACTTTAGCACACATGTCAAACATTCATCGACCCCTTTGATCCAGATATTAAACGAAATGTTGAGGTCAGACTCAAATATCAAATTGGAACAAAACTTAATACTAAATTAAATATAAAAAAAAACTCAGATACAAATACTACATTAACTTTTTTAACCAATCAAGGTTAGCGTTAAGACATGTATTTCGGTTGACATGGACAGACGGAAAACTTTATAGTAAAAAAGCGAATCTATAAAATTTTATAATTACAAAAATAAATTTTTAATAAGAAAAATGTATAATTTTTTTAAAAAAATTTAAATTATATACAAATATTACATTTTCGGGGCGACCGTCGCCCTCTTGGTCTGTCCCTGCCGGTTGATGCATTGCAGATAATGGCTCCCCACTTCTAGAACTTGACATTTTCACTATCATATTAGCCGATTATTATATATCTCGTGGAAAATGTTGATTTAAAATAAACTTGAAAATGATTTGAAGTAAAGGACCGGCCATATTTAATTTGAAATTATTTTTTTTTTGAATGAACATCTAGATTCTACTTGATATTGGATTAGGATTTCTAATACTATATTATTTTGAATTCTATTCAGATATGACTACTAAAACAGAATCCACATAAAAAATAAAAACTTTAATAAAATCCCAAATTAATTAAAATATTTCGAATTTCCTTTTCCAGATTACCTCATAACCTTCGTAAATGCGAAAACAAAAACATATTTTAAAAATTGGACAAAACTTATCAATACATAATAAAATAACGAATCGATCACTACATGATTCAACACATGTTTTGGACCAACATGAACAATCTAACAATCAAAATATGTTTTGCTGCAACCCAATCTAACTTTCAAGATTTTAACCATCAATTATTAATGTAGGACGTCTTGTTCCTTTATTTTTTTTAATAAAAGTTAAAATTAAAAGGTTTAAGGATATCATAAACACTTGAACTTTTAAAAAATAATCAATTACATCCATGAATTTTTTTGCACTTAATTAAGCTCTTATACTCTAAAATTTCATCAGTTCACCCCTTTAACCAACGTTGACCGTTAAATATAATAGTTTTTTTTAGAAAAACTACATATTTAGTACTCTACCTATTTATGCGTTACTATTTTGGTACCTTAACTAATTTTTTAGTAAAATGATACCTAACATTCTGTTTCGTTTTCAAAATGATACCTTTGCCATTTAAAATTGATGACTAAGCTGATGTCTCACTTTTTTATTATTTTTTTCCTATCTCTTAATCAACAGTCTTTGAGTATTTTTATAATATTTTTTCAGCCGATGAGGTGGTGACACGTGTCACTACTCAATTAAACGAAATAAAATCAATAGTTTGATACACTTGCGCCTATTAGGATTCGAACCCACGCTGTTTGGGAGGCAAGAAATTAAATGATTCAACTCAAACATAAAATACTAAAGCATTGAGCTAACAAAAAATTTAATTAAATTCTACCAAAGTTTTTATTTACTTTATTTATTGCTAAACTATATATCAAGTTAATTTTCTTTCCTCTCTTTATTTAAGTATAAAATTAAATATTTAAATAAATATTTACACTTTCATAAAATTAGTATTAATCATTACAAAAATAGAATTTATAAAAAATATTAAATAAATATAAACTCTTAGTTAGATGAGTAGTTTTCCAAATTATATTTTCATAAAATTAATATTAAATTCTTATAGAAATTAAATTTATAATAGAATATACATTTTAAATTATTTACAAATTAAATAAATATTACAAAAATATGAATTTAATATTTTATACATATTAACTTTGTAGAATATAAAATATATGTTTAATTTATGAAATTTTAAATTTATATTTTCTATTATATTTATTTAATTTGTACATACTTTAAAATTTTTATAATGATTAATATTGATTTTATGAAAATATATAAATATTTATTAAATATTTAATTTTATGCTTAAGTAAAGAGGGGAAATAAATTTAGCTTGATAACTAGTTTAGCAATAAATAAAGTAAATAAAAATATTGGTGGAATTTAATTAAATTCTTGGTTAGCCCAATGGTTTGATATTTTATGTTTGAGTAAAAAATCCCGGATTTGAATTCTTTTGAATTTTTTTTAATTTTTGGTGGGAACATTATATAAGTTAAATATACAAATTTGTGGAAGCATATCAACGGTGTGGGATTGAATCCCATTAGGCGCAAGCGTATGAAGTCATAGATTTTATTTTATTTAATGGAGTGGTAATACGTATCACTACCTCATTTGGTGAAAAAATTATTATAAAAAATACTCCAAGACTCCTAATTAGGAGAGAGAAAAGAGAAAAATAATAAAAAATGACACATCAGCTTAGCCGTTAATTTTAAACGGCAAAAATACTATTTTAAAAATAAAACATAACGTTAGATATCATTTTGCTAAAAAAATTAGTTGAGGTACCAAAACAATAATGTGGGAATAGGTAGGATATTAAATGTGTAATTTTTTTATTTTTTTAGTTTAGTTGGTGCAACGTTAACATTGTTATCACTTGTCATTTTCAATTTTTAATATATTTAAAAAAAATCTTAAAAAGTTATAAATTTTAAAAAACTTATAAAATTATAAAAATAGTTTTATAAATAATCTTAAATGTCACCTGAAAGAACTGTAGTGTGTCACGTGGCAGTAATATTTCAAGAAAAAAATTTGTAAAAAATTGATGGCCAAAATCGATTAAAAGGCTTAATTGATTCAATTTATTAGTTCAAAAGCTTAATTAGGTGAAAAAAATTCAAACACTTAATTGAATTTTTAAAAAATATTAAAAAGCTTCAAATACTCTTTAAGCTGAGAAATTATATCATAGGTCCAGCTCGTCACGTCATACATTATCTCAACCAATAAAAATCATCCATTCATTAATTTTTCCATGTCATATTTTTGCCATTTTTCCATGTCATATTTTTGCCAAGTGGATCTTCACTTGGTAAAAATTATTTTTTAAATTTAATTTACAGTAAATATAATTGAAGATCCACCTGGTAAAAATATGACATGGAAACATTAATGAAATGAATGGTTTTCATTGGTTGAGACCATGAATGACGTGGCGAGCCGGGCCTATGATATAATTTCTCCTTTAAGCTAGGGCTGTAAACGAACCAAGCGTTAATCTAACTGTTTGTGAACCGTTTAGCAAGAAGTTTGTTTATTTATTAAACGAACGAACATGAACAAGATTTTCTGTTCGTTTAATTAAACGAACGAACACGAACAAAGAGTTTGCTCATTCATTTACGTTCGTGAACTTTCGATAATTCGTTCATTTATGTTCATTTAAATTTATTCACACATATCTATTTATATTTAATATTTTTCATAACAATATTATATTTAAAAAATCAAAATTATTCACATATGTCATTTTGTGTTTGTTCGTTTGTGTTCATTTACGTTCGTTTATCATTTTAACGAACGAACACGAACAAGCTACATTCATTAACAAACGAACACGGACAAGAAATTATGTTCGTTTAGTTGTTCGTGTTCGTTCATTTATTCGGTTAAAATTAAACAAACGAATATAAATAATAACTCGTATAATACCCTAATTTCGTCCGGATACTCTAATATATACATATATTTTTATAAATAAAACCAAAAAATATATAGAGTAAATAAAGAGCCCAATAAATAAATATATATCCAAAAATCTAAAAAGTCCACTACATAATATCCATATACATATAGATGTCCTTTTACATTTTAAAACTCAAAGAAATACAAATCCTAAAACCCAACCCTAAACAGCTATTTACAGCTCATTTTCGGGTAAATCCTCCCAACAAACACAATATGGCCCAAATTTTAATGTTTCCGCCCAAAGTCGGTAAGCCAAAGGACATGTGTTGTGCCATCACTGGTCCGAAGTAACTCACATGGATGACGGTTTAGTCTGACGTCACCTAAGGTGTCATCCTTCACTCGCTATAAATAGAGGAGAGAGATTGTCAAACTGAAATTTAATGACTATCATTAAAAAATATTATCACCATATTAAAATAATAATGATGAGAATAATAATGGGAGAGGGAGGTTACCTTTCTTGGTAATTGAACGACTGAAATACGAACGGTCGTCGGAGGTTTGACGGTCGATGTTGCTGGAAAGCTCGCTGAACGTCAAAAAACTCATCGATCAACGTGGAAACTGTTGAAATTGCGATTTTAGCAGTCGAAAGGTATATTTTCATCTCATCTTTCAAATACTTGCAAAATAAATTCGAAATAGGTTAGATCGAAATCAAAAACGAAAAAAGTAAACGAGATGAGACCAGAGATCATCTTACCGGTGGCCGAAATGATTTTGGTGAGTGTTTGAGGAGGCGGTCAGAGTTGAAGAGGGTTAGGGTTTCGGGTAGTTAGATCTAGGTTGGGTGAAGTTGGGAATCCTATTGGATTAGGGTTAAATCTAAGACTAGGTTGAAAATTAGGGCTTTTGGGAAGTTTTTTGGTTTCAGAGACGGCGGCCGGAAATCGTCGGAGTGGCAGCTAGCGTCGCCTGTAGTGGCCGGGGTTCAAACCCTGGCTGCTGGTGAACATATCGGAGCACGGCCGATGGTGGTAAATTGTTCATCCAACTCTTGATGAACAAGGAGGAATATTCAAGCAAAAGAGAGTTTTTTTTATCCATTTTAGGCTATGTTTCTGGAAAAAAAGTATTATGGGCAGATAATTTGAGAGAGAGAGAAGGGGTATAGAGAGAGAGTTGAATTTTAAAAAATGGAAAAAGGAAAAAATAGGAGGCTGATTAGGGCTTTGTATAGCCCGCTTAAAACGCTGTGTTTTGGACGGAAGAGACCCGCGCGTTTTGAGTCGGGTTGATCAAGGAATTTGCGCCCTTCTTTGCAGATTTCATGTTTTGGGCTACAAGTTTTCATTTCTCACATTTCGATCACTTTGCTTTGTAATTTGACACCCAAATTTTAATATTAATTCAATTTAGTCTATGTTTTCTTAATTTGTTTAATTTAATTGCTTAATATTTGTTTAATTGTGTGATTGTTGCATGATTTAAAATTAAACATTTAGTGTATATTTGTTAGATAACATTAATCACTTAATTAGTTTTTTAGAGCCTTTTAATTTAGGTCTTTTAATGAGAATTTAATAATTTAAATAAGTGAGATAATTTTAGAAAATAAACGATTATTAAATGAAAACTTTAAAGTCCTAAGTTGATTAGTGTCTCATTGTAATGAGATGTTAATCAAGGGGCCTTTTTAGTGGAATATTTAATATTTCATTTGAACTTAGAACATGTAATCACATAGTTAGTTAATTTGAATTGGAACTAGGTTTAAATAGTTAGAGTCATTAAATAATTAGGAATATTATTGATTAGGGGCTTAATATGGATAGTGCCCAAGCATTTGGGAGTTGTCACATAAACCCCTAAATTCGGTAATATCCATAGATATTTAAATAAATTTAATTAATCAGAGCCCTTATTAGGTTAGAACTTAAAATTGATAAAAAAAATAAACGGACATACATCTAAAACCTTTTGTGTTGAGATACATTTTTGAATATAAATTGAAATATCCTAAAGCAATGGATGTTTCAAAACTTATATTCGCTTAAAAATGTATTTTCTTACAAATAGATATCTACTTTCGGAATGAAAATTCATTTAACGATTAAGGATTGAATTAAATTTAAATTATTGTTCGAAATGCCAAAATACGGCGTAAAATTAAAAAGATACTGATAAAGGGCGTTTGTGGGGTGCTAATCCTTTCCCACACGTAACCGACTCTCGAACCCAAATTTAAGAAAATAGAATCTCTGGTTGTTTTTATGGTGTGCGGTCTACCAAAGTGACCGGTGGCGACTCCAAATTGTTTACTAAAGATTAAATAAGAAAAAAACCAATTTAATATAGAAAAACCTAATTTTTCAAGATTAAATTAAAAATGAACAAAAACCTTAATTTTCAAAGAACTTAATGCTAGGCTATTTTCACACATTCGGTTCAAAAAAATAGTCGCGGGCGAAATTAAAATAAATCTGTATTCATAATTCAAAATTCATTATTACAGTTCCTCGTATTAATTATACACTTTTTACAGGAACAACAACAAGAGTGAAATAACTTAATTACGAAATGATTATTTTCCGAACCCATTGGAAAGAGGATTGAACGCTAGTCTCCCCAGAATACCTTGTTTGTATGGCAAGAAAGTTTTCTTCTTCATGTTCTCAGATACTGCTTTATTCGTTGTGTAATGTAGCTCATGAGCCGACACTTTCCTTCTAGATCCACCTGAGCTCTTGTTCTCTTCAGGTTTCTTGAAAGAACTCGCCGAATACTTCCTTAATGGATCTTTATCACTTGCACGTCCCTCCGATGCGCTTCGAAACAACAGCAAATCTCGTAATCTCCATTTCCTGGAAGAGCTCTTCGAGGAAGATGAAGAAAACGATGGCTTTGAATTCAAAGATGATTGCTTGGTGCCGGTGCCGGGGCTGGGCTCTCGTTGCTGTGCTCTCTCTTCTTCTTCTTCATCTTCCCATGGATTGTCCGAGACTCTGTAGGGCGAAAGCGATCTTGTTGCTCGACGGCTCGAATTCCTTAACGTGAAATCTTGAACCCTTTCTCTACCTCTCGCATTCTCCCGATCAACCTTTTGCTTTCTGGGTGACAAAAGCATGCTGTTCTGGTCATACTCATCGACCTTTAACCGAGGTGGAGGCTTCAATGGCTTGATTTTCCCTCCATCGAACAGTTCTTCGGCTGACCGAGATGTTTTCTCCAAGTCCACACTAAAATCAAAAGCGAAATCGTCTACTTCATCCGCAACATGATTCCTCGTTGTTGATCCTGGTGACTTGGGTGTGTCCGGATCATATCGATCGAATTCTCGATAAAACTCGAACAACCGCGCGGGACTCGACGGGGCACTAATGGAACAATCACCGAATCGTCTAGGCGTAGAAGGAGCAGTCGACACAGGAGATGATCGAGCACTATTGAAATCAAAATCCATAATTGGCGAGCTTGTTATCATCACTTCCATGTTTGTTTCACTTCACAATATGATTATAGAGCACAGATTGAAAGGGCTTTCAAAATATAGAAGAATGGAAGGTAGAGTTTATTCACCAAAGCAGCCGCCTTTTAACAATGGGGAGAGGTTTGTTCATCTGTCTCTTAGGTAAAGTGTGAACCAGATTCAGCTATACAACAAGATGTGGACGCCAAGACAATTGTTTATGTTGCTTAGATTGAATTGGTAAATAATTTGTGTTTTTTTTCCTGTCTGAATTACAATATTTAAAAGTAAGAACAAACATGTGCTACAAGATTACCAATTGACTGGTTCATGGAGTTCTAGATGGTTAGACTTTGTGGGAAGAAAACTTGAATTCTATATATGACTTGGGGATAATCATTCATCCAGTGACAAACATACGATTTTATATTAGAGGAAAGCAAATCTATAAAATTTTAGGGAGTTCAAACTTTTAAAATTTTAAAGGAAACAAAAATAAATTTTCAACAAAAAATATATATTTTTTTTTGAAATTTTTAAAACCGTATACAAATTTTAAATTTTAAGAGGGTGAACGCCTCCTAGCCCGAGCATCCCCGGACTTACCTACTTCTGCAATGATCTCCAAAGCTAACAGACAAGCTGTCCATAAGTATAAAATTAACACCCATCAAGCCTCAACTTGCGCCTTCTTGTTTGATTTCACTTCAAAATTTACATTATTATTTCCTTCTTTTTCTTTAGTTATTCTATTTGAGTGGCTAAAGTAAAGTCATTTTATTCATGAAATAGTGGCAATTAATTATGCCGTCTAGAGTAAGTTATGGATAGTGATTTGGGTTTAGAAATTAAACAGACAAATAAATGCTGATTTGGAAGAGGTGGAAAATCACATTAATTCAAGCAGCCAACTCAAATTCTCAAGTTTTATGAGTTAATTGTTCGGTTAAATTGAATTGATCAAATTAAAATTTAGTTTGGTTAATCAAATGATTTATTAAATGTCAGATCACTTAACAGTAAAATTTATTTTTAAAGTTCGGTTAACGATTAATTTAATTTGAAGTCAATTAATTAATCAGGAAACAATCAAAAATTTAATATATTTTTAATTTTAAGCCCAAACTCATAATATCTAAAGCTCAATATTTATATTTTAATCGTAATATTAAATTCAACCCAAAAGTAAAAATAAAGTCTAAAATAAAAATATCTAACAAAAAATGTTATATTTTGATACACAGTCTGTGTAAAAAAATTACACAACCCTTCTTAATATCTAAAATCTAAAATCCTAAATTTTAAACCGTAAACTCTAAACTCTAAACTCTAACTTTAAATCTTAAATTAAGAACCATAAACTAAACCCTTAAATCCTAAATTTAACAAGCACATATAAATTAAAGATTACATGGTTGTGTATCAATTTTTTATAAAAAAACTCATTTTTAATTTATTGCTAATTAAATTGTTATTTTGAATTGAAATTAAAAATAAACATTAAAATATTCAGATATCAATCAAACGGACCACATCAATTACAAGCAGAAACCCCATATGAACATTCCTCTCACTAACTGGTCCAAGATATCTTCAATTGTTTTCCAAATTCAGAAAGAGAGCGAGGTGTGGTCATGGTGGTTGAGTGTTGAGTGCTGAGTGCGGATATAGAGGGAAAGGAGTGGTGTCCGTCCACTTGTGTTTTATCTGAATGCTCCTCCGTTTTCCAATATAAAGGACCCTACTTTACTTTGCTAAATGAATCAAAAGCATTCACTATATTCTTCTCTGCTATTCCGCAGCCTCTCTTTTTTTTATCTCTTTCGAGTTTCATCTTTCTTTTTGTTAGTGTTGAAGCCACTACCGATGACATGTCGATTATGGACTAAGTACATGCCTATGAGAAATTAGTGTTTTGACCTGACTGAAATGAAAATGTGCGAGGTTTTCAGACAAGTGTATTAATTGAGAAGTTGCTCAAATCATGTGTTTGCTGCATATGTAGCAGTTTTTGAACATAACTCATTCAAAGAGATTAGCTCTACTAGATTACTCATTGGAAATGATAGAGCTCTTATCTTTTAACTTGATCGACTTTCTCGATTTTCATGTGACATATCAGTTTCTATGGGGGACGTTGCATTTCTTATGCTTCGACAGGTTTCAATAATTGGACCAAGATTTGGGCAGCTTCTCAATGAGTACATTTGTTCAAAAATTTTGGTACATTTTCATTCCTTCAGTCTGAATGTCAGAATGTCAGAAAGTTAATATTTTGTAGGCATGTACTTGATCCAAGGTCGGCTTGTTATCAGTCATTTACAACTTTAGTCTTTCACCAACAGCATATTTCTTATGTATCAAATTTGAGCTAATTCAAGAAAGGTAGTAATCTTAGAGGTTAAAGTTACTAAATTAAAGATTTGCTGATAAATATGCCTGAAAACAGTGAAGTAAAAAGAAGCTGGAAAGAAAAACAATTAACAGTGTTGTCAATCCCTAAGGAAGTAATGGAAATCGGAGTTCGGGTTCGGATCCACTTTCTAATAAAGTTTAATGGTAGTATTTCAGTGGTGACCTTGCCTGTAACATGTAGCAGATATGCCATAAACAAACTGGGGATGCCCATTACGACAGCCTGGTATCCATGGTACATCGATGGGGAGGTAATTTGAATTCAATTTATACTAATCTAATTACTTCTTTTAGACAATGATTCAATGTTGATCAAGCTAATTAACTTGTTGGTTTTTGTCAAGATGTTGGATGCCAGAACTTAACATTTGTAACAGTAAGAGGAAAGCTTCCGCCGTCTGCATGAGGGTTCGAACGTTGAGAGAATGGAAAATGTAGCAGTATTTTGCCAATCAATATTTTTGCTTTGATATACTTGGTTTAGTACAGGAGGTAGAAAAGATGAAAGATGTCTCCAAATTTCAATGTGGGTTAAATTTCATCCCTTGCCAACAATGGGAATATATCAAGCTGGCCCCAGGTCCCAGCAGATTTGTCTGCAAGTGCATCAAGCTTTGACTTGACTAGAAAATGGAAGAGAGGAACATGAAAAGTTATCCTGGGGAGCATAAATTGGTACCAATATTACTTTGCATATACACTTATATGCTACTAGAAGCTCGCATAAGCTCTCGAGTCGTGAGGCCACCATGAAAGTTACCATCACATGGTTGCTGCTACTACTGTCTTGCTACTTTTCAAGTTTCCTCATTTCATGCAAGGGAAACCAGATTGACAATCTCAATAGGTTGATCGAATCTCACAAATCCTCTAGCCCTCCTCGCCCTGAATTATGGGCTCAACTAGGTGATCAAGAAGATGGTCACAACTCTCCGGTGTATGTAGGATCCCAGAAAGGGTTGATGCAAGGTGATAAAATCAACGCACTTCCGGGACAGCCTGAAAGAGTGGATTTCGATCAGTATGCCGGCTATGTGACTGTTGATCCAATAGCTCATCGAGCATTGTTCTATTATTTCGTGGAGTCACCGGAAAATTCTTCCGGAAAGCCTCTCGTTTTATGGTTAAATGGAGGTACCAAATTTGTCTATAGTTCTGCATCAACAGATAGCTTTACATGTTTATTTTGCATGGTTATACATAGTCTCGTATTAAATCACACCTGAATATAATAGCTATCTGATCTCGCATTTACTGCATATTATATATTGCCTGAAAATGATAAGCATGAGTTTATGCAAAAAAAAAAAAGTATTTGCTTACTCGAACCTTCACTAAATGGGATTGTAATTGTATATCGAAGATTGAAGGTAGTTCCGGTAAAGGGATGGATTCACAACTCCCGTAATTAACCACTCTATAGATCAGGCTTTATCGAAATTTCAGGATCGAAATTATGTCCATTCCGAAACAATAATAGCAACATCATTCTTCAGCTTTCTATAGAAACAGAGTACTTTTGGCGTCAAAAACATCACTGTTGAGAACCGAACAACTAGACACTCCTGCTGTCCTGCATGATAGAAACAAGGGACCTGAAATCTTCAACTTCCCATCTTGCAAGGGCTATCAAGTTGTGCGATAGGCTCGGTGACCGAGTCCAGCTAATTAGGGAGCCCACTTCAGCAAGAATATCCCATAGGACTGTTTATTGTCAAACAAAAAGCAAGTTAGCCAACTAGTGATTGTCTTTGTCCCGGAGCTTAATCATGAACCAGACATAACTTACTCGTCCCCACCACTAATTGAACTAATTGAGCGGATTTCATGGCATGAATTGCCATTGCTTGGATATTTCTTGCTATATGACACTGACTTCTTTTTGAACCTGTACAAACATTTGTCATTTGTTCTTTCTTCCCTTTTGTATGTATCTGCACATGGAGCGGACAGCTTCATTGACTACGAACATTTCGATCAGTAAACGAAAAGATAAAAAGAATAGCATAAACAAAGACACCAGTTACATCTTTCTGTGAATTTGTTGAAACAACTATAAACATTTAATGGTCATGTTCATTGAAGGCCTCAAATATCATAATTGATCACTCTGGCCGTAGATATCAACATTAATGGAAAAAAAAACAGAAAAGGTTGATTGACTATGATGTACAGGTCCAGGGTGCTCATCGTTCGGATATGGAGCCATGCAAGAACTCGGACCTTTCAGAGTAAACAGTGATGGAAAAACACTTTACAGAAATAAATATGCATGGAACAATGGTAGATGAAGTCTCTTTTCTTTTTGTTTAACAACACCAGAACTGATTGATTCTTTTGATTTTCAATTGACACATACATGAAAATTTTCAGTTGCAAATGTGCTGTTTCTGGAATCACCAGCAGGAGTTGGTTTTTCTTATTCAAATGATTCCTCTGATTACACCAAAGTAGGTGACAAGAGAACAGCAAAGGACTCCTACATTTTCCTCATCAACTGGCTTGAAAGATTTCCACAATACAAGAATCGCCACTTTTTTATAACCGGTGAGAGCTATGCCGGCCATTATGTTCCGCAACTTGCCTATTATATTCTCTCAAGAAACAAGAATGTAAATCGAACAGTCATCAATCTCAAAGGAATAGCTGTGAGTTCATGGCAAAATCGACCTTTCTACTGCTATGAACCATATCTATGTGTATGTTAATTGAGAGCCTAAAGCTGATAATTGTTATGGATATTGCAGATTGGAAATGCCTGGGTAGATGATACCATTTGTACAAAGGGATTGTATGATTATTTATGGACACACGCTCTCAACTCGGATGAAACCAATGAAGGAATTAATAGGTATTGCAACTTTGTTAGTGAAGATTCAGTCAACAAGAAGGCAGATGGAGACGACAATACAATCCGATGCGGAAAGTATCAAAGTCAGGGATTTATGGAGATGGGATTCATTGATTTATATGGTATTTATGCCCCTCAATGCAATTTATCAGCACCAAAACATGGTTTAAATGGTGATGTAAGTATCATACTCCTAAACGTTCATTGCATGGTTCATATTTCATAACAATTCTTTTACTGATTATATGATATCTTGAATTGTTAGGTCATGAACTTTGATCCCTGCTCGGACTTTCACGTCGTCTCGTACCTAAATCTCGCAAATGTACAAGCAGCCCTTCATGCCAAAGTCACAAAATGGTCAGGTTGCAGGTAGGCCTGCCACTAGTTTCTTGCTTTAAAAGGCATTCACAAAGTAATCCTTGAATTCACTTTTAAAATATATGCTTCCATTGAGTATTAGCTGAGATAAAAAAAACAAGATACACATGCAAATTGAAAGAGAACTTTTATACCATCTCGAACGAATTGAGAGGTTGAAACCAAAATTCTTTACCAGTCTGCTTCTGTTCAATGTTCAGTGACGTTGGATGGACCGACAGCCCAACATCGGTTCTTCCTGAAATACGACACTTAGCAAAAGAGATTAGAGTGTGGATATACAGGTACAAATTAAAAAGTTATCTAACTTGATTTGTCAACAAGCAATCTATTACAGCTAGGAGATATTTACATATTGACTGATAAGACCTATGATGGTTACTTTATAAAAAAAAATTCTGCTTTCAGTGGCGACACAGATGGTCGAGTTCCGGTGACGTCCTCTAGATATGCCATCAAGAGCCTAGAACTTCCAGTAGAGACAGTGTGGCGGCCATGGTACTCTAATAGTGAGGTAAGATGGTCTTTCCTTCAATTTTATAAATACCAAGCTATAACTTCTATGCTTACTTCATACACTGCTGGTGGCAGGTTGGTGGATATGTCGTTGGCTACAAGGGAGTGGTTTTTACGACAGTCCGGGGAGCGGGACACACAGTTCCAAGCTACCAACCGGAGCGAGCACTTACCATGATCACATCTTTTCTTCAGGGGAAACTGCCTCCTGGAATTCCTCCATCCTAAGAAACCTCATTGAGAACCCTCTGTGGTACTTATAGCATGGTAACAATCTTATACTCGAAACGCCACAAATTTATTACCAAGCTTATATGCTTCCTCTGTATAACTTTTCATACAAGTTAAACCGAAGTAGAAGGAATATCCTTGCATTGGGCACTTAGTAAATTGAACAAGCTCTCTGCAGATGGAATTATTTTAGAAACTAAAGGAACGTATAGACAATGTATTATTATGTTTCTATTTAAGTGCATCATCCATGCAAAAATTAGGCCCAAAATGCCAAATTAATCCCTTAGAATTGTGCAATTGGAATCTGTGGCATCTACAAGTTTGCATGGCCGTGAAATGAATTACAGTGCTGCTATTGAAGTTTTGGATGAGATTAATGCTCAAACTGCTAAAAAAAATCAATTGCACAAATATATGATGGCAATCAATCTTTTGGTATGGCCGTGAAATGAATAACAATGCTGCTAAAAATGCTCAAACCAATTGTAACTAGAATATTAATTGGCCGTGAATGACTTGTTTGTTATTGGACGAGTTTGCATTCAAACGGGGGAGTGACTCGAGCAAATATATTCGGTCGGTTGGCCAAACTACTCATCTTTGTTCCCTCATATTTCCTTTAATTAATCTAAACTGACTTAAGTCACACACCTAGTTTAGGTGGGTGAGTCTCCTTTTCTACATACACAAGGCTTCAAACTCGAGACATACTTAAATAATATCAAACAACTTACTACTTAGAGCAATCCCGTTGGTGGCAATTTGAAAACATTGAATTTACCTTATTAATTTCTTGTAGAAAAGAAACAAATTATTTCCAATTTTCCGTAAAATTATAATTTTATTAAAAATCAATTACTTCTTTTATAAAAAAAAAATCAATTACTTCTCCTAAAATTAGTCCATCACTTGTGGTTTGTTGGATTCAGGAAATATTGCATTTTGGGTGTTTTTCCAAGAGTCTAGAGCCGCACATGAAACGCACGCGCCATCCAAGGCAATTTTTGGCCGCCTTGGTCGGTGGCCTAGATGAACCGGCCTTAAATCGTTCTTCCCTTGGACCGAACTAAGCTAAACTGCCATAGACTGGTTTTGGTAGACCGATTTGACCCGACCGAACTGTCCGACCTGAATCTGACCAGTCTGCCTAATCCGTTGACCAAGTCAACTCACCTGAGTCAACCCGGTTGACCTTTGACCAGTTCACTGGTGACATTAGCATTGACTACTGATGCCAGCGTTAACCGTTGACCTGCCCGTTGAACGTTGACTTTGACCAAAAAGTCAACTTTTTCCGAAAATCCTAATTTTTGTTTTTCGACGTCCTGTGTCCGTTTTTGAAGTTTGTTTCACGAAATTCTAACCAAAAAGCCTCCGAACTTGACCTTGAACTCGAGAATATATGTGTTTAATTTTTCAGTTTAAGAGTTATGTGATCGAGAAAAAGATTGATTAGAGATCTTGTTTAGTTAAAGGTATTCACATATCTTCGTATCTAAGATGTTGAGGATGTCACATTCAAGTTCGAGAATGATCTAATGGAGTATCATGGATCAACCGTTGTAGCTCGTAGCCAAGGTAATACATTACTACCTCTTGTATGCTTTATGAGCATGTTGGTATTCGGTTAATGCATGCATGACTATAATTAAGTGTACTTTCACCTCTACATGATTATGATTAAGTCAATTCGATTACGAAATAAAAGAATGGTAATTTGGATAAGATTGAACTCTTTGAAAGAGAAGTTTAATAGATCGAAAGGATCCTGAGCTTAGTAAGTGATTAATAAGACAATTAATCTCCCAACCCGCTTAATAGTGTTAAAGGACTTGATATCTGAAATATTTCGTTAAGAAATAACGATAATACCCTTTAGACATAAGAATGACTAAAATACCCCTAACAAAGGAAATAACATAGAATTTACACTCGATTTGATAAAATAATTACTTTACCTGAAATCCTTATTCTATTGGGAAAGACTTCAGTATCAAGATGCAAATATGTGTGATAACAAAATACTTGGATTTTCCCGAACTCTGGATAAACACCTGAAGATAAATTTACTGGAAGTTCTTCGTATTCTTGAACTAATCTAAATAACAGTAAATAATGAATTGATCAGAATGATTGAAATGACCGAAATAACTTCAGACACTGAAATTACCAAATTAACTAAAACGATGGATAAATCGTCGAGTTTTGGAACGAATGAATTGTTTGGAAATACCGAAAGTACCTAAATGACTGAAACACCATCGAGTACTAAAATGATCAAAATACATACGTGACTTGAGATAAATGGAAGCTTGAAAAATCCTGAAATTTCTGATAAATCGCAAATGACTATAATGCCCAGTGGGTTTGAAGCCTGACTCATGTATATAAGTCACTCCTGATAATGCTACAACACTGGAAGAATACCGTTCGAACACATGTATGACTGCTCGGGATAAGTCTAGTGATGTCTTAGGGAAGTGACTCTTTCAACTATAAAATGCAGTTAGTATTGGGAAATGTATATGTGTGAGGTACACGTGTTTGAATACTTGGTAAGTACCACAATATTGGATATGTAAGTTCAACTAGATTTGGAAACCTAGTGTGCAACTAGAATTCATGAGTTCTGCAAATCTCCATTTATACCTTGTTGGTTTAAATTACCAAATTGCCCATAAATGTCAAAATAACCATAATACCCTTGTAGGCTTAAATGATTGGATCACTCATGATATATCTGAATTCTCAATGATCCTGATGCATTAACTTTTGAATGTTTGGTTTGAGTCGTTAGTACGAACCTTTTTTTAGGGATCTCGTTCTAGAATCAGTACAAAATTTCCAGATGTTCAACGTTCTCTTTCTGATAATTAGTAAGTGTCTCCGAGAAATAAATTGTTCCATTTAGTGTGTTCCAAATATACATGAATATTATCTTCGTTCTGAACCCGAGACTGTCTCTTGATCTTAATCATGACTTTTATATATCTGAAATATACATCTGTATCTAATCTGAAAAACATGCTCTCTGATTACTGTTTCAGTGAAAACACTAGTTTGCTTTATATCTATTGTTATTACTAATTACTACTGCTTACTACTAGTTATTGTTACTACTGATTACTGTAATTATTGCCTAGACTGTTACTAGGGTACTTGGGATAGAGTATGAAGTTATCGTAGGTTCATATCGGATCCGACTGGTAATCCCTATTGTTTTAGGTTTCTATGCTTCGTCTAGGGTGATTCTTACTAGACCTAAGGTATCCCCTAAAGATGGCACAGACGCCCAATAGGATTGGGTTAATGCCCCTCATGGATGCAGTTCTGGGGAACTATATACTGAAGTTCGGTTGGAGGGTAGATATATATTTAAAATGAACTATACAACTACTTGAATTACATGTTCTTAAAATAAAATGTTTATTGCATTGTTACATTTCATGTATTAACTTTGCACTGTTGGAACACACTAAAATTCTTGTTTTAATTTCCTTAATCCACCACTCTTCTGATTCTATGGTCTATAGGCTTCTTGCCTGATACTTAGTGATTTAATAGAGAGCGATTCTGTTATCTTCAAATATAACGCCTCACTTAAATATCGAATCGTAATTGGAGTATGTTGTTGTGTGGAACATCATGACAATGTTATGCTTGTCATATACCTGCATGTCCTTAAAGCATCATTTGGTAGTTCTGTATTACTGAGCTTTTCCAAGCTCACATTATTTTTATCATCGCGGGTTAGAAGAAAATTATCATGGTATAGTGACCATCATCAGTGTTTGGAGTTCTCACGGTGTTGCTTTTGGAGTACGGTACTAGTACAGTTAGTGGGCATGTATGTCGTGTCTTATTTTATATCAGAGTTTGTAATATATTTTCATTAGATTTCTGTTTTATGATTTTTCTGTAGTGATGTTCTAACAAAGATTTTATTTTATGGTTTTAAATGCATTAGAAAGAAAATAATTTTATTTGGTTTTTTACTATGGGGGTTACATTTAGTGGTATCAAAGCTTAGAGTTGTGTCTTTCTAGGTAGATCAACCGATCGACTGTCATAGGGTGTCTAGTCTGTGTATGCCCCTAGATCATAATCGTACCCCTCTAAGCTAGGACTCTGATGTCAAATTCTTTTTTCTAAAATTAGTGAATCTAAGTATTTTGTCCCCTAAGTCTTGATATGTACGCGCAAGGAATGCCTACAACGTTGTCTGTGATTTGGATTAACCTAATGGATTTGAATCTGGATAAAGAACCTGAGATGGTCGATGCCTGTAAAATTGAAGAGTTTTTTCAGATCGAGAATAAATATTTTATTATGTGAGGTAACTGATATAAGATTACACGTAAGGTTATTCGGTGATAATGATTATGTTTGAGAATATTCTAAAGGAAATTCAATAAAAGTGTCATGAATTTAAAAGAAAAGTGTTTGTGAACGTGGCGAAAGTGTAAATTCTGTGGTGACTCTATTATACACGAAGGAAGTAGTTGTCTAAAAATTACGCTGAAGGTAAGTGATACCCGTTCAAAACCTTGTTTTTATTCGATCTGCTTAAAGAAATACTTTTTCTTTGGAAATGTGGCATGGTGTATCGTTATATATCATCCCTGGCTGAAATTCGATGTTACATCCTAATTCTGGAAGGCACTAGTTGAGGACTTAAGTACTCTTCTAGATTTTAGGTACAATTTATCATCCGTAAATTGACGGTCAACCTAGTAGAGTAATCTAGATCCTAGATGAGACATTTCAGAGACGTATGATTGACTTATGTGGTAGTTGAGAAGGTTTCTTATCCCTGAATAAGACCGTTTATAATAACAGTTATGAGACAAATGTTCGTATGGCTCTATATAAAGTTATGTATGGATTTATATACTGTATTATGATCAATGACCTCAGATTTATGATGGGATGACCTTGGGTCCAAAGACAGTCTGAGTGACTGAGGAAACTACCAGATTGATCTGTGACCGTCCGATAGTCCCGAGAAACAAAGATACTCTAATGGATGAGTTTTCAATACAAGAGTGGTTGAAAGAGCTGTTTGTTTCAATACAAGAGTGGATGAAAGAGAAGTTTTTGTATTTCTCCGACTCTGGTAAATTTCGATAAGTTTCAATACAAGAGTGGTTCCTTAACCTCATTTTTGGTAAACTAAAGTCTTAACCAACTGGGCTAAGATTATTTCTAGTCTTAAACTGTTATATAATAATTTTAAACCATTCCCGGTATAAAATTTTGAAATAAAACAAGTCTGATATATCCCCAACCACCCATTTTATTGTGCCATTAAGGGCCCACTTTGAATATGAGATATCAGAACCTTTATTTTTTCATAACCATTCTCGATGTTGCTTTTGGAGTACGATACTGGTACAGTTAGTGGGCATGTATGTTGTGTCTTATTTTATGTTAGAACCTGTAATATATTTTCATTGGATTTCTATTTTATGATTTTTCTATAGTGATGTTCTAACAAAGATTTTATTTTACAGTTTTAAATGTATTAGAAAGAAAATAATTTTATTTGGGTTTTTACTATGCATCGCTTTTGTGACCTCTTAGAATTAGGTGTAACACTTGGGTGGGTCTAGGGGTTACATTAATGATGTTTCTTAGTATAATGAATTGAGAGTACAAAAACTTATGTTACACATTCACAATAATCAATGGTTAATTACCCTATTGGTATATAAATTATACCGAATTCTCAGTTTCATACATAATGTTTTAAAATTCTCGGTTTCATACATGAAGTATTTCGAGTTTGCCCATTTTCGTGATGGAATCTGACGTAAAGCCTTTGAACCAGTCAAAATTTTGACACGTGTCATTTTAATTTTTAAAATTCTCTATTTACTTAAAAATTAATAACAAGATTAGTCTTTAATATTTTATTGATTTTAAATTTAATTCAGATTTAATTTTTTTAAATCAAATACATCCAAAGATTGACAGTGACGCCATATTAAAAATATTTTTATTTAAAGTATTTTTTTATTTAAAGTACACATTTTGAATCTCGACTTCTCCAACACCCATTCCCTGACATCGTTGTCATCGCCGGCCGTTTGTTTAGCTGCTTCCTCCATCGCCTCGCCACACCAACTTGAACACTTACAATGGGTTAAGGTCAACTGATCCAGGCATGCACACAAGTTGATTACTAGAGGGAAAAAGAGATAATCAAGCGATGGTGTTTGGGGGAGTTATGATCGGAAGGAGTTTGAGCACATGCGTCAGCATCAGACGATTTCAACAGGGAGCTGCCATCGAAAGAAATCGAGTAGTCTGGTGGTGAATCAGCCTTACTCCATACAGTTTCACGAGAGTTGCAATTGGTGGTCGGCGGGGTGATCTGAAATTTGTTCTCCTAGAATAATATCATGTCTTGGAAGGTTTCTTCGGTGAGTCAGGCGAAACGTAGAATCAATGGACTGGAGCAAGCTCGTGGTGAAATGATAAGATTTTCTAGGATCAAAATGGTGAGGCTGTTGCTTGGATTTTGATAGCTGTTGTATTTTTTCAGTGATTTTGGGTTTACCCATGTCTTTAAGCTTGTAAAATTAGGCATTGTAATCAAAATTTTGGTTTGAAATTTTGGGTTTTGGGGTTTTGAAGATATGGATGAGCGTGGGATTCAATTCATTGTCAGAGAAGGGGGATTGCATCTAAAGGCTATAGAGAAGATGAAGGAAATGAATTTTGAGATTGAAAAATTAATGAAACATTGAGGCTTAATTTTGTAATATATTTGATGTTAGAGTGTAATATATTTTCATTGGATTTTTGTTTTATAATTTATTTATGACAAAGATTTTATTTTACGATTTTAAATGTATTAAAAAAAATTATTTAAATTTTTACTGTGGGTCGCTTTTGTGATCTTAATGTGACTTCTTAGAATAAGTGTAACACTTAGATGGGTCTAGGAGTTACATTAATGATACTTCTTAGTATAATGAATTGAGAGTACAAAAACTTAAGCTTATATACATTCACAATAATCAAGGGTTAATTACCCTATTGGTACATGAACTATACCGAATTCTCAGTTTCATACATAATGTTTCAAAATTTTTAGTTTCATACATGAAGTATTTCGCCGTTAACGAGTTTGCCCATTTCTGTGACGAAATCTGACAATAATGAAGGGTTAATTACTCTATTAGTACATGAACTATACCGAATTCTCAGTTTCATACATAAAGTTTTAAAATTCTCGGTTTCATACATGAAGTATTTCGCCGTTAACGAGTTTGTCCATTTTCGTGACGAAATCTGACGTGGAGCCTTTGAACCAATCAAAATTTGACAGGTGTTATTTATTTTAATTTTTAAAATTCTTCATTTACTTAAAGATTAATAACAAGATTAGTCCTTAATATTTTATTGATTTTTAAATTTAATCCTTCAAATTTAATTTTTTTAAAATCAAATACAGCCAAAGATTGACAGTGACGCCATATAAAAAATATTTTTATTTAAAGTACATATTTTGAATCTCAACTTCTCCCACACCCATTCCCTGACATCGTTGCCATCGTCGTTCGTTTGTTCAGCTGCTTCCTCCATCGACTCACCACACCAACTTGAAAACTTACAATGGGTTAAGGTCAACTGATCTAGACATGCACACAAGTTGATTACTAGAGGGAAAAAGAGATAATCGAGCGATGGTGTTTGGGGGAGTTATGACCGGAGGGAGTTTGAGCTCATGCAATTTTTCGATTTCGTCGGCATCAGCATTGGACGATTTCAACAGGGAGCTGTCATCGAAAGAAGTTGAGTAGTCTGGCGGTGAATCAGCCTTACTCCATACAGTTTCACGAGAGTTGCAATGGTGGTCGGCGGAGTGATCTGAAATTTCTTCTCCTAGAATAATATCATGTCTTGGAAGATTTCTTCGGTGAGTCAGGCGAAACATAGAATCCATGGACTGGAGCAAGCTCGTGGTGAAATGATAAGATTTTCTGGGATCAAAATGGTGAGGCCGTTGCTTGGATTTTGATAGCTATTGTATATTTTCAATGATTTTGGGTTTAACCATGTCTTTAAGCTTGTACAATCAGGCATTGTAATCAAAATTTTGGTTTGAAATTTTGGGTTTTGAAGATATGGATGAGCGTGGGATTCAATTCATTGTCAGAGAAGGGGGATTGCATCTGAAGGCTATGGAGAAGACAGAGGAAATGAATTTTGAGATTGGAAAATTAATGAAACATTGAACCTTAATTTTGTAATTTTTTGAATTAATATAGTGTCACATGTCAATTATTTATTGGTCCGAATGTTTTTTTATAAATTTAAAAATTATATATTTTTATATATTAAGGACGAAATTGAAAACTAGTAAAACGTTGTGCTATTCCCTTGAGTAAGTGGATAATTATTTTTAAAAAATTAAATGCCACATGTCAATTTTTGACTGGGCTAAAGGGTCTACGTCAGCTTCTGTAACGGAAGTGGGTAAACCCATTAACAACAAAATGCTCTAGGTATGAAACTAATAATTTTAAAACATTATGTATGAAACCGAGAATTCGGTATAGTTCATGTACCAACGACTAATTAACCCATTGTTAACCTTGTAAAAGGTTAACATTTCGTGCCTCTTAACTTAGGTTATTGCGTGAAATTAAGCTCATTTCATAGCATATAATTGCATTTAGCTCATGTCGTTGAATTTGGTGTTATTTGTTTGGTTATCTTTGTTTATTTATAAGAATGGTGCTGCCTGGGAAGGTTGTTGTTTGGTGTGGTGATGTGTAGGGAAATGAGGAGCAGTGCAGGAGAAAAGGAAAAATGCCTTAGCATTTTGGATAGTATTTCTGGGCGCGTTAGAGGATAACGAACTAAAGATATTTTGTAGCCCCACACGTAAACCTGTCAGTCAGCTGTGTCCCCACATGTGAAGGGAATATTCCCTTAGAATTAAGGGCACAAAACCCTAGGAGCCCCCACTATATAAAAAAGGACACCAACATTAAATAGAAAGACGAAAAAGTTGCTTAGTGAGCTAAGAAAGAGAGAAAAAAAACGGTTGCCTTTTTTCATCTTCTCTATCATGGTATCCTCCATTGTTGAAGCTCCAATGGGTGTTCTTGCTGGCCTTTGAGAGAAGCAGCAAGCTTAGAGCGGTTCACGGCAGTCCAAGGCGGCTTGGGAGTTTCCCTTTCTTTAGTTGCTTTTGTTGTTTTATTTCTTTATATTTGGATGGGTTGTCTTAAACAATTGATTGTGGATGATAATTGCCCAGCCATGAACTGATTTTAAGTGGCTTAGGCTTATTTTGGGATACTTATGTTTTAAGTTTGAATGAATGTTTGGTTTTCTTTCTTGCCCTTTACATGCTTTGTCCATTGTTTTGTGTGCCTTAAGCTTGTAAGAGCTTTCGAGAGTTAGCCTTTGTTTAGGTGTTGGATAGCTTAATATTCGAGAAAGTTAGGCTTAGATCTACGTGGACAATAGGGTTTGATGCTGAGAGGCAAAATCTTAACTCACCTTAGAGATAAGTGTAGAGTTTCAATGACTAAAAGAAGTAGAACTTCAAGGATAATAGCTTGCTAGGGTTCACGCCGAGAGGTATTGCCATAGCATTCTGGTTGTCAGGTTTCTTCTAGAGATAGTTTAGAAACACCTTAGTAAACTCTGTCGAACATGATATGAGCAAGTTAAAGCTAAACATTCTTGAGACTTAGACATAGGAGTCCTTGATAAGCCCAGCCTATCATCCCAATAGAGAGCTTCGTACACGTTAGAGGACGTTTGAAGCATCCTTGTTTCAACCTAGTTTATATTACAGTTGTTTGCTACAGCATTTCTGAACCTGTTTCCTATTGCTATTGCATTTGTTTTCAAGTTGCAAATTTGTGTGTTTTGACTAAGCTAGTTTGGTCTACAATCCATGTGGAGACGATACTCACTCATCACTGTATTACTTGTTCGATGTGTATACTTGCACTATTTGCGTATCATTTATAGTACACCACAACACGCAACACCCATTAATCAAATACAATTATACAAGCCCTTAATTAGTGGACCTAAGTTATAACTATTTCTTTTTCTTATTTTAATGTTCATTAAAGCAATAATTTTTAACATTATTAATGCATAATTCAACAAGTGGTTTCAATGGAAAAGTGGATGATATTTACCTTAGGAGACTCGGGTTTGTTCAACCGCAATGTCTACAAGGTGTGTGCGCATTGTCAAAGAGTTAAAATATCTATAAACAGATACTAAATTCTAATCAATATATGTTTAATTTTAGTTTTTTATAAAATTTATGTCTTACATATATAATTGTTTGAATTCTGATCTTTATAAGAAAGTGACATTTTTTTCACAAGAACCATTCATTATATTTTCTTTGATTTAAAGAAAAAAAATTACAATCATATGCCTCGTTAATTTTTTTTTTAAAGCTTAATTGCAGGAAAAAGAGTGCAAATAATTGTAATTTCATAAAGGAACAAGCAATGAACCCCAATAACAAAAGCCTGAATACAGGCTTACAACCAAAGAAAACCAGTCAATCTATTCTCAACAAAGAGACAAAGGAACCAACTATCTAACACCAATTGCTTGCTGTCGATCATCTAACAACAGCTGCTGCATATCCATGGGTTCAAGAGCATGAAGAATTTTCCTGGGAGGTTTACCACGCAAAGTTGCTGCAAGCCTATCGGCGCCACATTCGTCGTACGATTAATCTGTCTAACTACAACCTCTCAATCCCATCCCAACATTTCTTTAATCGTGGTAATCAGCGAATTCTCAACAAGAATTAGCTTGACTTGATGCAAAAACTTGTTGAATTGATGTGGGGTAAGAGCTCAACGGTGAAGGTAAGTCTTGCAGGCTCAAATCTGTATGTGTTCTCCTTTGGTAATGTCTCTGCTATGGATTGGGTGCTAGAGAATGGCCCATGGCACATTCAACACAAACCCCTAGTTTTGAGGAAGTGGGAACCTAACTTGAAGAGACTTGATTTCAATTTAGCTAAAACGCCTATCTGGCTTCAACTGTTCAATGTGCCTTTGGAGTTGTATTCGAAGAGAGGTTTGAGCTATATTGCTAGCGCCTTAGGCAATCCCTTGTATATGGATTCCATCACTACTTCGAAAGAGAGATTGGAGTATGCGAAGGTGTTCGTGGAAGAGGGTGTTGGGGTTCAGGTGCCAAAGACAATTGCGGTTCGATTGCCAAATGGATCTACTGTTCTGGTTCGGGTGGTTATACCATGGTTTCCCCATGTTGCTCCAAATGTAAGTCTTTTGGTCACACTAAAAAAACTTGTTATGCAGGGGATGTTGTGGGGCAAAAGGAGTGGAGAGTCAAGAAAGCCAAAGCTGCTGTTGAGTCTGTTCATGAAGTTGACAATACGAACAACCGATGACTGAAAATGGTAAAGGTGAGGAGGAGGTGTCAGACCAAGATGTTGTGCCAGTGCAAGAGCAAGCTCAGACTTCTGAGTCACTACAGAATCTGAGGGTGTAGGAATATTTGGAGGTGCAGGGTCTGGAAGTTCCCAGTGTACCAATTGCAGAGAATCAGATCTTCAATGAGCAGGTCATTGAAGAGTCCAACTTAAGTGAATTCCCTCCTCTTCAAGTTACTCAATCTCAGTCTCAAAAAAGAAGGGTGGGGGGAAGTAAGAAGATAAGGGAACTAGTGGATTTGTAAGTTCTTCCAACAAGTTTGAAGTGCTTGGAACTTCAACTGGGGATGGTGATGGTATGGTTAGGAAGCCATGGTTGGCCTCTCAGGGTGCTGCAAATATTTTTTAGGAATTGAAGTCAAAGAAGTATCAATTAGAGAAATTAAAGAAGCCTGATTTTAATGTTGCTGATTGAGCAGGAGGTATGACATCTTCCATTTCTTTATGACAATTATTTTTTAGAATGTGAGGGGTTTTAACCACCCCAAAAAATAAGAAAATGTACTGAAAAGAGCAGAGAGTTTGCACGTTGAGATACTTTGTCTGCTTGAGACTAGAGTTAGGGATTCAAATGCCTTATCTATTGTCTCTAAATTTGCCACTGACTGAAATTATTGCTGAAATTATGATGATATGGTAAATGGGAGGATTTGGATTTTGTGGAAAAGGAGGCTAGACTTTTCAGTTGTTCAAACTACTGATCAGTCTATTTCAATCCGAGGTAGCTTAGGGGGAACCAGCTTACTGTTATTGTGGTTTATGGTAATAATGATGGAGCCATAAGGAAGGGGTTGTGGCAGCAACTTTAGGGGATTGCTTCTCTGGTGAGGGAGACTCCCTAGCTCATTAGAGGAGTTTTCAACATTACAGCTAGTTTAATGGAGAGCTCTAATTTTGAGGAATCTGGGGCTTCTATCACTCCTGAAATGGAGGACTTGCAACGCTGTATGGAGGAGCTAGGGCTAGTTGATCATTCATATTTTGGTCCTCTCTTTGCCAGGAAACTTGATAGAGTATTGGTGAATGACTGCTGGTGTGAAAAGTTTATAGAATCACAAGTGGAATTCCAGGCTCCAGGAATTTCTGATCACTATCTAGCTGTTGTCTGGTGTTTACGAGAGAATCTTGCTTCTAGGCTCAAGCCTTTTAAATTCTTCAACTTTTGGACCTTGCATCCAGAATTCCAAAATGTTGTGCGAGAGTCTTGGACTGCGTCTGCTTGGGGGGGTCCAATGAAGGTACTATTCTATAAACTGAAGAGGTTAAAGATTAAATTGAAGGAGCTTAATAAGGAGCACTATTCTGACATCTCAGTGAAGATGACTGAGAAGAGGAATTAGTTGGAGAAGCAGCAGCTTATGACACTTAGTAGTCTTAATTTGTGCACTACTGAACTTGAGAAAAAGATGCTATCGGAGCTAGCTGAATTAGAAAAGGCTGAGGGGTTGTTTTATAAGCAAAAAGCAAAGGTTGACTGGTTACATCAAAGGGACTAGTGTACAAAATTTTTTCACTCTCAAGTTGCTGTTAAGAAGAAAAAGAACACAATTAGAACTTTGCTTGATGAGGAGGAGAATAAGTTGGAGACATTCGATGCAATGTCATCTGAAATGGTAAGATTTTTTACTAAGCATATTGGCACAATTGACGAAAATGTGAAGGGTTGTGATGTGGAGACATTAAAAGAGCTGCTCAAATACTCTTTGCCTGTTGGGGCTAGGGAGAATTTAAGAAGTTACTGAGGATAAGATAAAGGCTGTCATCTTTTGTCAAGGGAAGGATAAGGCCTCTGGCCCAGATGGCTATACTTCTTGATTTTTTAATTCAGCACGGGAGACTGTTGAGGCTGATTTTATTACAACAGTGAAGTATTTCTTTGCAACTTCTACTTTGTTGCCTACTTTCAATGCTACAGCCATCACTCTTGTTCCAAAGCTGCCCAACTTTAGTATGGCTAAAGATTATAGGCCAATTTCTTGCTGCTCTGTTGTATATAAAAATCTTACCTAGATTATGGTTGCTAGACTCACAACATTCTTCCCTGACATGATAGCTCCTATCCATCAGCATTTGTGAAGGGTAGAATTATAGTGGATAATACCCTCCTTGCTCAATAACTTGTAAGAGGATACAATAGGAAAAGCCTTTTCCCTCGGTGTGTCATCAAGGTGGACCTTCAAAAGACTTTTGACTCATTGAGTTGGAAATCTATTCTGGATGTTTTGGATGCTTTAGGGTTTCCTGCTCAGTTTAGGGAGTGAATACAAGCATGTATGACTGATTCTAGATTTTCAATATCATTTAATGGCAGTCTTGTAGGTTACTTTAAGGGGAAAAGGGGTATTAGGCAAGGGGACCTCCTCTCACCTTACCTCTTTGTCATTGTCATGAATATTTTGACACATATGCTTGATGAAGCTGCTGCGAAGAAGGTTTTTCAGTATCATCCAAAGTGTAAGAAAGTCAAGTGAACTCATCTGTGTTTTGCAGATGATTTGCTTATCTTTTGCAAGGGTACTTTGGAGTCAATTTTGGGAGTGTAGTGTGTACTGGAGATGTTTTATGAGTTTTCAAGATTGAGACTTAATGCAGCCAAGCTAGAATTGTTTGCTTCAAGGATCCATCCTGTCATATGGCCCTTGTGCAAGAGGCAACTGGGTTTGAGCTGAGAGTGCTGCCTGTTAGGTACCTGGGAGTTCCTATGGTCCCCAGGAGGTTGGCAGAGAAAGACTGCACTAGCCTGATGGAGAAGGTGAAAGCAAAGTTGGGACAGTGGTCTAACAGGTGGTTAAGCTATGCAGGCAGACTCCAACTTGTGGGAGCTGTAATATTCAGTATTGCTAACTACTGGTGTAGGCAGCTCATATTGCCTATTGTTGTGTTAAAAAAGATTGAACAGCTATGCTCTAGATTCTTTTGGAAGGGAAGAGACATACCTGCTAGAGGAGCTAGAGTGAGTTGGGATAGCATTTGTGTGGCTAAGGCAGAGCGTGGCTTGGGGATCAAAAGCCTGAAAAGTTGGAACAAGACATGTATATTCTCATTGATGAAGAACATATTAGCTGGCACAAGCTCATTGTTGGTGGCCTAGATTCGTGAGTATGTTCTTAAGGGTTTTGATTTCTGGCTAGTTGAATGCAAGACTACCTTTAGTTAGAGTATGAGGAAAATTCTGAAACTGAGGGGCGAAGCTCAACCACTTTTTGCTAATGTGACTGATTGGTCAGGGATTACTGCAAGGTGGTTGTGGACTGAGTTGAGGGACATGAGGGAGAAGGTAATATGGCACAGATTGCTCCATGAATGTTCCAAAGCATTCTGCTATTGACTGGATGAAAATCCTGAACAGATTACCTACTGTCGATAGGTTGATCGGGATGGGGATTACCGTGGATGGATTGTGTAGGCTATGCAGTGATGCACTAGAATCTAGGGGCCATATATTCTTTGAGTGTAATTTCTCCAAGGAGATTTGGAAGACTATTCTGGGATTGTGTAACATTCAAAGAGCTGTGGGAAGCTGGGAGGATGAGCTGATGTGGATAATAACTCTCTTGAAAGGCAAATCTCTAATTGTGTATATTCTAAAGCTAGCTTGGTGTGCATATCTTAACGGTATATGAGAGGAGAGAAATCATAGATATTTTAGAGGTGAGAGTCGGTGTACAGGCGAGATCATTCATTGTATTAAAGAGATAGTTAGGATAAAAGTTTGTAGTAAGCAGATTATCGAGGAGAATGTAAATCTAAACCTTTGTACTGCTTGGGGAATTTGAGTTCCTTGGGCTACTGTTTTTTTATTTTTTGTAGCAGCAGAAGCTGCTTCTAGATAAAATATATAAAATTTATCCAAAAAAAAATCAACAGGAATTCGCTGATTACTACGATTAAAGAAATGTAAATATATTTGCATGTAATTAGTAACTTGTTAAACTTAATTAGTAATTTTTAAAGTTTATATTTGCATGTAAATATATTTATATGTACATAATATCAGAAATATTTAAATGTACTAATAAGTCCGAAATTGTATGTAGGACGCAACAGTACCTAAATTAAATGTATCAATTCCAGTAAAAAAAATCGTTCACACTGATTTAACCATTAGCCTAAATAAAAAACAAAAACAACCTTTCATAAATAAATTTTAAATAGTAACTCACCTTGAGTTTCACCGTTCACGGACCATTAGGAAGCCTTTTTCCTAATTAATTATCAGTAATTATATACAAGTAATTATTTTACTGCACAAGAGATGAAAATAAAAAAATTTAACGGTCTTAAAATAGAGATTTTGTTTAGGGTTTAATATTTAAGGTTTAAGTGTAGGAGTTTTGAATTTAGGGGTGTGGTTAGAATTTAGGGTTAAAATTTAAGTTTATATGTTAAAATGTAAATCCCTAACTATATTATTCTAAAATCTAAACCCTAACCTCTAAACCTTAAATTTTATCCATGAACCTTAAATTCTAAATCCCTACACTTAAACTCCTATAAACTAGGTCTATAGACCCTAAAACTAAGCGTGTTTGTGGAGACTTTTCGTTTCTACAGCCAGTGCATGAGATATTTCCCTTTAATATAATAACATTTATTATGTCCCTAAAAATCGAGAAATTATCAGATGGTTCGGCTCACCACGTGATTCGTGGGCCCAGCTAATAAAATCTATCTATCTCATTTTAACTTCAAAATAACTACCCACTTTTTATTAACATGTCTCATTCCTCCTAAAAATTAAAATCATTATCACGAGAACGGTCATAACTTAACATTTTTTTGAATAAATAACTTAACATTTTTATTTTGAAAGAACATAAAGTGAAAAATCCAAATTAAATTTGGAGCACTCATCAAACTTGATCATCTGCTGAATTCTGTGCGGTTTTTAAAATTTCAAAGAACCACGGCTTAAATTCTCAGACTTGAGTGAGAGGATTGCTCGCTCAACATTAGATGGTTGAAATTGTTGGAATTTATGGTTTTCATTGCCACATGAAATTAAAAGCACATTGATTCAAGTCATGTATTTTTTTAATATTAGAAAACACATTCATTTAATTTTAACAGGTATATCTATCAGGGATGAAGATTGGGTCTGATAATGACATTATCCCACAAAATGTTCATTTTCTGTATTATTTATACTAGGTTACCCTAATACAGATACAAGAACGGATACAGAAATAAAATTGAAAAATGATAATTTTTAAAAGTACTGAGTACTACGAGTACAACAAAGATACAATAAAAAAAATATATATATATAATCTACTCAAAATAATAATAATAATATCTAAAGAAACCCGTAAAAACAAAAAGTTAATAAAAAATTAAAGTAAAAATAATTCTGTCTTTTTAATAAACTGTTCATAATAATAATAATAATAATAAAAAAAGGGCACACATTCATGGTTTTCTTCGCTTGAAAATAAAGCAGAAAAACAAAATAATTAAATAAAATGTTCATATATATATAATAAAGCACTTTATTGGGCCCTACAAAAGAAAACAACCCACAATTTCACCCGTTTTTCTTCTTCTTCTTCTTTGTTCTGCGACTGCACTTGATTTTTTTTGAATTTTTTTTTCATTAGTCGCTCCGCCTCCGTCGATGAAGCCGCCGTCGAAATCCATGTCGAAGCTCGTGAGTGTTTCAGCTACAAAATGACGTTGGGGACGCGCGTGAAATTCACCTGCCGTTCCCAAAACGTCCCTAGAAATTTTCCAACCGTCCCAGATCAAATTCAGCCATACCCCGTCAACGTGGAAATTCCCTAGTCGTACCCATCCCTGGGACGTTTCGGGTACTTGAAAGGGCTTGAGATTTCCGTACCCGTGCTTCCCAGTATTTATGTACTAAATGAGAAAGATTAGTATGCATATTAGAGGTGTTCATAGCCTAGACTGAGGGATAGTTATGGGACAATTTTAAAAGCATCTATTTCTATATAAGCTAACATAACGTGGAAGATCAGTCACCAGTAAATACCTTGATAAACAAAAAAATAATAATAATAATAATGATATGATTTTATTGTTTCTTCAATATCACACGGCAACATTTCTTTTTCATAAAATTAATCTCGTTGAATTGAGTGGGACGAATGAGTAATGTACAAACTATCGACAGCATTTCTTTTTCATTTTATGTTACACGAAATTAAGTGCACCAGACATATTTACAACATTGCTAGCTGATGCATTATCATAGGATAGTTTATGAGATTGATTAGATGAAACACGACATTATTTCGCACAATGGATAATAATACTTGGGAATTGGGATAAAACTAACAAATCTAATTATTATCATTACTGGCAGGTCCGTTAGAGTGACCGGCGCCGGGACTGTGACCAGGAGTCGTGGGTTGGAAATCATCGCCACTGAAATCTTTAGTTCTGTTGTTGACATTGGCAGCCGACGAATCCTCTTCTGAAATGCCACGGCTCAAGTTTGTCATCACATTTGTCACGTCGACGTTTCCCGGCTCATCTAATTTGTCAACTCTCAAGTGATCCCAAAACACAACAATAACACAGAGACCAGAAAACCAGCTAAAGCGAGGTTGATTTTGGCCATGGAAGGAAGGCAACTGAATATTAAAGAATAAAGAATTAGAAAGCTCAAAGAGAAATGTATATATGTATCTATTTGTGGTATGTGCTTTAAGTCCTTTGCCACTTTGGGTATTTATAGACGTTAGATAGACGGCCGCCACCAACAATAAGTTGGTCTAGCAGAACAAAGTGCTTGGTCTTTTAAGCAAGATTAAGAGTTCAACTCATTTATGAGATTTTAGTGACTTAAGGACAAACAAAAAAATTAGGTCTATAGTATCAAGTATTGAAAAAAATGAATTTCAAGAGTAAATAGTATACAAACAAAAAAATTAGGTCTATAGTATCAAGGATTGAAAAAAATGAATTTCAAGAGTAAGTCCCTAATAACTAGTATTGGAGAAAATCGAATTTAATAACAAGTATTGAAAAAAATATTAAATTTTAATAGTATGTACCTATAACAAATATTGGAAAAAAATTAAACCTCTAATAACAAGTATTGATTTTTTTGGCATTTTAATAGTAGACCCCTAATAACAAGTATTAGAAACTTTTAAATTTTAAAGTAGACCTAATAACAAATATTGAAAAAATTAGATCCTTAAGTATTGAAAAAAATAGAGCCCTAATAACAAGTATTGGAAATAAAATTTAATAATGGATCCCTAATAACATATATTAAAAAATTAACCTTAATAACAAATATTGAAGAAAAATTAAACTATCATTAAAATTAAACACTTATAATTATGGCTTGTGGGCCTTGGTCGTCGCCCTTATGGCCCACCCTCTTGGACGAGTTTAGTTCAAATTTTGGTATTGTGAATATAAAATACTGGATTGAGATGATCACCCCTATAATAGACTTTTTTAAAATTTAATTTAAATTATTCGACAAATAAATTGAATATCGATAATTATAAAAAGAAGACCGCAACCAGCAGGGCAAGCTAGCTAGCTAGGCCTAGCTATTGCTATTAACAACTATTGAAAGTTAAACGCTTACAATTGTTGCAAGTTGCAAACCCAGTCTTGTGGGTTATTATTATGATAAATGTCCTCTTCGATTTCCTTTGAAACGACGGGTTCAGTATATTCCTCCATATTTAATGAATCTGAGCGTGACTGCTGCTTTTGCATGTCCCATGCAACTATATTGCATTTGCTCTCTTTCTCCCTGTTGGAATTGCTTATAAGAAGAGAGTGTAATTATAATTATTACATAATTTACAATGAATCGTGTAAAATAAGGAAATAAAATCACAATGATGATGATCATAATCACCCTAATAACATGTATTATATCTTGAGTTGGTCCAAATGGCAAGCAGCTTGAGATTGTTTAAGTATGTTTTAAGTTCGAGGCCTTGTGTATACAAAAGTTTTTAAGAGACTCACCCATCAAAGTCAGGTGTCCAACGCAAATCGGTCAAGATTAGTCAATAAAAAATCCTAGAAAACCGGAACAACAACCAAAGAAAATTTGAATCCCTGGTGAGATGGTGGGAATTTGGTAGCTGAAAGAGATTTTTCTGGTAGACAACCAATAACGAATATATACTTGACTTTGTTTTGATTTGCTCCATGGAATCTGCCAACAAAAGTTCATGAAATTACTGTTCATGCATCATGTTTCACGTGCTATATGCAAAAAGTTACCCATGAAATGAGAAAAAGTGAAATATATTAATTAATGCTTTTATATTTAATGTATTATTGTCCTATGGTTTTATGGCATTTTTAAGTTCATTAAATCAACAATTTTTTGAGCAATTCTAATTATAGTAACGAACTTAGATCTCCTATAGAGAACGACAGTACCTTCGAGCTCAAAGCAGCAAATTTTTTAAATGAGTTAGTTTAGGTTTTTTTATCTCCAATTTCATGAACTTATTTCCTTTTCACTTATAAATTATTTATCTTAATACTTTTATAATATTTTTACAAAATATACATTTTAAATACATAATATTAAACACGGAGTATAAAACTCTAAATACTAAGAAAACAAAAAAAAGAAAATATCCTATTGTAGAAAAGATAATATTAATATATTTAAATTTTTTTATAGAATATAGACAATAAACTTTAAATCTTAAACTATGATAATCAGTACCACATGTATTGATCGATACATGCCCTTTTGATCTTAAATTGATATCAAATAACATAAGTTTAGAGCGCTCATCAAACCTTTCAAACTTGATCGTCTGCTGAATTCTGCGCCATTCTTAAGAACCACTGCTTAAATTCTTTGACTTGAGAGGATTAATGCTTGCTCAACATTTGATGGTTGAAATTGTTGGAATTTATGGTTTTCATTGCTACATAAAATTAAAAGCACATTGATTAAAGTCATGTATTTTTTAACATTAATAAACACGTATTTTTGTAGGTATATTGATTAGGGGCGAGACAGGCCAGGTAAATGACATTGCCCCTCAAGATGTGTCCATTTTCTGTGTTATATATGCATACTAGGTGATGATATTATACTAATATTTAGACTTGTGAATTAAAAATCTTTCTCTACCAACAACTAGTTAATATGATAATATAAGACACTACATTTCTTAAACAATGTTAAGGGTTCTAATCTTGATGTTGTGAATGAAGCAATTGGGTTGGGAAGACTGCCCTCATAATGAGCCTTTACAGTACCCGGTTCGAATTAATCAACCAATAAATTAAATAAAATATTTTCATGATCCAAACCGGGTCACTCAACTGTGGACAGATAAAATATTATGTGTTTGAAGCTCAAATCAAGGTTAAAATATGATAATGATATATTAAAGATACATAATGCGGTGGACTACTAGAAGTGGTAGTGCGCACTGCATTTTCAAAAGCTGTTTTTACCAGTAAATTAAAGGTAGCCTTCCAGAATCCAGCCCCACCATAAGACCCGTATCTACAAATTATACTCATGTAGAGAAGTATATAGAAGGGAGGGGTTGCTAGCCTTCGATTTGATTTAAAAATGATTTTTAATTTAAAATTATCTAAGTCGAGTTGTTTAAGTTATTCAAATTATTTGAGTTTTCGAATTTAAATTTTACCAGTTTGAAAAATAAAAAATCAAATTTCCTTGTTTATTCGATTTATTATCCTTTTTAAGTTCATTTTCACCAAACTTGAACTATATGCTCCTCAATTACCGTAGAATATGTAACTTGAATTTTTTTACAATTTAGTCCTTCAATTTTATATGATTTCTTTATTTCTTTGATTTTTTTCATTCTAAGCCCATTCTGACCAAATTTGAACAGTATGCTCCCAAATCTATTGAAACGAGATGATTTTGCAAAACAAAGATAAATGGCGGAAGAGAAAAACCGAAAAGAAACTCTAAAGATTGTTTAGTAGTGATAGCTTACAATGTAGGCCATCAATTATAAATGGGCAGGGTTAATATAGCACACTATTCATGAATCTAACAGACTACCAGAAATGGGTTAGGCTATTAGATCAGTTGGGCAAATAACAAACTCCTTAACAACTCTTTTAACAACATCTAAACTGGCCCAACCTCTGACAATTTCAATATCCTTTAATATTCACTCTAGTTCCTTTTCTTCCGTCACATACTCTGACTGCTTGCAACAAATTCTTAGTTGATTACGCAAATGTCGAAAGCGTTCTGTGGCCAAGGGTTTAGTAAGCACATCTGACACTTAATGCTCGGCTGGTACATAGTTGACCTCAACTTTGTGCTCCATAACCTTTTAACGTACAAAGTGGAGATCTAAATCCACATGTTTGGTTTTAGTGCCGGATTGACAGTCATGGCAACGACACTGGTTTTATCACACCAAATTGTTGGGACCGAAGTTGAAGGTACCCTCAAATCAGTCAACACAGCCGTGAACCACATTAGCTCAGCAGCAGCATCGGCTAAGCTACGATACTTTGCTTCGATAGTGTAACGAGAGACAGCCCGTTGCTTCTTTGAACTCCAAGAGGCCAAATGAGGCCCATTAAAAACATAGTACCCCGAGATAGATCTTCGGTCATCAACATCTGAGCCCCAGTCCGCGTTTGCAAACAAGACCAACTTAACTTGAGGGGAGGAGCCTGCAGCAAAAAACATGCCATAATCAATTGTTCCTTTCAAGTAGCGTAAGATGCGTTTCACAGCAAACCAATGAAGCTTAGTAGGGGACTGCAAGAACTGAGCTACCTTGTTCACAGCAAAAGAAATATATGGCCTAGATTGACACACATATTGCTGGCCACTCACAATGCTTATGTACAGAGCAACATTGTGAAAGGGATCACCACTGGTTTTGCTGAGCTTCAGATTACTCACCATAAGTGTGTCAACAAGTTTGGACATACTGAGCTTAAATGTATCGAGAAGATCAGAAATATACTTATGTTGACCCAGAAACAAACCATCAGATGTGTGATCTGCCTCTAAGCTGAGAAAAAATTGCACTTGACCTAAATCCTTGATTGAGAACTTAGCGTGTCTTTGATAAACCAGGCAATGTAGGGCTCAGAATTACAGTCATTAGGATGTCGTCAACATAAACTGCAATATACATGGTAACATAATCAACGACATACATAAATAATGAACGATCAGGAGTAGAGTTACGAAAACCAAAAGAGCATAAAAATTCTTTTAGCTTTAAAAATTAGTTTCGAGGTGTCTTCCGAAGACCATAGAAAGCTTTGATGAGTTTGCAAACAAGAGGTGACCCCCAGGCCCTCGATGTTCAGACCCTGGGGGCTACACCATGTAAACATCTTCACTCAACTCGCCTTTTAAGAAGGTATTATTCACATCCAACTGATGCACTTGCCAGTCATTACACACAGCCAAAGTCGAGCATGTTGACTGTAAATAATCGGATCACGGGACTAAATGTCTCAGTAAAGTCACATCCAGGGGTTTAAGAGTACCCATTGTCAACTAACCTAGCATTATACTTGTTAAGTTAGGCATAGATTACACACTATTGCCTATATTGCCTCGATTACAGGAGCATAAATGGTTGGTGAGTTAGGCATAGATGCGGGCTCATGTGTAAAAACAAGTGTGGGCTCATGTGTAGGCGTAGGCACATGTGTAGAAGTAGGACAAGTGCGACAAGTTACATCAAGAAAGCTGGGAGGAGCAGAGCATGCTATAAGAGCAGCCTTGGGTGCAAGGAAAGAAGCATCTGCAAAAGGGAACAAAAGCTCATTAAATCGAACATGCCATGAATGATGATTCTACCTGAGGCATCCAGGTATTGATAACCATGGTGCTTGGGGGAGTACCCCAGAAAAACACAACCTCGTGTCCTGAAGTTAAACTTAGGTCGATTATACGGATGAAAGAACGCGAAGCATAAACAGCCGAAAACCTTCAAGAAATTATAGTCAAGGACCTTACCATAAAGGAGTTGATGTGGTGACTGACCATGTAAAGTGACAGAAGGTAACTGATTAATCAAATATGCATAACTAAGACAACGAAGGACCAGTACTGTAGAGGAAGAGAAGCTTGTGCCAAGAGAGTGATGACAGTCTTTATAATATGCCTGTGACGAATCTCGACCACACCATTCTACTGTGATGTTTAAGGACACGAGACACGCTATTGAACCCCCAATTTTGCAAGCATTGTATCCAGAAAATGAAACTCCCATCCACCATCTATTTGAACTGCCAACAACTTAGTAGAAAATTGGGACAAAACAAGAGAGTGAAATAACTCGAAAGCATGTGAAGCCTCGGATTTATTCTTTAAGAGGTATACCCAACAATTTTTGACGTACATGTCAACAAATGACACAGTATTTAAAACTAGAAGAAATGACAAGGGTTGGACCCCAAACATCAATTTCAACAAGTTCAAATGGTTTGGTATACACAATGTGTGAGGTAGGGATGGGTAACCTATGACTCTTGCCTAGTTGATAGGCAATACAAAGAGTCGAGTTCTCTAGAGACATAGGTTTATTAAAAGCCAAGCTAACAATATTAGGTGTCAGGTGACCGAGTCTCTTGTGCCATAGCCAGTAGGAGTCAAATGACATAAAAGGTGTAGAGGCAGTGGTATGTAAAACCAAGTTGTCACACGTTGATGAGGGTGTAGACAAAACATTGTAAAACTCATCATGTTGCACACCCTCAAGCAACATTTCCCCTGTCTGCTCATCCTTCACAAAATAATTATTAGAGTGAAATTCCAGATAAATTGAGTTATCATGAGCTTGCTTGGAAACTGAAATCAAATTTTTTATTTTACACGGAACACATAGAAGATTTCTTAGATGCAACCTCCTACCAGAAAGATCAAATGACCCGTTACCTATATGTGAGATATCCAATCGAAACCCATTACCAAGAGAATCATGATCCTTACCATTAAATTGACGAGCACCTAGCACATGTTGTTGCTTGCGTGTCACATGGTGAGTAGCACCGGAGTCAAAGTATCACTTACTATCAAGCACACAACCAAAGCTTGTCACCATGTTCACCTGAGCTAGATGAGAGGCACAACTTCTAGAATCATCAGACACCCTTGCAGGTTTGCTAACAAACATGTTATAGCAACTTCCAGAAGAACAATGACACATATTAATAGAATTATCAGAAGGAGTATAATGGCAAAGGTGAGCCTAAGTCTCTTGTGATGAATTCCTATGACTGGAAGTCCACTTGTAGTTTTGATCAAACGGTGCCAACACTTATCGGCAAGGTGGCCAAGTTTGCCACAGATCTGGCACTGAGGAATCGACCGACCTTTGCCTCTATTAGCAGCATCATTAGATCTCAGTGCGTGAGATCTAAAGGAATTAGATGAATCCAGAGTGTCTTGAGTGTTTCGAGAGGACTCATTGTGATGAAGGTAGTTGATCCCAATTGGAATACGTTGATGATCAGTTATGCAACACTTAGCATCTACAAGAAACAAAACAGCAACCTCAAGAGTGTATGGTTGACGACTTCCTGTGATAATCGCTATAAACGGTTCATACTCACTAATGAGACCGTTCAAGATCATGGTGATTTGTTCCACATCGGAGACCTTACTACCTCTAACAGCCAATAGATCGCAGTTTTCATTGATTTGTGTGATGTAAGCCCTCATCGATAGCAAACTTTTCTTGAGGGAATGCAAGTAGCAGTGTAGATGCATGACTCGCGTGGTCGAGGGTTGCGCATAGATTCTAGTGACAGCAGTCCAGACCTCAGCCGATGTCTCTGCACTAACAAGCTACGGCTGAAACCCATGCGCCATGGTGGAGAGAAGCCAAGAGGCAAGATAACTCTCTTGCTTATGAAAATGAATATAGGCGAGATTGGGAAATGAATATCCGATTTCTGAAACATTGAGTTTGACTGAAACGAGAGTGGATATGTCAAGGAAATGTTCCAAGCCATGGCCACGAATTAAGAAAAGTACATGTTGTTTCTAGAGAAGAAAATTTTCATCATTGAAACGAACACTAACGTTTTTGTTAGCAAAGAACAGATTTGATTGATCGGCGACCGCCTCGATTTTCATTGCTCAAGGAGAAATGCTGGAGAGAGAACGAAAAGAACGCTCGAGAAAGAATCGAAGGTTAAAAAGACCACATGATCCGGCTCTCTGATACCATATTGAAACGAGAGGATTTTGAAAAACAAAGATAAACGGCGGAAGATAAAAACTGAGAAGAAACCCTAAAGAGTGTTTGGTAGTGATAGCTTACAATGTAGGCCACCAATTATGAATGGGCCAGTTCCATTAAGCATGGTTAATATAGCCCACTATTCATGACTCTAACAAACTACCAGAAATAGGTTAGGCTGTTAGATTAGTTGGGGATATAAACTATCAGTTGGTCTTTATCAAGCCATGCATAAGCTATACTCTGGGTTCTTTTAAAGATCGAGCATAAATAGTAAGATCCGTGTGCACTTGGATAAATGGGGTGGTGCATCTGCACTCTATTTATATGGAGATTATACGGATAATGATGAACTGTCTGTTCGTTGCCGTGATTTCATGTTGTGAGGGCAACCTAATTGGGATGAGGCAAAAATTTGCCGTTATTTTGACTTGGATAATGCAAACACAATCCTTCATATCCCTATTATCAATGACTATCGAGACACGTTGCTTTGGAGTAACCATGACTCTAGAATCTACTCAGTTAGATTGGGATATCTATTCTTGCAAAGGCCACTTGGCCCTTTAAATTGGCCATCGCGTATTTGGAAGATACTTTCCAAGATGCTTATTATTCCTACGATTCGATCTTTTGGATGGCGGCAGGTCATGATGCCTTGCCGACTTTTCAAAGATTACAAATGGAAAACCTAGCCCTGCGCACATGTCCTCCCTGCCGACTGAGGCTCTACGTTTGGCTGGTCTCCCAAATGGGCTTATTTCCAGCACTACCACATCTATCCTCTCGTGGCTAGAAGAATGGGCATCCATTCTTCCATGTGGCACCTTTGTCTTGTTTATTACAATTCTTTGGAATTTATGGAAGTGTCGAAATGACTAGGTCCACAATAATCGTCTACAACCACTATGGCTCACAGTTAAACTCTCAAGGCCTTATCAACGACTACGCTGCAACCACGATGACAAGCCTCAACCTCTATAACAGAACAACGACCGCCCATGTCCGACCCGCCCCGACAAATGATCCAGTGTTAGCAAACCCATGTTGGAGCCCACCGAGGTCAGGGACTATTAAGATTAATACTGACGACGCCTTCCTTCTGGCCTCTAAGGATGCAGGCATTGGAGTTATTGCGAGGGATGATAAAGGTGTTGTCCTTGGCAGACTAGCTCAACACTGAACTGGTTGCCTAAATGCAACTTTGGCAGAGCTTCATGCAGTTATAGCCGGCATTTAGTTTGGACGTGAAAGAGGTTGGTCCAATGTTATCATTAAAACCGGTTGTGCCATCGTGGCTAATAAGCTGAATCAGCAAGAGGTTGATCTTTCTTTGTTTGGGCCACTTTTCGAGAATGCCCGCCTTCTGCTCGCTAATTCTGAGGGTTTTTGTGTTCAATTTGTACCTAGGAAGGTTAATTTTGTCGCACATACGCTTGCCTCTAAAGCCATGCGGTCCTTGTCGCCTATCTATTTTGATTCGGTTTACCCAGATCACATACGCTTTATTGTAAGAAACGAGATTTTATCTCATTAATTATAATGAATTATGGTTACTCTTTTCCCCTTAGGTGGTCTCTATCGGTCCTATGTCGGTGGAGGCTTTAGTGGGGTTTTTTTTAACAAGGCCCACATTTTCTTAAAAAAACACTTTTTAACATCTACACTGGCCCAACCTCTGATATTTCCAATATTCTTTAATAAAATCATGTAGAATACCTATGTAACTTTCATTCCTTTTTTGACGACAAGTTTTCTTCTTTTGTAATTTACTCTCTCAACTTTTCATTTTATTTATTTTAGTTCTTCGACTGTAACACTTTGCAAATTATTTCTTCTCATCATCAATCAATGAAAAGAATGTATAACCCTTTTCGAGGCCATCTTTTTATGGATGAAACTGAAACAACCAACAAAACTTCCCAAAGGTTACTCAAATAAAATTGGAGATGTAATTATTGGTTAAATTGGGTTTTTTCTGTCTCTTAACTATTTTCGATTTGATGTTATTATTAATGTTATTCCTTAGTACACATCACTAACACCATAAAAATTCTTTGTATCAACTGTATTTTTTTACAATGTTATTGATTTTAGACTAAGACACGACATTCATAATAGTAAGAGGATCACGTTAAATTTATACAGAAACTCAAACAACTCGGCTCGGAATTTTTTTAAATAAAGTTTGATTGATAAACTATGACTTGTCAACTCGACTTAAAAAATCAATTAAAATTTAGTTGATAATATATAATTTGTCAACTCGACTAATTCAATTTTATTTAACTCAACTCCACTCAATCAAGTACTCATTCTTAGTTGGCTCCTCGAGTTGAGGAAGTTCTTTGTAATGCAAGAAACACAGTTGGATAGTGGAGAAATGGCCCCAAATTGCTATCATAATAACAAAGAAAATGGGATGGACGGGGGATTGAGCTTTGAGGAACAGCAAATCTATATGTAGGAGTCTGTGACTTTGAACATTTGCAAAAAGAAAGGGTACAAGTCAAAGGAATCTTTGAAGTAGGATTTGATGGTTATGCTACTTTGTAAGAAGATCTAGTGGAGAGATATCATGTACAATGAATGTGGGCTTGAAATTCGTTGAAAACGCACTAAAACCATTAGTATTTAGTTGTCTCTTCCTTTCCTAAGAATCTCCTTTTCTCTCTCTAAGTAAGATTAAAATTAGAATTAAGATATGTTAAAAAAATAATCACATAATTTCTTTAATTTTTAAATAAAAAATATGAGAAAACAAAAATAATTAAGCACATAAATTCTCATATACGTTTATGATTTGTATTATATAAATTTCGAAATAATGGTGTACATGCTTTCACATGTTGTTTACCATAGTTGAATTCGTCTAATCATATCATATACTCATATTTGATATAAAAAGATTACAAAACAAAAAATTGCATAGAGAATTTGCATTCATACTCATATGCAGAGGTGGTTCATAGGGAACAAAAATCTTCTACCCCTAACCATGCTTCCTTCTATGCCTCACACTAAAAAACACTTTAAAGTTAAATTCTAAACCCTAACCCTAATTTCCACATCTTAAACCCTACACTCTACAAAATACACCTTACCCATAATTCCCTAAACTTAAACCTTAAACCATAAACCCTAAATTAAGTTTAATCAGATTTGTACATGATATTAACACATTTAATAATTGTCTAAATCCGCTTAAATTATAGGTCTCAAATTTCGTCCAAACCCGTCCATATTTGTATATTTTTAAAAATATTTATTCTATTTTTAATTTAATATTTGACAATTTTGTGTATATTTTTTTCATTGAACTTGTTTTTCTTACTCTTTTAAACACAAACAACTTAACATATTTTTATTAATGCAAATGGACTTCAAATGGCGTTGTGAGTCCTCAGTCCGATGGCTTCTACCAAGCGGGTACCAAGAACGCGTTTTTGCTTTGATTCCTTACTCAGCAAGTATTTATCAAGTACAAAAAGGTGAAGTAACTCCAATCTATCGCGGTGAGATTACTTGCATTGCGGCATTTAGAAGTTGAAAATCTGATAGAATTTGTGTTGTATTATTGGTTGTAATTTGCCATTGAAGTAGACTTTTACTTTCCTTTAGTGTTTTGGTGAAATGGAAAAATCTGTTAGGAAGGAGATAAGCTTTACATCAAAGCTTATAACTCTATTTTTTTTTTAATGAAAACTTTCATTCAAAAAAATGTTTATGTGATATAAATTATATAATATAAAAATGTTAAATATACATTTGATATCTAAACTCCAAGTTGGTACTCAGAATTTTTTTCTCTCAAGTTGATACCCATACTTTAATTTCATCCATTTTTGGCAATTTATTAAGAGTATTAGTCTCAAAACTTATACACTCAATCAATTTGGTCCTAATTTTAAATAATTCAATAAATTTAACTCTTCATATTTACAAAAATTCATCAATTTCTTCATTTTCGCGATACTGACAAACCAAGTGAATTTATCATATCAAAGAATCAGTTGAATAATTTCATTATACCATAAAGCAACAACAAGGTACTATTAAACTTTTATCATATCATAAAAGCAAATAACATTTCTAGGAGAAAAACAAACGATTTATGAGAATATCAAAGAGTATATTGCTAGGATTTTTAAAAATAAAAAGTTAAATTTATTGAATTATTTTGAATTAAAAATAAATGTAACACCCTCAACCCGGATGTAATATTTGGGTCTCAAGCCCAAACCCAAAACCATAAAATTTCCAACTCAGTTTAGCCCAAACAAGGTATTTTCCAAAATGTAGCGAACTCTTTTCAATAAGTTCTTTCAAAATATTATAGGTTCGGCGCTACGGGTTATCCCCAAATCATTCTTTGAAATCTTGGTTTAAAGGGATTTCTTTTGAAAATTCGTATTCTTTTAAAAACAATAATGAAAACTTGGAGTCGCCACCGGCCACTTGGATAAGGTAGACCGAAAATCACAAAACCAGAGATTCATTTTGAAAAGGGTTCGGGAGTTGGTTACGTGTGGGGAAGGATTAGCACCCCCATCACGCTCGAAAATCGGTACCAAATTATTTGTTGCTTTTAATCGATGGAAATTGTCAAATTTTGAATTGAATTTAATTAGATGTTCTTAAGTGAAAATTGACTTTAATTGAACGGGCTTTATCAAATTGGTAGGTTCAAATTAATTGGACATTTAATTAATAAGGTTGACGATATATCAGACTATAGATTAATCCGACATCATATAAGTCTATTTGCCGTGTTAATTTATGGTTCGAATCTCGTATGTCACCTTTATGCCTAGTGCAAACATTTAAGTTATGATGTAACGCTTTTATCAACTTTTAATTATCATTTACCTTAGGACGGTAAGGATTAATTCAAATATTTGGTTAACATCCTTTAAACTCAGACTGTTATAATACAAATATCGGAATTAATAAATACCTCCCTTTTTATGATTTAAATTAATTAATTCAAAATGAACGAGTCATATGGATGACAATTAAAAAAAGAGTGTCCCATAAGGGCTTAAAAGATAAACACACAAAGGCCTACTAAAGCCCTAACCTAAAAGGCTCAAATTATGGAAGTTTAATTAATGATCTAATTATCAACTAAATGAGTCTAATATTAACCTTAAATTAATTAAACCCTAAAAACTAGAAAATCCTAATAAATTATAGATTATCTTAAACCATGATAATTAATTTGATCAATTTTAAACTAGTATCCAATGAGCCAAGGATTATATTTAAAACGAATCAAGTTAATTAATCACAATTTTAAATTAAATGTTCATCTAAGCCCAATTGTCAATTTTATCCTAAAAGATAATTAAGAGGTGTTCAACTAATTTAATGAATTTAACATTTATCCCAATAAGCTAAGGATAAATTTAAATTCACTAAACTAATTCGAACCTTAAATCTAATTATGGCTCTAAAAACTAACCCTAAGATTAATTTAATTAATTTAAAGATTATTCCCTTATAAGTCGAGAGCACACTTTAAATTAATTAAATTAACTTACCTAAACTACCTTTAAAAAACCTAATCTAACAACCATAAAAGGACAAAAAAACATTGAAAAAAAAGTTATGAAAACCATATATTATAGATATTCATTAAAAAAATCTATATTATATATATTAAAACCAAATATTTAAATATACACACATATTAAAACCATAGGTTATATACTATAAAAAGTATATTTATATAATATGTAAAAACTATATAGTGTATACTTTAGAAAAACTATATATATATATTATATGATATAGAAACTATATATTATATTATATAAAAAACTATTTATTATAGGATATATAAAAAACTATATATATATATTGTAAAACTATATTATATATTAAAACTATATTATATGAAAACTACATGTTATATTTTTATATAAAAGACTAGGTGTTATATATTTTTTATATCAAACCAAACTAAGCACATATAACCACATCGCATTCAACCACAAAAGCCAACATTAGGAAATTAAAAAAAACTGGAAATAAAAAGCTAAAAAGATAAATATGCATGATAAAATAGGTTTTAATACTGGAAAAATGACCAAATTAAATAAAAAAACTTTAGGGCCAATTTTAAGAAAACATATTGTGATTTAAAAAATGGACTAGATTAAAAACAATTAAAAACAGATAGGGACCTGGGACGGGGTTTAAAAAAAGGAAATAATATGGGCGGAGGGACATGGGGGTGATTTAGAAACGCGGAAAGACATACAACATAAATAAAAAGGGGCAGAGGGATTTATGTTGTAGATATCCCATTTTTAAAAGATTAAAATCATATAAGAAAAGGGGCTCGGCCGATAAATGCCTCTTTTGGCCATTTTCAAACACGAACGAGAGTTTATCCTCACTCTTTTTTCTCTCAAATCCAGGTGAATGTCGCCGCTCGTCGGCGTAAAGAAATCTAGAAACTGGCCACAAATCGCCATGCCAGCCGCCACTTTTCGATGGCTGGCGAACTCGAAAATCCAACCAAACAAACTCCATTTTCGTTCTGAACCCAAATCTAAAACTTTTTTTTTCAAAACCGAGACCTATTTTTCCTTGAAACCTCAAAATAGAAACGAAAACGCCCTTATTTAAGACAAACAGAACCATAAGAAACCCTTTTTTGTTTCATTACAACGGTTCACCCCTTCGTGTTCCCGGGGGCAAACAGAGCGGGCTTGTCACCGGAAGGAAATGAACGACAGAGGAAGCCGAAACGGTAATGGTAAAAAAAAACTAGAAACCCTAACCCTTTCATTTTTTTATGCGTATGCTTCGAAATGAAAAGAGAGAGGATAACTCTGAAATTCTAAGGTTTTTGCTTTTTATTGCTCTTAAATTCCCCGTTCGAACCCATCTTTTTGCTTACAATGTCTGTTTCGGTTTTATATAGCCGAATTACAATCTCTTAAAATTACATGGAAAATTGAATGAATAATGCTATTGGTTTCTGCTATCATTTGTTTGCATCCGTCTAAAATCTCTAAAATATTGTTGGGATATGTCATTCCTATTCTGACATTTATTCCTTTGTTTGCATGTTTGACTTGGCTGCTGGCAAGAGGGGAGGGAACCAGCAAAGGAGCTGGAAGGTCATGTGGAATCTGGAGAGCCACAAAGAGCGCGTGGGGGGAAGTCAAACTGGTGTGCATGGGCACGTGAGGGAATTGAACCGGCACGCGTGAGCGCGTGAAAAAGTCGAGGAATCTCTCATTCAATCTGGACCATTAGATCGTGCGAATTCAACGGCCAAGATTGGGCTACGCCAAAAACAAGACTGGGAATTAGGGTTTTTTTGTTATCATATTAGGGTAAAAGAGGCTTTGGTTTTATTGGGCCCAAAACAGGCTATGTATACATGTAATATATTATATATTGTTTGGGCTTTTTCAAGATTGTAACTGGACTTGTACTAATAAACCAGTCTATTTTATTTATATAGTTGGGCTTCTATTTAAGTAATATAGTGTGTGTATATATATTTTTGTATTTTTGGGCTGATTATATCTTATAAAGATGGGCTTTTAATTAACATAACTTTTAACTTTTAACTTTGATATAAATAATGACCATAATTATAGTAATATTAGATATAGATAAAACCAGATAACAATAGTAATAAATAAATAATGGTAGCAATGAGATAAAAACTTATACTATTTTTTGAATTTTGATGATAATTATATATATGTATATATAAAGGGTTGATTATATATAATCGTCCTTATTTAACTATACTAGTAGTAATCTAAAATAGAAACCCCTTTATTAACAAAAAGTAAAACGAGTAACCCTGGACAAAATTAGTGATTATAGTTGTCCCTCTTTACTTATTCTTGTATAATGAGAATAAAGCAGAGACTATAAGCACTAATTTTGTCCAACTTCCCTGTTGGATGATTTGCTCTTCCGAAACGATAGCGAACAAATCCAAATAACTTGTTCTCCCGTAGTGGCGAAAACAAATTGGGTAACACTGGCATGTCCTTCCGGAGCGGTAATGGATAGACCAGACAACAAACGACTCATTCCTCCGTAGTGGCAGCGAATGAATCCAAATAACTTGTTTCCCCAGAGCGGCGAAAAAAAAAATGGGTAGCACTATTATGTCTTTCCGGAGCGACAATAGATAGACCAGACAACAAACGACTCATTCCTATGAAGTGGTAGAGAATTAATCCATATAACTTATTTTCCTGGAGCAGTGAAAACGAAACCAGAAAAAGACAACATGTTCCTCCGAAGCGGCAGTGAACAAAAAACAAATCTTCAAATGAAGGTCCAGTTCTTCTTGGGCCTAAGGATAAGCTTTCTGACTTTTCTGTCTGAAAATTCCTGAGCTATGAGCATTTTCCTTCTTCACTCTGTAGTCCTTAAGCTGTGATTTTGAAATTCTTCACCTGGAATCCTTGAGCTTTGAGTATATGCCTCTTTCACTCTAAAATCCTGATGTGTCGAGTTTGCAATCCTTCGCCTGAAAACCTTGAGCTATGAGTATCTGCCTCATTCACTCTGAAATCCTTTTCGTGCTTCTCATTTTGTCGTTTACTCTTTTTCTTAAAAGGTACCCGACCTATCTTCCAAATATACTTCCTCTTTGTAGCGATGTCCGTTTCGCTAAAAAATAGGGTTTTCGAAGTGTTTGTGGTTGTCTTTCGGGTATTAAAATATTCATTCCGTGGGGTTTTAAAAACCGCGTTTTATTTAGAAATTGGAGTTGCACCGGCCACTTAGGTAGGCCGAACACCATAAAACCAGAGATTCGAAAACTGTTGGGTTCGGGAGTCGGTTACGGATGGGGAAGGATTAGCACCCCCACACCGCCCAAAATTGGTGCTTTAATAATTACCGATTTATTAATCCAGACCTTCTGGATTAAAGTGACGATTAATTTAAAATTTGGTTATAAGTGCAGGTAAATTTTAAAGTCCCCGTTATCCGAAAGTAAACGCCCAACCATTATCACTACGCTTGATACTGGCCCCGTTTACGCTCGGATAAAAGGGCACCAGATTGACATTATATATTTCGATATGCAAACTTAGTGAGCAAAATATAAAAGATGGCAAATAATTTGAATACAATACAAATAAATAATAACATAATAGAGCAAAGATCATAAGCACTCATTTTTGACCTACTTCATTGTCATTGGCTTCGGAATCACGTGTTCTTCTGGAACTCTCCGCTCTTCCTTAGCTAAATCTTCAGGCTTGTAAGCTCTTCATATATAGAACTTTGTCACATTCCGATCTTGGAGCTATAGGCTCTTCCTACATAGAACTCTTCACTCTGAAGCCTCGAGTTATGAGTCCCTCCTATATAGAACTTTTCATTCTGAGACGGTAAAGCTTGGAGTCCTTCCTATATAGAACTCTTCATCTTCAATGCTGGTTTCTCCTATATAAAACATTCTGCGTCACAGACGGATTCTTTCGACCGGGAGTTTTTCCTATATAGAACTGCTAGTCTTCAAACCCTGGAGCTGTCATTCCTTCCTATATAGAACTTTTAGCTTCTGAAATCTCAGAGCTACGGGTTCTTCCTATATAGAACCTCTCACTCTAAGATAGTAAAGTTCGGAGCCCTTCCTATATAGGACTCTTCGCCTTCAACACAACGAGTTTTCCCTATATAAAACCTTCTGTGTCATGGGTGAATTCCTTCGGCTGGGAGTTCTTCCTATATAGAACTGCTAGTCTTCACCCTAGAGCTGCAAGCCATTCCTATATAAAACTTTCAGCTCCTGAAGCCTCGGAGCAGTGGATTCTTCCTATATAGAACCTTTATCTTCACATTTGGGATTCACGCCAAAATGGCTACCGATCTTTCTGGACTCACGCTGCTAAGGCCGTCGAAATCTTTCTTCAAATTTTGGGATTCACACCGAAAATGGCTACCGACCTTTCTTCAGATTTGAGGATTCACGCCAAAAATGGCTATCGATCTTTCTAGACTCACACTGCTAAGGCTACCAAATTCTTTTTTTCAATTTGGGGATTCACGCCAAAAATGGCTACCGATATTCTAGGACTCACGCTACTATAGCTGCCGAAATTTTTCTTTAATTTGGGGATTCACGCCAAAAATAGCTACCAATCTTCTAGGACTCACGCTACTATAGTTGTCGATTTTTTTTTCAAATTGGGGATTCACGCCGAAAATGGCTACTGATCTTTCTTCAAATTTGGGGACTCACACCGAAAATGGCTGCCAAACTTTCTTCAAATTTAGGACTTACGCCGAAAATGGCTGCAAAACTTTCTTCATATTTGGGGACTCACACCGAAAATGGTTGCCGATCTTCTTCAATGAAATCCACTTCTTAATGTTCTTTGATAATTCTTCAAGTACCTGTCCAAAACAAGTAAAAATTGGCATGCCCTTATCTATATGATGCATGCAAAGTAATGCTTTCTTTCTTCTCTTTTTCTCTTTTCTCTGTTTCTTTTTCTTTTCTTATTTTTTTTCTCTTTTTCCTTCAATTTCTTCTTTTTTTTCTTTTTCTTTTTTTTCTTCTCTCTCTCTTTTTCTTTTTTCTTCTCTTTTTTCTTTTAGCCCTTTTTTGTTCTAAAGTCTTACACCCTGAAAGGTCATTCCTCAGATTTCTACATCTCTTTACTTTTTCACTGTATGCTCTTAAATCATCATTTGATCAATCACTTCAAATCTAGATTAACATGCTTTCAAACCTTTTATGCGGAAGGCTTTCTTGTCTTCGGGGTTATCACTCGTCTTCATAAATGATCTTCTGGTTCTTATATTATTCTTATAAGAACCCTTGTCATCTTCTTCGCTTGGCGTTGCCCTATTCAACCACGGGCTCCACTGCTTTGAATTTTCTGACCCATCATACAGAGCCTTGATCTATTTATAGTCACCAGGGTGAGCCAAAATGCTTCTATCCCCTGAGCTCATCCTTGATCTTCTCGTAGCATTTTGACGGGAACTAACTCTCGGTCCCTATGCTTTAAATCTCATCATCATTCATTTTTAAAGTAATGCAAAAGGCAATTTACTTGCGTATATTTCAAAAAATAATGATTGTTTGAAAAGATAACAGTCATTTTGAAAATCACAACTTGGAGGGGATACCAAACATTTTGAAAACATTGTTTGGAACAAATGGTAAACATCATTTTTCATTTTCTTCTTTTCTTTTTTCTTCTTTTTTTAAGGACCAAACATTTTTTTAAAAAAATTAATATTTGGAGAGTGTTAAACAAAATTCGAAGTATATTGGCGAACATTTTAAAAACTAATGTTTGGGGGAAATAGTAAACATCGAAACATTGGGAGAAAATGTCAAACCTTTTAAAACATGTTTGCCCCCAAAATATCAAACACCATAGCACATCTGCTTCAAATTGCCAGATATCAACTCTAATGAAGCACATATTTAGAAGATCTTGACTGTTTTGGGGATATATGCAAATTTATAGTTTCTTCTGGTCTAATAGGCTTTTGAGATGAACAATCCTACCTAGTTTCTACCCCGTTTAAGGTGGCTCTCTTAATCTCACTATCTCACCATGCCCCATCCTTCCCTCATTTGGGTATCGATCAAGCACTTCGAAGTTTAATGTTCCTTGAAGCAAAGTTAACCCTTATAGGCGGAATGAAATCTGAAGATATTCTAATTCAACTTGGATATCTATGGCTGACCATAATGGTCTTTGGGGGCTTGTAATGTAGGCCTTTGGTTTATGGTTAAGTGAAACAATATTTCTGTACCTGTGTAACTTGGATATGCCCATTATTCATTCCCTTTTTTTGGATCACTCTAGACTGCCCATTTTTGGGTTTTCACCCTAGAGTTCATTTCCTTTCTTTTTACTGTAGGATGTCTTGCATTCTGGCTATATACTGATGTTCGTTTTCTGTTCAACAATGTTTGATCCTCCAATACTCCTCGAAACTGAGATTTCTTGAATGAAAGACTACGAATACATTTCTGGGAATTCTTATGATTGGCACGCCCAGATGAAATGTTATTCTTTCTTTCTTCTTTTTCTTTTCTTCTTTTCACTTTTTCTCTTGGATCGCTCTAGACTGCCCATTTTTGGGTTTTAACCCTAGAGGTTACTTCATTCTTCTGTACCTTCCGATCAGTGTATTTTGGTTGGATATTGATGCCAGCAGGCTCAAGCAGACTACTCATTTTCTTCATTTTTAGGAACACTCTAGACTATCCATTTTTGGGTTTTCACCCTAGAGGTCATTTCCTTTTTCAAAATTGGCAATCTTCGGGCCGACTTGTCTTGACTTGGCTTCAATTCGAGCTTCTATACTAATTTTCAAAACTGATATTTACTTGAAATGTGGATTCCTTGTGTCTCTTGCTCATAGTTGAAGTCTTGTTCTTGTATTGTTTGATCCGTGTGTGAAGCATATACAATATTCTTTATTTCTCCTTTTCTTTTTCCTTTTTCTTTTCTTTTTCCTCTTTTTTCTTCCTTTTTTCTTTCTCTCATTTTTTCTTCTTTTTTTATTTTATTTTTTTTCTTTTCTCTTCTTTTTTTTTTGTTTTGTTTTGTTTTGTTTTGTTTTTTGTTTTAGACTGCCCATTTTGGGTTTTTAGTCTTGAATCTCTTTCTTCTTATTCGAGTTTATAAATGTATCCTCGAATCAACACGTATCTATAGTGGGTATTGATGTTATCTACCGCTCGAAGTTAATTGCCTCTATGCAGCTCTTCTGATATTTACTCGATCTAGATTGCTTCGGCCTTCTGATTGCTATTTCTCTTCTTTTCTTTGATTTTTCGTTTGGACATAACCTTGTTTTCAACCACTTTCTTCTGATGATTTTCTTATCTTCGTATCCAATCTGTCTGGTCTCATCTCTGTCTTCTGGTAAAGTAAAAGAATATCTTTCGTTGTCAAATTCACAGATGTCCTGAGAATGCCTTCAGGGGGTAGTGGTTTAGGGTCAACTCTCGTTTCAAGGATCTTAAACGACAAGTGCCTGAGAAGATAAATTCTTAAAATGGGAAATGCCCATTGTCTAAACACTCGCTTTGTTCCTCTGTTGGCCTAAGTAAACTAGCAGATACTCACATATACAATATCCCCATAACATTCAATCTCTTCTAAATATATGCAACTTAGAGTTGATCTTTGGATCTGAAGCAAATGTACTGTTGCATTCAAAATTCGAGGACCTGGTATAGAAATGATATATACATGTGTCCATTCAAAAATGAGTGTATATGCATATGGGAGAGCAAAAACTACCCCATAAAAATAAAATGTTTAAAGAATCGAAAAATGTAAAAATGTTTTCTAAATGGAAATGTTATTTGTTATTCTGACAAACAATGAGTTTTTTGTTGAGAATTTCTTTGTGAAATGATGAGAAAACCGTAGGGACCTTTGAACTATCTCCAGGGTACTAACTCATTCCGGCCCTTTCAAGGTAGTGCAGGCTTGTGCCACTTCTCTTGTTTTTCCTTGCTGGATCAATTCTTGTCATGACTCCCTCGTCAACCACCTTCTTGATTTCTTCTATTAACGACCCCAAATTTCTTGGTTTCATGCCCCGGTGCCTTAGTGTAGAACTCACATGCACTGTATGGATCAAAACTGTGAGCAAATGAGCTTGGCGTAATCTTTATCAGCCTGGAGGTAAGGTACTAACCCTTGACCAGATGAGGCCATATGTACGAGATGGAATACTCTGAATATCTCTAAATATGTACTTGTTCGAGGAATTTTTCGGTGATTCAAAGGAATCTTCCTGTCTTCTTCTCTTACGATTACGAGAACCTTGAGAGTGGTACCCATTTATCTCTTTCTTTCCTTATGCTTCTAGGCATGTCTGGTTCGTTGAATTAAAACTCAATTTTTCTTATTGGATCATGTATTCTATAAAGTCATCACATTTGCCCATCAATTTCCTGGGCATCTTATAGAAGATGGCTTGAGACATGGAAGCCACTTTGCTCTTCAGCAATGAGAGGCTGCACTTGGACGGCTATCCTCCGCCATCTCAAAGCACATTCCTTGAAACTCTCATTAGGTTTCATCCTCGTACCCTGGAGATACTGACGACTTGGTGCTAGGTTTAGAGCATATCTATATTACCCATAAAGATGTCGGTTAAGTCTCCGCATGACTACACTTGGTCTCTACTCAAATAGTTGTACCATATCATGGTAGGTCCTGCTAGACTGTCGTAGAAGTAGTGGATCGGCAATTTGTCATTCTCGATGTAGCCCTCTATCTTTCTGCAGGACGTGGTCAGGTGAATCTTGGGGCAGCTTGTTCCGTCATCATGCGTAAATTTGGGAATCTTTAAAATCTAGAGGAATGACCAAATCAGGGTTCAAACAGAGTTTTCTTGCATCGAAAGCATCAAACTTCTTCTTTTTTTCTTTTTTCCTCTCGAGCCCATTTTTTTAACTGCTCGAATCTTGATTTTTGAGTGTCTTTGATTCTTTTATCCATGATAAAACCCTAATTGGTCTTTGAGTTACTCCTCATAAAATTTATGCAAGGTAATAATAATGCAAGGTAATGATAATGTCATGTAAAACATGCCAGGATCGTGGAAAGTAATGCAATGCAATCCTAAAATATAAATATGAATGCAATAAGGTATTGATTCCAAAAGTGATCCCCATAGAACGACGTTCATTAAGGTCAAAAGGTTTCATTATATCAGATATTAGATATTTACAGTTACTAATAAGCTTCAGTGTCTACTTTCTTAACTTCATCCAGTAGTCCGGTCAGCTTGCCTTCTGTAGCCCAACACTTGGTCCATGTTCTGACTAAGCCTGCCACCTTGTTGAGCCGCCTTACCTGCTCGAGTAATATCGATCTTCGGGTCTTCATCTATCCCCTGCTTAGTCTTTCGTAGCTTGGAAGTTGTCCTACTTACTTCCCAACTGAAGAGTGTTGGATTGTCATTGCTCTGTCGTAAACTTGTTCCCAAACTCTTGTTAATGGCTAAGTTATTCTATAGCTCATCTCTGGAGACTGTCGTACCTATTCCCAATTTCTTTAAACTTATATGATAACAGCCTAACTTGATTCTTGCTTGACTAGTTTCTCTTCTTCCAATATTCTGAGTCGTCCTTCAACTGAACAACACCGTTCATTTACTATTTAAAGGTGACCCAATCTGATATTCTTAAACACTCAGTAGATCTTCGGGTGATCATTCTGAAAATTCAATTTTATCAAAGTTATCTCTCTCTTATCTGAGCTGCCCGAACTCGAAAGAATATCCCTCTCTTGGGATGCCCTTATCTCCGACCTTCAAATTTAACTTGCTTGAGTGACCCACTTCGGCATTACTTGAACTTTGTCCTGGATATCGATTTTTCCTCGACTATGCCCCTCGGGTGATTGTTAGCTTACTATAGAATTGGGGAACTCTGTCTTTGAAACCTAAAATTCTCATCGCGATAAGATCTTGAACTCGTTCTTCAGGGCCCCGCAATCCTCAAGACCGTGGCCCAAACTTCCTAAACGGTAAATGCCTCTAGCACGTGCGTTGTAAACTCTCGGATAAGACAGTCTCTTAACTAGAGACTTCACCGAGGTAATAAGGCTCTTCTCGATGAATATTAGGAGTAGTTCGGTGTACCTTACAGGAACCGAGATGTACTTCTTTTCATTACTTGCTTCTCGGGTTTCTTCTAGACCGAGCTATACTTTTTGAAAGCCCGACTCAGACATACCTTCCGCCTGTTTATTGATGCGGACCACAAAAGGGTTCAATTTGTCGTATTTGGCTGGCTTGGAGGTAGAATTCTGACTATCCCGCTCTCTATTCTGATCTTTAATCGATTCTTCTTTCGGTTCGATGGATCGCTTGCCTTCCGTCAAAGTATTCGTCTGATTCATCACTTCTTCCCCCTACTTCTTTCAACTCTTGCACTTTACTTTTCTCAATACCAGTACCGTGTCTCCTTACCGTGTCCGACCTGAAGTCTTCAGATGGTTCCTCTTCTATTGTATTCGATCTTGTTCTGGGACAAAACCCTGGATCCGTGCCCTCTAATATCTGACCAGACGACCCTTTGCTAATTATGAACGATTTCTGAGATTTGAGAAACCACTTCGAGAATCAATACCCTATAAATGCGAGAATGCATGCAAATGCGGTGTTGATTCTCGAACAGTCTTTGAAAAACTTTCAATAGAGAAAATGTATGTTTGCAAGAAATTAATAATGAATTACAGGCAACAGTTGGATTTATTTTGGAGACCTTGACTTCGGGAAGCAAAACTTGTGCTCCACGTCTCGACGTCGTCTTCAGGATGATGGATGACTCCGTCTTCTCCTCTTATTCTATTCTATGGACTCGTGACGTCATGATCTTTATTTTGTGGCTTCTGAAAAGGACATCAGACAATATATTTTCTTATGTAGATCTAGGTAAGTCTAAACAGGCATGGATTCTATCGATCCTAGGGGAGTACTTTAAAATTTTTTGGGGTTTAAATTAAAATTTTCAAGGATCATTTGGTTTAAAAATTCCCCCTTTTTATTATCAAAAAGTTTTAACTTACTTAAAAAAAACTTTTAGGTTTCTTTTTGTTATTATTATTATTCTGAAAGTTTTAGAAGGAAAAAGATTCAAAGCAAAATAATATTTCCAAATTTTTTAAAGGAGTTAAATTAAAATCTGAGATTTTTATAAAAGGGTTAAATGTGAAGATTTAAAATTAGGGTTCTGCGACCCTGACTGAATCTTCTGCGTCGCACGTGCCTTACTATCGTACCGTCTTCCTTCTCGATTGGTCTTTGCTCGGCCTAACTTGATACTGTAATATTATCGTTTTCGGCAAAACAAACTTTTTCTATTTTGAAAGCCTTTTAATGAGCTGTTCTTGAATCAACACCATGTCATGATATGCAACATGAATGCAAATAAAGGCGTTGATTCCGCTGTTAATCACCCTTACGAACGACTTTCATGAGAATTAAAGGGTCCAAATTACAAAAAGAATCCACATTACAAAAGGAGTCCTTATTATAAAAAGAGTCCATATTACAAAAAGTCTTAATTACAAAACAAAGTTCTACACATAAGCCCTAGCTCTACCTCCTAGCTCCTTGATAGCTCTGGGCAACTTGATAAGTCTTGGTGCTTCTTCCATGTCTGGGGTTACGAAAGGTCGGAGAGCCGCGGCTTCGGTAGCTAAGTCATTCACACGCCTTGCAAATGTCCACCATCAGGGTCTCGTGTGTATATTTTGGCACTACACGCTTGCTCGGTAAATTGTTACCTTGGATCTGTTGATTAATCTCTGACCAATGTCGTACAACTGGATCGATGTCGTCCTTCTTAAGACACATTTTTTCCATGATGAAGGATTTTCTAATCGGGCAAACCACTTAAATCAACGCCTCTATGTAACGTGGATGCAATGATAATGCAACAAAAGTATGTGCAAAATAAAAATAAAAAATAAAACATAAAAAATGAGTTAGTACCGGATAAAAATAATAAGTACATAAATAAAGGGCAAATTAAACAAACAAAACAACCCTATTTATCCCGTCTAAAACACCTAGGTTATCCGCATGGCTCTAACATGGTGGGTTTCTATGTTCTCTATATGCAGTTTTGGTTCTAGGAGGTACCCGAACTGTCCTTACTATCTTCTACTAAGAGTAGCAAGGCCCCCGATCATCACCCATTATAGGCTCCTTTCAACCGGGTTCAATTCAGGGGGACCCATTCGCTTATGCCTGCACGAAGGAACGATATCCTTACGAAAGCATAAGGTACTCGAGCCCCGAAGATACTTGCTAGGCCTACAAGGGAGAACGATATCTCCACGAAAGCATTAGCGTTTTCCCCCACTTAAAAAATAGGTTTATATGCCAAATTTTAAATGCGTTAAAATAAACGCGCAATTACAACCGAATATTAATTTAATAGTCACTTTAATCCGGAACTTCTAATATTATTAAAATGGTAATTATTTAAAAAAAGGCTTGTCTCTCTTTATTTTGTTAAAAAACAAAATATCCCCAGCGGAGTCGCCATCTGTAGCGATGTCCGTTTCGCTAAAAAACAGGGTTTTCGAAGTGTTTGTGGTTGTCTTTCGGGTATTAAAATATTCATTCCGTAGGGTTTTAAAAACCGCATTTTATTTAGAAATTGGAGTCGCCACCGGCCACTTAGGTAGGTCGAACACCATAAAACCAGAGATTCGAAAACTGTTGGGTTCGGGAGTCGGTTACGGATGGGGAAAGATTAGCACCCCCACACCGCCCAAAATTGGTGCTTTAATAATTACCGATTTATTAATTTAGACCTTCCGGACTAAAGTGACGATTAATTTAAAATTTGGTTATAAGTGCGGGTAAATTTTAAAGGCCCCGTTATCCGAAAGTAAACGCCCAACCATTATCACTACGCCTGATACTGGACCCGTTTACGCTCGGATAAAAGGGCACCGCATTGACATTATATATTTCGATATGCAAACTTAGTGAGCAAAATATAAAATATGGCAAATAATTTGAATACAATACAAATAAATAATAACATAATAGAATACTAATAAAATACTAATCTAAAACATACATACATAAATATTAATCTAACTCATAAAAAACAAATTTAACATAAATAAAATACTAACATTCATAAATATTAATCTAAAACACAAAAAATGAAAAACTAATCTAACACAAAAAATGAAAAACTAATCTAACATAAATAAAATACTAATCTAAAACATACATACATAAATATTAATCTAACTCATAAAAAACAAATTTAACATAAATAAAATACTAACATTCATAAATATTAATCTAAAACACAAAAATGAAAAACTAATCTAACATAAATAAAATACTAATCTAAAACATTCATAATTATTAATCTAACACATAAATAAAAAACTAATCTAACATAAATAAAACATTAATTTAAAACACAAATAAATATTAATCTAGCATATAAATAAAAACGAATCTAACATAAATAAAATATTAATATAAAACATAAATTTAAAACATAATAAATACTAATCTAAAACATAAATAAACATACAAAATAAAAAAGAGTACAATTTTAAATTAACTACTACTTCATTAAATCATAAAAATTACAACACAAATAAAAAGGAAAGAAAATATACCTAACTAGGAGCTCGAATGACGAACCCCGACTGAACCCCACCGAGATTTACCTCGACCTCTCCAAAAATTAACTAGATCGGTATCCGAAATAGGACCCCGATCGAACCGGTTAGGACCGAGGGCAACGCCCTCGGTCCTTGACTTCCCGAGAGCCAAGCTCTCTTATTTGGGGCTTGCCACTGCCGATCCCATTTCTCCCCTTCAATTGCCCCTCCCCATGCCTTTATATAGGCAATTGGGGTAGGTTTAAGGGCGACGTGGTCATCCCAAAACCACCAATTTCCCCTTTTTTTTGCTTTTTAATTTTTTATATTATTTTTATTATTATTTTTTAAGTTTTTATTAATTTTATATTAATATTAGTATTATTAAAATAATACTAATAACACTAAAACCCGGTCAAAAATGAGTGGTTACACTCTTTTTGATCATTTGATCTCGATCTTCTCTTGCTTTTTTTTTCTTTATAATGGCGGTGCCTCCTTCCTCACTCAAGTTTACCCTTTATGCCCCATTTTCTCTTTAGCTCCTGAATCTTTTGTTCTAAAGCGCCTTTTTGAATTTTAATTTTAGAGATCTCTCATCTCTTTTTTCTTTTTCTTTTCATGGGCGCCCTTTTAGGTTTTCACCTCTTGCTCTTTGGGTTTCGACATGAGAGGCATTCGTTATCCTTTCTCAGCAAATTTTGTCAATTTCGCATCCAATGTCCTTCATTCTTAGCTTAAGCGGACTTCTTTCGTCTCTTGAAAAAATGATAGAGCCGGAGACCATAAGCACTAATTTTATCTCGCTTCCTTAACTGTGACCTTAAGATTGCGATTTTTTTCGAAACTTTTCACCTTTCCTCAACTGAGTCTCCAATCTTCCAACAAAGTTTGGAGTCTGAAGTTGTTCTTCTCATTATGAAATTCTGTGATCTTTTGCCAAAATTCAGATTTTGGATTTTTTCTTCTCGTTACAAAATTCCTCGTCCTCCGAGGTCTGAAATTGCCAAAAGTTGAAACTATTCTTCTCATTATGACCTATTCATTCTTTCGGACGAGTTTTTCTCATTATGAACCCATCTCTCTTGGCTAAGTGAGTTCTTCTCAGGATCTCTTTCAATCTTTGTTAGGCAAGTTATTCTCATTTAGGGACTCGTTATCTTTACCGAGATCCACCTCTCCAAACGGGAGGTTACTGGTCAAAATATTTTCTAATCTTTGAATCTGTCATAGCAACCAAAATGATTTGACGATATGAGTTAGTATGCTCTTGTCCTAGGGATGTCTATGATGCATGAATGAAGTCATTTTTAGAGATGCTGGGGTGAAAAAATCCTTGCTTTCTGGTCGATCATCATTAACTTCCACGAGCTTTTTGTCTTTGCTAAATCCCTCTTTTTATCTTATCTCGAAAGGATATTGCATAGCCTATACTGGTTTGACTAAAATCTGTCACCTCTTGAAGTCCACCTTTGGAACACTGCCTCACTCAACTAGGGCTTAGTTGTTGTCTCTTCATTGACACTTCATGATGAGCTTTCTCCAATCTCCTAGTTCGGGTGAACTCGTGCCCTCTAGATTTCCAAGCTTTCCTCATTCTTAATTCTTTGAACGGTTTAGCGAATGAGACCTCGCTGTTGTTTTCCCCATGATCACTTCATCGTCAAATGCTTGAAAAAGTCCAAGATAGCAACATTACTGCCACCCAAGACTTTTAAGGAGAATGATCAAGCCATAAATCCCCAACGTGAACAAATCCATCTTCATTACCTCATCTGGGTGTGTAGGTATGCTCTCACGAAAAGGAGGTACCATTTCAGCGATTCTAAATTAAACATTTGCCCCAATCTTCACTCATTCCGGCTAAGGTTCTAAGCTTCAACGGATAATCTCGGGAATTTAACATCTTTGTGTAAACCCAGTCCTTATGACTACTCTTTTGATTAAGCAAAGCTCCATATTCCTCAACCGTAGGCATCAAGTCCTTCCTGTTAAAAGTGGAGCAATAGAAAACGGGATTCCAAAACTAAAAGATGGCTCAACATGAAGGCTGATTAACTCAGACATACATTGAGCGTACAATGTCACCATAACTTTCACGGAACCGACTTTGCTACCGTTGATCCCATCCTTCCCAAATATGTTTCAATTCCTGCAACTCATTTTGCTATAAACTGATGTAAGTATACCTCGCTACTAACGCTTGCTTGGTACACTATCACTTTGCCCCTTTGGTTGACTTTTGACCAAAGTCGGATGACTGAGTCGATGCCTTCCTTCTTAAAATCTCATTTTGGTTAACTTTCACGGTTACATAACCTCGACCCACTGGTATGGTCCTTCTTCCATATCGATGCTAGACCGAAGACATGTCTCATGAGTCTCTAAATTTTCCAAAGAATTCAATCTTCATTTCTCAGAGCCAACCAAGGCCTTATGGTAAATAATCACTTCGAGTTCTTGAACCGCGTAGCATACGAAGGCTTTCTATTTTTTCTTTTAGGATCACTGACAGGCTTGCATTAGGTTGATCATGTACATATCTGAGCTTGCACCCCAAACTCTAATCTAAAGGTTTAAAGAGACCTTATTCTTTTTATTTATCTCTTTTCTTTTCTTTTCTTTTATTCCCTTTTTTCTCTTTCTTTTTTTCCTTTTCTTTTTGTCTATACATTGGTTTGCTAATCAATATTTCAACAGATGATGCTTTTGGGTTTGTAAAATCAAATAGAAAAAGAATAGAATGCCCCAGATATCAAATGCAAGAGCGTCTTAGATTCAACCCTCCTGTGATCAACAGTTTACCTTTGAATATTGTGGCGATATTCAAATTTGTGAAATTCGTCCCCAGATCGCTCAGTTCATCCTCATGATTACCGTATTACTTGATCCGCTTGAAAACTACTCCTTTTAGTTCTCATTATTTTTCTCCATTCATAAATGTGTTCAAGCTTCTCAGACTTGTTTGACCGGTGGAGAGCAAAAATATCATTCTAAGAATAAAATTCTACAAGTGAATGTGTGTGCTTCTAGCTATAATTGATATGTATTATATTATTATTATACTCATGTCTTCAAAGATAACCTTTGACGCTAGGGTATTAGACAGGTGGAGCATAGCTCCTTATTAGACTTGTCACCCCCCACAACTCTATCAGAGTGATCCGAGACTTATTCAATTGGTCATTCATTAATTACTTCATTCATTCATCATTTTCATTTTTCCAATCTTATTCATTCCTTTTCATCATTTTCTTTTTCTTTTTGTTATTTATCTACGTATTTTATTAGGGCATAGAAGACTATGCTTAGAACCTCAATTTTAAGCGACTCCACTTAGTTAAACTTGCCTGGTTTACTTCACTGTTTATGAATTTTGGAGATTTTTCTTTCATCATCGAACATCATCAAATGGGTAGTAGTCTTGCCTTTCGTGCTTTACTGACCAGAGTAGGCTGAGTAAGAAATCACATCTCATCGTTATCACAACATTCGATTGATCTTTACATCAATGTCAGATCATTCACGTGATATCCGGGGACCTAAGAGGGTAAGAAGGGATATATACATATATAGGATCGTCATTTTGAAAAAAGATGTATCATTTCATTAAATTATAAATCTGCAACCAATATAGGCCCTTTCAAAAAGATCTTTTCTACTTTAGGGCAAATGGTAGCAAAGTTGATTCCATACACTACTTCAAGAGAAAAAATTAAAGTGCATGGAAACTTAAACACCAACCCCTAACATAAACACGAAAAAACATGTGTAAGATGTATCGAAACTCTAGACAACTTTAAAATTGACTTCTCATTATTTTGCTTCTTCATTTCTTCACCTGAGGTAGTTGCTTCCCCTATCTCTTTTTCTTTCCATTGCTTAACCATATCAAGTGTCAGTTTCCCATTACCGAGTAGCTTCTCTATTTCTTCTTTCAAAACCCAACACCTCTTAGTAGGGAGCCCTGACGCCCTAATATAGAAATCGCAAACACTGTCCGGATTGTGTTTAAGAGATAGATCTGACATCTCCTCCATCGGCCTAAGGGCGAGATAATTCCCTTGAATTAAAAGAGGAAGCAAGAACGCAATTGTCATCTTGAAAACCCTGAAAGGTGTCCTTGTTGGATGCTGCCCCTTAGTTAATTTCTCATTGTTTTCTTCTTTCTTGGTCACAACTGTCTTCTTGTTCTTCTTTCCAACCTATTGAGAATTCTAACCTTGATAAACTGTTGACAATGGTAGATTGTGACACTGATTTCGGTCCTTTGTCAACTTTCCGGCACGCCCCAATCCTCGGTGGAACCTAGGCTTTCCATCTTCAAAGCAAAGTAATCCCCTTTCGATAAAGCTATAAACCTTACATTTTAGAAGCACGCAATCTTCTGTTGTGTGACCACAATCACCATAATGGAAACCACACACAATCTTGGTACCATACACTTTAAGGTTAAAATAAGAGTAGTGCTTCGATGGGGGAAACTTTAAGAGCTTGTTCTGAATTAATAGGGGTAACAATTCAAAATATGTCATCGAGATTGCCATCTTTGTCTTCTTGTCACTCCTCTTGGTGTCCTCAATATGCGTTTTTTCATTCTCCGTTTCTCTTTTCTTTGACTAGAATTGACTTTCCTTGGGAGCCTCTTTGTTCCCGATCATTGTCACCTCCATAGAATCTTTCAGATTCATTCCTAACTTCTCAAGAGATTTCGCTTGTCGCACGACCCTTTTATCCAAATGCACTTTCCCTTTGCCCTCTTTGTCTTGATCCTTATCTAATTTCGTAGCTGGATGGTTGATCTTCAGACCTAGATCTGTCAGTTTAAACTCTAATACCCCGGTATCTAGGAGGTGCTGAACTTTACACTTAAATTTTATGCACTTCTTGATGGAATGGCCTTGAATTTTGACATAGAATTCACAATGTTCCTCATCTTTAAACTAACTTGAATAAGGGGGTGACTAAGGATTGACGAAGCACGATGCAATCAGTCGGGCGTTTAGCAATTTGGAAAACAGTTCTTGGTAGGTGAAATGACTAGAAGTGAATTGGAAGTCCTTCGATTCTTCATTCTTTTCTTGAGCATTAGAAGCCGGGCTAACCGATAGCTGACGAGGTTTTGGAATCACAAACACCAAAGACTGATCATATGCTGAAAGAGATGACGATTTAGAAGACAGTGTAGTAGACATCCTCATGCTCTTGTTGCATATTGTAATTCTATCATTTTGTGGCTCTGACTTATTCAGTTCTTCGTTTGCTGGAGAGGACAAGATTTTCAAGAGAGAGTCATCGGTCTTATCCAATACCAATTCGGTAGGGCATTCGGAGGTGATGCAGGCTACCTCGTATTGGTTGATGATGGCCTGGTCCTCATCAGATAAAATCTTTTTCTGCTATGAAGTCACAATCCCAACTCTCACTCTCCTTTTGCACAAAAGAGTATTCTTTCATACCATCTTCTTTGGTCACAATGGCCATCATACCCATCAGTTTATTGATTTGCCCCCTTGTTTCATCTTGAAACTTTTTCACATATGATATTATCTATCTCTAATTCCAAATTAAATGTTTCTGAAGCCGTTTGAGCTTATCCACCCTATCTGCTAGGTCATTCATATTTCTAGAGTTGAACTGGTTAAAAGTCATTCCCTTATCACTTCTACTTTTTGAGGTGAAAGCTTTCCCCGATTAGTGATGCATATGATGTAGTGAATGCACAAAATTGTATTATTGAACAAAACTATTCATCACAAAATAATGCTACTATGAAAACATGAATGAATGCAAAAACGACACTGAGTTCGGCAAGTATGATCGTTAAATAACTTGCATTAATGGGAACATTGTTTTGTTACAATGATCAAAGAAAACACACTATGCATACAGTCCTAAGCTAACATCTAGGTCAACGATCTCCCTCAAGACCCAAACGGTATTTTCTCCCTCATTGGATTCATCATCCATGTTATCCTGAAGTATCTTCCGCTAAGGACTGTAACTTTCGGGCGACCTCTTATATTTGATTCATCAAATGTGCCCACTTTTGCTCCTACTTCCAAATAGTGTAAGCGGCAAATTGTAGTCGCCCCAATGTCAGAATTTGGTACACTTGAATTGCTCCCCTGAAAAGGTCCCGCTGAACTCGATCCTCGGGGTATACTGAAGCTAAGGCCAAAAATTCCTTCACACTTGATATGCTCTTTCTTGTTCTAAGTTGTAACTTGATTGTCGACCCAAGATGGAAAAGTGTCTGAGAAACTTTCGAGCTTGCCCCAGAAAGCTTTTTTCTTGTTAGGCTTAGAGTATACCCGATTCTCGTTGATCTTCTTGCAATTTATGAGATCTTGGTATTCTTTGATTGTCGAAGTCAAATCAAAGTTACCAATTGTGAAACAACTGTAAGTTGAGTTCCAAAACCCCACCAAAGCTTGTAGTAGTGCTTGGTCAACCAGAACATCTAGCAAGTATGCAATGTCGCCATACTCTTTTTTGAAAGCGTTTCTCGCCTCAAGATCCCAACTTTTCCAAACTGGCTTCAATTCGGACACATCATTGAACTCTGTATTCATGAATGTCTCAGTTGCCATTGCTGACCTAAACCCGACATAAATGCTATCTCCATCATGTAGCTGCTCTCCTTCGGACCATGTTTGCACATCAGAGTTCTTTTCATCATTGCCACGAATCAAATCTCTCATTGATCTAGTCTTTAATTTCAAGCTATTTCCAACTCAATGCGCTCTTCATGATATGACAAAATATGCAAAACAATAAGGTAAAAAAAAGGAAAAGGATGAGACAAAAAGAAACGTGTTAGTCATAAAATAAACAATTAATGAAAACGAGAAAAGATAAACACAAACGAAATAAGCGAAAGGCAAGAACATAAAGAAAGCCCTAGCCACATGAATTCTAGTTCGCTAAGGTTATCCGCATGGCTCTAGTGGGGTGAGCTTCTTAGATTCTCACACATGGGTTCGGTTCTAATTAAGGGTACCCAAGCCTATCTCATTCCCTACTAAGGCAACAAGAACCCCAATTCTGGCCCATTACAAGCTTGCGAATTAGATTCGGTTCGAGGGAAAGCACAACCTAAGAACGTGGAGGGCTACTCACGTGTCAAAAAATATGGATTCCAGAAGTGAATTACCGACCCGTGGGTATGTGGCGTTTCACTCTCACTTAGAGGGATGTAGCTCAGGTATAGAGCCCGATAATACGACGCAACACATGTCGGTGATTCCTTAGAAATTAAATGGAAAATTAATCCGAAGGCCACCCATTATCAAAGTCCATACAATCATAGTCACATTTTTAAGAAAGAATCACCCTTGTTAAAATCAAATTAAATCTCAATACTTCCCATCATTTAAAGCAAAAAAATACTTTTTTGGCTTAACTCTCTTTTTGTTTTGTAAAAACAAAATCGGTCCTCAGTGGAGTCGCCAAGCTGTAGCGAATGTAATCACTCATTTTTTGACCGGGTTTTAGTGTTATTAGTATTATTTTAATAATAATAATATTATTATAAAATTAATGAAAAAATAATAATAAAAAATATATTATCAAAAAATAAATAAATAAATATTAAATATTTAAAAAAGGAAAAAATACGTGGAGCATGTTGCTCCACGTCACCCCATTTCACCCACCCATGCCTATAAATACAAGGCATGGGGGCAGCCAATTTTACTCCCAAAAAGCACGCCAAAATTGGCCAAGGAAATACATGCCAATTTGCCATGAATTGGCAATTAAATTGGCCCCCCAATTGGGAGCTAGGCCGGCCGCAAGGCTGGCCAGGGGTTGGGGGCAGTGCCCTCGACCCCAGTTGGTTCGATCCAACATTCGATCGGGGTCCTATTTTAGGTCCGATCTAGTTAATATTTTTGGAGAGGTCGTGGTAGATCTCGGTGGGGTTCAGTCGGGGTTCGTCATTCGAGCTCCTAGTTAGGTATATTTTCTTCCCCTTTTATTTGTGTTGTAATTTTTATAATTTAATGAAGTATTAGTTATTTTAAAATTGTATTCTTATTTTTTAGTTTGTATGTTTATGTTTTAGATTAGTATTTAATATGTTTTAAATTTGTGTTTTATATTAATATTTTATTTTTGTTAGATTCGTTTTTATTTATGTGTTAGATTAATATTTATTTGTGTTTTAAATTAATATTTATGAATATTAGCATTTTATTTATGTTAAATTTGTTTTTATTTATAAGTAAGATTAATATTTATGTACGTATGTTTTAAATTAGTATTTTATTTATGTTAGATTAGTATTCTATTATGTTAATATTTATTTGTATTGTATTTAAATTATTTGCCATGTTTTATATTTTGCTCACTAAGTTTGCATAATGGAATATATAATGTCAATGCGGTGCCCTTTTATCCGAGCGTAAACGGGGCCAATATCAGGAATAGTAATAGTGGTTGGGCGTTTACTCTCGGATAACGGGGCCTTTAAAATTTATTCGCAATTATAACCGAATTTTAAACTAATCGTCACTTTAACCCGGAAAGTCCAATATTAATAAAGCGGTAATTATTAAAGTACCAATTTTGGGCGGTGTGGGGGTGTTAATCCTTCCCCATCCGTAACTGACTCCCGAACCCAATAGTTTTCAAATCTCTGGTTTTATGGTGTCCGACCTACCTAAATGGCCGGTGGCGACTCCAATTTCTAATATAACGCGTTTTTTCAAAACCCCCACGAATAAATATTTTTATATTCGAAAGACAACCAACACTTCGAAAACTCGGTGTTTTTTAGCGAAAAAAGAGATCGCGAGCTAGGAGGTAGAGCTAGGGCTTATGTGTAGAACTTTGTTTTGTAATTAAGACTTTTTGTAATAGGGACTCTTTTTGTAATAGGGACTCTTTTTGTAATAGAGACTCATTTTGTAATATGGACCTTTTTTGTAATCTGGACCCTTTAATTCCCATGAAAGTCGTTCGAAAGGGTGATTACCAGCGGAATCAACGCCTTTATTTGCAGTCATGATGCATATCATGATGTTGATTCAATAACAGTTCATTAAAAGGCTTTCAAAATAGAAAAAGTATGCTTTGCCAAAAACGATAATATTACAGTAACAAGTTAGGCCGAGCAAAGACCAATCGAGAAAGAAGACGGTACGATAGTAAGGCACGTGCGACGTAGAAGATTCAGTCAGGGCCGCAGAACCCCAATTTTAAATCGTCACATTTGACCATTTTTTAAAAAAAAATCTTAGATTTTAATTTAACTCATTTAAAAAAATTGAAAATATTATTATTTTGCTTTGAAACTTCTTCCCTCATAAAACTTTCAGAATAATAATAATAACAAAAAGAAACCTAAAAGTTTCATTTTTAAGTAAGTTAAAACTTTTTGATAATAAAAAGGGGGAATTTTTAAACCAAATGATCCTTGAAAATTTTAATTTATACCCCAAAAAGTTTTAAAGTACTCCCCTAGGATCGATAGAATCCATCCCTGTTTAGACGTACCCAGATCTACAAAAGAAAATATATTGTCTGATGTCCTTTTCAGAAGCCACAAAAATAAAGATCACGACGTCACGAGTCCATAGAATAGAATAAGAGGAGAAGACGGAGTCATCCATCATCCTGAAGACGACGTCGAGACGTGGAGCACAGATTTTGCTTCCCGAGGTCAAGGTCTCCAAAATAAATTTAATTGTTGCCTGTAATTCATTATTAAGTTCTGGCAAATAGACATTTTCTCTATTGAAAGTCTTTTAATTACTGTTCGAGAATCAACATCGCATTTGCATGCATTCTCGCATTTATAGGGTATTGATTCCCGAAGTGGTTCCTCAAATCTCAGAAATCGTTCAAAAGGTCGTCTGGTCAGATATTAGAGGGCACGGATCCAAGGTTTTGTCCCAGAACAAGATCAGAGACAATAGAAGAGGAACCATCTGAAGACTTCAGGTCAGACACGGTAAGGAGACACGGTATTGGTAATGAGCAAAGTAAAGTGCAAGAGTTGAAAGAAGCAGAGGGAAGACGTGATGAATCAAATGAATACTTTGACGAAAGGTAAGCGATCAATCAGACCGAAAGAAGAACCGATTAAGGATCAGAATAGAGAGCGAGATAGTCAGAATTCTACCTCCAAGTCAGCCAAATACGACAAATTAAACCCTTTTTGTGATCTGTATCAATAAACAGGCGTAAGGTATGCGTGAGTCGGGCTTTCAAAAAAAATAGAGCTCGGTCCAGAAGAAAATTGAGAAGCATGTAATGAAAAGAAGTATATCTCGATTCCTGTGAGGTACACCGAACTACTCCTAATGTTCATCGACAAGAGCCTTATTACCTCGGTGAAGTCTCTAGCGAAGAGACCGTCTTATCTGAGAGATTACAACACACGTGCTAGAGGCAGTCACCGTTTAGGAAGTTTGGGTCACGGTATTGAGAATTGCGGGGCCCTGAGGAATGAGTTCAAGATCTTATCGCGATGAGGATTTTAGGTTTCGAAGACGGGTTCCCCAATTCTATAGAGAGCTAACAATCACCCGAGGGGCAAAGTTGAGGAGGAATCGATATCGAGGACAAAGTTTGAGTAATGCCGAAGTGGGTCACTCAAGCGAGTTAAATTTAAAGATCGGAGATAGGGGCATCCCAGGAGAGGGATACTCTTTCGAGTTCAGCCAGCTCAGATAAGAGAGAGATAACTTGGATAAAATTGAATTTGCAGAATGATCATCAGAAGCTTTCCTAAGTGTTTAAGAATACCAGATTGGGTCACCTTTAAAGAATAGATGAATGGTGTTGTCCAGTTGAAAAACGACTCGGAATATTGAAAGAAGAGAAACTAGTCAAGCAAGAATCAAGTCATGATATTATTAGGTAAGTTTGAGGAAATTAGGAATATGTACGACAATCTCCAGAGATGAGCTACATAATAACTTAGCCATTAACAAGAGTTTTGGAAACAAGTTTACGACAGAGCCATGATAATTCAACACTCTTCAGCTGGAAAGGGCAACTTCCAAGCTACGAAAGACTAAACAGGGGATGGATGAAGACCTGAAGATCGATATTACTCGAGCAGGTAAGGCGGCTCAACAAGGTGGCAGGCTTAGTCAGAACATTGACCAAGTGTTGAACTACAAAGACAAGCTGACCGGACTACTGGATGAAGTTAAGAAAGTATGCACTGAAGCTTATCAGTAACTGTAAATATCTAATATCTGATATAATGAAACCTTTTGGCCTCAATGAACGTCGTTATATGGGAATCACTTTTGGAATCAATACCTTATTGCATTCATGTTTATATTTTAGGATTGCTTTGCACGATCCTGGCATGTTTTACATGACATTATCTTCACCTTGCATTATTATTACCTCGCATAAATTTTATGAGGAGTAATTCGAAGACCAATTAGGGTTTTATCATGGATAAAAGAATTGAAGACATTCAAAAATTAAGATTCGAGCTGTTAAAAGATGGGCTCGAGAAGAAAAAGAAAAAAGAAGAAGTTTGATGTCTTCGATACAAGAAAACTCTGTTTGAACCCTGATTTGGTCATTCCTCCAGATTTCAATGATTCCCATATTTACGCATGATGACGGAACAAGCTGCCCCAAGATTCACCTGACTACGTCCTGCAGAAAGATAGAGGGCTACATCGAGAATGAAAAATTACTGATCCACTACTTCCCCGACAGTCTGGCAGGACCTACCGTGATATGATATGTTTTGGACCTAGCACTAAGTAGTCGGTATCTCCAGGGTACGAAGATGAAACCTAATGAAGGCTTCAAGAAACGTGCTTTGAGGTGGCTATGATTAGCAACCCAGGTACAACCTCCCGTAGATGAAGAGGAAAGTGACTTACATGCCACCTTTCATATTTCTTCTTTAATAAGATGCTCGAGAAAATGAAGGCCAGCTTTGAGGACTTAATGACAGTCGGAGAGAGAAACGAACATGCACTCTGAGACCTAAGTTTAAAGACCAGACTTGTCTAGGAGCAGAAGGAAAGAAAGAGATAAATGGGTACCACTTTCAAGGTTCTCGTGATCATAAGATAAGAAGACATGCAGATTCCTACGAATCACTGAGAAAAATTCCTCAAACAAGTACATATTTAGAGATATTCAGAGTATTCCATATGGCCTCATCTGGTCAAGGGTTAGTACCTTACCTCCGGGCCGATAAAGATTACACCCAGCTCATCTGCCCACAATTTTAATCCATACAGTGCATGTGAGTTCTACATCAAGGCACAAGGGCATGGCACCAAGAAATTTGAGGTTGTTAATAGAAGAAATCAAGAAGTTGGTTGACGAGGGAGTCATGACAAGAATTGATCCAGCAAGGAAAAATAATAGAAGTGGCACAAGCCTACACTACAAAGGACCGAAATGAGTTAGTACTCGGGAGATAGTCCGGAGGTCCCTATGGTTTTCCCATCAGTTCACAAAGAAATGCTCAATGCTTTGAAAAAAAGAAAAAACTCTCAAACATATATTTTTAGAATTAAAAATCACATTTCCATTTAGAAAAAACATTTTTACATTCTTGATTCTTTAAACATTTTATTTTTATAGGGTAGTTTTGTTCTCCCATATGCATATACACGCATTTTTGAATGGATATATGTATATATCATTTCTATACCAGGTCCTCGAATTTTGAATGCAACAGTACATTTGCTTCAGACCCAAAGATCAACTCTAAGTTGCATATATTTAGAAGAGATTAAATGTCGTGGGGATACTGTAAGTGTGAGTATCTGCTAGTTTACTTAGGCAAACAGAGGAACAAAGCGAGTGTTTAGACAATGGGCAGTTCCCATTTTAAGAATTTATCTTCTCAGGCACTTATCGTTTAAGATCCTTGAAACGAAAGTTACCCTAAACCTTTACCCCCTGAAGGCATTCTCAGGATATCTGTGAATTTGACAACGAATGATATTCTTTTACTTTACCAGAAGACAGAGATGAGTCCAGACAGATTGGATACGAAGATCAGAAAATCATCAGAAGAAACTGGTTGAAAACAAGGATATGTCCAAATGAAAAACCAAAAGAGAAATGGTAATCAGAAGGTCGAAGCAATCCAAATTGAGTAAATATCAGAAGAGCTACAGTGAGGCAAGTAACTTCGAGCAGAAGATATCATCAATACCTAGTATAGATATGTGTTGATTCAAGGATACATTTATAGACTCGAATAAGAAGAAAGAGATTTAATGCTAAAAACCCAAAATAGGCAGTCTAAAAAATAGAAGAAAAAAGAAAAGAAAAAGAGAAAAAAGAAAAATAAAATAAAAAAAGAAGAAGAAGAAATGAGAGAAAGAAAAAAGGAAGAAAAAAGGAAAGAAAAAAAAGAAAGGAAAAGGAAAAGGAAAAAAAGAAAAAGAGAAATGAAGAATATTGTCTATGCTTCACACACGGATTAAACAATACAAGAATGGGACTTCAACTATGAGCAAGAGACGCAAGGAATCCACATTTCAAGTAAATATCAGTTTTGAAAATTAGTATAGAAGCTCGAATTGAAGCCAAGTCAAGACAAGTCGGCCCGAAGATTGCCAATTTTGAAAAAGGAAATGACCTCTAGGGTGAAAACCCAAAAATGGGCAGTCTAGAGTGATCTTGAAAATGAAGAAAAAGAGTAGTCTGCCTGAGCCTACTGGCATCAATATCCAACCAAAATACACTGAAGGAAGTGACCTCTAGGGTGAAAACCTAAGAATGGGCAGTCTAGAGCGATCCAAGAGAAAAAGTGAAAAAGAAAAAAGAAAAAAAAGAAAAAAAGAAAGAAAAGATAACATTTCATCTGGGCGTGCCAATCACAAGAATTCCCAGAAATGTATTCGTAGTCCTTCATTCAAGAAATCTCAGTTCCGAGGAGTTTTGGAGGATCAAACATTCTTGAACAGAAAACGCACATTAGTATATAGCCAGTATGCAAGGCAGCCTACAATAAAAAAGAAAGGAAATGAACTCTAGGGTGAAAACCCAAAAACGGGCAGTCTAGAGTGATCCAAAAAAGGGAAGTAATAATGAGCATATCCAAGTTACACAAGTACAGAAATACTGTTCCACTTAACCATAAACCAAAGGCCTACATTACAAGCCCCAAAGACCATTCTGGTCATCCATAGATATCCAAGTTGAATGAGAATGTCTTCAGATTTCATTCCGCCTATAAGGGTTAACTTTGCTTCAAGGAACATCAAACTTCTAAGTGCTTGATCGACACCCAAATGAGGGAAGGATAGGGCATGGTGAGATAGTGAGATTAAGAGAGCCACCTTAAACGGGGTAGAAACTAGGTAGGGTTGTTCCTCTCAAAAGCATATTAGACCAGAAGAAACTATACATTGGCATATATCTCCACAATGGTCAAGATCTTCTAAATATGCCTTCATTAGAGTTGATCTCTGGCAACTTGAAGCAGATGCGCTATGGTGTTTGATATTTCGGGGGCAAACATGTTTTAAAAGGTTTGACATTTTCTCCCAAAGTTTTGATGTTTACCATTTCCCCCAAACATTAGTTTTTAAAAATGTTTGGCAATACACTTCGAATTTTGTTTACCATTCTTCAAGCATTATTTTATAAAAAAAATATTTGGTCCTTAAAAAGAAGAAGAAAAGAAAAAGATGTTTACCATTTGTTCCAAACAATGTTTTCAAAATGTTTGGTATCCCGTCCAAGTTGTGATTTTCAAAAATGATCATTATCTTTTCAAACAATCATTATTTTTGAAATATACACAAGTAAATTGCCTTTTGCATTACTTTAAAAATGAATGATGATGAGATTTAAAGCATAGGGACTGAGAGTTAGTTCCCGTCGAAGTGCTACGAGAAGATCAAAGATGAGCTCAGGGGATGGAAACATTTTGGCTCACCCTGGTGACTAGAAATAGATCAAGGCTCTGTATGATGGGTCAGAAAATTCAAAGCAGTGGAGCTCGTGGTTGAATGGGGCAACGCCAAGCGAAGAAGATGACAATGGTTCTTATAAGAATAATATAAGAACCAGGGGATCATTTATGAATACAAGTGATAACCCTGAAGACAAGAAAGCCTTTTGCACAAAAGGTTTAAAAGCAGGTTCAAATGAGGATTTAAGAGCATACAGTGAAAAAGAGATGAAGAAATCTGAGGAACGACCTTTCAGGGTGTAATACTTTAGAACAAAAAGAGAGCGAACAGAAAAAGAGAAGAAAAAAGAAGAAATACAAAAAAGAAAGAAAAAAAAGTGAGAGAAAAACGATGATAAAAAGAGAAGAAGAAGAAAGAGGTAAAGGAGAGAAATGAGAGAAGAGGAAAAAAGAAAAGAAAAAGAAAAAAAGAGAAGAAAAAAAAGAAAGCATGACATTGCATGCATCATATAGATAAAGACATGCCAATTTTTGCTTGTTTTTGGACAGGTACTTGAAGAATTGTCAAAGAGTATTAAGAAGTGGATTTCGTTAAAGAAAGAAAGTTTGGCAGCCATTTTCGGCGTGAGTCCCCAAAATTTGAAGAAAGATTTCGGCAGCTATAGCAGCGTGAGTCCTAGAAGATTGGCAGCCACCTTCGGCGTGAGTCCCTAAAATTTGAAGAAAGATTTCGGCAGCTATAGCAGCGTGAGTCCTAGAAGATTGGCAGCCATTTTCGGTGTGAGTCCCTAAATTTGAAGAAGTTTGGCAGCCACCTTCGGCGTGAGTCCCCAAAATTTGAAGAAAGTTTGGCATCCACCTTCGGCGTGAGTCCCTAAAATTTGAAGAAAGTTTGGCAGCCACCTTCGGCGTGAGTCCCTAAAATTTGAAGAAAGTTTGGCAGCTACCTTCGGCGTGAGTCCCTAAAATTTGAAGAAAGTTTGGCAGCCACCTTCGGTGTGAGTCCCTAAAATTTGAAGAAAGTTTGGCAGCCACCTTCGGCGTGAGTCCCTAAAATTTGAAGAAAGTTTGGCAGCCACCTTCGGCGTGAGTCCCTAAAATTTGAAGAAAGTTTGGCAGCCACCTTCGACGTGAGTCCCCAAAATTTGAAGAAAGTTTTAGCAGCCACCTTCGGCGTGAGTCCCTAAAATTTGAAGAAAGTTTGGCAGCCACCTTCGGCGTGAGTCCCTAAAATTTGAAGAAAGTTTGGCAGCCACCTTCGGCGTGAGTCCCCAAAATTAGAAGATCGGTAGCCATTTTCGGCGTGAATCCCCAAATCTGAAAAAAGGTCGGTAGCCATTTTCGGCATGAATCCCAAAATTTGAAGAAAGATTTCAGCAGCGTGAGGCCATATGTTAAATCCTTTGGGTCATCGGTAAGTCCTTCGGGCCACCAGTAAGTTTTTCGAGCCTGGTGATAAGTCATTCGGGCATGATGCGGCAGCCTTAGAAGCGTAAGTCCAAAGATATCAACAGCCTTGTAAAAAATGATGAAAATAAGATAGAAAAAAAAAGAGAAAAAGAGAGAAAAAAAGCCGAAAAAGAAGGAAAAAGAAAAAAGGAAAAAGAGAAAAAGAAAAAATTTGAAGATAAATGTTCTATATAGGAAGGGCCTATATTTTCAAGCTCCCGTAGCAAGAGGTTCTATGTAGGAAGAATCCGTCGCTCTGAGGCTTCAGGAGTTGAAAGTTTTGTATAGGAAGGGCTTGCAGCTCCAGGGTGAAGACTAGCAGTTCTATATAGGAAGAACTCCCAACCGAAGGAATTCACCCATGACACACAAGGTTTTATATAGGGAAAACCTGTTGTGTTGAAAGCGAAGAGTCTTATATAGGAAGGGCTCCGAGCTTTACTGTCTTAGAGTGAGAGGTTTTATATAGGAAGAACCTGTAACTCTGAGATTTCAAAAGCTAAGAGTTCTATACAGGAAGGACTTGCGGCTCCAGGGTTTGAAGACTAACAGTTCTATATAGGAAGAACTCACAGTCGAAAGAATCCGTCAGTAACGCAGAAGGTTTTATATAAGAGAAACCAGCGTTGAAGGCGAAGAGTTCTATATAGAAAGGACTCCAAGCTTCACCGTCTCAGAATGAAAAGTTCTATATAGGAGGGACTCATAACTCGAGGCTTCAGAGTGAAGGGTTCTATGTAGAAAGAGCCTATAGCTCCAAGATCGGAAGGTGACGAAGCTCTATATAGGAAGAACTTACGAGCCTGAAGATTCAGCTAAGGAAGAGCGAAGAGTTCCAGAAGAACACGTGATTCCGAAGCCAAAGACAAGGAAGTGGGTCAAAAATGAGTGCTTTTGATCTTTGCTGTGTCCTCGTTTCACAATAACAAGCAAAGAGGGGCAACTGTAATCACTCATTTTTTGCCCGGGTTTTAGTGTTATTAGTATTATTTTAATAATAATATTATTATTATAAAATTAATGAAAAAAATAATAAAAATATATTATAAAAAAAAATAAATATTAAATATTAAAAAAAGGAAAAAATACGTGGAGCATGTTGCTCCACGTCACCCCATTTCACCCACCCCATGCCTATAAATACAAGGCATGGGGGCATCCAATTTCACTCCCAAAAAGCACGCCAAAATTGGCCAAGGAAATACATGCCAATTTGCCATGAATTGGCAATTAAATTGGCCCCCCAATTGGGAGCTAGGCAGGCCACAAGGCTGGCCAGGGGTTGGGGGCAGTGCCCTCGACCCCAGTTGGTTCGATCCAACATTCGATCGGGGTCCTATTTTAGGTCCGATCTAGTTAATATTTTTGGAGAGGTCATGGTAGATCTCGGTGGGGTTCAGTCGGGGTTCGTCATTCGAGCTCCTAGTTAGGTATATTTTCTTCCCTTTTTATTTGTGTTGTAATTTTTATAATTTAATGAAGTATTAGTTATTTTAAAATTGTATTCTTATTTTTTAGTTTGTATGTTTATGTTTTAGATTAGTATTTAATATGTTTTAAATTTGAGTTTTATATTAATATTTTATTTATGTTAGATTCGTTTTTATTTATGTGTTAGATTAATATTTATTTGTGTTTTAAATTAATATTTATGAATATTAGCATTTTATTTATGTTAAATTTGTTTTTTATTTATAAGTAAGATTAATATTTATGTACGTATGTTTTAGATTAGTATTTTATTTATGTTAAATTAGTATTCTATTATGTTAATATTTATTTGTATTGTATTTGAATTATTTGCCATGTTTTATATTTTGCTCACTAAGTTTGCATAATGGAATATATAATGTCAATGCAGTGCCCTTTTATCTGAGCGTAAACGGGGCCGATGATCGTGCGTAGTGATAGTGGTTGGGCGTTTACTCTCGGATAACGGGGCCTTTAAAATTTATTCGCAATTATAACCGAATTTTAAACTAATCGTCACTTTAACCCGGAAAGTCCAATATTAATAAAGCGGTAATTATTAAAGTACCAATTTTGGGCGGTGTAGGGGTGCTAATCCTTCCCCATCCGTAACCGACTCCCGAACCCAATAGTTTTCAAATCTCTGGTTTTATGGTGTCCGGCCTACCTAAGTGGCCGGTGGCGACTCCAATTTCTAATATAACGCGTTTTTTCAAAACCCCCACGGATAAATATTTTTATATTTGAAAGACAACCAACACTTTGAAAACTCAGTGTTTTTTAGCGAAAAAGGATATCGCTACAACGAACTCTTTTCAATAAGTTCTTTCAAAATATTATAGGTTCGACGCTACGGGTTATCCCCAAACCATTCTCTGAAATCTTGGTTTAAAGGGATTTCTTTTGAAAACTTGTATTCTTTTAAAAACAACGAAAACTTGGAGTCGCCATCGGCCACTTGGATAAGGTAGGTCGGACACTACAAAACCAGAGATTCGTTTTGAAAGGATTCGAGAGTTGGTTACATGTGGGGAAGAATTAGCACCCCCATCATGCCCAGAAATCGGTACCAAATTATTTGTTGCTTTTAATCGATGGAAATTGTCAAAATTTGAATTGAATTTAATTAGATGTTCTTAAGTGGAAATTGACTTTAATCGAATGAGCTTTATCAAATTGGTGAGTTCAAATTAATTGGGCATTTAATTAATAAAGTTGACGATAAATCGGACTATAGATTAAACCGACATCATATAAGTCTGACTACCGTATTAATTTATGGTTCGAATCTCGTATGTCACCTTTATGCCTGGTGCAAACATTTAAGATATGATGTAACGCTTTTATCAAATTTTTATTATCATTTACCTTAGGATGGTAAGGATTAATTCAAATATTTGGTCAACATCCTTTAAACTCGAACTGTTACGACACAAATATTAGAATTAATAAAGACCTCCATTTTTATGATTTAAATTAATTAATTCAAAATGAACGGGTCATATGGATGACAATTTAAAAAAAGTGTCACAAATGGGCTTAAATGATAAACACACAAAGGCCCACTAAAGCCATAACCTAAAAGACCAAAATTATGGAAGTTTAATTAATGATCTAATTATCAACTAAATGAGTCTAGTATTAACCCTAAATTAATTAAACTCTAAAAACTAGAAAACCCTAATAAATTATGGATTATCTTGAACCATGATAATTAATTTGATCAATTTTAAACTAGTATCCCAATGAGCCAAGGATTCTATTTAAAACGAATCAAGTTAATTAATCACAATTTTAAATTAAATGTCCATCTAAGCCCAATTGTCAATTTTATCCTAAAAGGTAATTAAGAGGTGTTCAACTAATTTAATAAATTTAACATTTATCTCAATAAGCCAAGAATAAATTTAAATTCACTAAACTAATTCGGACCTTAAATCTAATTATGGCTCTAAAATCTAACCTTAAGATTAATTTAATTAATTTAAAGATTATGTCCCTATAATTAGAGCGCACACTTTAAATTAATTAAATTAACTTACCTAAACTACCTTTAAAAAAAACCTAATCTAACAACCACAAAAGGGCCAAAAAAACATTGAAAAAAAGTTATGAAAACCATATATTATAGATATTCATTAAAAATATTATATATATATATTAAAAATAAATATTTAAATATACACACATATTATAACCATAGGTTATATACTATAAAAAGTATATTTATATAATATGTAAAAACTATATAGTGTATACTTTAGAAAAACTATATATATTATATGATATAGAAACTATATATTATATTATATAAAAAACTATATATTGTAGGATATATAAAAAACTATACATATATTGCAAAACTTTATTATATATTAAAACTATATTATATAAAAACTACATGTTATATTTTTATATAAAAGACTAGGTGTTATATATATATATATAAACTATTTGCTATGTAAAAAGAAACCATATATCGCATATAAATTATAAAGTTTATGCATATATAAAAAAACATATGATAACCACATATCAAACCAAAGTAAGCACATATAACTACATCACATTCAACCGCATAAGCCAACATTAAGAAATTAAAAAAAATTGAAAATAAAAAGCTAAAAAGATAAATATGCATGATAAAATGGGGTTTTAATACTGGGAAAAGGACCAAATTAAATAAAAACAGAAATTTTAGAGCCAATTTTAAGAAAAAAGATTTTTATTTAAAAAAGGGACTAGATTAAAAACAATTAAAAACAAATAGGACCCGAAACGGGGTTTAAAAAACGAAATGGCTGCTTGCGTAAATAATATGGGCGGAGAGTCCTAGGGGCGATTTAGAAACGCGGAAAGACTTACAACATAAATAAAATGGGCGGAGGGATTTATGTTGTAGATATCCCATTTTCAAAAGATTAAAATCATATAAGAAAGGGGGATCGACTGATAAATGCCTCTTTTGGCCATTTTCAAACACAAACGAGAGCTTCTCCCCACTCTTTTTTCTCTCAAATCCAGGTGAATGCCACCGCTTGCCAGCGTAAAAAAACCCAAAAATCGGCCACAAACCACCATGCCAACCGCCACTTGCCGGTGTCCGGCGGACTCGAAAATTCGATCAAAATAGAAACGAAATCTTTTTTTCGTTCTGAACCCAAATCTGAAACTTTTTTTTCAAAATCGAGACCCCTTTTTCCTTGAAACCTAAAAACAGAAACGAAACCCCTCATTATTTAAGACAAACAGAACCCTAAGAAGCCCAATTTTGTTTCCTTACAACTGCTCACCCCTTCATGTTTCCGAGGAAAACAGAGCGGGCTTATCATCAGAAGGAAAGGAACAGCAGAGGAAGCCAAAACGGCAAAGGTAAAAAAAACTAGAAACCCTAATCCTTTCATTTCTTTTTTATGTGCATGCTTCGAAATGAAAAAAGAGATGATACCTTTGAAACTCTGAGGTTTTTGCTTTCTATTGCTCTTAAATTTCCCGTTCAAACCCCTTTTTTGCTTACAATGTTTGTTTCAGTTTTATATAGCCGAATTACAATCTCTTAAAATTACATGGAAAATTGAATTAATAATGCTATTGGTTCTTGCTATCATTTGTTTGCATTCGTCTGAAATCTCTGAAATATTGTTGGGATATGTCGTTCCTATTTTGACATTCATTCCTTTGTTTGCATGTGTGACTTGGCTGCTGGTGAGAGAGGAGGGGACCAGCAGAGGAGCTGGAAGGTCACGTGGAATCTGGAGAGCCGCAAAGAGCGCATGGGGGGAAGCCAGACCGGGGCACGTGGGCGCGTGAGAGAATTAAATCGGCGCACATGGGCGCGTGAGGAAGTCGAGGAACCTCTCATTCAATCTAGTCTATTCAATCGTGCGAATCCGGCAGTCAAGATTGGGCTGAGCCAAAAACAAGACGGGGAATTAGGGTTTTTCTGTTATCAGATTAGAGTAAAAGAGGCTTTGATTTTATTGGGCCCAAAACTGGCTATGTATACATGTAATATATTATATATTGTTTGGGCTTTTTCAAGATTGTAACTGGACTTGTACTAATAAATCGGGCTGTTTTATTTATATAGTTGGGCTTCTATTTAAGTAATATAGTGTGTATATATATTTTGTATTTTTGGGCTGATTATATCTTATAAAGACGAGCTTTTAATTAACATAACTTTTAACTTTGATATAAATAATGACCATAATTATAATAATAATATTATATATAGATAAAACCGGATAACAATAGTAATAAATAAATAATGGTAGCAAGGAGATAAAAAACTTATACTATTTTTTGAATTTTGATGATAATTATATATATAAAGGGCTGATTATATATAATCGTCCTTATTTAATTATATTAGTAATAATATAAAATAGAAACCCATTTATTAACAAAAAGTAAAACGGGTCAACCCCGAACAAAATTAGTGATTACAACATTAAATTCAATAGTTGAACATATAGATAAACAAAGGAGCTCTACTTTAATTTAAAACATTTAAACATTCGACTTGATTTAATACAATTTCAAAATAAGAATTACAGACTCCACCACGTAAGGTTCTATGAATACATAGCCCACTAAACACAAGTATTGTACTCTGAAGTTCACCACATGCTAGAATCATGTATCGGTAGTGCTCCATGACCTCACGATCCAACGATCAACCTATACACGGAAACAACAATTCTGAGCACTGAGCTTACAAAGCTCAGTAGTACACATCTTCTCTACTATACTTCATGCTAATCATAAACATAGGCATACAAGCTAGTACGAGCAATAATGAGAGATAAACACGTGACCCTACCATTAATCGTCTAAACACATGCTCTCAACAAAGCAATAATTATACATGACACACAAGGCCCAACCATACTTATAACATGACATCATAACATCATATATATATGGCGCTACCTCTAGCCGCCAAATTACATAACATAGCAAGAAAACATGAGGTTTTCATAGCATATAAGTATTCACAATATAAGAGTGAGGTCCGATCCCATAAACATTAGGTTCATACACTTTGAGTGAGGCCCGGCTCCACTAAGCATAAGGATCATACACTCTTTGGGGTGAGGCCCGGTACCACTAAAGCGTCGAGATATATACACTCATGCTCAGAATCTCTCATCAAGCATCTTTGAATGAGTCCCAGTCCCACTAAGCATTGGGTTTATACATTCGAAAAGTCTTTAACCACGGTGTTGCAATACACCCTATCTCTCACATTGGGTATCCGAACCCATAAATCAAGATGATTCAATCATCTAAGTGTCCATATCAGCACATAGCAATGACACATCTACCACACAACAAACAACATCACACGATCCACCAAGGATCCTTACTGTTGGTATTACCATCAAGTCACCCAACGTTTACCAAGTTATTAATTATCATGGAATTGTACATTAATCATTCTCATTAATTATCTCTGTTAATGTTCCACGTCAATTTTCATATTTTATTAGCATTATAGAATATTCTGTTTAGTGGGTACCGATACTCGAACACGAGTATCGACACAATACCCTTGGGTACCGGTACTTACATGCGTACCGATATTAAAATAGCTTACTGAAATCTTAAATTTCCATAAGTATCGATACGGGTCGACCTGTATCAATACGACTCCCAGTCGTGTACCGGTTCGACCAAAGCTTATACCGAGATCCTAAACACAAGTTCACACCATTTCCTTGAATTACGATTTTACAATGCTTACTCGCTTCCTAAAGCCTATGAAAGTTATTAAGGTTTGTTTACTAACGCATTTAATCAATTAATATTAATTACCAGCTTCATGATAATTTATTCGAATATTTAGCCCTTAAGCATATTTTCGTCAAATCTCATCAATCTATTCGAACAAACATACAAGGCATCACAATTATCTCAATCAATCAAACAATCATTAGTTAATCATACGAGCATCTCAAACGATCCTACACAGTCTCTAAAGTCTCCATGAGTCACATCATATTTGTAACATCATCATGCATCTCATAAATATCAAGTCTCTAATTATGCTTATTAATCATCTACCTATTTTGCAGGCACTAACACGCAAGGCAATCACACTTATGATGCTCATGAAGCAATGGGAGTTCGAGGTGTACTAACCTTAAGCTGATATCTCTAAAATCCTCATCCGAGCTTTCTAAATATTCCACTTGATCCGACATCCGATCTCGAATAATCATTGTATATCAATTAATACCATAAGCATCTCTTAAACACATACTTTAAAGAATTCGAAGGGTTAAATGCGTAAAAAATCTTACCATGTTCGAATTTAGCAAAATGAACTATGTCATCGGACTCAGAATGTTGAGAAACCACCGGGTAGGGTCCACTAAAAAAGTCAACGTCGGTCAATGGTGGCGGCTTGATAGACCGGCTCGGGTCAGCTTGGCCTGCGGCTTGGCAGGCTGGCTTGGCCCAAGCCCATAGCTAAGCCCAGCTGTTATAGTAGCCTGGCCGGCCGGACAATGCCCACGCGCAGGCGGCAACGTGTGCGCCGACTTCTGGTGGCCGGACGACGGTAGTCAATGCCTAGATCAACTATTTTCCAGCCTCTGATCACGGTGGTGGCCTCCACTTCTCAATTTGACCACTCTATCATCCTCAACTGAAAAAACTCGAAGCTTTCTCTCTCACCCCCTCCGACAGCGGCTCCGATGGCGACGCCGCTAGCACCAGCGAACTCGTCTCGGCAAGATGAACACAATGACGATGGAGGTGTAGACAACAGATGGCTAAATTTCCGTAGATCAAGGCTTGAAATCTCTTCCCTCAACTTTTCTCACATTTCCTTTATCTTTCTCTTTCTCTCACTCTCCACTTTTTCTTTTTTCTTTCTTCTCTCTCCTCATAATATCTTCATCTTTCTTTTTTTCACCCACTATCTTATTTAAAATTTAAACCCTTATCTTCCAAAATAATGAGCCCAAGCCTAAAGACCCTTACATAACTTTCAAGACAAAAGCCCCATAACCTGGGCCTGAGACCAGATTCAGTAACCCGAGAATTGGGTCGTTACGATAAACTGATAGAATGTATAAGTTTTGGTACCAATTTGGGAGAAAGTGCCTAGTTCAAGTACCAACTTGAGAGAAAAAAAAATCTTTAAGTACCAATTTGGGAGAATGTGTCTACTTCGAGTATAATTTTTTTAGCAAAATTTCTTTAAGTATCAACACAAGATAAAATATCTAATTCAAATACCAAATGAATATTCAACCCTATAACATTCTAATCTATTACAAACATGTTGAATTTAATTTAAGCTTTGAGTATTATAACATGAACCTGTCCCACATTTAAAAATGGCATAATGTTTATACTACAATCCTTGTAAATTTTAAACAGAATCTTGGATTTAGGTGGATAATCTGACCGTAAAACAGGTTCATGTAAGTGATTCATGCATTTTTTTTTGAATCGAAATTGATTAATTTTATTGAATGAGAAAATATTTAAAATAACAATGAAAATTTATAATCTTGTAACAAAAACAGATAATCCAAACATATTTTTACAATCATTAAGACAAGAAACTAACATATCAAGATCATAACACGACCATACAATAAAAAGGTAAAAATCTAACCCAAAAATCGAAATAAAAATTAGATACAAACATCACAAAAAATCAACGATGAAAGATAAAAATATCAACAAACAACATAAAATACATATTACGATAAGATACATTGACAATACGGTTATTACCACAACTCAATCGCGAACAAGAAATTTGTAATGAGATGGAACTTCTCAACCTCATGAAAATCAGTACGCCGAATCCTATAACCAAGCATGGATGGGCATTGGACCATTGGATGCTTCAAGCCTACTTTGTTGGGCTTTGGGTCGAGTTCGAATACAGTATGCAGCAAATCCAAAATTAGGCTGAGGAGGAGGAGGAGGAGCATATTTCCATGGAATTGGGGTCAAATAGTAGGGGCTATCGAATAATTGTCCATTCCATGGCAAACCCAAGTCGGCACCGCCCACAAGGAACGCGTGTGGCTACAATTGTCCATTTACGTTCCACAGTTAGGAAAATTCAAGCGATTTGGTTGTACTTGTACCAACCAATTACGCAATAAAATTGAAATGCAGCAGCGACGGAGGACGGTGACAGTGACTTCACTTTCCCACACTTTTGTCACTGAAAACATAACATTTTCAATTCATAATGAAAGCGTTAAACACACAATTTATTCATTTTGTTTTTAAACGCGAGATCGTTTTACCTTATGAATTCTTAAAAGGTAGAATAACCTTTTTGACCCTTCAACTTTACCACTTTAGTTTTTATACCCCGTCTCTGTTAACCTTTAATTTTCTTTAACAGGGCTGTTGGTAAGTTCAGAGGTGGGTGATCCAGACTTTGAATTTGATAAATTATGGAGACTAAAAGTTCCACCGAAAGTAAGTAGCTTCCTTTGGATGTTGATGTTGAAGCGAATACCTACAAAGGCTTTTCTAAGTTTTGCAAGTGGTGGAATGTATCGTGGCCAAATCCTACAGGAGTAGAGGAGTTGTTTGCGTTTTGCTTGCAAGCGCGGTGGGAAAGTAGAATTAAAACAGTCTGGTTGATATGTGTTGCAGCAGCAATTTGGAGTATATGGCTAGCTAGAAACGAAAAACTTTTCCGAGCGGACGGAAAGGCTACGGGGTGCGGCGGAGTGCTAAGAACAAAAAAGGGGCCTTGTTTTCAGGACCTACTCCTGGACTAGGGTCTGATTTTGCGGAATTATATGCTTTAAGATGTGCTTTAATGGTGTTTGAAGAAGCAAACTTAAGAGGCACTGCATAATTGATCGTGGATTCTGACTCTCAAAAGTAGCTTTAAACTGGATCTCAGACGCTACATTACGGCCTTGAAAGTGTGGGAAATTTTTGAAAAAATTAATTCTTTGTCAAGAAAAATTGGCCAAGTCAGGTTTGTGTTTACTCCTAGGGAAAGAAATGAAATGGCGAACCATTTAGCTAAAGCGGGACTAAAAAGGTTAGATATGTTCAGAGCTTCGTGGTAATTATACTTGATTGTTCTGGAGAGTTTGCTAGATTGTAATACTATATTTTGAATATTGTATTGAGGAGTTTATCTGGGATGATTGTAATTTGGGTGTGTGTACTCTTTTCCTCCTTTTAAAATTAAAAAAGTTTTTAATGATGCACATTTTATCTATTTTTATTTTAATAAAAATGAAATTGTCGAGCAAAAAAAACAATAATGAACCGTTAAACTAATGCAAACTATTCTTATTTTCTATCATGTCATAAAAAATGGTAAAAATAATTGATGTCAGTATTTTAATGAGAGCAAAATAGTTAGTTTTTTTTAATGGCATGATAAAAAAGGACAGTATTTATTATAGTTTAATAATTTCGTCACATTTGAATTAATTGACTACATAAAAATCAATATAAGATAAATAAGGTCATGTTAGCATAGATTACCACGTAGTTTGCCATCTAAAAATCGTTAAAAATAATTATTTGTCAACATTTTCCCTAAAGAAAAACAATTTGAATTTTCTTGAAAGGTTCATGTTGAAATTAACTCAAACAAGGAATAAAAGTTAATTTGACAAGAACTGTAAACATTGAGGGCTACATTTGCAATTATGCCATAGTTTTATGGTAACATATACGAGGTTGGTTGGGCCCAAACAGCAGAACAAAATCAGGGACAGGGATCCTCTCCCTCTTATCACCATTCATTTCAATGTACTTTTCGAACAAAGTTCATCCTCGCCCTTCCACGTGTCCATTCCTAATCTCATTACCTAACCTTCAAGCAAACTCCCCCAAATCCAACGCTCCAGAATTTATCACCAACCTTGCTTCTCTAAATTTTCAACGGTCTTGTTTTTCCAATTGCCGTATAATAAAAGAAAAAAAAGAAAATTGAAAATTCATAAACTTCGCTTCAAAAAGTTATAAGAGAAAACAAGAGAATATGCCGTTATTATGTTCGTCGCAGTCAGTCTTAGATGCCATAGTTTTTTTCTTTCTTTTTGAAGAAATTCTTCAAAACCATTATATATATATATATATCTATATATTCCATTCCTCTGTTGTTGCTCCCACATTCACTCTCTCTCCTCAGGCACTCTTTCATTCTTTCTTGAATTTTTATTTTTTATTGTTTATAGAATCGTCAGAGTCGCTGATTGTTTTCGTTTTTCTTCCTCTTGTATTCTTTGTCCTGTTTTTCTGATTATTTGTGTAATGGTTTCGTTACGATTATGATTTTTTTAAAGATTTTGTAATGGTGGGATTTTATTTTGCGTCCGTTATGGGTTTAGCTTCTTCTTCTTTTTTTAAAGAAAAGGTAAAGAAAAAAAATTTGAACCAAAACCCTAGTTGTTTGTTTGATTTTGGAATGAAATAGTTAGGAAAGTACAAGTCTTGTTATTGTTTGTTTATCTTTGTGCTTGATTTGACTTATAATTGATGTGGCTTTTGATTCGTTGAGTTATGTTATAGTTAGTTTTGTTTATTGGCCGTTGTTAGCTTGATGGAAATGGTTAACTTGATTTTATTGGATTATTGATTACTTTGGCATCTAATATTGCTCTGATAAAATAGCAGTGTTTTGGGTTTCATTACGTGTTCTAATATAGAAATTAGTACTAGATTATTACCTGGAGCTGGCCTTGGTGATTTTTTACTTTTCGTGCAGGTGAAGTGTGGGGGTGATTTGTGAGGATTATTACCTGCCTTCAAAATGGAGAGGGTTCGAATGATCCTAACTGATACATACCCTTATCCTCATGAGCACTCGCGCCATGCTATAATTGCTGTAGCTGTGGGGTGTTTGTTCTTTATTTCTTCAGATAACATGCATACCCTGATAGAAAAGTTGGATAATAATATCAAATGGTGGTCTATGTATGCTTGTCTGCTTGGATTCTTTTATTTCTTTTCATCTCCATTTATAGGGAAGACTATCAAACCAAGTTATTCAAATTTCAGTCGATGGTGAGTGTTCTAATCTGATGCCTTTATTTATCAAACCGTGGACTCTCTTGAAATAAATTTATTCAAATAACTATGAACTATCAATTTTAGTAGGAAATATAGAACGGTCCACAACTTATTCATGAATTGTAACTTAAACTTGCAGGTACATAGCGTGGATTTTAGTTGCAGCCGTGTATCATCTTCCTAGTTTTCTGTCAATGGGAGTGGATATGAGGATGAATTTGTCTTTGTTTCTGTCAATATATATCTCTTCTATTCTCTTTCTTCTTTTCTTCCACATTGTGTTCCTTGGCCTGTGGTATCTTGGTCTTATTTCTCGTGTGGCTGGAAGAAGGCCAGAAATCTTGACCATTTTTCAGAATTGTGCTGTAAGTGTTGAAGATGAAACTGATAATTTTTTATTTACACTGCATGTTTTAGCTTTTCTGTTGATGCTGGTCCTTACCAGTATTTTCTTTTCTCAACCTTTGTAGGTTATTAGTGTAGCCTGCTGTGTATTCTATAGTCATTGCGGCAACCGTGCTATGCTAGGGAAGAGACCTTTTGATCGAAAAACTTCGAATTGGTTTTCCTTTTGGAAAGAGAGAAACACATGGCTTGCAAAACTTCTTCACATGAATGAGTTAAAAGACCAAGTCTGCTCATCTTGGTTTGCTCCAGTTGGCTCTGCAAGTGATTATCCCCTTTTGTCGAAGTGGGTCATTTATGGTGAGGTAAAGCTCTGATCCACCATAAGGTTTAATATTATTTATATCATCCTATGAGAACCATTTTTGGTTTTTTCCTTGATTTTAATATATTTACCACCGTCTTGAAATCTCATTGGCAGTTAGCTTGCAATGGTTCATGTCCGGGTTCCTCAGATGAAATTTCTCCCATATATTCATTGTGGGCTACATTTATCGGCCTTTACATTGCCAATTATGTAGTGGAAAGGTCAACTGGGTGAGTATTGATCTTTAGCTTGTTTTGAAATGTTTGAAATATATCTGTTTGCTACATGTTTGAATGTAAACTGTACCGCACCTTGCATGTGATCCTCTGTCTGGATTGCTTATATTCTAGCAGTGAGGTTCAGTTATATCCAGTTTTCAGTTTGCTGTATATTGGTTCATTCTGTGGATACCATTTCCTAGTTTCTTGATTATCCATCTTGTACGTGACTCTTTAGTCTTTCAGTTTCTTGGTCTTTGTTTTATTTATGGGATTGAGCTACTTCTTCTAAACACCTTGGTACAATTTATCTTATTCTTTGTGCTGCACCTTTTAACGTCAAGTTCAGATGGGCTCTTACCCACCCATTGCCTGTTGAAGAATATGAGAAGCTGAAAAAGAATCAAATGAAACCAGATTTCTTGGATATGGTTCCTTGGTATTCAGGGTAAATGTTTATTGTTTCTTTGTCATTTACCCTTCTCTTATCACTTCTTTTCCATACTATGTGGTGGGAGCAAAAATATTTCTATCTTTTGACCTTAGTATGCTTATCTCCAAATTTTGCAGAACCTCAGCCGACTTGTTCAATACTGTTTTTGACCTCCTGGTATCTGTAACCCTGTTTGTTGGCCGGTTTGACATGCGCATGATGCAAGTATAGTTCTAAATCTTGATTTTATATGCATTTAGTAATAGTTTCTTTTTGTATTATTAAGCAAAAAGTCCTAATATATTTACCATGAAGGATTGACTTTCTATCACTTCCTTTCTGTGTTTGAAGGCTGCAATGAGCAGGGTTCACGAAGGAGGTCATGAACATGATCTTTTTTATGATCATTTGAGTGAAAAAGAAGATCTATGGTTTGATTTCATGGCTGATACTGGTGATGGTGGAAACTCATCATATGCTGTGGCTCGGCTGCTTGCTCAACCTTCACTTCAGCTTACTAGAGATGATTCTGTGCTTACTCTGCCACGCGGGGACCTGCTACTTATTGGAGGAGATCTTGCGTAAGTTGCTGCAATGTCTTGGATAAAATTGTAGTTGACTTGATAAAATCAAATTTTAACATTGATGGTTTATGATTCATGAAGTTGGCCCCTATGTAGCACTTTGAATGTTTGATTGATGATTTGGCTGTAAAGTGTCTTGATGGTTAATACTCGTAACTTGTTTATTTGTAGGTATCCTAATCCATCAGGATTTACTTACGAAAGGCGTTTCTTTTGTCCTTTTGAATATGCTCTTCAACCTCCAGCATGGTACAAACCGAATCACATAGCTGTAAAGAAGCCTGAGTTACCTGAAGGGATACATGAACTCAAGGAATTCAATGGACCTCAGTGTTTTCTCATTCCAGGAAATCATGGTAGGTCTTACTTTTTTAGCCTGAATTTAATCTTGAGTGATCCGTTTTTTTATTTTTTAGTTTAGATTGGAAACAATTTTATACTTGATCTAATATATTGCTGTAACTTTCTCATGGTCTGAATACTTATCACATTTTTCCTTGGCAGAACTATAACAGTAGAAGCTTATTTTTGTTACAAAGAAGTCTTCTAATAGTATTGCTATTTAAAAGCTCCTCCATGTCTAATGGAATTAATCTTTAACTTTACAGATTGGTTTGATGGACTTAATACTTTTATGAGGTATATATGCCACAAGAGCTGGTTGGGTGGGTGGTTTATGCCTCAAAAGAAGAGTTATTTCGCTCTGCAGCTCCCAAAAGGATGGTGGGTATTTGGTCTTGATTTATCACTCCACTCTGACATTGATGTGTACCAGTTCAAGTTTTTTTCTGAATTAGTAAAGAACAAGGTAATATTTACCCCTAAGATCTGTACTCTGTTATGTTTGCTTCTAATTTTACATTTTGAATTGTCTATGATGAGAAAATGCAACTAATTGAAGGAGGGGATATATTTGTAACATACTGGAAAATTCCTTTTAACATTTTTTGTTTGATGTCATATGAATTGTATTGCATTAATGTGTTCCAGAATAATACTGGTATTTGTTACTTGAGTCATCTATGCTGCATTTGATTCTGAAGGCGTGTATTGGCTTTGATTCACATAACATAAATCATATTATATGCGGTGAATAGATCATGAATTTTGATTTCTCAACACAGTGCATACCTTCAGAAGAATGCTCACTTGGAATGTTCACTGTTATACGTTTGCAGTTAGTTGTGGAAGAAGTTTTTGTGCTAGCGTATATTTATGCTTTCAAATCGCATGCGATCACTAATTCATATTACAGTTAATAATACAACTATTAGACAATAGCATCGACTGTTGCTAGGTTCACCTTTATCTGCTAAATGTTCCGCTGGTTGAGAATAATTTCATCTCCTCCAATTTCCTTTTCAGGTTGGAGAAAATGATTCTGTGATCATTATGACCCATGAACCACACTGGCTTCTTGATTGGTACTGGAATGGTGCTTCTGGTGAGAATGTCTCACACCTGATACTTGATTACTTAAAAGGAAGGTGTAAACTTCGAATTGCTGGAGACCTGCATCATTATATGCGCCATTCATGTGTTCCATCAGATGGTCCAGTTCATGTGCAGCATTTTCTTGTAAATGGGTGTGGAGGGGCATTTTTACACCCCACTCACGTGTTTAGTAATTTTAGCAAATTTTATGGGAAAACATACGAGTGTAAATCAGCTTATCCTTCTTTTGATGATTCAAGCAGGGTAATCTTCCTTCCTTTACCATTTCATATATTTCATTTGCCTTGTTTCCTCTGAGTTCTCATTTCTCCTGAGGTTGTGATGTAGATTGCATTGGGAAATATCTTGAAGTTTCGGAAGAAGAACTGGCAGTTTGATTTCATTGGTGGAATTATATACTTTATATTGGTTTTCTCCACGTTTCCTCAGGTAAAGTTCTTTTAAAATTCATTGAATTTGGTTACATTTGACTTGTTTATTCTACCATCAGCTTTCAGTGGACCTAAAATGACTTGATTATTAGAATCTCGTCCTTCACTGACTCTCACTCCCTTTATTTGTTTACTTATTTATCTATTTATCATTACAAATTTGGGGAACAGGGATGGGGTTACCAGGGCTTGAATCCTATTCTTTGGTGTCAACATACAATAACCTTGCCACTCCAATTGTGCTTTGTCGGCCTTTGGCTCTCTTTCTAATTGGAAAGCTTATATGCAATGTGATATTGTTTTACTCTGTCAGGTATGATAACTCTGATACTGAAGTGACTGATTTCTTTCCTGCCTTTTCTCAGTGTAAGCTCGATCACATATTGCAAGATGACTCGTTTTCTGGTCATTTGAGGAGTTTCTTTGGCACAGTATGGAGTGCTTTTGAATATGTGCTGGAACATTCTTTTGTATCATTGGCTGGTTTGCTGATATTGCTGATTGCAGCAATTGCATTTGTTCCTTCCAAATTAGCATGGAAGAAACGTGCAATAATTGGAATTCTTCATGTATCTGTACATCTCACTGCAGCCCTTATTCTTATGCTGCTCTTGGAAATAGGTCTGGAGACGTGTATCCGGCATAAATTACTAGCAACTTCGGGTGGGTTACATTCTAATTATCTTTTTTGTAATATAGTAAGATTGTTAACATTGTTGCTGTGATCACCTCAACATTATTGTCCTGCTTTGTAGTCTGCTCCAAGCAGTTTATGGCTAGTGTAATTGGTTATTTTTGGTGAGTTAATGATGGTTAAGTACCGTGTTCAGGTTATCATTCTTTGTACCAGTGGTACCAATCAGTGGAAATTGAACATTTTCCAGATCCTACTGGTCTTCGATCTCGTATTGAGCAATGGACATTTGGCCTCTATCCGGCATGTATCAAGTATCTCATGTCTGCATTTGATGTTCCAGAGGTACGAAGCCTATCCTTGTTTGGGAGATATGATACTTTTTTACTTGTTACTCTATTTATGGAGGGAACCTTGTCAGGTCATGGCCGTCACTCGGAGCAATATCTGCAAAAACGGAATACAGTCACTATCCCGTGGAGGTGCTGTCATATATTATGCTTCAGTCTTCCTGTACTTTTGGGTTTTCTCCACCCCTGTGGTTTCTTTGGTGTTTGGAAGCTACTTATATATCTGCATCAACTGGCTTCACGTGCACTTTGATGAGGCCTTCTCTTCTCTTCGAATTGCTAACTACAAGTCATTCACTCGATTTCACATAAACCATAATGGCGATCTCGAAGTTTTCACTCTTGCGGTTGATAAGGTGAGAAACCAGTTTTTATTCACTTGCTGCTGTCTTTTTCTTTAGGTTTCACTTTATGTTTTGCATTTATATATCTGCACGCCATTAACTTATGCTTGAGAAAGAAAGAACATTTCCATAGATTTAGAAAGGAGCCAGTACACCCGGCCACCAAACTATTCGTGTTATTAGATTTTAGCCATGTTGTTGATGTTGGTAAGAGCCGATTCTTAATAAAACGGCGTTATAATTCTATCTGTTGATAGCTTGAATCCATTGGACATGCATGCAGGTTCCCAAGGAATGGAAGTTAGATCCCGAGTGGGATGTGGAGGCTAAACAGCCACAACAGTCGAGCCATCGGAGAAAGCATCCTAGCAAGTGGTGTGCATCTGCAGGGCAGCAGGATCCGGTGAACACTGTAAGGATTGTTGACCAATTTGTTATTAGACAAACAGAGAAACCCGAGTTTGTACCAAGTAATGGTTCAGTTCACTGAACGTGGTTGCAACATCATTTCAATTCTTTACATTTAGGAATTCAATGTAGGAAAAAAAGATAAAAAGAAGAAAGGTAAATCTAAAATCCAAATGCAACAGCTTTTGGTCATAATGACATTAGGTATTGCATCATGAATGCCTGCTTGAGTTCTTGATTCAAAAGGCTCAGTCTTAGTGGGGGAAGATGGAGGTTAATAAGGTATTTATTTCTTTTTTTTTAAATGACAATATCATTTGGAAAATTCAAAAAAATTTCCCCACAAAGATTAAGAGTAAGAGTTGTTTGATCCCACAAGAAGATACCTGAGAAAAGAGTAGAAATCTTTTTGTTTCAAAAGGAGCAAGGAAAGTGATTGTAATTAGCGTTTAAATCTTACATATTGCCGCTGGTTGAGAGAATACTATATAAATCAATTGAATTAAATTGATTATTTATATAGTATAAAAGAAGGTATGTGCATTTCACGGACTAGATTTTAGCATAACAATCCATGCGGTTTGGGTGATTGTTTTTGAAAAATACAATTAAAAAGTATTTTTGAAAAATACTTTTAAGAGGTGTTTTTGGAATTTGTGGTTTAAAATTGAAATATTTAATATTGTTGTCAAAGAGTATTTTCTATGAGATAAATGACTATTATAGATATAATATTATAAATTATATATATATTGAAATGATATTTAAATTCTTAAATGTCATAATCTATGAAATATATTAACTTAAATTACGATAAAAATATTAATATTAATATATATTAAATATTATTTTAACAATTGTACGTATTCTATGAAAATATAAAATTTTAAAATAAATTTTATCTTAATAAATAATTTGTTAATCATATAATTTTGTCTTGATAAAAGAATTATAAATTTATAAACTATAAAAAATACATCATAATATAACAAATGAAGGTTAAATATATAATTTGGTTTTAAATTTTTTTAACTGTAAAAACTAGAAATTGCAGTTTATATGTAAAAAAAATATAACTAAATTATCATAATTCTATGCTTGGATTGAATCTATCTATTTTGAGAATTTATATTCAAAAAATAAATGAATACGAGATTCATCCAATGTCCAGCATTAATATTTATCTCTTTAAGATTAACCTAAAACAATAGAAATGGCAAACAGAACGGACGAGTGTAGGTACTCATATTTATACCTACTTAAAATTTTCATATTCACCACCTACCCATTATTTACGAAGAATATAATTTTTAAATCACCTAACCACTAATATCAAACATAATGAAAAAAATCATTTTAAGTGGAATTAGTTTGTCCAATGTCCAGCATTATTGTAGTTGAATTAGTTTGTCCCCTATCAGTTTATTCGGAATTCATTGATGGGATAGCTTTTTCAAGATCCCTTGAGGATATCCGATTGATGAGGTTAGGATTAGGGGGCGGGCTCAGCTCGGAAACAGTAGAGCTCGAGCCGAGCCCAAAATTTTAGGCTTAATCTCTAGCTCGGCTTGAATCGTTGCTTTTTTAAAATTGCATTTAAATATTTTTATTAAAGTTTTAAAAAATATGTGAAAATCTGTTTGAAGAAAATATTTATTTTTGAAGTCCACAAGTAACCATAGTACATTTTTTAAGTTATACAAGTCCACAAGAGATGGAAATTTAAAGTATTTAACCATATAACAAGTTAACAACATTGAAACATACAACTGTATATGGAGTGTGTATATATATATATATATATATATATATATTATTTTGAGCCTGTTCACGAGCTTTTCGAGCCGAGCTTGGTCGGCTTGTTAAGGTCTCGAGCCGAACTTTGACCGAACCAAGCCCGAGTAGCTTGCGACCGGCGAGGCTCATTATCACCCCTAGTTAGGATCATTGGGTAATGCCAAGAGGGATATGAGTTCATTAAGGTTGAGCGATGAGGAAAAAGGGGTTCAGATGGTGACCGCAAATAAGTCCTTGTCTTGGGTCCAACTGGCGGACAAAGCGAATAATCCGGGTAAGCTACTGGCCCCTATGAAGGTCAATGACAAATTAGTTGATTTGCTCACTAAATTGAGGGATCTTCGGCGAAAAAGAAGAACAAGACTTAATTGCAACAGTTTTAAAACTATTAATGGTTTAAAAATAATTGTCCACCCTCACATTCCCTTTAGCTCTGTCCCTGGGTGCTTTGTTTGACAGTTGATTGTGAATGCTTCATTTGTAGGGAAAAGCTCAAGGCACGTGTGAATATAGTTGAGGTGGCAATAGTACATAGTGTAACACCCTAAGCCCATATGTCACATTTTGTCCTTAAGCCCAAACCTGTTACTATAAAAATTTTCAAACTGGGTTTAGCTCATCAAGATATTTCTCAAAAACATTTAAAGTCAATAGTTGAAAGTATAGATAAATAATTTAAATCCTTACAAAGGAACTCCACTTTAATTTAAAACATTTAAACATTCGACTTGATTAATACAATTTCAAAAATAAGGATTACAGACTCCATCACGTAAGGTTTTAAGAATACACAACCCACTAAACACAAGTATCGTACTCTAGAAATCACCACATGCTAGAATCTCGTACTGACAGTGCTCCTCGATCACACGATCCGACGATCAACCTTACCATGTAAACAACGATTCCAAGCGCTAAAATTACGAAGCTCAGCGGTACACATCTACTTTACTATACTTCATGCTAATCATAAATATAATCACGCAAGCTAGTAGGAGCAATAAGGAGAGATAAATAAACATGTGGCGCTACCACTAGTCGCTTAAACAAATGCTCTCATCATAGCAGTCATCATACATCGCACTCATGGCCTAACCATACCTGAGATCTCATCAGATCATCTAGGCAAAAACACACATCAACAACAATAACAACTCTAGAGTGAGGTTGGCTCACGCAGCATCAGAACATACACTTCGGGTGAGACCGAGTCACATAGTATCGAAACATACACCTTGGGTGAGGTTGGGTCATATAGCACCAGAACATACACCCATACTCGAAATCCCCTATTGAGCATCTTCGAATGAGGCCCGGGTCACACAACATCGGTAACCTTCATTCGGTATCTCTAACCATCATGTTGCAACACTCTTTCTCTGGTATCTGGATCCCATCAATCATCGACTCAACCAATCAAATGCCTATCCGACATACAAGCAATGTGATCCTAAAGATCTCCTATTGTTGCTAATCGTCAACACATCATTTATTTTACATTACCAAGTTGTTAATACATTATGGACAAGTATATAATTAATCTCATTTATTGTCTTCATTAATCCGTATTACCTCATTTATTAAGGCATAATTCAATTATTAATATACTCATCAATTTCCATCCTTAATTGCATTTAGAGATTGTTTAGCATATTGGGTACCAGTACTTGAACATGAGTATCGATACAGTACCCTCAGATATCGGTACTCACACGCGTATCGATACTGAAACTTCTTACTAGAAATCTCAATTTCCCCGAGTATCGATACAGGTCGACCCATACTAATACAATGTTGAATAGTAAACCGATATAGCCGAAGCTCGTACCGATACCCTAATCACTAACTTGAAACGTATTAGCATAATTTGAGATTCACGAGGACTTACTCGCTCCCTAAAGCTTATGAAAGTCTTTAAGGTTTGTTTACTAATGTATTCAATTAATTAATATTAATTACCGGTTTCATATATCCTTTAAGGATAATTTTCCTTATATATGGATCCACAAAATAAATAAACACATATAAAATATTTCATAACTGCCAAAGTAATTGCACCCACCATGAAGTAATTAAAATTCTTCATAAATCATAATTCAAGTCATATTTATGACTACTTATTTGTGCCTTATTTGCATTACACCTTTAGGTGTTTGGACTATTGGTCCAAAAACTTCACTTTTTGAAGTTCAAAGCATCTTTTTATGTTGTCGACTTGTAATTAATATTAATTAATTGAATGCATTAGTAAACCTCAGGTTAGTAACTTATCATAGTGACATAACTTATCGAGAACTCTTTTATGATTCCATTCTTTTCTCGTAGTGACATAACTTATCAAGAACTCTTTTCAATCTTTATTTTCAGGTACTTGAAACTCTTCTAGAGTTATATTATTAGTTATGTCTTGGGTCTCTTCAGGAGCATCCGCCTCCAATATACGACCATCTCATACTACTTTCCATTTACGAGAATTTTGATCATTGGAACCAATTTCAACTATCATGCTTCATGTATGATTTATATCCATTCGCTCTAATATGTAATTCAAATTTATAGCATTTTCAGCTGGTATATGAGACTTGATTATTCCCATTAGGTCAATAAATATGTCTGGCAATTGACATATTATAACATAAATTATCTTATGAACTTTTGGTTCATATACGAGGATCTTTATCACTTTTGTGATCCTTATAATCCCATTTTGAATGTAATAAATAAATGTGTGTGTGTGTTTGTGTGTGTGTAATATATTTAGTTCTTCTAGATCTTTTAATGAAAACTATTCTTTTCGTAGCAATACACAACTCTTCTAGAGCTTTCAACGGATTTTTCAGTTACCAAAACTCATATTCACATTGGCTTATTTCACGTGCCAATTAACATATGTTATCTATAATTCTTGAAGGATTATTTTGCGAACTCATGTTGCTCTCTTAAAAATTTCACTTCTAGTGGTGACGATATTATTACCATTAGCTGTAATTATTACAATATTCACAATTCAGCATTGTTCATAATGTGTTTTCTCCCAAGAACTTATTGCTTTTCTGGAGCATCAATATTTGCAGTACTTTGAGATATAGTACTAACATTTTCCCCTTGCATTTAAATGGAAAAATATATCTTATGCTTCAGCTAAGCATAAATCGTCACTATAGATTGTATTTGATAAGTAATCACGTAAAACAAAATAAATGTCATAATATATATATACATATATATAAGCGTAAATAATTAATGCATAAAGTAAATAAACATAAAGCAAAGTAAGTTAAAAAAAAGAAGTAATCCTTTCGAGGTTACGAGAATTATTAGAAGATGATTTATTCCCTTCAAGGTTTATAAGGAAATCAACAACGTCCAAATGAGTTGGACCAATATCATATTCTTCATTTCCGTAAACAAAATTTGCTTCCATTTTCTTTTCTTTATCATTCAATGATTGTTGATTTTTCAACGTACAAGACCGATGATTTATAACATCACATTGGTAATAAAAAAGGATGTCATTTACTTAGAATGATCTTTATCACTTTTGTGATCTTTATAATCCCATTTTTGCTGGGTTATCACTTTTGTAATCCTTATAATCTAACTTCTGGTGGGTATAAGTGTTTTTGAAATGATCACCTTGTCCATGTCTATATTCATGACTTCAGCCACGACCACAACTACTAATTATTCTTTCCGTTATATAATATCACATTCACTTCAGGGAATGGAGCGAAGTAAATTTAACATTATATTTGCATCCACTTTAAGGAATGCCTCTCATGAAAGTTCTTGGATCAAGATGAATTTTCGTAATCTGAATTTGGGAGAAGTCTATAGTCGAGTTTTTCGACACATAGAAATTATTGCTTTCGAGCAAAACCACTGTGATTTATCGCACTTTAAAATCATAATTTTAAAAAAATAAAATCAAAATTTATTGATATTAATTTTCCTCTTGAGGACAATAGAACAATAGCAAATGGCCAAGACAACTTATCATATTTTTTTTGAATAGCCAAGAATTTTAAAAATATCATATAAAACTCAAAACATGATTAAAAATATCAATTCTCATTAACAAAATAAAATAAAATAAAATATTATCTTCAATTATAATATGATGTAAGTATAACAAGCCGCTAATTTCCTCTTTGTGCACACAAAGACGCGACCAAGTAACTTGGCTTTTTATTTTTCAATTTTATTTAAAGACAAATTCTTCACAATTAATCCCATGTCTTTATAATTACTAATCCAACTGTATACCAATACAAATTAATCCGGTAAAGAATGCCTCTCATTTATGATTCCTCGTTTAATTATTTATAATTACCAACCGGAACTTTAATGTTTTCTTTTATTAATCAACCCAAATTCTTTAATAAGCTAATAAACCTAAATTTATAAAATTAAATCCAGCACCCCATCCTTTGAATTTGTTTAAACAAAATTCTTTAATTTCTTTAACAAGCGCACAATCGAATGCGTAATCAAAAATATGCATGATGTTTTTTGTCGAAACTATTTTTACGCGAAAAATAGATTAATGATTAATTTTGAAAATTAGAGATTTTGCCTTTTTTGATTCGATTTTTGAAAATTATTTTGGAGTCGTCCCCGATCACTTCGTGGTAGACGATACACCATAAAAAACAACCATAGATTTATTCATTTAAAAATTGGTTTGAGAGTCGGTTACGTGTGGGGAAGGATTAACACCCCACAAACGCCTGTTATTGGTACCTTTAATTTTACGTGGCATTTTGGCATTTCGAATAATAATTTGAATTTAATTTAACCCTTAATTATTAACTAGATTTAAATTCAGATGGAGATATTCCTTTTATAAAGAAATATATTTTTATCCGAATATGAAATTAGAAGCACCCAGTTATGTTAGGACACTCCTACTCATATTCAAAAATATATTTCCAACATAAAAGGTTTTTAATTCAAGATCGATTATTGTCTTGTTTATTTTAAGTTCTAACTTAAAAATGTTCTAATTAATTGTTTCTTATTTAATTCTATGAATATTATTTAATTTTAAGACTTATATGAGACAACACCCAATTGTTTGGGCACCATCCATGTTTAAGCCTCAAAATTATATCTAATATTCCTAATCCAATTAATTAATCTAATTTCTTAAGTTCTAATCCTAATTAAAGGCTCTAATTAATTACTAGATTAATTATCATCTTATAGATTATAACAAATATTATTTGTTTTATCTTAAAAGTTTAGGTTGAATAGCACTCAATTACTTTAGGGCACCATTCAAATTTAAACTTCTAAGTTTCCCAAATGATACTTGTTAACTTGTTACAATTATCTAATTCTATTTAAATTATTGAATTCTAATTAAAGAACATAAACACTAAGGCTCTACCAATTAACCATTAAGTGATTAAATTATCTAACAATTAAAATTATATGCCAATTTTGAAATATGCATCATGCATATAAATTAAACAATTAATTAAGCAGGACTAAATTGCAAGAAATTAAACTTGAAATTTTTGATTTTATTAAAAGAAGGACCAAATTGAAATGAAATACAAAATTTATAGCCCAAAGTGTGAGAACCTAAAACTAGGGCGCGAATCCTCCATCGGGTCGGTTCGATCTACGAGTCACCATATATAAAACCCTATAACCCAAAATTTGCTTCTCTTTTCCCATTTTTCAGATTTTTACTCTCTCACTAGCTCTCATCTCTCTCTAAAATTCTCTTCCACAAACAACTCATTTCCTAGATTTTCCCTTAGAAAAGATCAAAGCCCACCATTTCAGGATGACGTTCATCCTTGTTCATCATGAACAAGATGAACTCGATGAACACCGACCATAAGCCGCCACCAACTCCGTCGTTTGATCCAACTTCGACAACTTTTCAATCACCTAACCTGTTCGCCGACCACCACTCCTGAACTCCAACCACCGATCCTCTTCGGCCTGCCGCCGTGAGGTAATTTTCGGTCATCGACTGGAACCTTAAAATTTCTTGAGCCTTCCGATTTCAACTCCTAAATCCCTAAATCTAACCCCGACTCGATTGAGCCACCCATCTCCGACCACCTAAGTTTATTGTATCCATCACAAACTCTTCAACTCCGGCACAACCTAAGCTCCGACAACCATGAGGTTTGAAAGGCAACAAAATGATTTTCTTATTTTTTATCAGTTTCGATTCTAACATGCTTTCTTATTTTTTGTAGATCCGAATGTTAAAACCCGAAAAGAAAAGGGTTACCTTCAACTCTATCATTGTTGTTCAGCTTCCCGGCGTTCGCTCTTCTTCTCCAGTAACGTTTACGAATCTGGCGGCAGTTCCAGCTCCCAAAGACGGTTCAAATTCCCAGGTGCCCCCTCTCTCATTCTTTATTATATTATTATTATATAATATCAATTTTTTATGATTGGTATTAATGATCCCAACAAAACTTTTTTCTTTCCTATTTATTGGCTGACCCATAAATGACATCATGGTGCAGGTACCAACTGGATTGGAGAAACACATATCCATATCTCGTGGTTTAGTCCAATGACGTGTTGCCGCATGGACAAAATGGGTGTGAAAAATATGGGTTAAACCAATTTGTGTTTCTTTGTTGGATTATAACAGCTGTATCAGATAGCGATTTGGGCCTTGTATTTGTAACTTGGGCTTTGAGTGTATAATGTACATTGTAAAGGATTTTGAGACTTATTGAACATTTATGAATATTGGACTGATTTTATTGGATTTATTTATTATCAATTATTTTATTTCTAAGCAATATATATAGGTACCCAAATCAAATTCAGGTCTTACAGCTACCCCTATTTGCTCGTTGCTGTGGAACAAGAATTGGGCAAAGACTGAAAAGAAACAAATTTTTCTGAACCATCTGGCTGTCATCTGAGCCTTCTTCTTCTTCTTAAGAAAACCTGAACAAGTTCTTCTTTTTATGAACTTCCCAATCTTCCTACCAAAGTTATCTGCGAAATCTGACTAGTTCTTCTCATGAACCCATTCATTCTTCTTCGCAGTGTTGATCCCTTTTTCTACAACGATGACGAACTGGCGAGCTCTTCTTATTTGGAACTCCTCATTCTTCTTATGAACACTAACCTTCCTCTCTGTAAAGGCATTGAATAAGCAATCTCTTCTCATTAGGAACTCCTCATTCTTCTTGAAAATGTCGATCTATTTTTCTCTACAAAAAAGGTTGATCCTCATTCACTGTTGGGAATGTTGATGAAGTCTGAAAAAGTTGAACTATCCATTCTTCTGAAACACTACGAAGCCTGGAACAAAACACTCTTCATTCTTCTGAAAATGTTGATCCACCTCTTTGTAAAGGTGTTGAACAAGAGAGCTCTTCTTATTTGGAACTCTGGATTCTTTGCTGGGGCGACTTCTTCTCATTAGGAAATCTGTCTTTGTTGCATGAATTCTTCACATTAGGAGCTCTTCATTCTTTGATGAGCGAACTCTTCCCATTAAGAGCTCTGTATTCTTTACTGGGTGAACTCTTCACATTAGGAGCTTGGTATTCTTTGCTGAGCGAACTCTTCACATTAAGAGCTCTGTGTTCTTCATTCTTTGCTGACGAACTCTTCTCATTAAGAATTCTTCATTCTTTGCTGAGTGAACTCTTCCCATTAGGAGCTCTGTATTCTTTGCTGAACGAATGCTGATTTACCTTATCCTCTGGGGAAGTACTGAACATGCAAAAAGAAATATCATCAATTAATAAAGTTTCCACTTGAAGTAATATGAAATTTCCTTAATTTCTCACTTGGAGCACTAAGATCTTTAGAGTCACAGCTTTTTCTGCCTAAAGATGTCTCGATCTTTCAGTCTAAAACTCGTATCAGACCACTTGTTTCTCTTCCTCTATTGATCGATCTCCTTTTATGCTTGGAACATGTATAGCATGCAAAATTTGAATCTATCATTAATCTTTCGGTATTAATTGTAAAGCAAATGTATAATTTGAGTAAAACATTAAGAAACTTCAAGCGTTTCAATGAGAAACATTGAAACTTTTGACCAATTCAACTGTGAATCTTCTCGCTTTCCATCCTGGTAACTTGACTTATTTCCTTTTCTTAAACCCGATGACCCAAAAGGTTGAAATCTTTGCCAATGCCATGCCTCCACTATCTTACTGTGACGACATCTGCAAAAATTCTCATCACTCCCGAAGGACTTAACATCATGCCATAATGACTTATTGATGATCTGAAGGTTTTAGAATTGCATTGTACTCTCTATCTTGTGCAGACGACCAAATGTTCTCATCACTCTCAAAGGTGATGGACCGAATGACTTAACATCATACTTGAAGGATTTATTGATGACCTGAAGGCTTTAGAATTGTACTGCACCTTCAGTCTTGAGCAAAAAATCAAATGTCTCATCACTCCCGAAGATGATGAACCAAAGGACTTAATATCATGCCCGAAGGATTTACTGATGACCTGAAGGCTTTAGAATTGTGACGCACCTTCTATCTTGGGCAAAAAAATCTTTACCGAGATCCACTTCTTCAAACGGATTCATATCTTTGCTTCCCAAAAATTGTGATTGAAATCTTTGTTAATCTTGTTGGATCTACTTCTCCATTCTCGAAATCATAGATTGGAATCTTTGCTGATTCTTGTAAATTCCTATCAAAATGTAAAAAATGCTTTGAATGCATGAGTTAGTATGCTCCTATCTTATGGATGCCTAACTATATATGATGCATGAATTGTGACAACCGAGGACCACTCGGATGAACTCTGATCTTCTTTGCTTCTCCATTGAGTTTTCTGCTTCTGTTACAACGACATCTCATCTATTTAGGTTGTTCTTCTCTAATTTTCCTTAGCTTGATATTCTTGAGATTTGTCTTAAGCTCTTATTGTCTTCATGCTCTGACAAATTTTGCCCCAAAATTTTATTATTGCGTTCTTATTCTTCTTGAGCAGATTTTGACTTCTTCAAATTCTTTTCAGCTCTGCATCATCTTTTGTCTATTCTGATTCGAAATCTTATGCACCGTGATGCTCCACTAATCTCTTTGTTTCTTGCCCCTCTTTCATCATTTAGGGCTAGCAAACGCCTCAATTCCCTGAACTTTCTTCTAGCCCCTGAACTTTTATCAAGTTCGTTCTTCAATTTCAAAGGTCAACCAAAGATTCGTGGTAGAAACTTGCTTTAGGCCCCTGAACTATATTATGTATACATTCTTGTCATTGTCCTCGCCATGACCCCTGATGGGTGATTTCTCTTTCTGAACGAAAGGCTGCCGAACAAATGAATGCCCCCTATACTCAGCCATATCTTTACCATGCTAGGTCGTTCTTGCATTCATAGCTTTGCATTTTGAATTTTATCTGAAGCAACACAAGGAAATATTTTTTTTAAATGTCAGCTTGTTGATCAACATTTCAACGAATGATACCTTACAAGTCCCGAAAAATTAGAGTCTTAATATAAAGAAATAAAATAGAATATGATGCCCTAGATACCAAGTACAAGAGTGTCTTAGATTCAACCTTCATGTGATTAACATATATTGTGAATGTTGTGGTGAGTCAAGAAATTTCTTCTAGAACACTCAGTTAACACCCTATGATTACCACGTTGCTCGATCTAGTAAAGAACAACTCCTTCTTCGTTCTCTTTATTCTTTTCTATTTATAAATATATTCAAGCTTTCCGGACTTGTTTAACCAGTAGAGTGCAGAAATATCATTCTAAGAATAAAATTCAATAAGTGCATGTGTGTGCTTCTGATTGTTACTAGCTATTATTATTATATTATTATTATACACATGTCTTCAAAGATACATCTCTGATGCTAGGGTATTGGACAGGTGGAGCATAGCTCCTTATTAGATTTGTCGACTCCCCTATGGCTCCATCAGAGTACTCCGAAACTTATTTATTCAATAGTTTATTATTTCTCTCCTTTCCCCTTTTTTCCTCTCTTTTTTCTTTCTTCTTTCTTATTTTTCATTTACTTCTTTTTTCTCATTTCCTTTTTCTTTCTCATTTTCTTTTTTTTCCTTTTTTCTTTCTCTCTCTCTTTATTGTGCTTTTCAGGGTATTGAAGACTATGCTTAAAACTTCAATTTCAAGCACCTCTACTCGGTTAAAATCGTCTAGTACACTTCATTATTTATGAATTTTAAAGATTTGTCATCGAACATCATCAAAGGCGTAGTAATTTGCCATTTTCTTGCTTTGATGACCATAGTAAGCTGAGAAATAAATTTCACTTCATCGTTTTCACAATATTCAAACGATCTTTGTACCAAAATCAGTGTCGCATCTTGCAATTGGCATCTAGGGGCCTACAAGGGTAAAGAGAGAAATACATATATTTATTTATTTCAAAAACATCATTCCATTGAAATGAAACCAACAATATGACATATGCCCTTAAAAAAGATCTCTACTACTTTCGGGTCATAAGTAGCAAGATTGATTCCATGTATTATTTCTAAAAGAAAACTCAAAATGCAGGAAAATTTAAACAAGTTAACTTCTGAAATGAAAAAAAAATATGGACAAGAAGAAAGTCCCATGCATCCAAACTTTAGACCATCATAGAAGTAAAAATTCACTTTCTCCGGCCCTTCAACTGTTGCGACAGCTTGCCTCATCGCTTTTCAATCTATTGCTTCACCACTTTATGAGTTAATGTTACATTAGCAATCAACTTCTCTATTTCCTATTTCAAAGCCCAACATTTCCTTGTGGGGTGCCCTGACGCCCCCATGTGGAAATCACAAACATTGTTTGGATTATGGTTAAAAAGCAATGGATCTGACATTTCCTTCATCAACCTAGGGATGAGATATTACTCTTCTATTAGATAGGGAAGTAAAATTGAAATAGACACCTGGAAAACCTCAAGATGTTTCTTCTCCTGAAGCATTTCTTGTTGTAGATGCTTCTTTTCAGCTAATCTTGCTTTATGTTTGGCCATCCTGGAAAGATCCACCTTCTTCTTGTCCTTTTTACCTTGATCTTTGTCTAATTTCACAAGGCTGATTATACCTGGATAATTAATCTTAAAACCTAGAACTATCATCTCAAACTCCAATACCCCAAGATCTAGAAGATACTGAATATTGCGCCTAAAGATTACACATTTCTCAATGAATGGCCCTGAATACCAGCGTGAAATTTGCAATGATCCTTTTCCTTGAATCACCTTGGATACAAAGGTAGTAGTGGTTTGACAAAGCACAGTGCAACTAATCGAGCATGGTGTAACTTGGAAAACAATTCATGGTATGTGAAGGGAGTAGGGTTAAATTGGAAGTCCTTTAATTTCTCTTTCTTCTCTTGAAAACTAAAAGCTTGATTAATCGGTAACTGATGAGGTTTTGAAATTGTTGATGCCAAAGGTTGATCTTGTGCTGAATGAGGTGACGATTCAGACGTCAAAGAAACTAACATCTTTATTTCTTATTGCATTTTTCATTTTCCCCAACTCTTTGTTCACTAGAGAAGATAAGATTTTCAAGAGAGAGTCCTCCATTTTATCCAATATCAGTTTAGTGGGATATTCCAAGGTAATGCAAACTATCTCATATTGGTTGATGATAGCTTGGTCTTCATCAGATAAAGTCTTTTCTTCTATTAAATCATTGTTCCCATTATCAACTGTATTTTCAATGTCTTTTTGCATGAAAGAATCTTCTGCCAAACCCTTTTCTTTAACTATGGTAACTATCATGCCCATCAGCTCATTAATCTGCCCCTTGTTTCATCTTAAAACTTCTTCATGTACTCCATCATTTCTTTTTGAATTTGAACTAGCTGTTCTTGGAATTCTTCAAGCTTTTCCACTCTAGCCACCAAATCATTCATGTTTCCAAAGCTCTACTGATGAGAAATCATTTTCTTGGACTTGAACTAGCTTCTTCCTTTAAGGATGCAAATTCTTCTTCATCAGCAACATGTATGATGAATGTGGAATATGAAGTATGTCAAAATGCGAGACGCATGAATGCAAGAGTGCAAGAGGTACTGATTCTAAAATTGATCATCTTAGAACAACTTTCATTAAGATAAAAGGATTCATTTCATCAGATATCAGATACTACAAATATTGGTGAGCTCTAACTCCCAACTTTCTAACTACCTTTAAAAGCTAAGTCAACTTCGTTCTGTGATCTAATGTTGAATCAATATTCTAACTCAGTGCCATTGCTACACCGGCTAGGTCTGCCACTTGCTGAGACACTTCTTATGTTTGAGTAACAGCAATTTCCATGTCATTGTCCCTTTCCCGTATCTTCATTCTTGATCTTTGAAATTGGACATATCATTTCTCCTCACTTTCATTACAATTTTTCTTGACATCATCAATAAGATCTTTGTACACTAGCGCCAGATTGAGGTGCTCATCTACGTTCTTCTTTAGTGCTTCATTTTTTAGCTTGACTATCATCAACTTGATAGCAGTATCCTCATACATATGCATGTACCTATTCATCATCTCGCGTTTAGTCCGACTAACCCTTAGATCATCCATGAAAGTATTGCATTGTAGTTCCATTGCCTACAGATCATACTAGAGTATATTGGTTTGATTTTCGCTTGCTTTAGAGATTTTTTTTCAGTATTCAGCTTCATGCTTCATGCTTCAGTTCTTTGATTCTTTTCTTCTACTGTTCCAGAGTCATACCTAAACTAGCATTCTTGAGCATCGAACAAATTTCTTGATGATTGAATTGCAAACTTTTGAAATCCTTATTCAAATCATCTCTATCTTGCCTTAACTTGTTTATTTGAGCCTCATGTTCAAACTGATGCCCCTCTTTCTGGGTACTTTTTTATCTTGAGTCTCCCATTCAACTGTTGAATCAAGCTAGCTTTTTGTCCCAAATTTCCACTTCCCATGCTCTAAAAGAACTTAAACTCGACATTTGAGGGCGATGTAATTTTCAATAGAATGTCCTTAAATCCCATCATGAAATTTACAATGAGCATTGACGTCATAAGATTTTGGATACGGAGGTTGCAAAGGTGCACGAAAAAATAGGGTCATCAATCGAGCCTTCAACAATTGAGGATACAATTCTTTGTATGAAATAGGAATTTGATCAAAGTGATGTTTATGATCTCCTGTCTTTTGACAATCAGTTGAGGAAACGCTGGAATTTAAACTTTGCCCTAGACACTTAATTGATTCTAATGGACTGATACTTTCCTTCACTTTTGCATCTCTAGGCGTTCTATTAATTGTCAGACTTTTAAGAAATTTGGGTCTTCCATCTTCAAAACTCAACATACCTAGTCAGATAAGATTTACAACCTTGATCTTTAGAGCCTCAGAATTCTCGATAGTATGGTCTGAACTTCCGTGGTGGTAGTCACATGTTGCCTTGATGTCATAGCTTTTAAGATAAAAAGACTCTTTGGGCTTAGACTGGAGTGGGCTCACAAAATTCTTCTCTATCAGTATCAAAAATAATTCTACATATGTCATCAGAATTGAATCAAAGGATCCTCCATTATTTTCTACTTGGGCTTTTTCCTGGCTTGTCATCACATTCTTGGAATTTGACTTAATTACACCTCTAGTTGGTTTCTTGATGCGGATTGTAACAGTACGCAGACACAGGTTTTTGTTTATGTTCTAATTTGTGTTTGGTTCTCCTTTTAGTTTAGTATGCCCCTTTTCTTTGGCCATGTCAGACATCACAGTCATCATCTCATCCATTTGTCTTTTCAATTCTTGCATCTCATTATTGTCAGCATCAACACTAACAAAATCTGATGGGTGGCTTTTGGATGAACTTCCCTTCACACCTTTCGTGGTTTGTCCCGAACATTGCCTCATGTTTGCACCCTCCTCTACAGGATTACGAATCCCCTATCCATCATGATCGTCTTCTAATGATAACCACTTTTGAATCAATAACTTTATGCAATGAAGATGCAGTACAAAAATGCAAAAAACAAAAACAAAAGAAATAAGTTAGTAAAGTAAATTAATTATGTAAGAAAAAATTAAATTGATACAATAAAGTAGGTTAAATTGAGCAGAGTAATAACCAGAGAAATGTATTTAAATCAGCAGCACCCTGTCCAAGATCCTTGTCTGGATCTAGTGGGGTGGGCTTCTAGATTACAACATGTGATTTTTGTTCTAGACTCTGGGTACCTGAATTGTCGTTACTGTCGACTGTGATAGCAAGACATCGATTCAAGAGTATATTGCCCCTTATATCGGAGGTGTGTACCTCACGTTGTATAAGGTTGTTATATAGGAAGAAAGACAAAATTCCAAACTCGGAGGTGGAGATCCTCACGTCCGATCATGTCTCGCTCCCACTTAAAGGAGAAAGCCCGGGTAGAAGGCTTATGCATGAATGACAGTTTATATCACACAAAGAAAAAGCTATCTTCATTCTTTCAAAAAATCCATCCAATAATTATTTTAAAAATTAAATTCTAATCACCATTCTTTGACTCAAAAATGCCACGTAAAATTAATTAGGCCTGACTCTCGACTTTTCTCCCCATAGAAGTCGCAAAGCTGTCGAAACCATTTTTTACGCGGGAAAATAGCTTGGCGATTTATTTTGAAAATTAAGGGGCTTATCGTTTTTTGATTGGATTTTTGAAAATCATTTTGGAGTCGCCACCGATCACTTCGATGTAGAACGGACACCATAAAAATAACCAGATATTCGTTCATTTAAAAATTGGGTTCGGGAGTCAGTTACGTATGGGGAATGATTAGCACCCCTACAAACGCCCATTATCAGTACCTTTAATTTTAAGTGGCATTTTGGTATTTTGAATAATAATTTGAATTTAATTTAACCCTTAATTATTAACTATATTTAAATTCCAAATTGATATATTCCTTTTATAAGGAAATATATTTTTATCCAAATATGAAATTAGAAGCACCCAGTTACACTAGGACACCCCTATTCATATTCAAAAATATATTTTCAACATAAAAGGTTTTTAATGCATGATCAATTTTTGTCTTGTTTATTTTAAGTTCTAACTTAAAAATGTTCTAATTAATTGTATCTTATTTAATTCTATGAATATTATTTAATTTTAAGACTTATATGAGACAACACCCAATTGTTTGGGCACCATCCATGTCTAAGCCTCAAAATTATATCTAATATTCCTAATCCAATTAATTAATCTAATTTCTTAAGTTCTAATCCTAATTAAAGTCTCTAATTAATTACTAGATTAATTATCATCTTCTAGATTATAACAAATATTATTTGTTCTATCTTAAAAGTTTAGGTTGAATAACAACCAATTACTTTAGGGCACCATTCAAATTTAAACTTCTAAGTTTCTCAAATGATACTTGTTAACTTGCTACAATTATCTAATTCTATTTAAATTATTGAATTCTAATTAAAGAGCCATTAAGTGATTAAATTATCTAACAATTAAAATTACATGCCAATTTTGAAATATGCATTATACATATAAATTAAACAGTTAATTAAGCAGGACTAAATTGCAAGAAATTAAACTTAAAATTTCTGATTTTATTAAAAGGACAGAATTAAAATGAAATATAAAATTTGCAGCTTAAAGTGCGAGAACCTAAAAGTAGGGCGCAAATCCTCCATCGGGTCGGTTTGATCCACGGGTCACCATATATAAAGCCCTATAACCCAAAATTTTCTTCTCTTTAACCAATTTTCATATTTTTACTCTCTCATTAGCTCTCCCCTCTCTCCAAAATTCTTTTCCACAAACAACTCATTTCCTATATTTTCCCTTATAAAAGATCAAAGCCCACAATTTCAGGATGATGTTCATCCTTGTTCATCATGAACAAGATGAACTCGATGGACACCGACCATTAGCCGCCACCAACCCCTCCATTTGATCCAACTCTGTCAACCTTCCAGCCACCTAACCTGTTCGCCAACCACCACAGCCGAAACCCTAAAATTTCATGAATCTTCCAATTTCAACTCCCAAATCCCTAAATCTAACCCTCAGCTTGAATGAGCCACCCATATTTGACCACCTAAGTTTATTCTACCCATCACAGCTTCTTCAACTCCGCCATAAACTAAGCTTCGGTAACCATGAGGTTCAAAAGGCAACAAAATGATTTCTTTATTTTGTAATCTCTTTTTTATCAGTTTCGATTCTAACATGCTTTCTTATTTTTTGTAGATCCGAATGTTAAAACCCGAAAGGAAATGGGTTACCTTTAACTCTATCGTGACCCTTCAGCTTCCCGACATCTGTTCTTCTTCTCCGACAATGTTTGCGACTCTGAAAGCTGTGCCAGCTCCCAAAGATGGTTTGAATTCCAGGTGCTCTCTCACTCTCTCTCATTCTTTATTATATTTATTATTATTTAATATCTATTTTTATGATTGATATTAATGATCCCAAAAAAAATTTTCTCTCTCCTATTTATAGTCTGACCCTTTGATGACGTCATGGCGCATGGTGCAAGTACCAGCTGGATTGAAGAAACACAGATCCATGTCTCATAGTTTAGTCCAATGGCGTGTTGCCACGTGGACAAAATGGGTAGGAAAATCTAGGTTAAACCGAATTTGTGTTTCTTTGTTGGATTATAACAACTGTATCAAATAGGGATTTGGGCCTTGTATTTGTAACTTACGCTTTAAGTGTATAATGGACATTGTAAAGGATTTTTTAGACTTATTGAATATTTATGAATATTGGATGGTTTTATTGGATTTATTTATTATCTACTATTTTATTTTTAAGCGAAATATATATAGGTACCCGAATAAAATTCGAGTCTTACATTTATTAACTAGGTCTTTGCTATTTTGATTAACTTGATCTTTACGGCTTTATAAGTAATCAAAACCATATATATTGTTTTAACTACTACATCGGATAATATTAAGTAGTAATTTTTGTGCATCAAAGATCAAGTTTAGATTGGTTCAGAAAAAATATCAAGTTTATCACCCACGGTCATTCATTGAAATCGTGTAATTGATGAACATATAAGTATTGAATTTACCCCCAATAAAGAATCGCACCAGAACTTAGTTCATCCTCGGTCATCCATGAAATAATCATTATCTCATTGTTTTACAAGAACCTTAAAAATCAAAAACACCAATTCAAACTAATAATAAAAAAAACTAATTACACACACACACACATATAACAAATGTAAAAGGACTTATCTTTGATTCATGCTATAATCAAATTCTTTTTAGTAACTCTTTAAGGATTCGAACGACAAACATCTCAGTTGTTTAGAGTCTCATGTTGATACCGTGTTGTCAATAAAATAAAAAAGAACAAGAATAAGAACAAAAGATGAAAGAAAGACGTAGATGTGTATTATTCTCAATATTGAAATGTGGACAATGCCTTCATCAAATCATCTATTTATAGGCATAAGAAGTACATAATACATTAAACTCTACTTAATGAAGATAATATTTTGTAACACCCCGAAAACTGGTCTAGTCGGATTCGGGTTCCGGCGATCGGAAACCCTACATCGGAGTTGTCTAAATGTTGTATTGACTTTGACAGCAAGGTCAATTGTGTCGATATTGGACTCCAATTGAGTCAAATTATTGTTTAACGACCTTATTGAAAGTATTGAAAACTTGTTTAGTGGCTAAATTATAGAAATTGAAAGTTTGAGGGGGCAAAAGTATAGAGAATTGAGAGTTGAGGGACTAACCTTGCGATTAGCCCCTCCTCAATTATAATCACCCTACGTGGGATGATCATATTCAATTCCTTCATGTGAAGGAAAGCTATTCTAATTAAAATAAAGTGAATAGCTGAGAATAGAGGACTTACCTGATTGCAATAGAAAGCTCACACCTCCCTTGACTTCATCCTCTTCATCTAAGCTAGCACCTCCATTGTTGAGGTTAGAAAAGTTTGAGATTTCTTTGGTTTATCGACTTTGAATCATTGCTATCGAACGAGTAAGCATAATCCGCCAAGCAATTATTGAAATCCATAGAGGATTTGAGAGTAATCTCAAGCTAGGTCTTTGCTATCCATGGATAATTCATAAATATTGTTTATATTAAGTTTAGATATTGATTTCGATATCATTATATTGATTTCGATATCGTAATATTGATTCTAACACAACCCCATTGTTTTCCTAGCTCAAGAAATTGATAGATAGCATCCATTGTCTCCATCGAAAGCTAGGAACAACCAGATTGCTATACGAGAGCCGTAAAAGCTTTCGATTATCAAGGTGAGTGTAGTCGGAGTCTCAGGATTAGGCTAGGTGCCTTTCCTGATTTCGTTGTTATTGAAAATTGTTATTTCTAACCTCATCGCTAAGGATTATTGCATCGAACCACTTAGCGGATATTGTGGTAAGCATCGGTAAGTTATCGCATCGAGTATTGAACGTTGTCATTGTTATCGTCATTGTTAATGAACATTGAACATAGATATCATCATCGTCATCAAGTATTGTTTATGCCATTCTCATTTTCATCATCATTGAATCATGGAAATATGGGATATTGATTATAGAGTATTACCATTGCAATAGTTATCGCCACTGTCATGGATTATTGATGTCGACGTTGTCATTGTCATTGAAACATTACAAATGAATCACCGGCTATTGAAATCATCATCGAGATCATTGAGACATTGCTAATGTCATTAATATTGTTATAGGACATTGATATTGAATCATTGCTCATTGGTAAAGTCATTGAATATATTGAGTATTGTCATTGCTATTGAACAGTGACTATTGCTATTGTGTAAAGCCTTTGATGATTTTGATATAACAAATATTTTCAAGGACTTATTTGTAAAACAAACAAATTTTTAAAGTGTCCCAAACTGACAAATATTTTAAAGCATATTTGATTCTAAGTCAAAAACTTAAAGCCCTAAATTTTTCTAAGTGTTTTAAAGGCCAAACTATTGAAATACGTCTAGGTTTAGTCAGCAGCTCAAGCAAGAAAATTGCATCGATACGGCTTCTCCCATATCGATACACCCATTTCTTTTTCACTAAGACCGTACCGTTACGCTTCTCCGCGTATCGATACGCCCCTATTATTTTGTGCACAACGACTCTTTCTTCTTATAGATAGGTACCGATACGGGCCTTCGTGTACCGATACAGATGGTTGATCAAGAGCATTAATTGAGCAAAAAATGCAGCCCAACGGCTACAATAATAATCTCAACCACCCGAACGGCTAGAAATCAATGCAAGGGTATAAAAGCAAGCCTCCAAAGCACCAGCAACTACTATCGAACCATCAAGCAACACCCAAGCATTAATCTAAACTATTGTGCCTTATAGAGCCATATTTTGTACCCAACTCATTAGAGTTCCTCATTGTAAATCTTTATTTTGAGTTTGGGGTGAGTTTTGATTGTAATTGGGCAATATCCATCTTGTGAGAGATATATTTAGATTGCCAACTTCTTCTTTTTATTGAGTGATTTCTTGACTCAATCTTTGGGTAGAAAGATTGACCGATTGTAAAGGTTTCCTCCTAAGCCTAGAAAAGGGGAAGAAAATCTAGTGGATTTTGTTGAAAATCCTTAATGGGAGCTAAGGTAGTGGATGTAGAGCCTGTTAGAAGCTTGAACCACTATAATTGCCTTTGTCTTTCAATTTTTAATTTCCTTTTTACTCCCTCGAATTTTAAATAGACAATTAACTCCCTCTTAGCCAAATCACTATCATTTGATCCACTCAACAATTGGTATCAGAGTTTAACTCTTTGAAGGCTTAACATCCACAAGAGGCGATCCTTGAAGAGTGTTGATCATCTATCCATTCATTGCCATGGCTTCTACCTCCGGGAAAAATCTATACGAGTCACAATCAATCACAAAGCCACCTTATTTCAACGGGGATAACTATCTCTATTGGAAGAACCGGATGAGACTCTTCATCAAATCCACTGACTATGTCCTTTGGGATGTAGTAGAAGATGGATTGGCTATTCCGATGAAAAAAGTTGATGAAGGAAGACTTGTTCTGAAGACAAAGGTGGAGATGACCGATGAAGATCGGAGAAGACTCCAAATCAACGATAAAGCCCTACACATCTTATTTTGTGCACTCGGTCCCGACATGTATGCCAAGATGTCTTCGTGCACAAGTCCAAAGGAGGTGTGGGACAAGTTAGAGACCACTTATGAGGGCACCAACGACGTGAAGGAGACCAAGATCGGGATCCTCAATCTAAGCTATGAGAACTTCAAGATGAAGCCAAATGAAATCATCTTCAAGATGTTTGACCAGTTCTCGGTTATTGTAAATGGTCTCAAGGGCTTATGTGATATCATTCCCGAAGATAAACTTGTCCGAAAACTACTTTACTCTCTTCCTGAATCATGGCATAGAAAAAGAACTGCTATCATTGAGGCGAAGAACTTGAAGACTTTTGATAAATTAGTAGGATCTCTCTTTAGTCATGAGATCATGAAGCAATGAAGTGAAGAAGAAAAGAAAAGAGAAGAGAAAAGAGTTGAGAAGAAGGAGGTGGACAAGAAGAAGCTTGGTATTGCTCTCAAATCTTCCTTTGAGGAGAGCGATTCAAGTGAGGAGAAAGATGAAGAGATGGCCACGTTGGCCAAACGGTTTACCCGATTCATGAAGTCCAACCGTGGAAGAAAATTCAATAGAAGAGTGGAGTTCAAGAACAAGAGGAAAGAAGAAGAGAATGACCAACTCATTTGTTATGAGTGCAAGAAGCTCGGCCATATTCGCACCGATTGCCCTTAACTAAAGGAGAATAGCTTTGGGAAGAAGAAGAAGCTCAAAGCTCAATTGGCAACTTGGAGTGACGAGGAGTCATCCAAGGATGAGGAGCATGAAGTGGCCAACCTTTGCCTCATGGCCCTTGAGGAGGAACCACCAATGGTAAATTCTAACTCATCATCTTTTACTCATGATGAATTATATAATGCTTATGATAAGCTACAAGATGTTTACGATGAATTGGTAGAAAAATACAAAGAGTCTATTTTGAAAAACAAGAAAAACATTTCCGATTTGAAATTTCAAAATGAGTCTCTTTCGAAAACCAATTCTGAATTGGAAAAGGAAGTTTTGTATTTGGTAAATCTATCAAATGAGCTTAAAAAGAAAAATCACGACTTCGAAAATCTTCTTTCCAATTTCCAAGATTATCACACAAAGGAGGTGGATAATCTTAAATCTTCTCTTACTATTGGGAAAATACTTTTGAAAAGGGTAGTTCTTCAAAAACCCAATATGTAAAGAGAAAGACTTTTAACCCCAAACAAAGAAGTTTTCAAAAGCAATCTAGGACTAAAAGAGTTAGAAGTGTATGGGTACCTAAGAAACTCATAGTTTCTAACAATATGAATGCTATTGCTTCTTGGATTCCTAAGGAAGCCAAGATTTTGGGAACTAATGTTTATGGACCCAAAATGATTTGGGTACCAAAATTCAAAAACGGATCTTTGTTTGTAGGGGGAGCAATGCTACAAGGTCAAAACCACAAGTCAAAACTCTTGGTACCTTGATAGTGGTTGCTCAAGACACATGACCAGAGACAAGAGTAGACTCTTGGAGCTCAAACCAAAGAGTGGATGAGTAGTGACATTTGGTGACAACTCCAAAGGCCACATTGAAGGAATTGGCTCCATTGGTAATCTCTCAACTACTCTTATTGAAAATGTTCTTTATGTCAATGGTCTTAAATATAATTTGTTGAGCATTAGTCAATTGTGCGATAAGGGTTTTAATGTTCTTTTTTATGCTAATGGGTGTAAAATCATGAACATTAAAACAAATCAAATAATGCTCATAGGTCATCACATATGTAATATCTATATGGTGCATTTAGATGACATACATACATCCAATGCATGCTTTGTGGCACATAATGAAAATAATATAGGGTTGTGGCATAGGAAACTAGGACATGCTAGCATTAGTGTTTTAGAGAAATTGGTTTCCCTTGATCTAGTAAGAGGTTTACCTAAGCTAAAGTTCTCTAAAGATAAAATTTGTGATGCATGTGCTAAGGGTAAACAACAAAGAACCTCATTCAAATCCATTAATGATGTTTCTACTAATAGATGTTTACAATTGATCCATATGCATCTCTTTGGGCCTATTAGGACTATGAGTTTTGGTGGTAAGTCATATGTATATGTATTAGTAGATGACTATTCTAGATATACTTGGGTTCTCTTCTTAAGTACTAAGGATGAGGCTTTAGAAAAATTCATCACGTTTTCAAAAATCACCCAAAATGATCTTGATCTTAAAATTTCACATATTAGAAACGATCATGGAACTGAATTTCAAAATATGAGTTTTGAAGATTTTTGTAATGAAAATGGTAATAGCTACAATTTTTTAGCTCCTCGCACTCTTCAACAAAATGGGGTAGTTGAGATGAAAAATAGAACTTTAGAAGAAATGGCTAGGACCATGCTTTGTGAAAATAATTTACCTAAATATTTTTGGGTGGAAGCACTAATACGGCTTGCTACATAATTAATAGAGTAATGATTAGGACTATTTTGAAGAAAACATCTTATGAGATTTTGAAATCCAAAAAGCCTAACATTAGCTATTTCCACCCTTTTGGTTGTAAATATTTTGTTTTAAACAATGGAAAATATAATTTAGGTAAATTTGATGCAAAAAGTGATGAAGCTATTTTTCTAGGTTACTCTTCAAACTCTAAAGCCTATCGAATATTTAATAAAAGAACTTTGGTTGTAGAAGAGACTATACATGTTGTTTTCAATGATAACCTCCTTCCGAGGAAGGAATCTTGTGATGATGATGATGTAGGGATCATTGAATCCATTGATGGGGGACAAACATCAAAGGTGGATGAGATTCCAAGCAAAGAAAAGGAAACACAAGCTCCACCTCTTGAAGCCTTGAAGGACTTGGCTCTAGAGGAAAATGAGGTCACCTACCCAAGGGAGTTCAACTATGTCAAAGGTGGTAAAATTTTGGGTGATCCATCCAAAGGGGTAACCACTAGATCCTCTCTCAAACTTATAAATAATGTTGCATTTATTTCATTCACTAGGCCTAAGAATATCAAAGAAGCATTAAAAGATGATTTTTGGATATTGGCCAGGCAAGAAGAACTTAATCAATTTGAGAGAAGTCAAGTATGGACATTAGTTGATAGACCTAGTAATCAATCTACTATAGGAACTAAATGGGTTTTTAGAAACAAGCTAGATGAGAGTGGTAACATAGTGAGAAACAAAGCTAGACTTGTTGCTCAAGGTTACACTCAAGAAGAGGGAATAGATTTTGATGAAACCTATGCACCCGTAGCTAGGATGGAAGCTATTAGGATGCTTCTTGCATTTGCATGCTTTCATGATTTCAAGCTTTTTCAAATGGATGCCAAAAGTGCATTTTAAATGGTTTTATTAATGAAGAAGTGTATGTTGAACAATCACCAGGTTTTGAAGATCCAAATTTTCCAAACCATGTTTTTAAATTGACCAAAGCCTTATATGGTTTAAAACAAGCTCCTAGAGCTTGGTATGAAAGGCTTTCAAACTTTTTAATTGAAAAAGGTTTTGAAAAAGACAAGGTGGACACTACACTTTTCATTAAAAGATATGGAAATGACATCGTAGTAGTTCAAATATACGTTGATGATATTATTTTTGGTTCTACTAATGAGGTTTATTACCAAGAATTTTCTAAGCTAATGCAAGGTAAGTTCGAGATGAGCATGATGGGGGAGCTCTCATTTTTCCTGGGGCTCCAAATCAAGAAAAGAAATGATGTCACCTTCATCAATCAAGCTAATTACATCAAGGATATGCTCAAGAAGTTCAGCTTGGAGAACGTAAAGCCTTAAGCCACTCCAATGAGCTCATCTATTAAGCTTGACAAAGATGAAGGAGGTAAGTGTGTCGATTCTAAGCTTTATCGTTCAATGATTGGCTCTTTGCTTTACCTTACCGCAAGTAGACCCAATATCATGTTTAGTGTTTGCTTGTGTGCTAGGTTTCAAGCTAGCCCTAGAGAATCGCACCTAGTAGCCATTAAGAAGATCTTTAGATACCTTAGAGATACACCTAGTTTAGGTCTTTGGTATCCTAAAGACTCTTCCTTCAACCTTCATGCTTATTCGGATGCAGATTATGGGGGGTGTAAGATCGATAGGAAAAGTACCTCTGGAACATGTCAATTCCTAGGTAGTATGCTCAAATCTTGGTTCTCTAAGAAACAAAATAGTGTAGCCTTATCTACCACCGAAGCGGAGTACATATCATTAGGGAGTTGCTGTGATCAAGTCCTTTGGATGAAGCAACAACTCTTAGACTATGATGTTGAAATAGATACCATACCCCTTAAGTGTGACAATACTAGTGCCATTTGTCTCACTAAGAATACCATCCAACACTCTAAAACCAAGCACATAGAAATAAGACATCATTTCATTAGGGATCATGTCTTAAAGAATGATGTAGTTCTAGAGTATGTCGATACCTTGAACCAATTAGCAGATATTTTTACTAAACCATTAGATAAAGAACATTTTTGGACCCTTAGGAGAGAGTTAGGTTTAATAAGCCTTCCTTGACCCTTTAGAGTTCCAAAAGACCAAGAATTTGCTTGAATTGATTTGATTGCCATGTTTATGTAATTTGTGCCTCTTGATGCATCTATGCCTTTAGTTAGGGGGAGCTTGTCTCTATTCTTCACCTTCATCCTATTCATTCATCATATACATGCATTTCAATTCAAGTAAAATTGAACTTTTGAGCAACTTGTGGCCCAAAATGCATTTTCTGGGTTATGCGTATTGAAACAGGGTAAAATGTATCGATACATCATTCTTGACTTAACCCAGATTGCATTTCTCAGCACAAGTGTATCGATACGCATCCAAACGTATCGATACAGGCTCAAGAACATGTTTTGATACATGTAAGTCTATATCAAAACGGTCCCAGTGTTTCGACACACCTGTATCGATATGCCATGTGGCGTATCGGTACGCGCGGGCGCTGAGTCTTTAAATGAGCCTTTAATGAGAATCCAACTTTAAATTAATCTCTATAAAACCTTTTTCATCTAAAACCCTAACTCTTTCAACTATAAATACCCTTCAAATCCTCTAGTTTTTCTCACAAATTTTCGAGGGTTTTTGTTCAACAAACCAAGTCTAAAATCTCTCATCAGATTGGTGCATTATCATCCATCCATTCTTCCAATTTCCGCAAATCAAGGTATAAACTCCTTCTTTTTTCTTTTTCTTTTCATTTAGATTAATATACTAAATTTAATAATTTTTTGTACAAAAAGTATACTAATAGTATGGGTTTTAAAGTATTTGCAAAAATTCTTTCAAAAATCTGAATTTTTTTTATTCAAATATAAAAAAAACTATACCGTATTTTTTAAATCTATTTTTTTGGATTTCTTTTTACCAAAATCTTTCTAAAATTATTTTTTATAGTTTTTCATTGATACCTTGAATTTTTGATTACATATTGGATTGAATTTGATGATTTATGCACACATATGTTTTGTGCCTTAATTTACTTTCAGATTCGATATGGCACCACGAAAAAGAGGTCGAACAAACGAGGCTGGCGAGTCTTCTACTGAAGATAATTTGGCACGTCCTAATCTCAGTGTCATTTATCAAAAGAGTTTTGCAACCTCGACGGCTCTAAACAACTTCAACCAATACCAAAATTATAAAATCCGCCGCGAAAGAGTAACATCTATCCCTTTTCTAAATTCTGAATGTTTCAAGTTCAAATATCTTCCTCTTTTACACTGTTAGAACTTTATGCCTTTTTTGTCAATCTCCAAGTTTTTGTACCGTAATCTTGTCTTGATTTTCTTTGCCAATGCCCAGTGTATCCCCAACCAAGACCGTACTAAAGTTGTTGCTATTGAGTTATTCTTAATGGGGAAGAAATTTCAGATTGATGTTCAAACTCTTGTTAATGTTTTTGGGTTCGAAGATGAAGGAATCGATGATGAAGACTCATTGTGACATGTTCTTGGTGGTTATGTTACGGTTCTAGATGCTCATGATCATTTCTTACATCTGATGATCACTTGGTAGTTTCGGCCATCTGGTAGAAAGTTTTCCACTATTCGCCATGTGGATGACTTTTGGATTCAATGCTTTCATGAAGAGAAGCAGCCCAATCTTGCTCGAATCATGTTTGCGGAGCTAGTCTACCTTATCCAACATCGTCATACCCCTCTTGTTGCATCATTCACTTATGGGACATCTTTGAGTTACCTGTTCACTCAGTTGGAGATTGATTGCTCGCTAGATTTTTTCGAGCCTCTTACCGATCCCATTGATGAGCGATCTCTTGTTCGTTAAAAGTTCCACTATTTTGATGGCGAGTGGTTACGTCTAGCCGAGCTTCTACACGATGCGATTCTCGAAGCACCGAAAGTTCCTCCTCCAGCTGCCCCTCAAACTTCGATTGCTCCACAAGCTATAGACACTCTCATGGCTTATCTTAATGAGCAATTCACTTCATTGAGGACAACCATGATCGAAGGGTTTACGGCTATTGATACTCGATTTACTTCCTTAGAGGATCGAGTTCAAGCCATAGAAAGCCAACAAAGTTCGATGGACATATCACTTATGGCTTTCCATGGAGAATGGCATCAATCTCAAGCTAATCACACCCATGATGAAGATGAAGATCAAGACGAGGATGAAGATGATGCTCCCTAGACCTTTTTTTCATTGCATGTCATATTAGACTTTTTCTTTTTATGCACCTATGATATTTACTCTATGAACCTATGCTTTGATTTTAGCTTTGTTTGGATTTGGATTATGTTGCCTTAATGATACTTATGTTGCTTAGATTATGCCTTGAATTATGCTAAGTATGTTGCTTTGAATTATCCTTTGCTATCATTGATTTTGATCTAACAAAAAGGGGGAGAATGTGCATAAGCTATTTTTTTTCAAAACCTAGCTTACTCTAAGGGGGAGTAATTTCAAAACACTTAAAAATTTGCTTTGGTTTTGTTATAGCAAAAAGGGGGAGATTGTAAAATCTTTGATGATTTTGATATAACAAATATTTTCAAGGACTTATTTGTAAAGCAAACAAATTTTTAAAGTGTCCCAAACTGACAAATATTTTAAAGCATATTTGATTCTAAGTCAAAAACTTAAAGCCCTAAATTTTTCTAAGTGTTTTAAAAGCCAAACTATTGAAATACACCCTGGCGTATCGATACGCCTCTAAGCGTATCGATACAATTTTTGAAACATTGGCCACTGTAAGCATCCGTTTCGATACGCTTCGAAGATTTTCTCAAATATTAGCATTTAATGATATAACCGTTAGAGTCAGTTATTGGGAAAGACCAATTTTAAAATACCGTTGGAACCGTATTGATACACCCTCAAGATGTACCGATACAAGTTCAGTCGGTAGCTCAAGCAAGAAAATTGCATCGATACGGCTTCTACCGTATCGATACGCCTCTTTCTTTTTCACTAAGACTGTACCGATACGCTTACCCGTGTATCGATATGCCCATGTTATTTAGTGCACAACGACTCTTTCTTCTTATAGAAAGGTACCGATACGGGCCTTCGTGTATCGATACAGATGGTTGATCAAGAGCATTAATTGCACGAAAAATGCAGCCCAACGGCTACAATAATGATCCCAACCACCCAAACGGCTAGAAATCAATGCATGGGTATAAAAGCAAGCCTCCAAAACACCAGCAACTACTATTGAACCATCAAGCAACATCCAATCATTAATCCAAACTATTGTGCCTTATAGAGTCATATTTTTGTACCCAAATCATTGGAGTTCCTCATTGTAAATCTTTATTTTGAGTTTGGGGTGAGTTTTGATTGTAATTGGGAAATATCCATCTTGTGAGAGATATATTTAGATTGCCAATTTCTTCTTTGTATTGAGTGATTTCTTGAGTCAATCTTTGGGTAGAAAGATTGACCGATTGTAAAGGTTTTCTCCTAAGCCTAGAAAAGGGGGATTTTGTTGAAAATCTAGTGGATTTTATTGAAAATCCTTAGTGGGAGCTAAGGTAGTGGATGTAGAGCTTGTTAGAAGCTTGAACCACTATAATTGCCTTTGTCCTTCAATTTTCAATTTCCTTTTTACTCCCTCAAATTTTAAATAGCCAATTCACCCTATCTTGGCCAAATCACTATCATTTGATCCACTCAACATATTGTCACTAGACCTTGGATTCGAAAGGACTTTGGATACAATTGGCATGCCATAGAATTCATGAGCTCAATGTATGGGTGGAATACAGTCCTAGGGATACAACCTATATTTATTTGGCGAGGCGTAGGAATTCGTTTATCTACTATCCTGAATCGATCCAAGGGTTATTGTTGAAATATGGACTTATTACTATTGAATATGATCTTTGCATTGCTACTATTGAATTATTGCATTGATATTGTTAAGACATGTTTTGGAATGCATTTCACTGATAATGACATTTAGTTGTGACTACCTCACTAGGCAATGTATGCCTAATGCATTTCATCTCATACATTTCAGGTTAATGATTTCACCGTTGGAGATCAGAGAATCGATGTTGTTGACAAGTCACTACAAGCCCAAGTAATGTGTTTTGCTTCTACGTACTCCTAGAATGGTGGCAAAGTAGTTGAACTAGTCATTTGTGGCCCTTTTGATATGTGTGTTTTGTGCATGGTATGTAAAAGTGGTTAAGGCTCTAAATGGCTTTTTGGTATAGCTTATAAATGGCTAACTATACATATTTTGCACTAAAAGGTGAAAACCTAGTAAATAGATTCGAATAACCCTAAAATTTGACATGCAAGTTGATTATAGCATTAAAATATTGTTTGTAAAGTTTCATTGCGTTTGGAGATTGTTTTCTAGGTCAAATGGACTAAAAACCAAAAGAAAATTGACATTACAATGCAGGGTGTACCGATACAAGTCAAGTTGTATCGATACGGCCTTGCATATTTGGCCTGAGAAAGCTTGAGTTAAACATAGCGTATCGATACAAGTCTAGAGTGTATCGATACATGTTTTGGTAGTAAGGTTTGGGTATTTAATTGCATCGATACGGTCTTAGGGTGTTTCGATACAGGTGAACTCCAGTCAACCCGTACCGATACAATCCCAACTGTATCGAAACATGCATTGGTCAATGAAAGTTAGGAGTGAATCTGAGTATTCCCGTATCGATACGACATGATGGTGTATCGGTACGACATGGCCATTATTACAGTTATAAGACCACAAATAGCAAGTCAAGGTTGGTCAACCCGTATCGATACAGTCATAGATGTATCGAAGCGGGACTTGACAGATTCATTGGGTTCTAAATCATGTACACCCGTATCGGTACGGCCCCAAGGTGTATCGATACGGAGGTAGTTAATTCTATTAAAAGACTTAGACTACAGTTTTGCATTATTTACAAATTGGTCATTGATTATTGTATAGTCTAATTGAACGGGTAAATGATATCAGAATGACACAAAAATTTATAAGCTTCTTGTTAACGTATCGAATTTCAGTATTGCATAGTTAATTACAAGAAAGGACTCCTAAATTACTAAATTTACAGTTTAGTCTCTAAAACTTGTAGGAGTTAAAAATTGGCCCCAAATGATTAATTTATTGTTCTTATTGATTTATTTGGGCTGATGTTTATGTTTAATAAGGGTTAAAAAGCATGGCTTGGACTAAGTAATAATCATTGATGGAAATTTTACGGCGGTGGATGGTGGTTCGTGATGTTTGAACTTCTCCGAATCTTCATTCTTCTCACCCTGGCGAGTGGCGGCGGCCACGACGACGAGACGACTAATGGCGGATACGTCTCAGCGAGATCTACCCGATGGCGGCGGCAACGAGGCTTCATGTCAGCCGGATCTCCTTCAAATCGAAGCAAAACCCATCTCTCTCTAAACCTTTTCCTTTTTCCCATTCTAACATTCTCTCTTCCCCATTATTATTCTAATTTTCTCTCATTTCTATGCTTAAATCTGGCCAATTTATTGCACACCAACAACCATTGGTAAACTACACAAAATGCCGTTAAACTATTTGAAAACTCACACTTAAACTTTCGTTTATTTATTTATTTAGTCTCCAAAATAAATTCTCCAAAACTCAGATATCCTTCCTAAATTACTAATCTGAAAATCGGGTCGTTACGTTTCATCTAAGAGTATTTTGGTTCAAGCCTCCTTAAATGCAAGGATTTTTTTTAAAAAAAAAAATCCTCTAACAAAATGACGTCGTTTTGACCTATTTTAGGCATCAAAGCAACTATACTAAAATGACACCATTTTACATTTAACGGACCGTTACAAGTTAATGACAGAGTGTTTACATTGAAGCCAAGAAACAAAGTTCAGTGGTATAATAATACCGTTTTATAGTTCAGTACTATTTTCAATACACATGTTAAAATTCAATGGTATTTTGTGTAATTTACCCTAAGATTAAATTAGAAGGGTTTGTGTAAGTCTAATTTCTGCTCATAAATTTGTTTAAAATTTTATTTTACTATTCAAAGCATATTATCCCATATTGTTTAAACTATATTGATTTAACATTAATATCACAGTATATATTTTATAATATCACAGTATATATTTTATAATATTTTAAATAAAAATCCCAGACACGTTCAATTCATCCATATAGATATAAAAAAACTATCGCAGGCACCAGAGAATTTAATGGAATAAATTTGTTTATTTGGCATAATGTGTACAATTTATTGCCAACTAAATAAATAATGAAGTTAATGGTTCCGTGCACACAGATATAGGACGAAGCCAATATTAAATATTACAATTTCAGATGTAAGGGTGAACTGTGTAGTAAGTATTTAAAATTCAAAGTTTAAAGAACAAAAGTTAATTTATATAATATTTAAATTTATAGATTTTTTTTGAATAGCTTAAAGGTGATTAAAAGGTAGTCTTTATTTATACATATTTTTAACATTTTTAGCGATTTGAACCCGTGTCTCTTAGGATGACCATCATCCGCTTTTCTACTGGGACACTTGTTGGGTTCTAAACTTATAGGACTTAAATTGATATTAGATAAAAAAATTTGAAGGCACGAGCCATCACTCTTTATTGGCTTAAATATACATTTGATACCTAAACTAGGCGCATTCTCCCAAGTTGGTTCTTAAAGAATCTTTGCTCCGAAATTGGTACCTGAACTAGGTACATTCTCTCAAGTCGGTACCTAAAGATTTTTTATTCTCAATTTGGTACTTGAGCTAGAAACATTCTCCCAAATTGGCACAAAAAATTATACATTCTATCCATTTGGTCGTAATTCGAACTAAATCAACAACTTTAACCATCTATATTTAAAAATTCTATCAATTTACTCCTTTTTATTCTCCTAAATTGTTTGTTTTTCTCCCATAAATGTTATATTACTTTCTTGGTATAATAAAAGTTTAACATTAACTTGTTATTGTTTTATTGTATAATGCAGTTATCCAATTGTTGGTTTGATCCAATAGACTCGTTTGGTTTGACAATATCGTAAAAATGACTAAATTGATGTAATTTTTAAATATGAATGGTTAAATTTATTGAATTATTTTGAATTGTGATCAAATTGATAGAATGTATAAGTTTTGTGGATTAAAACTGTTAATAAAAGTACTAAAACAATGAATGAAATTAAATTTCAGATACCAACTCGAGAGCAAAAATTCTGCCTAATTTAGGTACTAACTTTAGAGCAAAAAATTTTAAGTGCCAAATTGAGAGAAGGCGTAAGTTCAAGTACCAAATGCATATTTAAATCTTCTTTATTCAACTATTACTTGATTAAATATTTAATAACTTTTATATTTTTAATATTTTTTTACAAAAGATAAAGTTACTATTAAACTAAAATTTATTAATTATTTGAAATTTGTAACAGGTTTAGGCCCTTGAACCCTAAGGAACACCTTCCTTGCACATGTACATTATTCAAAGGGAAATACTAAAATGAAGTTAAGTGGTGGATTTTGGAGTTTTCGATCCAAATTATCATTTGTCTTCTTCTTTGAAACTTCCATGTGGTGAGCTCATTTCCCGAAGCCGCTGCTCATTCGAAAGCACTTTAGCCAATCTGCAATTTATCAGAAGCAAAAGTAATAAAAAAATCCAAATTAACTCTATAATTGACATATATCAAGAATTTATGACACAATGACAATATAAATAATATAAGATCATATTATCACATCTTTTAAATTAATTACCATATTCATGCATGAAAAATACATGTAACATACCTGATGAGAGCCTCTTGATTTGTACACTGATCAACAGGCTCGAATTCTCCAGTCTCCAAATTCACCCTGGAAACTGGTTTCTTCAACAATTGTTCTCCAGGTTTTCTTCCGTCGAAATATCCACGGATGCCATCGCTCCGGATAGTGTATCATCCTGCGATATTTTGTTTTCTTTAGATTCCATTATGTATCGGTATGAGATTATTGGATAATTATGATTTACTTTTAATGAATAAATATTTATATTAATGAGATTACTTGATAATTATGATTTACTTTTAATGAATAAATATCTATATTAGGTAAAGAGATTTTATTGAACAAAATTTATTGTTGACCAAGTATTTTAATATATAAATATAGAGTATGATTAACCTTTAGTATTATTAAAGAAAATTATTTTAGGAGATATAACCGCTTTTAAGATCTTTGCAACTATAGCCTCTATGTTGTAGAGATGAGTATTGTAGGTATGTTGGGAAGAGTATTTTGGATGCACCGAGTTCTGTGATACATATCGAATTTTGGGATATATTTATATTCTTCGTGTTCCTTATATTGATTATGAATTGTTCGTTTCTCTCATCCGTAAAGCTAGATAACGCTAAATGTTGTTATCGCTTTGGTTATTTTTCCGCATACCAATTTCCTAACCGTTTTAGAGAAGAAAGACTCATATTTTGATGAACCTAAATATACCTGAATACGGATATAACTGTCTTGGCAGAGAATTGCTCGGAAAACAGTGGCAAGATGAAAGTCCACCATGTCATTGCTTGCTTGCATGAACACATCAGTCGATGGAATTGAATGCTCATAAGTCAACCATCCCAAAAGACCCCATGTTGCTGCCGAGTGCGCTTCATATTTATTGTGCGTATTGAGTGCTTTGCAATTGGGGCAAGTGTACACGTCGCAAGTTATAGTATAGACTAGATATCGTCTCCATAGGGATTGCTACTACTTCAAAAATCTAACTTCTTGCACTGAAAGTAAAAACACAAATTGATGATTGTAGGAGTTCTAATTAACAAGTAAAATAAAAGAGAAATTAAATAAAAGAAAGAATGTAATCGAATAATAGAGAGTAGGCTGGGTTATCGTGAGTTGTGGCGTGATAATTGAATGGGCCGTCGTGGTAATTGATTGCAAAAGTAGCTCAACCGCTTCGTCAATTGGATCCAGTCGGATTGCTTGGGCAATTCTGCGATTGCCTGGGCAATTGGGCGACTATCTTCAAAGTTCGGCGAAGCGTTCTTCAATTGCTTCTCGCTATCCCTAACTCGAAACACTGTTAATTGTACATGCCTTAATAATACATCACTGCGTTAACCAATGGTGGACAACAACCGATCTTGCGCTCCTTTTAGCCGTTGAAATTCGCAACTTATCCCTAAGTCGAATTAGTCTTCACCATCAATTGATTGAATATAGACCATGCTCATTCGTTTCTTGAATCTAACTCTCCCGATATTATATAAATGAATGAATTCACAAGATCCTCTCCCAATTCACTCGCAATCAAAATTAAGAACCAAGAATGAACAAACTTTGAAATTGAATTGCAAATCAAAAACCTAAACAAATCCAAACGTTTTCACAACCACAAAAACACAATAACCCAAGCCAAATAGGTTTAGTTCATGGCTGGGTGCAAAAGAAACACAAGATAAAAATTCCTCAACATGAATCGAATGAAAACAATGAAGAAGAAGATGATGTCGAGCAGCCCTCTATTTTTCTCTCTAGTCGAACTTTCTTCCAAGTAGGCGGCTAGGGCTTCTTTATATAGGAGATGACTAGGTCAAAGTCTTTCTTGAGAAAACAATTAAGTTGGAATTAAATAGAATAAAAGAAATAAATATCTTTTATTATTATATTTTTATTCCTCCAAAAACTTCTCCTAAAACTCTTGGAATTTAATCTCCTTTTGATTTCCAATTCTTCTAGGATTTATCTTTACTTCTAGTAATTATCTCGAATTAATTGGATTCTTCCTATCCAAATCGGCAGTTCTCCTTCTTCTTATCCTCAATTGCTTCGGTAATTTTCCTACTTGCTTGGGAAATTAGATCATACACACACAAAAACACACATCCGCAGTACCTTTTCCCACAAAAATCAACCAAATTATGAAATCAAGCATGACGGTGAAGAAAATCATTAAAACATGCATGAATGCCTAATAATGCAAATAAAATGAGCCTAAGTCTAACAACAATATTAGTAAAAAGGTCATAAAAATAATACTTTTAAACACTCATCGTTACTTCCCCACCAACTTCTGCAAACTAGTTCCCAACGACAATACCTGGAAACGAGCATAGTTGTTTGGCTCTATACGGTCGAAATCAGAGTTCTTGCGAGTGATTGCTTTAAAAACACGCATTTGATCAGTAACACCTCTCTGTGAAACTTGTAACACCAAGAAACATATACACATACGGGGTTATTTGAAGCAACTCAACCATCGATAAGATGGAACTCCTTGATTTGGCCGGTTGAATCTTTGGTCTCAAAGTGATGTGCTGGAAGGTAAGTTGGCGCAGCCGAAGTTCCAATGCATATATCAGACAGCAAGGCATTCTGGTAATTCTTGTTCCCAACCTACACAACGGTATCTTACGTCAAATAGAAGGCAACGTACTGATAAATTACTGATCAGAAATGAAACCTCGTAGGAGGAGAAGATTCTCGGTTGGAGTTGTCTGATGCAAATGTTATGATGACCACATTCGTCAATGTTTGGTCCAATCTGGTCTCTCCCAACTTTTCCCTCACAATATTGTAGAGATATTCACCATCATATTTCGGGCCGGATAGAGATTTGAGCACATTTGCAACTACTGCAAACGGTGAGCTGTAATATAATCACAAACAGAAACATAATTAGAAGTAATTACATGATCAGGAAAAGTTGTTTTCCATTTTAAACTATGAAATCATTGACGTAAATTACCCATCTTGGGGGAAGATTTTTGGGCAGTGTTGAAGGTAGAAATCATTGATATCTTTGGCAGCAAAAAGAGGACGATTGGCCTCACTGGGGCTTGGTGCAGTTAGCATGGCAGTCACCAGCCCACCAGTGCTAGTCCCGGTAATAACATCAAAATAATCACCCAGTCGAGCCTCTTCACCATCTAGTTTCTGTAAATAGCATTAATATACAGAGGAATCATCACAAAATGTCAACTGTGTATTTACAAGCATTTGCCTAGCTAGATATAAACCTGAAGCTCAGATTCTAAAAAGGCAAGAATGGTTCCGGGAATAAGCCCCCTAACTCCGCCTCCATCAATACTAAGAACGGTGATTAAGTTCCCATAGGTGGGAGGCTGATGGGGTGATTTTCAACTTGCCATAGCAATGTTGTCTTGTGGGATGCTTTCCATTATGGTGAAAGATGAGAGTTTTGTTTGGTTGGGTTTGGGAATATTAACTAATTTGCAAGAGAGTTGTACCGAAACTGTAATACCCGGGTATGGGTATATATATATAAATATTTAGATAAAATTAATATAAACCCAAAAAATATAAATAGTCCATAAATGTCCATTTACATAGATATATGTCCATTATACATAAATACAAGGCCCCAAATCTCATTCTAAAAGCTCAAATTATTTTTACAATCCAAAATCCTCTTTTAAGTAGCTTTCCCGCCCAAATTCAATAAAGCTAAGTCAAACAAACACAAAAACATCTGATTCTTAAGTTTCCCACCCAAAGAGTGACACATGGCAGCCCTTGGTTGATCCGAAAGGCCTCACACGGATAATGATTTTATTGGTTTCAGTTGGCAGATGACATTATCGTCATGACGTCGTCCTGTAACAGCCCTATAAATAGGGAGAGAGAAAATTTAGGAATTAATGACAATTAATTACATATAATTACCATAATTAAAAAGTAATAATGAGGAGAGAGAAGAGGCTTACCTCGGAAACCAAAGGGACACCGTCGGAGGAGATCAACGGACGACGAAGACTCGCCGAGAATGCAAACAAACGCCGTGAAGAACGCAGGGAATACGAACGATTACCGTGGTGGGAGGTATAATTCTTTCTGTCTTTTAGATCCTGCAAAATAAAACTACTATTAGTTCGAGTATAAAAAAAGAAAAAGTAAGTGAGATAGGTGGTTGTCAGTAGCCGGAGTTTGTTGAGGGATGGTGGAGTTGAAAATGAGATTAGGAGTGGGTAGAGTAGGTTTAGGATGGAGAAGAAAGGGTAGATCATATCGGATCTGGGTAGATCTAGATTTATGGGTTAAAAATAAAGTTTTTTTTTAGGTTTTTGTACGAATAGACAGTGACCGGAGATCACTCGACGACGACCGAAAATCACATCACGGCCGCCGAAACAAGTTTAGGGGTGATCGGTCTTTGAGGGCGGCGGCCGAAGAATTACCAAAGGTCACCGACGAGAGGTGGAGTTGGACTGAAGAACGGAGCTCGTGGTGGTTTGGTGCTGGAGTTCATATCCAATTTTGGGTGAACACACATGAACATTCATCCAAAAGTGGCGATTTCAATCTGTTTTGCTTGGCTTTTATGGGAATAGAGTGTTTATGGACAGAGGTTTTAGAGAGAGAGAGAAAGGTTTGAGAAAGGGCAGAAATCTAAAAAAAGGAAAAAAAAAAGATGACAAAGGGGCCTTTATGTAGGCATCATCGACGGCTCATGGGCCCACAAACCCCCGCGAGCAGCCCGCGAACCCCTGATTGGGCCCACGCCCTTCTCTCCCCTTTCTTGTAATCGAGCTCTTCTTTTTTAATAAAATTCAATTTGGTCCCCTTTAGCTTTATTTCAAGTTTTAATTCTTTTTAATTTAGTCCTAATTTAATTGTTTAATCTTATTTAATTGCTGTAATTATTGTGTGATTGATGCATGCTTTAAATTAATCATGTAGTATAATTTGTTAGCATAATCTTAAATTCATTTAGTTTTATTCAATTGTTAGAGCCTTTAGTGTTTTAGGTTCTTTAATTAGAATTAAATAATTAAAATAGGAGATAGAATTGTAGAAAATAAATGAGTATTAAAATAGAAGCTTTGAAGTTCTAAGTTGGATAATGTCTCATTGCAATGAGATGTTACCCAATGGGGCTTTTAAGTAGAACATTTGATAGTCAGTTAAACCTAGAACATGATAATTGACCTAGTTAATTAGATCAAAGCCTTAATTAGGGCTAGTGCTTAAATAATTAGATTTGTCAATTAAATTAGGAATATTATTTAATTTAGGGTTTTAATATGAATAATGCTCAAGCAATTGGGTGTTATCTCATAAATACTCTAAATTTAATAATATTCATAGTTTTTAAAACAATGCAATTAATTAGAGCCTTTTTTAAGTTAGAAATTAAAATTACCAAGAAAATAATTGATCATGCATGGAAACCTTTTATGTTGGGATATATTTTTGAATATGAATCGAAGTGTCCTAAAGTAACTGGGTGCTTCCAATCTCATATTCGTTATAAAATATATTTTCTTATAAAAGGATATCTCCATTTGAAATTTAAATCCAGGTAATTATTAAGGGTTAAATTAAATTCAAATTATTATTCGAAATGCCAAAATGCCACGTAAAATTAAAAGGTATCGATAACGGGCATTTGTGGGGTGCTAATCCTTCCCCATACGTAACCGACTTCTGAACCCAATTTTTAAAGAATGATTCTCTGGTTGTTTTTTATTGTGTTCGGTCTACCAAAGTGACCGGCGTCGACTCAAAAATATTTTTCAAGATTAAATAAAGAAAAATCCAATTTAACATGAAAAACTTAAATTTTCAAGATCAAATTAAAAATGGACAAAACCCTAATTTTCAAGATTAATCGTCAAGCTATGTTACACCCGGTTAAAAATAGTCACGACAGCTTGGCGACTAAAATTGGAAGTCAAGCCTAATAAATTAATTTTACGTGACATTTTGGCATTTAAGAGTGGTAATTTGAATTTAATTTTTCCAATAATTATTGGATGGATTTTTAGAAAGAATGGATGTAGCTTTTCTGTGTGATAAACTGACATTCATGTATAAGCTTTATGCCCGGGCTTTTCACCCTTAAGTGGGAGCGAGACATAATCCAACGTGAGGCTCTCCACCTCCGAGTTTGGAATTTTGTCTTTCTTCCGGTATACCAACCTTATACAACGTGAGGTAAATGTCTCTGATATAAGGGGTTGTACACTCCCGAATCGATTTTTTTGCTGTTGCAGTAGACAACAACGACAGTTCGGGTACTCAAAGTCTAGAACAAACACCACATGTTGTAATTTAGAAGCCCACCCACTAGAGCCAGACAAGGACTTAGGAGAAGGTGTTGCTGATTTAAATACATTTCTCTGGTTATTCTCTCTGCTCGATATAACCTGCTTTACTATATCAATTTTAATTTTTCCTTCAATATTATTTTACCATACCAACATTGTTTTTTTGTTTTGTTTTGTTTTGTTTTGTTGTCTTCTTTTAATACATATGGTACCATTTTGCATTCATTAGAGGTATCAATTCGAGGGTTAGTCAAGTTAGGAAGTGTTCATAATGGCCAATGGGTCTGATAAACAAGGAGAAGGCAATACGACGGTGTGGACCCGATCAGAGAAGACTTATTGCAAGAAAGGTGCAATATCTATAGAAAAGATGTGTTAGGATGCAATAAGCTACAAGAAGTTGTATGAAGGCGTTAAAAGGACAGCAAGAGAGAAGATTCAAGAATTAGTGTATTTGAACAACTGGACCGAACAAAAATTAGAGGAAGAGCAAGCTTTAAATCCAAAATTGTCATCACAAGTTCCGAAGTTAGGGAAATCCATCAAAGGGGCACCATAACGAGGAAAAGTCAATTTTTTTAGCAAGAAGATGAAAGAGTTGGGAAAAAAGGTGACAAAATTGGAAAGCGTTATACGATATTTGAAAGACTCGTTTGTTATTTTCGGAAAGGACACTACATGTGGAGGACAATGTATTGGAAGGCAAGCTTGAGGTAGCTATCCAGATTATCCAAAGGCAGAATCATGAAATGATCAACTTCAGAAGCCATGTGCGGGGAATCACCAGATTTGTGCAGATTTTATCCATTGAAGCCATGAACCTGTAACATCACCTTGACATCAACACTAAGCTAGGAAAGACGCTGACCCGGAGGTTGAATGAAGTGATTAACCTAGGGACGAGGGCTAGCTGCTTTCTGTGATCAAATTGTCTATTTCGTGTATCCAACCTTTTGGCTAATGAATGTTGCTCTAAAGACTAGTCCTTGAAAACGATACCTCGTGCATTCGAGCATTGTATTGCTTAAATATTGCATTTTAGAAAAATCATCACATTTTTCTAAAATAAAATCATTTTTAAAAATAAAATTGCATTTTGTTTAAATAATATTACATTATTTTTCAGATAATAGCGTGAAAGCTTAAAACCAATATATTGAGAAACATGGGCATAGGCTTGTTAGGGTGAGGTAATCTCAGAAAGTTGTTGAGGACCGCATGGGTAGCATGGAGTAAAGAATTGATCAGTCCCGAAATGAGGTGGTAACTCGAGCTACCACATTACTTGGAATCAAGAAGGTCAAGAAGGAAAAACTTCCAAATAGAAATACCAACATTGGTAATCAAGATGAAAACTTATCTCATACAAGGGTTCAACTTGAAGGATCAGTTTCGAAAAAGGTTCATAGTAATACAATCAGAGTATTGGCCACCGGTTCAGAGAATTTGGAAACAAGCTTTAAAGATAACGAATGACTGAGTGAAAGCCAGAATTTTGATGTTTATTCCAAAATTGTATTGTTCAAAGGTTATGATACTATTAAAGAACAAGATGATTCCAACAGAGTTACAGAACTGCATACGCTTCTAGAATGTTTCTCTGAATTCATGAAAGCCAAGAATTCAATTGATGCCAGAAAATTTCTCACAATGGAATTGCATCCGTTAAAGAAAAGAGGGGCATCAAGCACAAAAAATAGAAGAAAATGAGGTTGGATGGTTTAGTAAGAAAAATGAGACGATTATTCCTATCCCAATGCCATATTTGGATCTATTGCCATACCTTGTGCAGAATCACTTGTTGATGACAGTTCCACCGAAGTTTTATAAGTCTTTCTATGATATCAAAAATGCTTGCGGTTATTATTGTGGAGATTTCAGTCACTCCATGGAAGATTGTATGTTTTTGAAACACATAGTCAGTGGCCTCATCAAGAATGGGCATTTATGTTTTGAGAACAAAGAACCCCGATTCCACAAAAGACCATCATTTGCTAGAAGAAATGAGGTAAAAGAGAAGGGGCAGAATTTACAACAGTCTTTTGTGGGTAATCTAGTATAGTTTGGGGTTTACCAAAATTGGAGTAATGTTTGGACATCTACCTCCTCAAAGTTTCCTTTGAAACCTTCACTGCCCCATCATTCAAGTTGTTACATCATTAGGAATCATTGTGAATATAGTGATGGAGTTCATATCATGACATTGAAAATTGTTATACTTTCAAGCAACAAGTTCAAAACTTTCTGAACTAGGGGATTTTGGAAGTCGATGCTGAAGGTCAATCTATTAAGATCTGTAACTCAAGAGGTAGTCACCTGATTGGAGTCAATGCAATTGGAATACCTGAAAGTCAAGTGTTGAAAGACATCAAGAAAAGAAAAAGAAGGAATAGCAAGGTGAAACTAATTGAGAATCAGCAGCTGTCGATGGAAAAACCTTGAATAAACATGCCCGTTAAAAGCCTCAACACATCAAGCCAACATTCTGAAAAGAAAAGTTCATCCAGACACTGACCAGAAGAATTTGTTAACTTCCACATGCAAATGATTGAATATTCTATGGAAAAGAGCAAGCAATTGGTTGAAGAAACAAGGAAACTCATAAGCAGAATGGTTTTACTTCAAGATCCGATGAGAACATCATAACATAAGCAAGAAAAGGCATGTCCTTGTGTTTGCAAAGGAAAAATGAAGACTTGTTGAGGCTGAAATGCATTCAAGTGTTTTTTGAATAAAGATTGACAATTATACCACATGAGATCTGTCTGCATTTTTAGGACCGTTACAGAGTAGTACCCTGAACCATCGCAATTGCTTTTGCCCACGAGCATTGAGGGTTCTTTGTAAGGGAGGTTAATTCGGTTTATTTGTATTTGATGCTTGTTTCTTACATATTGTTTCTCAAATGGAAACCATGTATCCTAAAATATTCATTCTCTTCAAGTATATGTACATATTCCTAATTTCTTTGCAAGGCCCCTACTATTCACTATATGAGTGACTCAAACTCTAATTTCGAAATAAAGCAATCCATTTGATTAATGGAGGTAGATGAATATGAAGATGAAGAGGAAGTTAATGTCCTTGAGAAATTATCAAGGCTGATAAAAAAAAGTGGAAAACAGATTCTCCCTCAGAAGCAAGGAATTGAGATTTTGAATTCGGGGATTTGAGATAAAAAAACGAGAAATAAAGATTCGTTCAACTTCTTCAGAAAAAACCAAGTGTGATTTGATTGAATTGCTGCAAGAGTTCAAAGACATCTGCGCATGGTCATACCAGGATATACCAGGGGTTAGATACAGACAATGTTATGCACAAGTTATTTAGGAGGCCTGAATGTGAGAATGTTTAGCATAAGCTTAGAAGAATGAGTCCAGAAATGTTGCAAAAGAAATTTGATGATGAGTTCCTTAAGATGGCCGAGACCTTAATAAAGTGAGCCCAAAAGTTTTTTTTTGATACAAACGAGGTAGAGAAAACAGCATTTATAATTATGTGAGACTCATTTCACTACAAGCTCATGCCGTTTGGATTAAAATTATTGGGCAATACATTAGAGGGTCATGGTAACTGATAAGTGTTCAAAAGTACTATTTTTCTTACCCTTTTTACTCATATTATTGTTAGACTTAGGCTCATATTAGTTGCATAGTTAGCCATTCATGCATTAATCCATGTTTCCTTCCATCGTTGAGCTTGATTACATAACTTGGTAGTTTTTGTAGAAAAGATGCTGCTTTGGTGTGCTTTGTGTGTGTATGTGCAGGATCACTTGCCAAAGCAATGCCGAGCTAGTTGCCAGGCAATGCATGAAAGAGACGCCGAGCTAGTTGCCAGGGCAATGCATGAAGGAGACGCCGAGCCAGTTGCCATGGCAATTGATTAGCAAATAAGTATTTGATTGCCGAATGGTCCGTATGAACAATTACCTTTGTACCAATTAAAAGTAATATCAAGGTATGCACAAGTAGCTAGAGTTTCGACTTAGGGATAAGAAGAAACCATTGAAGAACGCTCTGCCGAACCTTGAAGGTTGCTGCCCAGAAGCCCAAGTAATTGCCCAGGCAACCATCGATTAGTTGCAAAGGCAACCCCGTTGTGCAAGTTGCCACGACATCTGAGTTGCCCGTGCACTCTTTTACCAAAACAATCCAATCGGCTATCACACCTCAACTCACGATAACCTGGCCTATCTCTCTCTCTCATTTGAATTCATCTTTTCTTTTACTTTATTGCTTTCTAAATTAGTCATTAGTTAAACTCCTATAATCCTTTACTTGTGTTTTTACTTTTTACAGTGCAAGAGACTAGATCCTTGAAGTGGCACCAATCCCTGTAGAGACGATATCTTTTATACTATAACTTGCGACGTGTATACTTGCACATTTGCGTAGCACTTATTACGCGCAACAAGTTTTTGGCGCCGTTGCCGGGGATTGGCAATAACGACTTTGTTTTTATTTTCTTGCACTTTCTTTTTACTTTTCTTATTTAAAATTCAAAGGGCTAACAAACTTTGGTTTTGCATTGGTATATGACCGTAGGCGAGACCGACTTCACCGTAATATCCCTTTGATCCGTAAATCGAACGAACCTTACAAAGACTTAGACGAAGGATAAGAGAAGCAATGGCAAATCAAGACGGCAATATGAATCAAGATGTTCGAGCGGAGGAGGAGTGATTCTTGCACGAAATGAACTATTCGAGACTATCTTGAAGAAGATCTTGATGGACTTAACCCGAGTTGTCGCACCTGAAATTGAAGCCGACCACTTTGAGTTGAAACCGGTAATGTTTAATATGATCAACACAATAGGTCAATTTGGCGGCTCAAAGAATCAAGATGCACGGCAACATCTGAAATCTTTCCTCGAGATTTGCAACTCGTTCAAGATACACGGAGTCACCCCCGATGTCTTACGATTAAGATTATTCCCCTATTCACTGAGGGATAGGGCGAAAGCATGGTTGAATAGCATTCTTTCCGGATCCATAGCATCTTGGACTGATCTTTGTCGTGATTTCCTTGCTAGATTTAATCCTACAAATTTGACTGATAAGCTTCGTAACGACATTACTTCTTTTCGGCAGGTAGATGATGAATCCATGTATGAGGCTTGGGAGCGATATAGAGAACTTCTACACAAATGCCCCCTACACGGATTCCCGGTGTGGACTCAAGTAACAATGTTTTACAACACCGTGAATACACCAACAAGGATGATGCTAGATGCCTCTGCAAACGGCATACTCCTAGATAAGTCGTCGGAGGAAGCAATGGAAATTCTAAATAGGTTGGCCAAGAATGATTATCAATTCCCATCTACTAGAAGAGGAGGAGTTAGACGCCAAGCCACAATACATGAACTAGGATCATCAGATTCAATTTCGGCACAATTGGCCGCTTTAACCAAGATGGTCCAGAACATGCAAAAACCAAACAACACACATGAAGTCAAGGTAATGGATTCTTTTTGTGAGTTATGTGGTGATAACCATAATTCTTCTGAATGTATGCAGAATCCGGAATCCAGCTTCTATGTGGGGAATTACAATCAGAACAGCAATGTGATGTCCAATACATACAATCCAGCTTGGAAGAAGCACCTGAATTTTTCATGGAGTAATCCCAACAATGCTCTAAACCAGAACAATCAAAATGCACAAGCATCGGGATTCCAGCAGAATATGCCACAGCAACAGATGCCGCAGCAACAACCGACAACATCTAGTTCTTTGGAAAATTCTCTAAATGCTTTTATGATGAAAACTGAATCTTATATGGCTGAGAATTGTAATTTCATAAAAAGAACTGATGCTTTTATTAACAGGACCGAGATGAGATTGCAAAACCAAGAGGCGGCAATCAAATCATTGGAAAATCAAGTCGGACAGTTTGCTCAAAATCTGAATACTAGACCACAAGGAGGTTTACCTAGCGATACTGAAGTCGCAAGAGGAACTGGCCATGATCAATGTAAGGCAATCACCACTAGAAGTGGCCAACAACTTAGAGAGGCTCAAACCCGCTCATCAAACAAAATTCCACGAAAAGATCAAGACGAACCTAGCGGCAAAGCCTCAGATGCTGAACCAGGAATTGCCGCGGCAACCGGCAATAAGCATGCCTCGGCAACCGACGATAAAGACGCCTCGGCAACTTGCGATAAGCATGCCTCGGCAACCCCAGTTGATAATGCCTCGGCAACTCCAGATGTCCCGGCAATGCCGTCAATCAGGTTTCAAACCAATGAAAGGATCGAAGATATCCGACTTCCACCACCATTCCCACAAAGGTTGAAGCGACAAAAGCAAGAATACCAATTCAAGAAGTTTCTTGATATCCTAAAGCAAGTCCACATCAACTTGCCATTGGTGGAAGCAATTGAACAAATGCCAAACTATGCCAAGTTTCTTAAAGATATTGTGTCCAAAAGAACAAGGCTAGGAGAGTTTGAAACAGTTGCCGCAACAGAGGGATGCATGGCAATGTTGCACAATAGTATGCCACCCAAGTTGAAGGATCCCGGAAGTTTCACAATACCCTGTTCCATTGGAAATCACTATGTCGGAAAAACATTATGCGACCTTGGGGCTAGCATAAACTTGATGCCTAAATCGGTTTTCCAAAAACTAGGAATCGGGAAGGCAAGACCTACAACAGTTATGCTACAGCTAGCCGATAGATCCTATGTGTATCCAGAGGGAAAAATCGAGGACATACTGGTAAAAGTTGATAAATTTATTTTTCCCGCTGACTTTATTGTTTTGGATTGTGAAGCAGATGAGCATGCACCCATCATTCTCGGGAGACCATTCCTAGCAACAGGGAGAACCTTGATTGATGTTGAAAAGGGAGAACTCAAAACGAGGGTGAATGACCAGCAAGTTAAACTAAATGTGTTCCAAACACTAAGGCATGCCGATAATCCAGAAGAATGCCAACTTCTTCATGCCACGACAGAGTTTAACTTCGACGAGGAATTTAGTTGCCTCGGCAACTACATTGCCGACCAAGAGGAACATGAGGAGTATGAAGAACCGGTCAATGATGAACAACCAGAAGAGGCAAATTGGCTAGCCAATCGACCATGTACATACTTTGAACCACTGGACTACTCAGGTAAGGAAGGTAAGCTCGAAAAACCCTCTATTGAACAACCACCAATTCTTGAGTTGAAACAATTGCCAGAGCAACTAAAATATGTATACTTAGGGACTGATAATACATTACCTGTAATTATTTCTTCTAAGTTACAGCCCGAGCAGGAAAAGAAGCTGATCAAGATGTTGAAGCTACACAAAAAGGCAATAGGGTGGATAATTGCCGACTTGAAGGGAATTAGCCCGGCGGTGTGCATGCACAAGATCTTGTTGGAAAATGATCACAAACCTTCAATTGAGGCCCATAGGAGACTGAATCATGCCATGAAAGGGGTTGTAATGAAAGAAATTATCAAGTGGCTTGACGCCGGCATTATATACCCTATCTCTGATAGTACGTGGGTAAGTCCGGTACAATGTGTACCGAAAAAGGGAGGTATAACAGTGGTAAGCAATGAAAATAATGAACTTATCCCAACCAGGACTGTGACCGGTTAGAGGGTTTGTATGGACTATCGAAAGCTAAACAAAGCTACTAGGAAAGATCACTTCCCATTACCCTTTATTGATCAAATGCTTGACCGTCTTGCAGGTAAACCCTTTTATTGTTTTCTTGATGGTTATTTAGGTTACAATCAGATTGCCATAGCACCAGAAGATCAAGAAAAGACAACCTTCACATGCCCATACGATACTTATGCCTTCCGAAGGATGCCGTTCGGATTGTGTAACGCCCCGGCAACCTTCCAAAGATGCATGATGGCAATCTTTTCAGACATGGTCGAAGACTTCCTTGAGATCTTCATGGATGATTTTTCGGTTTTTGGTAATGACTTCGACGACTGTCTCGGCAATTTAGAGAGGGTGTTAGCAAGATACGAAGAAACAGACTTAGTCCTCAATTGGGAGAAATGCCACTTTATGGTAGATGAAGGACTAGTGCTCGGCCACAAGATTTCATCCAAGGGAATTGAAGTAGACAAAGCCAAGGTGGACGTGATCGAGAGATTACCCCCACCAAGTTCGGTTAAAGGAATTCAAAGTTTTCTCGTACATGCAGGTTTTTACAGGAGGTTCATTCATAATTTTTCTAAAATCACTAAACCCTTGTGTAATCTGCTTGAACAGGACAAAGTCTTCGATTTGGATGATTCTTGCACTCAAGCATTCAAAACCCTAAAGAAAAAGCTTGCCTCGACACCCATTGTCGTTCCACCAGATTGGACGCTACCTTTTGAGCTCATGTGTGATGCAAGTGATTTCGCGGTAGGAGTAATCCTAGGCCAACGCACAGGTAAGACCTTCCATGTGATATACTACGCTAGTAAAACGCTTAATGATGCTCAAGTGAATTACACAACAACGGAGAAAGAGTTACTAGCGGAGGACACGGATCATTCGGCAATCAAATACTTATTTGCTAAAAAGGATGCTAAACCTCGTTTGATTCGTTGGATATTACTTTTACAAGAATTTGATATTGAAATTAAGGACAGGAAAGGAACAAAAAATCAAGTGGCCGATCACTTATCACGTTTGGAACGCAATAGGGAGGAGGACACGGATCTAGAGATATGCGATGCATTCCCGGATGAACAAATTTTAGTTACCTCGGCAACCCTCGACGCCTCGGCAACCCACGACGCCTTGGCAACCATGGATGCACACGCCTCGGCAACTCTCAACGCCACATCAGTCTTTGACGTGCACGCCTCGGCAATCTTGGGAGCAGTCGCCACGGCAGCACATGCCTCGGCAATACCCTAGTACGCGGATTTAGTTAATTTCCTTGTTTGTGGTATTTTACCTTATGGCATTACTCACCAAGGGAAGAAGCGGTTCCGCCATAATGCTAAGCATTGCTTTTGGGACGAGCCTCTTTTGTTTAAACAATGTGCAGATCAGGTTATACGCCGATGTGTCCCTGAAGAAGAGCAACAGAATGTACTCCGACAATGCCATTCTTCACCCTATGGAGGACATTTTGGAAGAACTCGTACTGCAACCAAAGTTTTGCAATCCGGTTTGTATTGGCCAACATTGTACAAAGATGCCCAAGACTTTTACAAGCAATGTGATCGTTGCCAGAGGACGGGCAATATCTCTAGACGACATGAGATGCCGCTCCAGAACATCATCGAGGTGGAACTGTTCGATGTGTGGGGGATCGATGTTATGGGACCTTTCCCATCTTCATTCGGCAACCTCTACATCTTACTTGCCGTCGACTACGTGTCTAAATGGGTTGAGGCAGCTGCAGTTCCCAACAACGATTCCAAGACTGTGCAACGATTCCTGTAGAAAAGCATATTTACACGGTTTGGGATGCCGAGAGCAATTATCAGTGACGAAGGCAAGCATTTTGACAATGTACTAATTGCCAAGATGTTGCAACGCTCGCATATCACACAAGATCGCCACGGCATATCACCCACAAACCAACGGGCAAGCAGAAATTTCCAACCGGGAGTTGAAGGGAATACTCGAGAAAGTTGTAAATCCTCTAGGAAGGATTGGTCATTAAGACTAGATGACGACTTTGGGCATATCGCACTGCATTCAAAAAACACCCTTAGGTATGTCCCTTTCCGACTTGTCTATGGTAAAACATGTCATCTACCAGTGGAAATCGAGCACAAGGCGTACTGGGCAATCAAGACTGTGAATATGGATTGGGAAAGTGCCGGACAAAAGCGTTTGATGGATCTCAATGAGATAGAAGAATTCCGTGCACTCGCCTATAACAATGCACGAATCTACAAGGAGAAAACAAAGCGATGGCATGACAAGAAACTATTGCCACGACAATTCACGCCAGGGCAACTAGTTCTCCTATTCAATTCTCGGCTAAAACTTTTCCCGGGAAAGCTGAAATCAAGATGGTCGGGACCATTCGAAGTCATCAAACCATTCTCCCATGGTGCCGTGATAATGAAGTCCATCTCTGACAACCATGAATTCAAAGTTAATGGACAAAGATTGAAGCACTACAATGGTGCCCATGTGGAACGTAACAAGGAAGTGGTCAACTTAGGAGATGCATGAGCATGCTCTCCCTTTTGATATTTTTATTTTTATTTATTTATTTTTATTTTTTGATTAATTAGTTATTTTTATATTTTTGTCGATTTTTTTTATTTTTTTATTTTTTTTCGATTATTAGTAGTTTTTAGGATAGATTTTATTTATTTATTTAAGTTTAAGAATCCTATTACACATCTTTATTTATTTTCTCTATTAGTTTATATTTAATTTTAATCCTTATTTGATTTGTCTTTGAATTGTAGGAAAAAAAGTTCAAGATAAAGAAGGAATTCTAAACTAAGTAGGAAAACATCTTCAACAAGGAAACTAAAGGGCTGAATCTAAGGCTTATATAAAGCCTCCAATTCATCCTAACCAAAACCCCTTGTCGACAACTTCTACCAAACCCTAAACCCTTTTTCGTTTTCCCCTAATCCCACCCACCTATCTTTTCTATAAAACCCATCACCCTTAACCTATTCCTACTTTCTATCTTGCAACTTTTTAGTTTCTTTTCTTTTCTTTTCTTTGTTTTTACTCACAACCAAGATCATCCATGGCATCCAAGATTAAACTTTTAGTTCATCCAAGTTCCTCCAAAGAACCAAGATACAAGAAGTTTGTTACACCGGTGGTTCAAGAAAGATTTCGATCCAAGTTTGAAAGCTGGAAGATTCATGAAGAACAAGGATTTGAATACTCGAACTCTCATCAAGATTTCGGCCTTGAACCATTCATCTTCAAGAGGATTTCACATCAAAAGTGGCAAATCTTTTGCCATCAACCGGAACCGGGTAACATCTCATGGGTAAGAGAATTCTATGCTCACTCACCTAACCCGGATAATCCTTATGTTTTTGTTCGTGACAAGGCCATACTTATAAGTCCCGAAAGCATCAACACCTTTTACGGACTTTACATTGAGAAGGACGAGCATCAAGCCTTCGTTGACCAAATCAATCCCAAGCAACTTGACAAGGTGCTTCAAGAACTCACTCAACCGGGAACTCATTGGAACGACGGTAAATACAAGGGCACGGTAAATCGCCTTCGGCTTAAACCCGAGGCAAAACTATGGAATAAGTTTGTTAAAACTTCTTTAATGCCCACCAAACACAATACTACCGTTGATATACCACGTCTTTTGCTCATACATTCTATTTTGCATAATCGCATCATTAACATTGGAAAAATTATTTGTGATGAGATTTTTGTATGCAGTTCAAAAGATAAGGGTTCTCTATTCTTCCCTTGCTTAATTTCTAATCTTTGCAAGGAGATGCATGTCCCGAGTGAGTCCACCGATGAAAAGGCCCTACCCAAGTCTGGTTGGAATCAAGCACTAATCCGAAAGCTAATGGGAGAGGCACCGGGAGATTCTTCAAGGCCTCCAATTGCCACGGCAACTCCTGCCGCCGCAGCAATCTCTAATGCCCAAGCACCTAACGCCAGGGCAACTCGGCCACCAACCCCGGGACACTTTGAAGCACTTTTGCACCCATTGGCAAGCCACCTAAGGCAAATTGAAGACCGGCAACTAATGTTCATGCAGTACATGAAGGAGCACAACAATGCCATCACCCAAGTCATCCTAGAGAAGTACCCGGACAATCACGTGCCGTTCCTAATCTTCCCCGCCGAGATCCTTGCCCCGGCAACCAATGAAGCAGACGCCATGGCAACCTCAACAGATGATGCCAAGGCAACCTACTTCGTGCATGCACAAGCTGACGCCACGGCAATCAACCCTGAAGATGCCACGACAACCAAAGCTAAAGACATCCCGACAACCACTGCAAAAGCCAAAGGTAAAGCACCTATGCCCGAATCAACTCCTACGGAATCATTTTCTAATTTTTTAGATTCGGACGAGTCCTCCATTGAACCAACAAAGACCGCACCAATTGAATCCTCCAAGCGAAAAACCATTGACATTGATGAAGAGGACGATGAGGACAACCCCGTACGATGATCGATTCCACCACCGGCAACAAGAAAACAACCATCGCGTTCAAGCAAGAGAATCAAGACACCGACTAGAAGGAAACTAATCATCTACGATGATAAACTCTCGGAGTAAGTCCTTGTATGCATTTTTATTTTTATTTTTCTCATTATTTTATGCATGCATTGAGGACAATGCCTCACTCGAGTTTGGGGGGGATTGTTATTAGTAGTTACCATGTTTAGTTATATTCATCTTAAGGATACATAAATTGCTTGCCATGCCTTTAATTGGAACAAGAATTGCTTAGATTTGATGAATATCCGATGATGACTTTGCCAATGCACTTAATTGATAGAATTTTTATTCTAGGATAACCATGGAAAAACTTAGAATTTTACTATGATGCTAAATTTGATGAAACACTGTTGTGGTTTGATTGATTTAAGGAATTCTAAGTGAACTTAGGTTAATAATTAACAAATTGGGGGATTAAAATAAAAATTGGATGAATGCTAGAGGTGCCTGAAATTGGCTCTAGCATGTGCTAAAAAAATTGATCACTAGAGGTGCCCGAAACTGGCTCTAGGATGTGTTAAAAAAAATTTAACTAGAGGTGCCCGAAACCGGCTCTAGTCGATTAAATTAACTTAAGAAAACTAAAAACAAAACACTAGAGGTGCCCAAAACTGGCTCTAGTTAAAACATGTTAAAAAGAACCCAATGAAGTAATTTAAAAACCTCTTGTTTGCATAGAATCCGAAAAATTAACTTGCACACAACACTGCACACACTCACAACATTATAGTCTGATTCCGAGTAATTCCCAAGTTTTCTGAAAAAATAAAAAGCCAATCATACTTTGTGCCCCGGTTCAGAGAATTGAAATCAATTTCAAAGCTAAGTTTGTGAAAATTGAAGTCTTGGCAGGTAATTGTGAGTTTGCATTGCTTGAGGACAAGCAATAGTTCGAGTTTGGGGGTGTGATAAGTGTTCAAAAGTACTATTTTTCTTATCCTTTTTACTTATATTATTATTAGACTTAGGCTCATATTAGTTGCATAGTTAGCCATTCATGCATTAATCCATGTTTCCTTCCATCGTTGAGCTTGATTACATAACTTGGTAGTTTTTGTGGAAAAGATGCTGCTTTGGTGTGCTTTGTGTGTGTATGTGCAGGATCACTTGCCAAAGCAATGCCGAGCTAGTTGTCAGGGCAATGCATGAAGGAGACGCCGAGCTAGTTGCCAGGGCAATGCATGAAGGAGACGTCGAGCCAGTTGCCATGGCAATTGTCGACAAGAGCAAAGGTGATATGGTAGTCGAAATTGATGACTAAACAAGCCCAAGATGATGTGGAGCAAAGCCCAAACCCAAAGGAATTTGATTTCCATGCAGAGATTAAAGAAGAATTAAATTCCAAGAAGATAGGAGAAGTTCTAGTAGGAATACAATTATAATAAAGAATTATATTCTTTAAAGATAATTTAATTCCAACTTAAACTCCTCCTCAAAGAAGGACTTTGGTCTAGCCCTATAAATAGCAAGGAGATTTCGACAATCCATAAAGAGAGCAAGAGGGAAATTTCGACAAGTCAAAGTAGGGCAAGAGGAGAGAATTTTCGACAAGCATCAAGGGCAAGGAGGATTTCGACAAGCCTCCTTCTTCATCCTTTTCTTTCTTGTTCGATTGGGTTCATGCTAGGGATTGTTTATCTTGTGTTTCTTTGGAACCTAGCCATGAACTAAATCTATTTGGCTATGGTTATTGTGTTTTGTGGTTGTGAGAAACTATTGGTTTTTGTTTAGGTAATAAGAGTTTGCACTTTTCTATTTCAAGGTTTATTCATTCTTGGTTCTTATTCTTGTTTGCGAGTGAATCGGGAGAGGATCTCGTGATTTCATCTATTTATCTAATATCGGGAGAGTTAGATTCAAGAAACGAATAAATATGATCTTTATTCAATCTATTGATGGTGAAGATTAATCCGGCTTAGGAATAAGTTAAGGATTTCAACGGCTAAGAGGAGCGCAAGATTGGTTGTTGTTCACCCTTGATTCACGCATGGATGTATTATCAAGGCATGCACAAGTAGCTAGAGTTTCGACTTAGGGATAAGAAGAAACCATTGAAGAACGCTCTGCCGAACCTTGAAGGTTGCTGCCCAGAAGCCCAAGTAGTTGCCCAACTAGTTGCCCAGACAACCATCGATTAGTTGCCAAGGCAACCCCGTTGTGCAAGTTGCCACGGCAACTGAGTTGCTCGTGCACTCTTTTACCAAAACAATCCAATCGGCTATCACACCTTAACTCACGATAACCTTGGCCTATCTCTCTCTCTCATTTGAATTCATCTTTTCTTTTACTTTATTGCTTTCTAGATTAGTCATTAGTTAAACTCCTATAATCCTTTACTTGTGTTTTTACTTTTTACAGTGCAAGAGACTAGATCCTTGAAGTGGCACCAATCCCTGTGGAGACGATATGTTTTATACTATAACTTGCGACGTGTATACTTGCACATTTGCGTAGCACTTATTACGTGCAATAGTAACCGAAATAAAGATTTTTTCAAAATTCAAGAATGATTATCCAATTATTGAGGAAGCATTATTTAAGGTCCAATGTGTTAAAATATAGCCACATATTTGGGAGATTTATAGGTCATCAAAAGTTAAACTGAAATTAACCATGTCAAAGTGGAAGTTATTCAGAATTTTTTCCTTACAAAAAAAAAGAAAAAAGCAAAAAAAAAAGAAGGCAAAAAAACAAAAAAGAAATCAAAGAAAAGAAAAGAAATCAAAGCAAAGAAAAGAAAAAAAGAGAAGAAAAAACAAAAAGAACAAAAAAGGAAGAAGCCCGGAAAGGTTGAATTATCCATTGTGATAGACAGACAAAATGTGATCTAATGTTCGTGTTGCTGACAAAGATTGATCCAGGAGTATGGGATGAAGAATGCCAAAAAAACCTTAGAAAAATTGAGAAACATTTATCAAAGTGCACAATTCTGATAGCACCAGATCTAGATTGGCCGGTCTATGAAAACTCAATGGGGTGCACTAGGCCAACATGATGAAACAAGAAGGAAAGAGCCATTCATTATATGAGCAAAGATTCACCAATTACAAAATGCGGTACCCACCAATTTAAAAGCTTTGTTGTTCTTTGGTATGGGTAGCTTGAAGGCTTAGACAAGATATGTCGTATCATTTCATTATCTGATCTCAAGAATGAATCATTTGAAATTCTTGATGGAAACACTAGTGTTGACTAGAGAATGGCTCGTTGGCAGATGTTATTATCAGAGTTTAATATTACCAGAAAGCAATGATGGGTTTTGTGGTGAGACGTGCTTCAGATTATCATTAGTCCTTAACTTTAATCTCCAAAATGAGAATTCAATGTGCATAACAGAAGGTAAAAGGAAATAAACTCCTGCAAGATTATGTTTGAGAGAGCATTCGATGCCTTTTGCTGTATAAGGTAGACTTATCCAAAGTCTCCGATAGACGCCATGTTATCCTGGTTGTGATTGGTCATTTTACCAAGTTGACAGAAGCTGCTTCCTATGTCGATATTACGAGAGTAACAGCTTGCAAGATGCTAAAGAGAGATTATTTTTTGATATGGTTTGCTAGAGATTCGCCATTGATAGTGCCTCTAATTTGAACAACAAGATAATATCAGAAGTTGTGAGCCATTCAGGATAGAACACCACAATTTTGCAATTTATTGCTCAAGGGTGAATGAGGTAGTAGAGTCGGCAAACATGAACATCAAAAAGATTGTTTCAAAGACTTGCAAGACTGACATAAGGAACTACCATTAGCTTGTATGCATATCAATCCACAATGTGCATTTCAACAGGGGCAACACTGTATTCTTTGATCTATGGGATGAAAACAGTATTATCAATTGAAGTTCAGATTTCCATTGCTGGGTATTGACAGATGAGAGATTGGACGATGCAAAATAAGTATAAGCTCGATAAGGTCAGTTGAATCTCATTGAGGATAGGAGGCTAAAAGTAATTTGCCATGGTTAGATGTACCAAGAAAGAATGATGAGAGCACACAACAATGTAAGTTCGTCTAAAAAAATCTAAGAAGTGTTGGGAAACGCCAGTACACCCCATGGTGCAGCAGAAAAATTATCCGACGTAATCCACTAGTGATCCATGTACAAAGGATGAATTCAGGGTGATGAAGGATGAAAACATTACCTTAAGTAATCTGGAATTTCGCAGTGAGTATAGGAGAATCCAAATCAAATCCTAGTCGTCACAGCAGCGTTCTGACCTCTACGCGGTTCACCGAATAAAACGAATGATTTTTCTCTTCTCTAACTATTAGAGAGGATTTTCGAAAAAACATATCCTGGCTGCTAGACTTTATGCTTTTATATAGCATTTAGAAACCTAATTCTAATTAAATTCGGATTCTTTAAATATACAATATATTTAACCAAATATAATTAAATATGTAGAATCTGATTTTACTTTAATTAGGTTTCTTTTAGATATATATATTAATAGTATTTGATAATTACAATAACTTATCAAATATTAACATATATAAAAACGAAATTATTCATAATTACAATAATTATAATAATTTTGGTTTCTCACTAATTACGTGTACAACAAGTTTGTACACATGTTATCTAGTCGATATTTGTTTGTTTCAATCATAGCGTGTGACCCTTGTAGGTTCATGTGACGTTAGTAGTAATATCCAGAACAATTCTAATATTACAAGCAATGAGTGGCATCTTGCAATACATCATTGCTACCTAAGTTACATGAAATCGTGGTTCGATTTAACCTTTTTTCGTGATTAACTTCTTTTATGTATTTCATCATTTTTTCCTCATATCTAGATCAGACACAAGTCATGGATTAGTCACACTTGTATAGTCCATCTAATGTTTCTTGATATCTTGAGTAGACTATTATAAACGAATAACTATGATAACCCATATCAATTTATTAGAGCATTACCATGCATTTTCTAGTCTCACGCAATCAAGTGGCCTGTGATATTACTCATATTATGTAGGAGGGACAAATTCTATCTTGATCAACCATATTTCGCTACATGGATTGTGACATATCCAATATCAGTCTTTATAGTGTAGTCGGTTACGACACACGTTTGGCCGTATCAAAATATGTCACTCAAGATGTTGAAATAATAATGATCTCAAGTTTGAGGATCATACATGTAGTTAGCCATAAGCAAAGTTGTGACTATCACATAATAATCCAAGAAACATGTTCATAGCAGGCCAGTCCAGTATTTCGTTCCCTAACACATACTTATGTATTGATTTTGACATTTCCATGTCAATGACAACACTTTGTCATCAATCAACTACATATTAGTCTTAATGCATTATTGTTGTCCAAGGCCACAATAATTCTTGACTAAGGACATTCAAGAAACATGTATCTAATACCAATTACTCATGTATCTAATAAACAAGATAAAATAAGTATGTATTTTACAACCATCTTATAATTGGTCTTTGGGCATACTCCAACAATCTCCCACTGGAACTAAGACCAATTACTCATGTATCTAATACCAAGTGACTTAGTGTGACGCTCACGCTTCTACTGTGTCGGAGGCTTTGTCAGTGGATCGGCGCTATTTTTATCCGTTGGTACTCTGCGTATTTCTACACCCCCTTGATCAATGATTTAACGAATAAGATGGTAACACCTAAGTATGTGTTTGGATCGTTGGTGAGATCTGGGTTCTTTTGCTTGTGTGATGGATCCGTTGTTGTCACAACGTAGATCTATAGCATTTGATATGCTAGGCACGACCCCTAGTTCAAATATGAACTTTTTGATCCAAACAGACTCTTTTGTAGCATCACTTGCTGCAATATACTCAGATTCTGTCGTAGAATCTGCTACTGTATCTTACTTTGAACTTTTCCAGCTTACAACACCTCCATTAAGGCAAAATAAAAAACCCGATTGCGATCGAGAATCATCCTTATCAGTTTGAAAGCTTGCTTCAATTATAACCTTTTATACTTAGTTTCTCCTCACCTTCATACATAAGGAATGTATCCTTAGTTCTTCTTAAGTACTTAAGAATGGTTTTGACTGCAACCCAATGACCTTCACCGAGATCTACTTGGTATCGACTTGTCATACTTAGTGCATATGATACATCTGGACGTGTACATAGCATGGTATACATGATAGATCTAATAGCCAAAGCATATGGTATCTTACTCATACTTTCTCGCTCTTGAGGCGTTGAAGGACACATTTCCTTTGAGAGCGAAATGCCATGTCTCATAAGTAAGAATCCTCTTTTAGATTCTTCCATACTGAATCTTTTCAGTACTTTGCCTATGTATGTATTTTGACTTAGTCCTAGGAATCGTCTTGATCTATCTCTATAGATTTTGACTCCTAATATGTAGGTTGCTTCACCCAATTCTTTCATAGAAAAATGTTTTCCTAACCAAGTCTTTACAGACTGTAAAGTAGGTATGTCATTTCATATTATTGTTGGGTCATACTGGTACACCCCATGGCGTTACGGAAAAATTATCCGGCGATTACCACCAGAGATCCATGTACGAGGAACAAATTAGGGTGAGTAAGGGTGAAGAATTACCTATTTAAAATATGGAATTCTGAATTTGGAGGAGATAGATATCCATTCATGATTTTATGATGTCGATTCCTAAGCTGCAACAATAACGCTCTGACCTCTACGTAGTTCACCCAATTGAAACGAGCATATAAAACTCTCTAAACTATTTAAAGGGTTTTTCCAAAAGCATTAATGATTGCTAGAACTCTCATGCCTTTATATACCCTTTGAAATCCTAATTCAACTCATATTAGGATTTCAATATATATATATATATTATCCTAATTTAAATTTAATTAGGATTTCAATATATATATATATTAAACATATATAATCTCAATTCAACTTAATTAGGATTTCAATATATATATTAAATGTATAATCCCAACTCAACTTTAATTAGGATTTCAATATATATATATATACTAATATATATAATCTCAATTTAACTAAATTAGGATTTCAATATATATTAATATATATAATCCCAATTCAACTAATTAGGATTTTAATATATATATATTAATATATATATATAATCTCAATTAAACTTTAATTGGGATTTCAATATATATATTAATTTAAATCGAATTATATTATTTATATATATTAAAAGACTCATAATTACAATAATTATTTTCTTTTAATATTTATCCAATAGTTAAATTATAAATATATCAAATATATATTAATTTAACTAAATTCGTGTACAAAAAATTTGTACATATATAATTCGTTTAATATATGCTCATTTCAACCGTGGGTGTGACACTGTAGGTTCATGTAACATTAGCAGTAAATATTACAACATGTGTAATATTACAAACAATGAGTGACATCTAGCAATGCCTCATTGTCACCTAAGTTACAAGAAATCATGATTTGACATAACTTTTTCCCGATTAACTCTTTTTCATGTATTACATCCTTTTGTCCTTTATATCTAGATTAGACACAAGTCATGGCACATTTGTATAGTCCATCTAATATTTCTTGATATCTTGAGTAGACTATTATAAATGAATAACTATGATATCTCATATCAACTTATTCGAGCATGACCATGCATTTCTAGTCTCACTCAATCAAGTGGCCTATGATATTACTCTTATTATGTACGAGGGATAAATCCTATCTTGATAAACCATATCCCACTACATAGATTGTGATATATCCAATATCATTCTTTATAGAGTAGTCAGTTATGACACATTTGAGTGTATCAAAATATGTCACCCACGATGTTGAAATAATGATGATCTCAAGTATGAGGATCATACATGTAGTTATCACTATGAGTAATGTTGTGACTGTCACATAATAATTCAAGAAACATACTCATAGCGGGTCAGTCCAGTATGTCGTTCTCTAACACATACTTATGTATTGATTTTGACATCTCCATGTCAATTACAATACTTTGTCATCAATCAACTACATATTAGTCTTAAAGCATTGTTGTTGTCCATTCCCACAATAATACTCAACTAAGAACATTTAAGAATAATCATATTATTCTAAGGACTTTATTATAATTTAGTTTATTTATGCACGTAGAATTGTAACTTGATACCTAAATCGATTTTATAGGAAACTAGGAATCAGGAAGGCAAGCCCTACAACAATTATGCTATAGCTAGCCGACAGATCCTATGTGCATCCAGAGGGAAAAATCGAAGATATACTGGTAAAAGTTGATAAATTTATTTTTCACGTTGATTTATTGTTTTGGATTGTGAAGCAGATGAACACGCACCTATCATTCTTGGGAGACCCTTCCTAGCAACAGGGAGAACCTTGATCGATGTTGAAAAGGGAGAACTCACAATGAGGGTGAATGACCATCAAGTTAAACTGAATGTGTTCCAAACAATAAGGCATGCCAATGATCCAGAAGAATGCCAACTTCTTCACGTTAGAGTAATGCCAACTTCTTCACGTTAGAGTTTGACTTCGATGAGGAGATTAGTTGCCTCGGCAACTACATTACCGATCTAGAGTAACCTGAATAGTATGAAGAACCGATCGATGAGGAACAACGAGAAGAGGCGAATTGGTTATTCAATCGACTAGGTACATACTTTGAGCCACTGGATTACTCAGGCAAGGAAGGTAAACTCGAAAAGCCCTCCACTGAACAATCACCGATTCTTGAGTTAAAACAATTGCTAGGGCAACTAAAATATGCTTACTTGGGATCCGATAATACATTGCCTATAATTATTTCCTCTAAGTTACAGTCTGAGCAGGAAAAAAATCTAATTAACATGTTGATGCTACACAAGAAGACGTTAGTGTAGACAATTGCCGACTTGAAGGGAATTAGTCCGGCTATGTGCATGCACAAGATTTTGTTAGAGGATGATCACAAACCTTCGATTGAGGCCAAGAGAATACTGAATCATGCCATGAAAGGGATTGTAATGAAAGAAATCATCAAGTGGCTTGACGCTGGCATCATATACCCTATCTTTGATAGTATATGGGTAAGTCCGGTACAATGTGTACTGAAAAGAGGAGGTATAACGGTGGTAAGTAATGAAAACAATGAACCCATTCCAACCAGGACTGTGACCGGTTGGAGGGTTTGTATGGATTAACGAAAGTTAAACAAAGCCACTAGGAAAGATCACTTCCCATTACCCTTTATTGATCAAATGCTTGACCGTCTTGCAAGTAAACCCTTTTATTGTTTTCTTGATGGTTATTCAGGTTACAATCAAATTGCCATAGCACCAGAAGATCAAGAAAAAACAACCTTCACATGCCCATACGATACTTATGCCTTTCGAAGGATATCGTTCGAATTATGCAATGCCCCATCAACCTTCCAAAGATGCATGATGGCACTCTTTTCAAACATGGCTGAAGACTTCCGTGAAATCTTCATGGACAATTTTTCTGTATTTGGTAACGACTTCGACATTTGCCTCGGCAATTTGGAGAAGGTGTTGGCAAAATGTGGAGAATTCGATTTAGTCCTTAATTGGGAGAAGTGCCATTTTATGGTAGATGAAGGAATCGTGCTCGGCCACAAGATTTCATCAAAGGGTATCAAAGTAGACAAAGCCAAGGTGGACGTGATCGAGAGATTAGCCCCACCAAGTTCGATCAAAGGAATCCTAAGCTTTCTTGGACATGCAGGTTTTTACAGGAGGTTCATTCATAATTTTCTAAGATTACTAAACCCTTGTGCAATTTGCTTGAACATGATAAAGTCTTCAATTTTGATGATTCTTGCGCCCAAGCATTCAAAACCCTAAAGAAAAAACTTACCTTGGCACCCATTTTCGTTCACCCGATTGGACGCTACCTTTTGAGCTCATGTGTGATGCGAGTGATTTCGCGGTAGGAGCAGTCCTAGGCCAACGCACAGGTAAGATTTTTCATGTGATATACTACGCTAGTAAAACTCTTAATAGCGCTCAAGTGAATTATACAACAACGGAGAAAGAGTTACTAGCCGTAGTTTTTGTATTTGACAAATTTCGGTCCTATTTGATTGGTACAAAGGTAATTGTCCATACGAACCATTCGAAAATTAAGTATCTATATTCTAAAAAGGATGCCAAACCTCTTTTGATTCGTTGGATGTTGCTTTTACAAGAGTTTTACAATGAAATTAAGGAAATGAAAGGAACAGAGAATCAAGTTGTTGATCACTTGTCACGCTTAGAACTTAATAGGGAGGAGGACGCGGATTTAGAGATATGCGATGCATTCCCAGATGTTAAACTATTAGTTGCCTCGGTAACCCTTGATGCCTCGGCAACTTCAGACGCGCACGCCTCGGCAACTCCAGACGCGCATGCCTCAGCAACTCCAGACGTGCATGCCTCGGCAACCACGAAAGCAGTTGCCACGACAACACATGCCCCAACAACCATGGAAGCAGTTGCCACGGCAACACATGCCTTGACAACCACGGATGCCTCGGCAATACCCTGGTACGCTGATTTAGTTAATTTCCTTGTTTGTGGTATTTTACCTTATGGCCTTACTCACCAAGGGAAGAAGCGGTTCCACCATGATGCTAAGCATTATTTCTGGGACGTGCCTCTGTTGTTTAAACAATGTGCAGATCAGGTTATATGCCGATGTGTCCCTGAAGAGGAGCAGTAGAATGTATTCCGGCAATGCCATTCTTCACCCTGTGGAGGACATTTTGGAGGAACACGTAACGCGGCCAAAGTTTTACAATCCGGTTTGTATTGGCCAACACTGTACAAAGATGCCCAAGATTTTTACAAGCAATGTCATCGTTGCCAGAGAACGGGCAATATCTCTAGACGACATAAGATGCCGCTCCAAAACATCCTTGAGGTGGAATTATTCGATGTATGGGGGATCGATTTTATGGGACCTTTCCCATCTTCATTCGGAAACCTCTACATTATACTTGTCTTCGACTACATGTCTAAATGGGTTGAGGTAGCTGCAGTTCCCGCCAACAATTCCAAGTCCGTGCAACGATTCTTGCAAAAAAATATATTTACACAGTTTGGGATGCTGAGAGCAATTATCAGTGATGAAGGCAAGCACTTTGACAATAGACTTAATGCCAAGATGTTTCAACGCTTGGGCGTGTCACACAAAATTGCCACGGCATATCATCCACAAACTAATGGGCAACTGGAAATTTCTAACCGAGAATTGAAGAATATCCTCGAGAAGTTTGTCAATCATTCCCAAAATGATTGGTCTACAAGACTAGACGAAATTCTTTGGGCTTATCGAACTATATTCAAAATACCCCTGGGAATGTCCCCGTTTCGCCTTGTCTATGGGAAAACTTGTCACTTACCGGTGGAAATCGAACACAAGGCATATTGGGCAATCAAGACCGTGAATATGGATTGGGAGAGTGCCGGACAAAAGCGTTTACTAGATCTCAACGAGATAGAAGAATTTCGTGCACTCGCCTATGACAATGCACGAATCTACAAGGAGAAAACAAAGCAATGGCATGAAAAGAAACTATTGCCGCGGCAATTCACGCCAGGGCAACTAGTTCCTCTATTCAATTATCGGCTGAAACTTTTCTTGGGAAAACTAAAATCAAGATGGTCAGGACCATTCGAAGTTGTCAAACCATTCTCCCATGGGGCCATGATAATCAAGTCCATCACTGACGAACATGAATTCAAAGTTAACGGACAAAGATTAAAGCACTATAACGGTGCCCATGTGGAACGTAACAAAGAAGTGGTCACCTTAGGAGATGCATGATCATGCTCTCATTTCGATATTTTTATTTTTATTTTTTTCGAACTTATTATTTTGGTTTTTATATTTATTTTTTTTAAATTTCTGCTATTCTTAGATTATATTTATTTATTTTTTTAGGTTGGACTACATCTCTCTTTCATATTTATCTAATTGTTTTTGAATTTTAGGTTTAAGAATTTCTTTGCAGGTCTTTATTTATTTTCTTTTATTTATTAGTTTATCTTTAATTGTAATCCTTATTTTAATTGTTTTTGAACTATAGGAAAAGAGTTCAAGATAAAGATGAATTGGATTCAAGAAGGAAGTTTCTTCAACAAGGAAAGTAATGGGCTAAATCTAAGGCTTATATTAAGCCTCCAATTTACCCTAATCCACCTACATAGCCGGCCAAACCCTTCCCCTTCCCCAAATCTCTTTTGCCGCCCCTTCTCCCAATTAAAACCCTTGCTTTCTTTCTTTCCAATCAATCCCACCCACCATATTTACTACCTATCTTTTCTATTTAACCCATCACCTTTAACTTCCAAGAAACCTATTCCTACTTTTCACCTTGCAACTCTTTAGTTTCTTTTGTTTTCTTTTCTTTTTTTCTACCCAACTCACAACCAAGATCATCCATGGCAACAAAACTCAAGTTTTTGGTGCATCCAAGTTCTTCCAAAGAACCAAGCTACAAGAAATTTGCTACACCGACGGTTCAAGAACGATTTCACTCCAAGTTTGAAAGCCGGAAGATTTGCGAAGAACAAGGCTTCGAATACTCAAACTCTCATCAAGATTTCGGCCTTGAGCCTTTCATCTTCGAAAAGATTGCACACCAAAAGTGGTAAATCTTTTGCCATCAACATTAACCGGGCAACATCTCATGGGTAAGAGAATCCCATGCTCACTCGCCTAACCTGTATAATCCTTATGTTTTTGTTCGCGACAAGGCTATCCTCATAAGCCCCGAAAGCATCAACGCCTTTTACGGGCTCAAGTTGAGAAGGACGAGCATCAAGCCTTTGTTGATCAACTCACGCCCAAGCAACTCGACAAGGTGCTTCAAGAACTCGCTATATCGGGAACTCATTGGAACGACGATAAATATAAGGGCACAGTAAACTGCCTTCGGCTGAAACCCGAGGCAAAATTATGGAATAAGTTTGTTAAAACTTCTTTAATGCCCACAACACACAACACCACCATCGATACACCTTGCCTTTTGCTCATACATTCTATCTTGCATAATCGCATCATTAACATTGGAAAATTATTTGTGATGAGATTTTCGTATGTAGCATAAAGGACAAGGGTTCTCTTTTCTTCCCTTGCTTAATCTCCAATCTTTGCAAGGAGATGCATGTCCCAAGTGAGTCAACTGATGAAAAGGCCCTACCAAAGTCCGGTTGGAATCGAGCACAAATCTGAAAGTTAATGGGAGAGGCACCGGTAACATCCCCAACGCCTACAGTTGCCGCGACAACTCCTGCTGCCCGGGCAACACGACCAGCAACCCCAAGACAACTTGAAGAACTCTTACAAACGTTGGTGAACCGTCTTAAGCAAATTGAAGACCGCCAACTAATGTTCATGCGGTACATGAAGGACCACAACAATGCCATCACCTAAGTCATCCTGAAAAAGTACCCGGACAGTCGAGTACCATTCCCTATATTTTCTGCCGACATTCTTGCCACGTCAACCAAAGAAGCAGTTGTTAGGGCAACTGCAACAGATGATGTCGCGGCAACCTACACAGCGCCTGCCCCAGCAGTTGCCACGACAACCAACACTGAAGATGTCGCGGCAACCAAAACTAAAGATGCCCCGGCACTGCAAAAGAGAAAGGTAAAACACCTATGCCCGAATCAACTCGTACTGAATCATTGTCCGATTTTTCAGATTAGGACGAGTCCTCCATTGCACCAACGAAGACCACACTAGTCGAATCCTCCAAGCCCAAGCAAAAAGCCAATGAGATTGAGGAAGAGGATGATAAGGATGTTGAGGACACCCCCGTACGAGGATCGATTCCACCATCGGCAACAAGGAAGCAACCATCGCGTTCAAGCAAAAGAATCAAGACACCGGCCAAAAGGAAACTAATCATCCACGACGATTAACTCTCAGAGTAAGTCCTCGTTTGTATTTTAATTTTCTTTATTTTTATTTTATTTTATTTTTCTTTGTTACATTCATTGAGGACAATGCCTCACTCGAGTTTGGGGGGATTGTTACTAGTTAGTTGTCATGTTTAGTTGCATTCATCTTATGTATTGCATATAGGATACATAAATTGCTTTCCATGCCTTTAGTTGGAACAAGAGTTGCCTAGATTTGATGAATATTCGATGATGACATTGCCAATGTACTTTTGATAGAACTTATTATTCTAGGATAATCGTGGAAACACTTAGAATCCTACTATGATGCTAAACTTGATGAAACATTATTGTGGCTTGATTGATTTAAGGAATTCTAGCGAACTTAGGTTGATAGTTAAAAAATTAGGGGATTAAAATAAAAATTGGATGACTGCTAGAGGTGCCCAAAACTGGCTCTAGTATGTGCTAAAAATTTATCGCTAGAGGTGCCCGAAATCAGCTCTAGTCGAATAAAAGAAAAACTTAAGAAAACTAAAAACTAAACACTAGAGGTGTCTGAAATCGGCTCTAGTTAAAGTATCTTAAAAGAACCCAAGGAAGTAATTTGAAAACCTCTTGTTCACATAGAATCCAAAAAATCAACTTGCACACAACTCCGCACACACTCACAAGCATTATAGTTTGATTCAGAGCAATTCTTAAGTTGTCCGGAAAATGCAAAGTCGATCATACTTTGTGCCACGGTTCTAAGGATTGAAATCAAGTTCAAAGCTAAGTTTGTGAAAATTGAAGTCTTGGCGGGTAATTATTAGTTTGCATTGCTTGAGGACAAGCAATAGTTCGAGTTTGGGGGTGTGTTAAATGTCTAAAAGTACTATTTTATTCCCCTTTTTACCCATATTATTGCTAGACTTAGGTTCATATTAGTTGCATTATTAGCCATTCATGCATGTTTCCATTGTTTCCTTGGTGGACAAGCTTGATTTCATATTTTGCTTAATTTCGTGGAAAAATGGTGCTACCGGTAGTTGTTTTTGTGTGTGCAGAATTAGTTGCCCAAGCAAGGCTGGAACTAGTTGCCAGGGCAATGCAAGAAGGAGATGCCGACGCAGTTGCCAAGGTAGTGCATGAAGGATATGACGAGCTATTTGCCAAGGCAATTATCGACAAGAATGGATAAGATGATGTGGCAGCCGAAATTGATGTCTGGATATGCCCAACAGGGAGAGATCAAAGAGAGATTAAATCCCAAGTAGATAGGAGAAGATCTAGAAGGAATTTAAATATAATAAAGAATTATATTCTTTTAAAGTATTTAATTCCAACTTAACTTCATCCTCAAGAAAGACTTTGACCTAACCATCTCCTATATAAAGAACCCCTAGCCGCCTATTTCAAGGGTTGTTGAAGGGAAGAAATCGGGCAAGCAAGAGAGGAGAGAATTTGACAAGAGGCTTCAAACATCTTCATCTTTTTCTTTCTTGTTCGATTAGGTTTATGTTAGGAAAACTTTGTTTTATGTTTCTTTGGAACCTAGCCATGAACTAAATCTATTTGGCTAAGGTTATTGTGTTTTGTGGTTGTGAGAAATGGTTGGATTTGTTTAGGTAATATAGTTTGCACTTTCAATTCAAATTTTACTCATTCTTGGTTTTTATTCTTGTTTGTGAGTAATTGGGAGAAAATCTCGTAATTCTATCTATTTATCTAATATCGGGAGAGTTAGATTTAGGAAATGAATGAGTATGGTTTTTATTCAATCTATTGATGATGAAGACTAATCCGGCTTAGGAATAAGTTTAGGATTTCAATGGCTAAGAGGAGCACAAGATTGTTCACCCTTGATTCACACAGGGATGTATTGTCAAGGCACGCACAATTAGCTAGAGTTTTGACTTAGGGATAAGAAGAAACCATTGAAGAATGCTCTACCGAACCTTGAAGTTGCTGTACATTCACCCAAACAGTTGCCCAGGCAACCGTTCTACTAGTTGCCAAGGCAACCCAACTGCGCAAGTTGCCACAGCAACTGAGTTGCCATTGCAGTCTTTTACCAAGATGATCCAATCGGCTATCACTCCTCAGTTCACGATAACCTGGCCTATTCTCTCTTTTTTGATTACATCTTCTTTTACTTTAATGCTCTTTTACTTTAGTTGTTAATTTAAACTCCTACAATCCTCTACTTGTGCTCTTTTACTTTTACAGTGCAAGAGACTAGATTCTTGAAGTGGCACCAATCCCTGTGGAGATGATATCTTTTATACTATAACTTGCGACGTGTACACTTGCACAATTGCGGAGCACTTATTACGCGCAACAGTCATTTATCTATTTTTGAAGAAGTAGAAGAAAGAATGGCGAACAGAACTCTCAAGGAGTTAGCCGCACCAGATGTAGATCAACAACCTTTATGCATTACTTTTCCTAAATTTGAATGTGATTTTGAATTAAGATCTGGCTTAATTCACTTACTTCCCTTTTTCATGGACTCGCAGGTGAAGATCCTCATAAACACTTGAAAGAGATACATATTGTATGCTCCGGGGTGAAGCCACATGGAGTCACCAAAGATCAAATCAATCTAAGATCTTTTCCTTTTTCTTTAAAGGACCAAGGAAAATATTGGCTCTATTATCTACCCTCCGGATTAATTAGGACATGGAATGGGATGAAGAAATTGTTCTTGGAGATGTTATTTCTCGGGTCTAAAGCAGCCAACATTAGGAAAGAAATCTATGGCATCACGCAGCTCAACGGAGAATCTTTGTACGAGTATTGAGAGAGGTTTAAGCGATTGTGCGCTAGTTATCCTCATCATCAAATCCCAAACCAGCTTTCAATCCAATACTTCTTTGAAGGATTGTTGCCAATGGATAGAAGTATGATCGATGCAACAAGTGGAGGAGCTTTAGTGAACCTCACACCTAAAGGAGCCAAAGAGTTAATTTCAAACATGGCTAAAAATTCCCAGCAATTTGGTACAAGAACGAACATATTTGTTAGTCAAGTTAGAAAGGTAAGGATTGATTGTCTTGAAAATAAAATTTCTAATTTAACTACTTTGGTTCGTCAAATTGCTATAGGGAAAGTACAAGGAGAAAAAGTTTGTGGAATATATTTGATTCAAGGACATTCTACAAATATGTGTCCTACATTTCAACCCGATTCGATGCAAGAGGCTAACGCTTTTGGTGGATTTTTTGGTCAAAACCAAAGGAAGAACGATCATTTTTCTAGTCATTACAACCTAGGATGGAAAGATCACCCGGATCTAAGTTATGGGAATCAAGGATGACAACAAATATATGCCTCTCAAAAAAATTTTAAGCCAAATCAAGCATCGACACAATGATCTTCGAGCTCAGGTATGTCATTAGAGGATAATATCAAAAGTCTTGCTGACTCTACTTATGAACTTCGACAGAAAACAAAAAAATTGGGCAATCAAACTCAAGCACTTTAACAAGAAATGAGGGCAAGCAATCAAAATTTGGGCAATCAAATTACTCAATTGGCTACGTCAATTAGTAAATTGGAGGCTCAAAATCCTGTAAAATTACCTTCCCAAACAGAGGTGAATCCAAGAGAGAATTGTAGTGCAATTTCATTGAGAAGCGGAAAGGAAATTTCTTTGGGATCTATTTCACGTGAAAAAACTGAGATAGGCAAGGAAGAGGAGGAAATCAAAGTTCCATGCAAAGTTTCGGCAAAGGTAACTTTTGACCCTCCATTGTCTATTTCACCTCAGGCTCCTTTACCTCTCTTTCCTAGCAGGTTGTATAAACCAAAAGAATATGAGCACAAGGAAATTTTGGATACATTTAGGAAAGTTGAGATCAATATTCCATTGGTGGATGCTATCAAGAAAATTCCTAAATATGCAAGATTTTTGAAGGAATTATACAAAAGCAAAAGGAGGTTGAAAGAAAAAAAGAGAGTTCAAGTAAGTAGGAATGTGTCGGCAATCTTGCAAAAGAACGTGCCAGAAAAATACGGGGATCTAGGTGTGTTTTCTCTACCTTGCGTTTTTGGTAATAAAAAAATTGAGCATGCTATGTTAGATCTGGGAGGTTCAATAAATGTCATGTTGTTATCTATTTACCGAGAATTAAAATTAAATGACCTACAAAAGACGGGCGTGGTAATTAAATTAGCCGATCATTCTTATATTCACCCGCTTGGAGTCGTTGAAGATGTTTTGGTGCAGGTTAATGAGCTGTTTTTTCTGTAGATTTTTATATCTTGGAGATGGAAGGTAATTCTTCTTCGAAATCACCTTCAATTTTGTTAGGGAGACCATTTATGAAGACATCGAGGACCAAGATTGATGTGGATGAGGGTACCCTATTCGTGGAGTTTGGTGGAGAAATTGTGAAATTTAATATTCTTGATGCGATGAAGTATCCTAATGATACACAATCCCTTTGTCAAATTAATGTTATTGATTCGGTTGTGCAGGATGTCTTTGCGGAAGAAAGCATTGAGCACGAGTTGAAATTATGTGCACAAGCTGATCTAGAAGAAATTGAGGATGAGTTTAACTCGGAAGAAATATTTTCAGCATTATCTCTTGAGCAAGCAAGTTCAGACGCTAACATAATTCTTCCTTATGATGTGTAGGCTCCAAAGTTGGAGCTAAAAGCCTTACCCGATCACCTAAAATACGTGTATTTAGGTGAAGATGAGACATTGTTGGTCATAATAGCAAAAGAACTCACAACCGAACAAGAAGAGAAGTTGGTTCGAATCTTAAAGGAGTATAAAGCGGCAGTTGGGTGGACCTTAGCTGACATCAAAGGTATAAGTCCGTCGATTTGTATGCATAGAATACTTCTTGAAGATAATGCCAAACCTTCAAGAGAACCACAACGAAGGTTGAACCAGGCCATGAATGAAGTGGTGATGAATGAGATACTCAAACTTAAAGATGCGGGCATAATCTATTCAATCTCGGATAGTAAGTGGGTAAGTCCAATACATGTTGTCCCAAAGAAGACAGGGATCACCGTGGTAAGAAATTCGAACAATGAACTTGTACCAATGTATGTGTAAAATGGTTGGTGAATGTGCATAGATTTTAGGAAGCTTAATCATGTGACTAGGAAAGACCATTTTCCTTTACCTTTCATAGACCAAATGTTAGAGAGATTGGCGGGAAAGTCTTTCTTTTGTTTTCTTGACAGTTTTTCAGACTTTTATCAAATCCCTATTGCTCAAGAAGACCAAGAAAAGACAACGTTCACTTGTCCATTCGGTACCTATGCATACAGGCGAATGCCTTTCGACCTTTGTAACGCCCCAAGAACGTTCCAAAGATGCATGCTGAGTATTTTTTCTGAATATATTGAACAATGCATTGAGGTTTTTATGGACGATTTCACAGTATATGGAGATTCATTTGATGAATGCTTAAATAATTTAACCAATGTTTTAAAGAGATGCATTGAAACTAATTTGGTTTTAAATTATAAAAAGTGTTATTTTATGGTTTCTCGAGGCATAGTATTGGGACATGTGATTTCTGCTAGGGGTATAGAGGTTGGTAAAGCAAAAGTGGACATAATCGCCAATTTACCTTACCCTACAAATATTAGGGAAGTGTGTTCTTTTCTTGGACATGCAGGGTTTTATCGCAAGTTTATTAAGGATTTCTCCAAGATTGCTTTACCATTGAAAAACTGTTGCAAAAGGAAGTTCAGTTTGAGTTTGGGAAAGAATGCAATGAGGCGTTTGATAAGCTCAAAGATTTGTTGACAAGCGCACCAATCATTCGACCACCTCAATGGAATTTACCATTTGAGATCATGTGTGATGCAAGCAATTATGCCGTAGGAGTTATTCTTGGACAACGAGTTGACAAAAAGAGTTATGTCATTTATTACGCTTCTCGTACCTTGAACACTGCTCAATGCAACTATTCTACCACAAAAAATAACTATTGTCAATTGTTTTTGCTCTTGAAAAATTTAGAACTTATATACTTAGTTCTGAAATTATTATGTATTCTGATCATGCAGCTTTGAAATACTTGTTGGCGAAGAAAGAGTCGAAACCAAGGCTGATAAGATGGATTCTTCTCTTTCAAGAATTCAACTTAAAGATCAAAGATAAAAAAGGAGTGGAGAATTCCGTTGCGGACACTTGAGCAGATTGGTAAGGGAAGATGATGATTTACCCTTCAATGACAATTTCCCAGATGAGCATTTGTTCCAAGTCAAAGGTATGATTCCTTGGTACGCAGATATGGTCAATTATTTAGCTACATGAAATCTACCTCCTGACCTTAGTAAGTCTAGAAAGGCGAAGATAAAATCTGAATCTAAGTATTATGTGTGGGATGATCCATATTTGTGGAAATTTTGCTCCGATCAAGTGATCCAGAGATGTGTGCCTGAAACTAAATTTCATTCTATTTTATCCTTTTGCCATGATTATGCTTGTAGTGTACATTTTGGACCTAGATGAACTGCTAAGAAAATTTTGGATTTTGGTTTGTATTGGGAAACTTTTCTCAAAGATGCCTATCAATTTTGCAAAAGCTATGAGAAATGTCAAAGAGTATGGACAATAACACGCAAGAATGAAATGCCTCAACTTCCAATTCTTATTTGTGAAATATTTGATGTATGGGGTATAGATTACATGGGTCCTTTTCCTTCATCTTGTGGGTTTTCTTATATACTCTTAGTTTTTGATTATGTTTCAAAATGGGTGGAAGCTAAAGCCACCAAAATTGACGACTCTCAAGCTGTTGTAGGTTTTATCAAAGCTAACATCTTGAACATGTTTAGAATTCCAAGAGCGATTATTAGCGATCAAGGACCTCACTTTTGCAATAAATCGGTCGAAGCCTTGATGAAAAAGTATGGAGTTAACCATTGAGTGGCCACCCCTTACCACCCTCAATCCAACGGTCAAGCCGAAGTTTCAAATAGAGAAGTTAAATCCATTTGGAGAAAACAACGAATCTGGGAAGGAAGGATTGGAGCCTTCGTTTAGACGATGCTCTTTGGGCTTATCGCACGGCCTACAAAACTCATATATGGATGTCTCCCTATTGGTTAGTTTATGGCAAAGCATGTCACTTACCTGTGGAAATCGAGCATAAAGCGTATTGGGCGATTCGCAGATGTAACATGGAATTAGACAACGCTGGAATGTCAAGGTTACTACAATTGCAAGAATTAGAAGAGCTTTGTTTAGATGCCTACGAGAATTCGAGGATTTACAAAGAAAAATCAAAGTTGTTTCATGATAACTCGATTATTAAGAAACAATTTGATATTGGTCAAAAGGTGTTGTTGTATAATGCCCGATTAAAACTCATGCCAGGTAAGCTTCGTTCCTGATGGCTAGGACCGTTTGTTGTCACTAATATATTCCCTCATAGGGCAGTGGAAATCAAAAAGCTGGATTTCGATGAAACCTTCAAAGTGAATGGTCACAGATTAAAAATCTTCCATGAAGGTGAAATTGTCCCATTTCTCACTGGTTTTCATTTTGACCTCCCTATCTATACCGATGATTGAAGGATTTGCCGTCACTGTGTCGAGCAAAATGACGTTAAACCATTGCGTTATTGGGAGGCAACCCAAAAGTTTTTTTACCTTAAAGTTATTTGCTTTATCTTGTTTTATTTTATTTTGTTTCACTTTCAGAGAGTTTAATTTTTGGACAGAGAACTATTCGAAATAAGGCGTGACCATACCTTAATACAGATGGGCTACTGAGTTGGACGTTCACAGACTTGAATTTGGGCAAACGACTAGTTCGCATAGAGCGTGACCACGCTTTATTGAAGTTGCCCTACTGGACATGTTTTCACCCACCATGGATTATTTAACCACATTGCCCTAATTTTTTTCTTTAAGTTTGTTTGGGCCCCACTCTTCCATGCTTGCCGTAGCCACCCTCCAAGGCCAAACCCAACCAATTATTTGATCGCCCTAATCTTTCCCTTCCCCTATTTTTTTATTATTACTTCCCCCATTATATTCCCCACCACCTCCACTACAATCCAAAGCTTCAACTACTCGTCCCCACCCCTTTGCACCGCACGTTCCCCCAACCCCACTTATCCAGTACTTGGTAGCAAGATCCCATATTTCTCACCAAATATGAGCACCACAGAGACACAAGGAAGTGGACCCCGACAGAGATGTCGATTGGGAAAAGGTAAGGCGGTGTTACCACCATCTGAGGGAGACTTACACAGATCAATCCAATACTAGCTTACATGTAGCTTGTGAGATTGAGCCATTGAATGTTGACTCCCTGCTGAAAATAAAAGTGTTGGCACGAATCGATGGGGTGTATACTTTTGTACAAACCTCTTATTGTAAATTATGTTCGCCTAGTGATGTCCCGCGATCTCAGAAACGTGCTCATACGACACAAGATCACCACCTCGATGATGATTCCACTGAACCCGATATTGATGAACCATGGGCTAAGTTAGGACGCCCAATTTCCAGAATGGAGAGAAACTTAGAAGCCTTGATGCACCACTGTGGAGTCCCACTTCCGTGTCCACCGTCACCTTGAACCATCTCCGTCTGACTTGCTCACATATTAGAGGAATTTCCTTTTATCTTACATTTTTTAATTTTTGTGAGCATTTTATTTTGATATACATTGAGGACAATGCAAGGTTTAGGTGTGGGGGAGATATTTCATAATTTTCAAAAATTTCACATTCTTTTCAAAAATTGTGTTTTTGTGCTTGGATTTTGGTGTACTTCAATTCATATGTGTTGACTTTTTCCTTTGAAGCCTTGAGTCTCTGTCTAATATCCTAGAATACCTTGTAAGTTTCGGATACATCTTGGTTTGAATTATAATGCATGAAAGTGATGAGCATGACTAGTGTTCTCTTAAAATTTTGATGACGTCTCATTGGGTTGCTAGTTGAAAAGTGCACAAGACTTGATACAAACTACACACTTTGGTGAGATTTTGGGCCTAAGAGCAATTCATTATATCTTGCTCATTCTTTCTTCTTGTTGAGTGTGTTAAACTTAGCGTGTTTATTCTAAAACTTGCTTGTGAATGCATTTTGAGATCACGTTTTTTGGATTGATGTTTTAAGATGATAAGGGCAATTAGGTTTAACCCATTTCTTAGACTTTCAAAAAGCCTACCCATATGTTTTCCCCAATAGTTAGCCAATTTGAGCCTACTTTCCCTTTTCTATGTCTTACCACATCTTAACCCAAAGCCTTTTTGTTTGTTATCCCCTTCTTTTTGTTACCCTTGTCAAGACATGAGAAAATATTATTCCATAAAAAACATAAAAAGAAAAGTGAAAAAGAAAAAAATGAAAAAAAAAGAGAAAAATTGAAGTTTGTTATGTGGAATCGACATTACTAAATCTTTTCTTGACTCAGAAACCTTCATTTTTGCCTTTTTACCATACCCCTACCTAAGCCCCATTACAACCCTTTCAAAGACCCTTTGATTTTTGCATCAACTCATATGTAGTGGTGGACATTTGATTCATTTGCAAGCTTATGGTAATATCATGCTATGTTTTGATCTTGAGAGTTAATTGCACCCTAAACACTTTGAGAGCATTGAGTCAAACCATGTGAGGGTGTTAAGTCTTGCTAGCCTTGATATTAATGGATTGATGAGATGTCTGATTTTTGTTACAAATTTTATCCTATGAATGCTCATTGTCTTGACTTTTATTATGATTCAAATCCTTGATGTATGCTTAGCTTTATTGGTATTGTGGAATATTAAATGAGATGAAAGGATGTAGATGGGAGAGTTAGGATGTTGAATTGAGGTATGCTTGAGGACAAGCATGAATTAGTTGTGGGGGAATTTGATAGGTTATAATTATATACTCTTTTTTGTGATTAATTCCTTCATATTCTAATATATTTTGAGCATAATTGTGGAAATTATGTTTGTTTTGATATAGGAGGTGAAATATGGATGCAAAGGTGAAATTCAACTCAAGAGCATGTTTTTAGCTTCCCATGTGAAAGACAATTCTTTTCGAAGATAGCAAAAATGAGCAGAAGGTTATTTTCGATAAAGCGTGACCACGCCTTGTGACTGATGCGCGACTGGTATTTGACATAAGAAATCTGAGATTTTGAAGAAAATTCGTGACGGGGCCCACTTTTAAGGTTATTTCCATTATTCTGGAAATATTGGACCATGAATCAATCTCTTTTATTAATTAGGATTTCATTTATTTAGATTTCCTTTTATATTATCTTTCCTTATTTTATTAAAACTCAATTAAATGAGAATATCTTTTTAGGTTTTGGGATTTTTCTCTCGATATAAAGAGCTCATTAGACCTTCTAGAATCCATCTTATCTTGGACAACACTTCCTCTTCATCTCTTGTTGTTTTTTTCTGCCATGAGTGGCTAAGGCTTTTATTTCTGATTCAAGGGTGAACTAATTCTCTGTAATTTTGTGAGGCTTGTACTAAACCTTTATTTCTCCTTTAATCCAAGTAATCTTTGTTTCTTGATCTTATTTTCATGAATGTTTGATATTGATTAAATTGTCGCCTTAATTCAATATTGAATGTTCTATCGCTATCCATGACACAAGTAGCAAAGGGTAAGGCTCATGTTTTGTGTTCGTTAGACTACACATCACGCTATCATTGAATTAATTTGATTGGTTTTGTTTTAATCATTCTCATTGATCTTAATGCTATCATTGAATTTATTTAATGATATGTTTCTAATTGTATGCTTGTTGTGGTGTTCCCCAAGTAGACTAATCGATTATAAAAGGAGAATAAATGCTTGTTTTGGTGTTCCCCAAGTAGACTAATTTCTTGGATACGAGAAATTCATCTTTAGCCTATGAACAAAGTTACGGTTGGATGAAAATCACACCTTTGAATTGGAAGTTCGGTAAGATAGATTTTTGTTAATTTTAATGTTCATCTTTTAGTTATTTTCTCTTTCGTCTTTAATTCAACAATCCAAACATCCCCCCAATTTAAGTTTTTTTTTTGTTTTAACATTGGGATTCTAATTTCAGCTCTCTTGGGATTCGACCTGATCTCACTATTACTACAAGTTAGTATAGCTAAATCAGTTTTATTTTGTAGGACTTCGACAACTCTCTCACAACCACTCACCCTATTTACCACACTCATAGAAGCAAATAAGCAGTTGTATTTTGAGATTCTGAGCAATAAAAGTTTGAAGCCTTTGTTGAGGTATATTGTTTAGTTTTCTATTTCTTTTATATAATTTACTTTTTTGTTTCGTTTTCAAAAGAAAAAGGTAAAAGAAGTGTTCTTGGGATTTTGAGAGTTCAATCTTAAAAAACGTGTTTGGAGAAATGATTTTATGTTTGTGAAGATCCAACTAATCTTTTAGGTGAAAAACATTAGATTGATTTTGATCTGAAATTTTTGAAAGGTGAATTATGAAGGGTATTTTAATTTTTGGTATACTTTTAATATTATATATCTATAGGTATGATAGTCTTTTTATGGTAATATATATTCTTTTATATGAATTTTAATAGGCTTTATTTTTTCCTTATACATATATATATGCTATGTTTCATTTTAAATTTCCATACTATATTATATAATTTATTACTTTCTTTTATAATAGTATATGTATTATATTATACGCATGTATATATGCACTTCCTTTTTTACTCTATAGTATTAATATTTAATGTATGTAATCTATATTATTGTATAGCTATATTTTACGTATGTATTTAGTTTCGTATAATGCGTACTTTATTACGTATTTTATTTATTTTTTATCTTATCATTTGATGCTTACTTATGTATGTCATGCTTTAATTTTGTCCGGATATATAAACTGTTAATGCGGTGTCTTATCAAAAGGAGATGACGGGTTAGCACCAGGAGTATTGGCGGTGATTAGAGTCCGTCCTCTGAATGGTAAGGCCGTTAAAATAGAATCATATTCATAAATGGACAAATAAATTGAACTTTTCATGAACTAGCAAATTTCGACATTAAAACATTTTGTAATCGGTTAGGTACCAATTTTTGGGCGCTGTGGGGATGCTAACACTTCCTTCCACTCGCGTAACCGACTTCCGAACCCGTTTTTGGTGTTTTTTGTATACCAAAACCGTTGTTTTAATAAAACAATTTGTTTTATTAAAACATGTTTTTAGGTGATCCAATCACACCTTTTTTTAAAAGATTGGTGATGACTCTATTGTTTTGTTTTTAAACGTTGAAACACCTCAAAAAGGGTTGCGACAAAAAGATTTTAACCTTTTAGCCCATTAGTTTCATGAAAAAAGAAAGAAGTTCAGGTTACCAAGTTGAAAAGCAAGATAGATCAACATCGGGCACAAATGAGGAAGATTCACAGTTTAATTGGTCACATACATGTTCCAAGCATAGAAAGAGATTGATCAATGGAAGAAAAGAAACAAGAGATTTGATGTGAGTTTTAGACTGAAAGATCAAGACACCATAGACAGAAAAGCAGTGACTCTAAAAATCTCAACGCTTCAAGCTAAAAATTGAGGATATTCCATAGCACTTCAATTTGAATTCTTATTAATTGGTGATATTTCTTTTTGCAGGTTCAGTTTTTTCCTATTGGATGAGGTGAATCAACATTCCTAACAAAGAATGAAGAGCTCCTAATGAGATGAGTTCGTTCAGCAAAGAATACATAAATACTAATGAGAAGAGTTTGCCAAGAAAAGAATCCAGAGCTCCTAATAAGAATTCGCCTAGCAAAGAATCCAGAGCTCATAATGAGAAGAGTTCGCCTAGCAAATAATACAGAGTTCCTAATGAGAAGACCTCGCCCAAGCAAAGATTATAGAGTTCCTAATGAGAAGAGCTCGCCTAGCAAAGAATATAGAGTTCCTAATGAGAAGAACTCGCCCATAGCTCCTAATGAGAAGAGTTCGCCCATCAAATAATGAATAACTCCTAATGAGAAAATTTCACCCTTTAATGAACGAGAAGTTCCTAATGAGAAGAACTTACTTGTTCGACACCTTTACAGAGAGGTGGATCAATGCCTCCAAAGTAGAATAAGGAGTTCCTAATAAGAAGAACTTGCTTGTTCGACGCCTTTGCAGAGAGGTGGCCCAATATTTCCAATAAGAATGAATGAGTTCATAATAAGAAGAACTAGTTTAGACTTTACGGTTAGCTTGTGCAGAAAGATCGAGAAGTTCATAATAACAAGAGCTTGTTCAAGATTTCTAAGGAGGCAAAAGTTTTAGCATCGCTTGTTGGAGGAGCATTTGAAGTTATATTCGTATATCTTCCTTATGATTAATACCGAAAGATTAATGTTAGTTCTGACTTTTACAGGTCATTTATGAAAGCATGTCAATATTTTCCTGAAGAACGAGGAATTCCTAATGAGAAGAGCTTGCTTGTTCGACACCTTTATAGAGAGGTGGATCAATAGTGAATAAAGATCAGCTTTTTACAGAGAAAAGTGGATTAGCATTTCCAACAAAGAATGAGGAGTTCTTAATGAGAAAAGCTCGCTTGTTCGACACCTTTACAGAGAGGTGGATTAACATTTGCAAGAAGAATGAAGAACTCATAATGAGAAGAGTTTGCCTTCTTGAAGAATGAGAAGTTCTTAAAGAGAAGATCTTGCTTATTCAACGCCTTTACAAAGAGGCAGATCAATGTTTTCAAGAAGAATGAAGAGTTCCTAATGAGAAGAGCTCGCTTGTTTAACACCATTGCAGAGAGGTGGATTAGTACGGCCAAGAGGAATGAATGGGTTCCTAATGAGAATAACTAGTTCAGACTTCGAGGTTAGCCTTGACAGAATGATTGGGAAGTTCCTAATGAGAATTACTTGTTCAAGCTTTCTAAAGAGGAAAAAAGAGTGAAAGTTCATAATAGGAAGAACTTGTAGCTTAGAGCGACAATCGACAAGTTCGGGTAAAATTCGTTTCTTTGCAGTCTTTGCCAAATTATCGTTCCACATCAATGAGCAAAGAGGAACAATTGTAATGCTCTAATTTTACCCGGGTATGGGTATATATATAAATAAATAATTAATTAGATAAAATAAATATAAACCTAAAAATATAAATAGTTTATAAATGTCCATTTACATAGATATATATCCATTATACATAAATACAAGGCCCCAAATCTCATTCTAAAAGCCCAAATTTTTTTTACAATCCAAAATCCTCTTTTAAATAGCTTTCTCACCCAAATTCAATAAAGCCAACCCAAACAAACATAAAAACATCAGATTTTTAAGTTTCCCGCCCAAAAAGTAACACATGGCAACCCCTGGTTTTTTCGAAAGGCCTCACACAGATAATGGTTTTGTTGGTTCTAGATGGCAGATGACATCATTGCCATGATGTCACCATGTCATCATCCTCTAACAACCCTATAAATAGGGAGAGAGAAAAATCATGAATTAATGACAATTAATTACATATAATTACCATAATTAAAAAGTAATAATGAGGAGAGAGAAGAGGCTTACCTCAGAAAATGAAGAGACGCCTTCGGAGGAGATCAACAGACAACAGTGACTCACTGAGAACGTGAATGGACACCTGAAGAATGTCGGGAACACGAACGACCGCCGTGGTGGGAGGTATAATTATTTTTTCTTTTAGATCCTGTAAATAAAACTACTATTAGTTCGAGTATAAAAAAAGAAAAAGTAAGTGAGATAGGTGGTTGTCGGTGGCTAGAGTTTGTTGAGGGAAGGTGGAGTTGAAAATAAGATTGGGAGTGGATAGTGTAGGTTTAGGACGGAGGAGAAAGGGTAGGTCTTATCAGATCTGGGTAGGTCTTATCAGATCTGGGTAGATCTAGAATTACGGGTTAAAAATATAGTTTTTTTAGGTTTTGGTTCGAATAGACGGTGGTTAGAGATCGCTCGACGTCGGCTAGAAATCGCATCACGATCTTTGAGGGCGGTGGCCAACAAACGGCCGAAGGTCACCGGCGAGAGGTGGAGTTAGATTGAACGGCAGAGTTCGTGGCGGTTTGGTGCCGGATTTCATCGTGTTCATCCAATTTTGGGTGAACACACATGAACATTCATCCAAAAGTTGTGATTTCAATTTGTTTTGCTGGGCTTTTCTGGGAATAGAGTGTTTATGGGCAGAGGTTTTAGAGAGAGAGAAAGGTTAGGGAGGGCAGAAATCTAAAAAATGGAAGAAAAAAAAAGAAAAATGATATGACAAATGGGCCTTTATATAGGCATTATCCATGGGCTCAGGGCCCGCAAACCCCCGCGAGCAGCCCGCAAACCCCCGACTGGGCCTACGCCCTTCTCTCCTCTTTCTTGTAATCGAGCTCTTCTTTTTTTAATAAAATTCAATTTGGTCCCCTTTAGCTTTATTTCAAGTTTTAATTATTTTTAATTCAGTCCTAATTTAATTGTTTAATCTTATTTAATTGCTTTAATTATTGTGTGATTGATGCATGCTTTAAATTAATTATGTAGTATAATTTGTTAGCATAATCTTAAATTCATTTAGTTTTAATCAATTGTTAGAGCCTTTAGTGTTTTAGGTTCTTTAATTAGAATTAAATAATTAAAATAGGAGAGATAATTGTAGAAAATAAATGAGTATTAAAATGGAAGCTTTGAAGTTCTAAGTTGGATATTGTCTTATTACAATGAGATGTTACCCAATAGGGCTTTTAAGTAGAACATTTGATACTCATTTAAACCTAGAACATAATAATTGACCTAGTTAATTAGATCAAAACCTTAATTAGGGCTAGTACTTAAATAATTAGATTCTTCAATTAAATTAGAAATATTATTTAATTTAGAGTTTTAATATGAATAATGCTCAAGCAATTGGGTGTTATCTCATAAATACCCTAAATTTAATAATATTAATAGTTTTTAAAACAATTCAATTGATTAGAGCTTTTTAAAGTTAGAACTTAAATTACCAATAAAATAATTGATCATGCATGGAAACCTTTTATGTTGGGATATATTTTTGAATATGAATCGAAGTATCTTAAAGTAACTGAGTGCTTCCAATCTCAAATTCGTTATAAAATATATTTCCTTATAAAAGGATATCTCCATTTGGAATTTAAATCCTGTTAATAATTAAGGGTTAAATTAAATTCAAATTATTATTCGAAATGTCATGTAAAATTAAAAGGTACCGATAACGGGCGTTTGTGGGAGTGCTAATCCTTCCCACACGTACCGACTCCCGAACCTAATTTTTAAAGAATGAATCTCTTGTTGTTTTTTATGGTGTCAGGTCTACCAAAGTGACCGGTGGTGACTCCAAAATATTTTTAAGATTAAATAAAGAAAAATCCAATTTAACATGAAAAACCTAAAATTTTAAGATCAAATTAAAAATGGATAAAAACTCTAATTTTCAAGATTAATTGTCAAGCTATTTTACACACAATTAAAAAATGGTCACGACAGAAACCAAGACTAAGAAGCTTTCGTTATGTTTGATGCTCTTGAGGAATTCATGTCATGGATATTTATAGGCTTTTCAGTTCTCCTGAAACTTTCAACCATGCTTTGAATTATACTGATGCCTAATTTTCTTAAGGCTTAATATACAAATAAGTGATCGGAATCCACTCTCCCTCAGTTTAAGGTTGAGGTTTAGTATCCTTATTTAGGGTTTAGGGTTAAATTTTATGGTTGGATTTTAGAATTAGAGTTTAGGGTGTAAGATGTGAGGTTTAGTTTTCAAGGTTTAGGATTTAGGACTTAAAAATGAGGGTTAGGGCCTATGAATTAGTTTTTTTAGTGTTGGGGCTTGAATAGGAATACCAAAAATGGACAGAAGATTTTTTTTTCAAATAAGTGCTTAAACTATATTTTTTTCAACATTAGGCGCTTAAACTATTTTGGATAAAAATAGGTGTCTAACGTTTATATAGTTACAATTTTAGGTGTCGATCATTAAAGGTCATTTAAAAATACATATTATATAATCAATGTTTGACATGTGATAATAATTTTAATTTTTTAAAAATTTTGAAAATTTTAATTTCTTTTAAAAAATTAAAATTCACAAATTCACAAAAGTCTCCAAATCAAAACATGAATCCCTAAAAATACAAAACCTCAAATCCTCATTCTTGTTGCCGCCATCAAGCCTACCCCTTCGATCTTTGGACCCAGCCGACCATTTCTCTTAATTTGTCATCATCGAGAACTAACAAACAGCGTGACAGTTGAACGAAAATTTCATATTTGATTCACATGCAACGAAAAAGTAGTTAACTATAAATGCATTTTTTTATCAGCAAGAAAGTATAATTTTATTAGGGGGAATCATACAATCTGAGACATTATTACAAGCCTCATTAAAAACCTTCCTACGCCTAAATGAATGAAAAGAATACTAAATAACCATGTTAAATATAAAGCAAATAAAACATCGAAACGCAAACATGGACAAACATTCGAAACTAAAGCTCAACACTATCCCAATGCCTAGGCCACCACGAAACACCCAACACCCCTTATCCCCAACCAACATCCCTCGCAACCGAGACAGCTCACCCACGACCACGTCCTTGCACAACCACACACGATGCATCAACCCCAGCCCTAGCCCCAGCATGCCACTATCAAATGCGAAGCACCCAACCAACCAGTCCACCTGAGCCTACATACGCACCACGGGCACCACACACCCCAATCACTCCAACACCAACCCCAACAAAACAGTACCAGGTTACCAACTGTCAACCATGTTGCCCAAGCCAATTCACCAAACTGCAGCACGTATATCTCCTTTCAAAGCCCCAAGTTGGCAAAACCATTCGAGAAAAAAAAACTCTCTATCGCCCCTTGTTTTGCAAGCACGTCCGTAAAGCCATTTGCCTCACGATAAATATGAGAAAAACAAACGCAAATTAACTCATCACAAGCCAAATCCAATTTAGGGTACAAATGCATATTTTAGCAAAGAATAAAACTGAAAGAAAAAAAAAGAGTTGTCTAAAAAGCACTTTAGTTTCCTTTATGAGTTATTTTTTGATACATAAGTTGTGTAAAAATATTTTACACATCCCTTCATATTTGAACTATAAAATCTAAAATTAAATCCTTAACATTAAAACCCTAAATCCTAAACTATAAACCTTAATATCTAACTCTAAGTTCTAATATTAAACCCTAAATTTTAAATTCTAAGACATAAACCCCTAAATCCTAAACTAAACTCTCAAACCCTAAAATTGATAAGCTTGTGTAAACTACAGTTACACAAGCTTGTATATCAAAGTATTTTTATTTATGTATTATATATAAAATTTTCAGTATATTTAATGAAGTATTGTTTTATAATTTTATTGGGTCCTTCAGGATTTTTCTAAAATTTAGTGTCTATGAAATTAGCGAAATTGTTATTTTATCACCTTAGTTTAAGTCATGACCAAAAAATTATTATTTAAACAAAATTATTAATTTATTGAATATTCAATTATCAAGATTTTACTTAGTCTAATTTTGAAAAAAAATGATAAACAAATAGAAGAGAAGGAACCGTGCTAGGGAGAATTGAATTTGATTGAAGAATTTTTTTACTGTCAATTTATAATTTTTTTAACGAACAAATTTAACTAAATTTCATTAATCAAAAAAGAAGAATTAAATGTATAGCACATTCTAAACCATGAATGTCAATGGAAATGAAAAAATAGAAAATCAAAAGAGTGTGAAAGATAAAATTAAACACATTCTTTCTTAAGAAAATTTGTTTCGTCTTCCAAATGAAACTTCAACAAAGATAAATTTTAACCAGAAAGCTTCATGTATCAAGCATTTTTTTTGTTCCGAGTTATTGGCACATCAGTAAACTACCACGAGGGAATTCAAAAAATAACAGATCGTGATTATCTTATGACTTGAAGTTTTCGATAATACTTGTAATCTAAACGCTAACTTACCATAACATCATACAATACTGTCAATTCATAATTAAGTTTCAATATCTTTAAAACTTAATGAGGTGACACTATTTTAGGATGATCTTAAACAAATTATTTTCATAAAAATAAATTATTCTAATAATTAAGAAAATGCTTAATATAAAAAATAAGTGTTCAAATTATACCTTTTGTTAATTTTCGGTGCTTAAATTTTTTGGTCAAAATCGGTGTTCAACTTTTCGTTTTGTTAATTTTAGGTGCCGGTAATTAATTGTTTTTAAAAAAAAACTGTTAACCAATTAAAAATTTACACATGGCATGTTTTTAGTTTCTTTTAATTATTTTTCTTTTTAAAAATCTAAAATTTTTAAAACAATCTTGAAATTCTAAAAATTTCTAAAATAGTCCCCAAATCCTTACTGTTGCCACCATCAATTCCACCCCTTCGATCACCAGACGCAACCGGCCATTTCTTCGAACGTGCCCTTGCCAAAAAATGATGAATGGTGTGCCAGTCGAACATTGAACAACGAATGTACAATTCATCTTTAAAATTTAGAAGGGCATAAACCAAAATTAAATATTCTTCTCGTGTTGTATTAAATAATTCTTCTAGATATCTCATGTGTCAATGTAGACTTTTTTACATCTTTCAAACGGGAAGCCATTGAGGAAAAGATTATATGAATTACAATATTTTGATGCATACATGTTTTTTTTATAATAAAATTTTTAATAAATCCAATGAATATATACATATTGAATTTTGAAACCATTAACTTTTTTTCTTTTTTGTTACATGAACCAATTAATTAACTCTTTTTGTCACATAAACCAATTTAAAAGTGCTAAATGGGTCGTTCAGGTCTAGGCTACATTCGGTTTAGGTCTGGTTTAGATCAGATCGAATCACTTCGGTTTTATTTCGGGTCTATGATAATTCGGGATTGGTATGGGGCATTCAATCTCGGGCCGGGTTGGTCGATTTCTAGGTCGGGTTAATAGGAGATCGGTATATTTTTTTCTTTAGGTCAACCTTCGGATCTTCAGTTTGAGCTCGGTATGAGTCCAATTGAAGTATATATATACACACACACAAACACGATATTGATAAATTCCCAAAAAAAACACATATTTCTGTTAAGAGGGTGGAGTTTGATTTTTATATAACTTTATTGATTGTTTAAGATTTATCAAGAAACACGATATAATTGAGTTAATTACTTTTAAATGAGTTCTTTATTTGAGACATATGTTTCATGTTAACTTATGTTTGTAAAAAATGAAAAAAAAAATCTTTTAGGAATCGTTTGGTTCACGAAAAATATCATTACTAGGGGGAATACTCTTTCTTGAAATCACATTCTCATGTTTGGTTTGACATAATCCCCAACATGAAAGAAAAAAAGAATTACCAATAGTAGCGCTTTTTGGTTAGGAATTCCGAGAATGTCATTCCCCCTCATTTCTTTAGGTATTTATCAATTCCTGGCTAATTGGACACTATTACCCCCCACAAAATAATTGGGTTTGTTTTTTCATTTGAATCCTTTGTTGTATATTTTTAACTAGGGCTGTAAATGAGACGAGATAGATCATGAGCAACTCGAGTTCGACCCGGTCAAAGCTCGACCAACACTCAACTCGAGCTCGAACTCAGCTCAAGTTTTTAATGAGTCGAGTCGAGCTAAAGATATCCGACTCCAAAAGCTCGTCAGATACTTGAAAAATATAATATACTAAATTTTTAAAAATTTTAAATTTAAAATCAAAATTCCTAAACCTAAAACCCTAAACATAAGTCCTTGGTATGCGACAAAATAACCAAAGCGATAATGACATAGACCAAGATATGCATAAGAGACAAGATTTAACATGGTTCAGCATAACCTACCTCCATGGACGAGAGAAACGAACAATCCACTATCAACATAGAGAACACAAAGAGTACAAATACATGATAAACCATGTAATCCCAAAACCCGATGTACAAATCCCATGACCCGGTGGAAACAAAACACTCTTTCCAACATCCCTACAATACCCATCTCTACAACGTAGTCACAATAGTAGTAGAGAACCTAAAAGTGGTTACATCTCTCTAGACCCCTCTCTATCTCATTCTCTCATAATTCAAAAGGTTAAACCTAGTCTATATTTATAGACTCAAATACATGATCACCAAGAAACCTTATTCAATAAGATCTCCTACCTAAAATAGATATTTACTCATTAAAGTAAATCCTAATTACTAAGTAATCTCCAACCACTAGAATTAGAATAAAACTCAACTTAATTACCGATTCGAATTTGAGTCAAAATATAACATTCCTAAACCCTAAAGTCTAAATCCTAAATTCTAAAAATAAGAACTTAAACATCTAAACCCTAAACTAACACCTTAAACCTTAAAATTAACAAACTTGTGTAAACATTAGTTTACACAACTCGTGTATCAAAGTTTTTTCCTAATATGAGTTTAAATGAGATGAGACAGATCGCGAGCTACTCGAGTCTGACTCGGTCAACACTCGAATCGATTGAACTTGACTCAAGCTCGAACTCGGCCCGAGTTCTTAACGAGCCGAGTCGAGCTCAAATTATTTAAGCTCGTTAAAAACTACTCAAGCTCGAACTCAACTCGAATTCTTAACGAGCTGAGTCAAGCTTAGTACTACTCAAGCTCGACTTGTTTACACCACAATTTTTAACTACATAGCTACTTTTTTGGGGTGTAAATTTCACCGATATTTTTATTTTATATTATTTTAATATTTAAATTGTGTTATACATATTTAAATAGTACTTAATATTTAATGTGTTTTTATTAATATTGTGTTTATGATATCTCTAATATTTTTTAACGTATTATCTAAATATCTAGCTCATAATATAAATTTGATTGAGAATATTTAATTGAGATAATGAAAACTTGATTCGAGTTTGAGATTTATTTTTTATACGAGAGTTTAACTTGAAAGCTTATGACAATAAAGTTGCCATATGTTACTCGAATTTGGTTCAATAATGAGAAACAACATTGTGGCACCTGCTAGAAAACTTGATCATCATCTAATATTGAGTTTCCCATGCTAAAAACCAACTTAAAGTCCTATTATATACTAGGATAAAAGTAAATACAAAAAATTTAAGAGTAAACTACGCTAGATACCACCCAACTATAGGAGGTGACTCGTTTTTGTCACCGACCTTCGAATTGGTTCGATTTTACCACTAAACTTTAGTTTTTGATTTGTTTCTGTCTCTGTTGCTATTTTGTTAATTTCATTATCTCATTTTGTTAATTGCATTATTGTTGAGGTTGGAATTTTTGAAATTATGATATTGATATTGTAAAAAAATAATGAAATGTTGATGACTAATTTTGTTATTATATTAGGAGAAAATAAAGAATAAAAAGGTTTATCTGTAAATTTTTGAAACAATGAGGTTGGAATTTAAAAATTTTAGGGCGAAATTAAACTAGTAAAACATTGAGGACTAGTTCTTTTTTATTATTTAAATTAAGAAACCTTAACAAAAAATTAAATTATATATATTATTTGTGCTAGTAGCTTATCAAAAATATAAGTTAGCTTGGTGGTTTAACCCATGTATTTAATTCCGAAGGTCCTAAGATTAAACCCCCATAGGAGTAATTCTTTTAATTTTTCACCCATCATCAAAACGACGTTGTTTTAATTTGGCCTCCACGTCATCGACCATTAGCCATGTCATCACCTCGTTAAGGAGTTAACGGCGAAGTAGCATAAGCGAGTTAAAAACTAAAGTTTAGTGGTAAAAATAAACCAATTCGAAGGTCGGTGGCAAAAACGGGTCACCTCATATAGTTGAGTGGTATCTAACGTAGTTTACTCAAAATTTAATTATCCAAATTTATTTTTAAAAATTGTTTAATATACTAATTATTATGTTAAATACAATGGTGTAGACAGTGTAACAAAAAATAGTTCTGAAATTTTATGTGATTTAATATTTAAAGTTTAAATTTGTTAAAAAATATATCACAAGGACAATTTGGTAAAATTTGCATATAAGTATTCTTATATTCCTTCAATCAAACATAATAATCTTATATTCCTACCAAATAAACCAAACCAGGTAATCTAATATTCTCAATAATGTGTGCGGTAATGTTACATTTCAAGAATCTCATTCCCAGAGGTAATCTTACATTTCGTGAACCAAAACACCCTTAGGGGGTGTTTGGTTCACGGAATGTAACATTACCTTTAGGAATAGGATGCCTGGAATTCAATATTATCTGACATATTACCAAGAATATTATATTACCTTGTTTGGTTTATAGAAGATTACAATGTTTGGTTGAGGAAATGTAAGATTACCAGAATGCATATTTTACCAAATTAACCTTGTGATACATTTTCCTTTTAACAAGTTGAATTTCCACTATTGAATTAAAATATTTTTATGAAAATTCATAGAAAACATTTTATTTTTTCTATTATTTTAATTTTATATAATTTTATATTTATAAAATTATCACATAAATAAATTAATATATTTGATATTGTTATAGTACTATATTATATATGTTATATATATAATATTAATTACGGTGACTCTGAGATCTCAGAATAATCAAAATCATAGAGAGAAAATTTGAGTGTATTACTTAGAACAAGAAAAGACTATATAACATTTTTTATCATTAATAAAAAAGAACTATAGTTTCTATGATTCTGAATTTACATATGGAGTTCAAGGCTACCGAAATTCATTATTCTGAATTTCCAATAAATGGGACACTAATATTTTAATAAAACTGAATGATCAATTCATTGACGGACATTATTCACTATATGTTCCTTACATATAAAACTAAAGTAACTTTTGAGTCACTAAATTCAATTACATAATTAAAATCTTCCAACCAAAAGAGTAAAATTAGTATAATGATTAGCTCATAGTCCTTGCTTATTGACTTGGTGCTATCATCGTATAATAATCTTCCAAACACTTCAGGCAATAAATTAGCTATCGGCAACATTCACAGCTGAGCTGATTTTGTCACTCTCACTTGCAGCCTAGATCGTAACAAGAATCATGACATTCGATGCTTCTTGTATTGCGTCTATCTAGTAAAGAGCCAAAGATTGTAGCGTGTTTTACTATTTCTATTGATTCAACCTCCTTATATAAAGTAAGAAATTTCATATTCCTTTTCGCTCGCCACAACCTCCGATTAGAGCAAGACATATATAGCAGCATAAAATATTATATCAAGTGATCAAGATGCATCATTACCTTCATTTCTTCAGTAGAAGCAACAACTCTTGGTATAACATCAATTCCTAAAAAATGAATTATTAACAAAAATTACCTAAATAATAAAACAGTGGCAGCAAAAAAAAAATCAACATAGACATATCATAAAAGTAACCAACCATCAAGTTCTTTTTCTATATAGGTTATTGTTGAGTGGATCAAAAGAATGGAAAATGACCAAGAGGGGGTGAATTGGCTTTTTAAATTTGGAGGGAGCAAATTGGAAAAAGAAAGAATAATGACAAGGCAAATTATAGTGGTTCAAGCTTCTAACAAGCTCTACATCCACTACCTTAGCTCCCACTAAGGATTTTCAACAATCTCCACTAGATGTTCTTCCCCTTTTTCTAGGCTTAGGAGGTAACCTTTACAACCGGTTAATCTTTCTACCCAAAGATTAACCCAAAAGATTCTCTTTACAAAGAAGTTTTTGGCGAATAAAATATATCTCTCACAAGACTGAATAATGCCCAATTTACAATCAAACACTCCCCAAACTTGAAATAAATATTTACAATGAAGATTACAAACAAGTTGGGTATAAGGATTTGACTCTATAAAGCACAATGATATGGATAATTGCTTGGATGTTGCAAGTAGGTTCAATAGTTGTTGTTGGTGCTTTGGAGACTTGCTTTTATACCCTTGCATTGAATTCTAGCCGTTTGGGTGGATGAGATCATTAATCTAGCCGTTGGGCTACATTTTTGGCGCAATAAATGCCCTTCAACTGCCCAGCGTATAGAAACCCTTGTGACCGTATCGGTACCTATCTCAAAGAAGAAAGAGCCATTGTGACTGAAAAACCAGGGGCGTATCGATACGTGGGAATGCGTATTGGTACGGTTTAAGTGTAAATTAGGAGACGTATTGATACTCATATACCGTATCGATACAGATTTTGCTCACTGGAATCGTTGGTTGGATTTTAACAAAAAGTGTATCGGTACGCTATAGGAGCATATCGATACGGTTAACGGTCATTTAAAATTTTGTAATTCCAATAACTGACAAGCAATGGTTGAAACCATTAATGCAAGGATTTATCAAACATCATCAAATCGTATCGATATGGTGACCAACCGTCTCGGTACGCTATAGCCTTTGAATATATTTCTTTATAAAACTGTATCGATACGGATACAACCGTATCTATACTTTATAGCTTGAAAACTTGCCCAGATGAATATCATATCGATACGGTGTTAAACGTATTGGTACACTTTATACCGATTGGAATTCCAGTGAAGGAAAACCATATCTATACGACTTAAGCGTATAGATATGCATGGGCGTAGAGTTAAATTTTGGCTTGAAAATACTTAGAAAAATGTGAACACTTGAAAATATTTTTGACTTGAAGGTTCTTTTGGTTTAAATGATTGTCAATTAAGTGAGTCTTTCAAATACTTAAAAATTTATTTGTATATGCAAATAAGCCCTTATACAATTTGTTATATCAAAATCAATATAGGTTTTACAATATCCCCTTTTTGATATAACAAAACCAAAGTAAAATTTTTATGTGTTTGAAAACTTTTGAAAATTTTCTCCCCCTTAATTTAAGATAGTTTTTTCAAAAGATATAAAGATTTAAAATTTTTGGCACTTGTTACACTTTGTTCTCCCCCTTTTTGTTAGATCAAAATCAATGCATAAATAAGGGATCTAAACAAGATAAACAAAATTAAAGCACAAGTCAAATCATAAATAAAGCAACATAATAGCATTAAAGTTCAAATATAATCCAAAGCAAGCATAAGATCAAAGGAAATTCAAACTTAACATTCAAACACATAACTTAAAACATAAAGCAAAGCATAGGGTTCTTAAACATAAAACATAGGTGCATAAGAAAAGAAAGCCTAAATGAGATGATATGAATGAGATGTTCTAGAACTTGTCTCCATCATCGTTGCCATCGTCCTCATCCATGTACTCTTCATCCTCATCATCGTTTTGGGGCGGAGGAACGCGAGAATTGAGCTAAGCACCATGAAATGAAGTGAGAGAGACATCCATGAAGGCTTGTTGTTGCTCAATGGTTGCGACATGTTGATCAATCGAGATGAATCGATTCTCAATAACCCCAACTCGTTCTTCTAAGGCGGTAAAATGAGTATCAATAGCAGCAAAACCACCATCCTTATGAGTGTGCATCAAAGTGAATTGCTCGGTTAGAAAGGCCATCATAGCATCATTGGAAGGTTGAGCAAGAGGACCTTGTGGAGCCACCAGAGGAGGCTGAGGAACTTCTTGAATAGGAGGAGGATTAGATACTCGAACCCACTCATTGTTGATGAACTAAAATTTAGTATGAATGAGAGAGTGTTCATCGATTGGTTTACCAAGAGGCTCAGCTGCATCATGAGAACAATCGATCTCCAAGGCATGGAAGAGATGACTCAAAATCGTGCCATAATAGAACGACTTGACTTGATCGATGTGGCGATGTTGAACAAGATAAACCAAGTCGACAAACATAATTTGGCAAAGATTTGGGAGCTTACCCTCACGAAAGCATTGAAGCCAAAAAGCATCAACTTGGCGGATGGTTAAGAATTTACCATCGGAAGGAGGAAGCCACCAAGAGATGATAAGATGGAGGATACAGTCATGGGCATCAAGGACGGTTACGGAGCCTAGTTGTGTGTGACCCAAAGAATGTTCATCATCTATCCCAATGTTTTCAAAACCAAAGACATTGCATAAAACTTCTTGATCAATTCGAAATTTTTTGTTCATAAGGTAAGATTCAGTAGCAATCACATGTTCTCTTTCTTCATCAAGAATACACCGGGCATTTGAAAAGAAGATTAAAACAAGGTTTCGATATAAAGATGGGAGGAGGTTTAAAAAAGGTAAGAATTTCCATTGTTTTAACAACCCAAAGTATTTGAATTTAAAATGTTCTGAGTTTAGAAAGGGAATTGAAACAACTCGCTCATCCCAAATTGTAAAACCTTGATATTGTTTATAATGGGCCATAGTTGAAGGTGTTTGAAAACTATTTTGAATTATAAAGTCAAGGTTTGGTTTTGAAATACTCTCGTGTTCGGTATTGAGATTTGATGAACTCGATGGTACCTCTTTTCTTGGTCTCTTTTTCAACCCCATTACAAGCCTGAAAATCATCAAAAACATTAAAAATTAGTGTATGCAATTATCATCATATTCGATCCAATAAAAATTCCAATAATTCAAGGTATTGTGAAAAAGACTATATTTTAGGTTTTTAAAATATATACAAGTAAAAAAATTATTTTTGGGAAAAATAAATTTGAAAAATAGATTTGAAAATATACGATATAATTTTATATTCAAAACAAAAAAATTCAGATTTTAAAGATTTTTTGCAAACACTTCAAAACTCATACTATATATATACTTTCTATACAAAAATCAATTAAAAACAGTATAGGAAATTAAACTAAAATTAAAAAGAAAATAAAGAGGTTTTATACCTTGAGATCAGAAATTGGAGGAATAAAGGATGAACAATGCACAAAGTTGCTAGCAAAGCTTGAGCCTTGATGTTTTGATGAAAAACCCTAAAAGAATTTTAAGTTTGGTGTGATAAAACAATGAGATTGGAGGGGTTTTTATAGGGGTTTTCGGTTAGGGTTTTGAGAGAAAAGGGGAGTTTGAATTTAATTAAAGTAGATATGCTCTTAAAGGCTTGATTTAAAGAATCTGCGTATACCGTATCGATACGGCTGACTAGGCGTATCGATCCACCGTATCGATACGATTTTCAAACTGTATCGATATGCGTGACCATATCGATACAGTGCTAATTGTATTGTTGCCCATTTAAGACAACATATCAATACAATTATTGTCGTATCGATACCCTTTGCCAGAAAAAATACATTTTTGGACAAGAATAAGTCCAAAAATTCAACTTTGGACGAGCCTAAATGCTGTGAATGATATATGAGCAAGATATGTGGACTAAAAAAGATGCATACTCCCCCTAACTAAAGGCATAGATGCATCAAGAGGCAAAAATTACATAAACATGGCAATCAAATCAATTCAAGCAAATTTTTGGTCTTTTGGGACTCTAAAGGGTCAAGGAAGGCTTGTTAAACCTAACTCTCTCCTAAGGGTCCAAAAATGTTCTTTATCTAATGGTTTGGTAAATATATCCGCTAATTGGTTCAAGGTATCGACATACTCTAGAACTACATCATTTTTCAAGACATGATCTCTAATGAAATGATGCCTTATTTCTATGTGCTTGGTTCTAGAGTGTTGGATGGGATTCTTAGTGAGACAAATGACACTAGTATTGTCACACTTAAGGGGTATGGTATCTACTTCAACACCATAGTCTAAGAGTTGTTGCTTCATCCAAAGGACTTGAGCACAACAACTCCCTAAGGATATGTACTCCGCATCGGTGGTAGATAAGGCTACGCTATTTTGTTTCTTAGAGAACCAAGATACGAGCATACTACCTAGGAATTGGCATGTTCTAGAGGTATTTTTCCTATCTATCTTACATCCCCCATAATTTGTATCCAAATAAGCATGAAGGTTGAAGGATGAGTCTCTAGGATACCAAAGACCTAAACTAGGTGTATCTCTAAGGTATCTAAAGATTCTCTTAATGGCTACTAGGTATGATTCTCTAGGGCTAGCTTGAAACCTAGCACACAAGCAAACACTAAACATGATATCGGGTCTACTTGCGGTAAGGTAAAGCAAAGAGCCAATCATTGAACGATAAAGCTTAGAATCAACACACTTACCTCCTTCATCTTTGTCAAGCTTAATAGATGAGCTCATTGGAGTGGCTTGAGGCTTTACGTTCTCCAAGCCAAACTTCTTGAGCATGTCCTTGATGTACTTGGCTTGATTGATGAAGGTGCCATCCTTCCTTTGCTTGATTTGGAGCCCCAAGAAAAATGAGAGCTCCCTCATCATGCTTATCTCAAACTCACCTTGCATTAGCTTAGAAAATTCTTGGCAATAAAACTCATTAGTAGAACAAAAGATAATATCATCAACGTAAATTTGAACTACTAATATGTCATTGCCATATCTTTTAATGAAAAGTGTAGTATCCACCTTCCTTTTTCAAAACCTTTTTCAATTAAAAAGTTTGAAAGCCTTTCATACCAAGCTCTAGGAGCTTGTTTTAAACCATATAAGGCTTTAGTTAATTTAAAAACATGGTTTGGAAAATTTGGATCTTCAAAACCCGGTGGTTTTTCAACATAGGGGTGAGCGTTTGATCGAGTCGAGTCAAAAAATTTTGAGTTATTCGAGTTGACGCGTCATATTTTACAACTCAAACATTATTTGAATTTTTTTCGATTCGATTTGAGTTTAAGAAATTTGAGTCGAGTCGAGTTTTTGAGTTCCTATAAAAATTTAATTGTAATTATTTATCATGTTATAATACGGTTTGATTCCAATTTAAACGACTTTATCTAATCATATAAGATATGCATATATATATTTCTTCATACTTTTTTCATATGTGACAATATTTCTTCATATATTTATATATCGGTATATATATCATAAAAAATTAAGGGACTCGTCTTGAACTTAAAATAAATCCACTAATTACTAAAAATTTCGAGTTATTCGAATTTCCATTTTATAACTCAAACTTTATTTGAAATTTTTTCGAGTCGAGTTGAGTTTATAAAATTTTGATTCAAGTTAAAATGATTCAATTATTTTCGCCTTGAGTCGAGTTGAGTTATTCGGTTTTTTCGAGTCGATTCGAGTTTTGCTCACCCCTAGTTCAACATACACTTCTTCATTAATAAAACCATTTAAAAATGCACTTTTAACATCCATTTGAAAAAACTTGAAATCATGAAAGCATGTAAATGCAAGAAGCATCCTAGTAGCTTCCATCCTAGCTACGGGTGCATAAGCTTCATCGAAATCTATTCCCTCTTCTTGAGTGTAACCTTGAGCAACAAGCCTAGCCTTGTTTCTCACCATGTTACCACTCTCATCTAGTTTTTTTCTAAAGACTCATTTAGTTCCTATAGTAGATTGATTACTAGGCCTATCAACTAATGTCCAAACTTTACTCCTCTCAAATTGATTTAATTCTTCTTGTATAGCCAATATCCAAAAGTCATCTTTTAATGCTTCTTTAATATTTTTAGGCTCAATGCATGAAATGAATGCTACATGGTTCATTAATCTAAGAGAGGATCGAATGGTTAGCCCCTTGGATGGATCACCTAAGATTTCACCATCTTTGACATAGTTGAGTTCCCTTGGGTAGCTCACTTTCTTTTCCTCAATGGTCATGTCCTTTAGAGCTTCAATGGGAGGATCTTGTGCTTCTTCCTTGGTTGGAACCTCTTCCACCCTTAATGATTGCCCACCATCAATGGCTTCAATTATCACTACATCATCATCATCACAAGAATCCTTCCTCGGAAGGAGGTTATCATCGAAAACCACATGTATTGATACTTCTACAACTAAGGTTCTTTTGTTAAAGACTCGATAGGCTTTTGAATTTAAAGAATAACCAAGAAAAATTGTTTCATCACTTTTTGCATCAAATTTACCCAAGTTATCTTTTCCATTGTTTAAAATAAAACACTTACATCCAAAAGGATGAAAATAGCTAATGTTAGGCTTCTTCGATTTTAAAATCTCATAAGGAGTTTTCTTTAAAATAGGCTTAATCATTACTCGATTTATAATATAACATATCGTGATTGTGGCTTCCACCTAAAAATACTTAGGTAAGTTATTTTCACAAAGCATGGTTCTAGCCATTTCTTCTAAAGAACGGTTTTTCCTCTCAACTACCCTATTTTTTTGAGGAGTGTGAGGTGCGGAAAAATTGTGGCTAATACCATTTGAGTTACAAAAATCATCAAAACCTAGATTTTGAAATTCGGTTCATGACAAATATTTTGACCAAGATTATTCTAAGTGATTTTTGAAAACATGATGAATTTTTCTACAGCCTCATATTTAGTGCTTAAAAAGAGAACCTAATTGTATCTAGAAAAATCATCAACAAGCACATATGCATATGATTTCCACCCAAGCTAGTTGTCATAAAAGGCCTAAAGAGATCCATATGGATCAATTGTAATACCCTACTAGTTGAAACATCATTAATGGATTTAAATGAGGTTCATTTTTGTTTACCCTTCGCACAAGCATCAAAAATTTTATCTAATGTGAATTTTAGCTTAGGTAAACCTCTAACTAGATTTTGGGAAACTAATTTCTATAAAACACTTATGCTAGCATGCCCTAGTTTCCTATGCCACAACCATGCATCATTTTCATCATTAGCAACCAAACATGCATGGGATTAATGTATGTCATCTAGATGCACCATGTAAATGTTACCTATGCGATGACCAATGAGAATTATTTCATTTGTTTTAATGTTCACAATTTTACACCCATTAACATCAAAATGAACATTAAAACCGTTGTCACACAATTGACTAATGCTCAACAAATTATGCTTAAGACCATTGAGAAACAAGACATCTTCAATAAGAATAGAGAAGAGATTACCAATAGAGCCAATACCCTCAATGTGGCCCTTGGAGTTGTCACCACTCCACCACTCTTTGGCTTGAGCTCCATGAATCTACTCTTTTCGCCGGTCATATATCTTAAGCATCCACTATCAAGACACCAAGAGTTTTGACTTGAAGCTTTGGCCTTGTAGCAATGCTCCCCCTACAAACAAAGATTAGTACTTAATTTTGGTACCCAAACCATTTTGGGTCCATGTGAGTTAGCTCCCTAGTACTTGGTTCCCTTAGGAATCCAAGAAGAAATAGCATAAATATTATTAGAAGTTACAAGTTCCTTAGGAACCCATACACTTCTAATTCTTTTACCTCTAGGATGCCTATGAGAGCTTCTTTGTTTGTAGTTAAAAACGTTTCTTTTTACATAGTTGGTTTTGGAAGATTCACCCTTTTCAAAACTAGAAGAACCAACTTTTAAAGAAACCTTGAGCTCGTTGAGCTCATTCACCACTTTGTGGTGTTCATCATGAAATTGAGAAAGAAGATTGTTTAAACCAACATTTTCATTTTGAAAATATTTTAAATCATCTTTTAAAATCGAAATCTTTTTTCAAAATCTGAATTGGTTTTGGATAAAGAATCATTTTGAGTTTTTAAATCGGAAATCAATTTTTTATTTTTCAAAACCGATTCTTTATGTTTTTCTACCAATTCATCATAAACCTCTTGTAACTCATCATAAGCATCTTGAAGCTCATCAAATGTGAAATCAAAGTTAGATGAGTTGAGGTTTACCTTAGGATCATCATCAATGGCCATGAGGAAAAGATTTGCTACTTCGTTCTCTTCTCCATCGGATGATGATTCCTCATCGCTCAACATGGGCCTTCTTTTTTTTCTTCTTATCGAACTCCTTCTTCTTGAGTTGAGGGCAATCCGATCTAATGTGGCCTGGTTTCTTGCACTTATAACATATGAGTTGATCATTCTCTTCTTCTTTGCTTTTGTTCTTGAAGCCTCTTCTTCTTTGGAATTTCCTTCCCCAGTTAGACTTCATGAACCGAGAGAATATTTTGGCTATCATAGCCAATTCTTCAAATTCATCTTCTTCACTTGGGTTGCTCTCTTCCTGTAGTAGAGATGCTTTGAGAGCAATCCCTTGCTTCTTCTCCTCCACCTCATGCTTCTCTACTCTTTTCCCTTCTCTTCCTTGCTTCATGATCTCATGAGTAAGGAGAGATCCTACTAACTCATCGAGCTTCAATGTCCTCAAGTTCTTTACCTCGATGATTGTGGTTCTCTTCTCATCCCATAATTCGAGAAGAGAGTAGAGTAGCTTCCGGACAAGCTTGTCTTCGGGAATGATTTCATCGAAGCCCTGAGACCATTTACTATAACTAAGAATCGGTCGAACATTTTGGAGACCCTCTCATCCGGCTCTATCTTGAAGTTCTTGTAGCTTAAGTTGAGGATCCCGATCTTGGTTTCCTTCACATCATTAGTGCCTTCGTAAGTGGTCTCTAACTTGTCTCACACCTCCTTTGCACTTGTGCATGATGACATTTTGGCATACATGTCGGGACCGAGTGCACAAAACAAAATATGTAGGACCTTGTTGTTGATTTGAAGTCTTCTCCGATCTTCATCGGTCATTTCCACCCTTGCCTTCAGAACAAGTCTCCCTTCATCGTCTCTCTTCATAGGAATTACTGGTATGTCTTCCACTACATCCCAAAGGACATAGTCGGTAGATTTGATGAAGAGTCTCATCCGGTTCTTTCAATAGGGATAGTTATCCCCATTGAAGTATGGTGGCTTGGTGATCGATTGTGACTCGAACAAGTTTGGCCCAAAGGTAGATGCCATGACTTTGAATAAATGGATGATCAACACTTTTCAAGGATCGCCTCTTATGGATGTGAAGCCTTCAAAGAGTTAGGCCCTGATACCAATTGTTGAGTGGATCAAAAGAATGGAAAATGGCCAAGATGGGGTGAATTGGCTTTTTAAATTTGGAGGGAGCAAATTGGAAAAAGAAAGGATAAGGGCAAAGCAAATTATAGTGGTTCAAGGTTCTAACAAGCTCTACATCCACTACCTTAGCTCCCACTAAGGATTTTCAACAATCTCCACTAGATGTTCTTCCCCTTTTCTAGGCTTAGGAGGTAGCCTTTACAACCGGTTAATCTTTCTACCCAAAGATTAACCCAAAAGACTCTCTTTACAAAGAAGTTTTTGGAAAATAAAATATATCTCCCACAAGACTGAATATTGCCCAATTTACAATCAAACACTCCCCAAACTTGAAATAAATATTTACAATGAATATTACGAACAAGTTGGGTATAAAGATTTGACTCTATAAAGCACAATGGTATGGATAATTGCTTGGATGTTGCAAGTAGGTTCAATAGTTGTTGCTAGTGCTTTGGAGACTTGCTTTTTTACCCTTGCATTGAATTCTAGCCGTTTGGGTGGTTGAGATCATTTATCTAGCCATTGGGCTACATTTTTGGCGCAATAAATGCTCTTCAACTGCCCAGGATCGGTACCCTCGTGACCTTATCAATACCTGTCTCAAAGAAGAAAGAGCTGTTGTGACTGAAAAACCAGGGGCGTATCGATACGCGGGAAGGCGTATTGGTATGGTTCAAGTGTAAATCATGAGGTTTATTGATACTCATATATTGTATCGATACGAATTTTGCTCACTGGAATCCTTGGTTGGATTTTAACAAAAAGTGTATCGATACGCTATGGGAGCGTATCGATACGGTTAACGGTCATTTAAAATTTTATGATTCCGATAACTGACAAGCAACGGTCGAAACCATTAAATGCAAGGATTTATCAAACATCATCAAATCATATCGATACGGTGACCAACCGTATCGATACGCTATAGACTTTGAATATATTTCTTTATAAAAATGTATCGATACAGATACAACCGTATCGGTACGCTATAGCTTAAAAACTTGCCCAGATGAATATCGTATCGATACGGTGTTAACCATATCGGTACACTTTATATCGATTGGAATTCTAGTGAAGGAAAACCGTATCAATACGACTTAAGCGTATCGATACGCCTGGGCATAGAGTTAAGTTTTGGCTTGAAAATACTTAGAAAAATTTGAACACTTGAAAATATTTTTGACTTGAAGGTTCTTTTGGTTCAAATGCTTGTCAATTAAGTGAGTCTTTCAAATACTTAAAAATTTATTTGTATATTCAAATAAGCCCTTGTACAATTTGTTATATCAAAATCAATATAGGTTTTACAGTTATAGATTTATTCTTTCAATTATTTTTTAATGTTTTTTAATCAAATATTATTTCAGTTTGAAGCAATGTTGTCTTCGCATTCAACAACGATACAACTGTAATTTCAAAAAATGAATTTGAATTATAGTTCTACAACCAGACAAAGCAGGTAATATAGGATACTAAAAATCAAGAACTCCATAGTAACAATCTCATAAATGATTTAAAATAACAAATTTTGTTTCTAAGCACATTCATACTATGATCTATGATTTCATATCAAGGTTTTGACAAAGGTTTCATAAAATGTGAACTACAAACACTAGTCCCTTTTCCAAACTAAAATAAGATAATTAGCCTAAACTCAATTCAGTACAAGTTAAACTATTAGAAATTTATATAGATATAGTGATGTTCATTTTAAACCCAATTGAGTCCCTATAATTGAGACAAGAACTTTAAAAAATGTGATTCAATAGATAATTAGCGTAATCTAAAAGCAAGAAGCCAACGCTCGAAGAAATTGATGAATCGATAACACAACCTATGTCGCCAAGGGAAATTCTTTTGCAAGATAAAAATATTTTTTTGTCTGGCTAAATAGAAAATAGGGGCAATTTATGAACCTTGAACTCATTCTTCATTTTCATTGTAGTCCAATGATTCTTGGAACAATACATGTATGTATAGTATTATTGATACTTGAGTTAACAAATTTGGTCTGTCAACTACAAAAGGAAGAAATATCAACAAATATAGCCTATAAACTACCTTAATCAATTCAAGCAATCATGATAGTCTTGTTTAAGTAAAATCTAATTTTCACGTTTCTCGTACAAAACAAAAGGAGAGTTAAAACCTTAGCTTTTCAACAAAATATTTTCACAACAAAAATGCATTACTCATCTATTCAATGCAGTTAAATCAAACCTTAATAATAATGCCAATATCCAACTAAGAGAAATAAGAATGAAAAAACCGAAGCAAAGTGATGGTTTAAGAAATGTAATTTCACATTCTCCTTTGAGCAATAATCCTCAGCTCATTCTCTTTTAACGGTGTCTCAGATTTTGACTTCCCGTCTTTTGGTATTGATCCATTTTCTGCACGGCTAAAAAAGCGGTTTGAATCTGATTTTTCTTTTTGTAACCAAAAAAAAGGCAAACCTTGAAAACGATTTCAACTGTTCAATGTCATCCCAATAAAACAAGATACAAACTGGAAAAAAGAAAAAGTGAAATTGAGATATAGGGTTAGGGAAGGAAAAGAAAAAGATACCTGGTGAGCTGCATGATCGTGAGGAGATTTGAGTTGGAGTAGTTTTTAGTTTTGAGATTTGACGATCGATAGAACAAAAAAAGGGGAAGATGAAGATGAAAAAACTTGGCTATTTTTATCATAAACGATGGCATTTGTCTAATACCTAAGGGAATGAGATTCCCAGACAAAACTTAAAAAGACGCTACTGTAAGAGATGATTTATTATCCCATACAGGGAATTTTCACAAAGCAAACAAGGGTATCTAATGCTGGAAAAATTTATTCCCACTGGTAATGTTTTTTCCCTGATCCAAACACACCCTTAAAGTTAACTATGTTCTACCATCTGAGTGATGAGTAATCGAATGTATAGAAGTTTGGATACAAGGTAAGTTTATTTCATATTATTTCATATCAAATATTTTTTATAAAAACTATCAGATCAAATATGAAGATGGTCTGTAAAGGAGGAAAGATGATATTGAAGCATTAAATTATTACCTAAGGTGGAGATTAACTAGTACCGTAGTACAAAAGAGAATAAAATAGACACCATTTTACTATTTATCATATTGCTAAAAATAGATAATAATAATAATAATAAAATATTCGTTCACTTCGACAAAATTATCATGTTAAAATGATATTGATTTTCGATTCAAATCTAGTTTGGGTAAAATAAATTTTGGTTGCTTTCGGTTCAAGTTGCTTTCAATTCGAGGGAAATCGATTTAGGTTATTTTTGGTTCGGATTGCTTTTGGTTTAGTTGAAAATCGGGTTGGGTCCTTATCGGTTCAACTAAACTTCGAGTTGGTTTCGATTCAATTCGGTTATTTTGGGTTTCGGGTCAATATCGGTCTTAGACCGGATAAATCGGTTCAGATCTGAGATCAAGTTTACTAGGTCTAAACCAATTAACTTTGATACATGCACCTGCAAGATTAACTTTGATTCATTGCACCTACATGCATATTAAATTTTGATATAAAAAACTCTTCATAAAGTATGAAATATTCTCTACATTAATAAAATATTTATTTATCTATCGATAAACTAATAATCTTGATGAAATAATATTTTTTTAGTCCTACTGTATTATTTTATAGAAGTTTTACTGTATCACACCCTAAATAAATCACACTTAACAACATGGTTAGTAGAAAAATAATTAAGGTGACTTAATCAACCTTTGGGTTTTTTGAAACTAACATTTCCATTGCACACATCCTATTAATGTAATAAATATACCTTATTTAGGATGTAATAAATATACATTTTAAATAAGCTATAAGTAAAGAATTTAGTCATAGATTGAAAAGGCTAAAAATGATAGTAAAATAATGAAACTTGTACATAAAGCGAACTAGATATATCAACAACAATAAAATTATCCTAAATAAAAAAAAATAGCATTAAAATAATATTTAATTAATTCAGCTAAGCCATATGAATTTAATATCTAAATAGTCACTCCTAAACATGCATCGTGTTTCCCATTTTATTAGAAAATATCAGAAAGTACTATCGATGTAATATATGAGAACATAATCTAAATCGCGTCTTAATGCCTAATGGTTAATATGTATTTTTTGGGAAAACTACACGGGTGCTCATCAAACTATTATTTTCACCAAAAACATTTTTAACGTTATATTTTTTTCTGTTTTGGTAAGAACCATGCCAAATATTTTTGGGATTAATTGCTTCTTAAAACATTATGGAGAAAGGGCTCCCTCCAGATTCAGCTAAAACGTCAAAAGGTGGCTTCATCACCTTGTCATTCATCATAGGTAACATGCGTCGAATTCCCATAGGCATAATCTTGTTGCTTTCTGAATTATAAAATCAGTAACGTTTGCTTAAAAATTTCCATTGTTTTTTTTCTTTGAATGTTTGAACTGCAGCAAACAGAATAAGAAAATAAATAATAATAAAAATGACACATGGATCCCGATAAAGAGAGAGAAAATAATGTAGAAAATAAATAAAATATCACATCAGATTCACCGTTAGTTTTTAATGGTCGGTGATTAAAACAAGAAAGAAACATGATGTTATGGATGTTTTTACGAAAAATTAATTTAGTGACCAAAACAAGAAAACATGAATAGTTTGATTACCACCCGTGTAGTTTCCCCCCTCTTTTATTGGATAAACAAGTTTTTACTTTGCAAGAAGTTGGTTATACAGTTAATTATTTCATTGGAGGATAAACTACATTGGAGGTCATTCATTTATTAGTAAAGTCATGATTGTGTTACTTAATTATTAAAAGTTACAATTGGGTTACTCAATTAAAGTTTTAGTTACGATTGAGTCACCCCTCCGTTAAATAACAAACGAACATCCAAAAAGATTTGGTACAATGATAATTTTAGTCCTCAAAACTTATATATTCTACCAATTTAGTCCTAATTCAATAAATTTAATCTTTCATATTTAAAAATATATTAATTTAGTCATTTTTCTTCTCTCAAATCACTCGTATATGCCCTCGTTAACACTAGAGTACTTCATTTAAAATTATTAATTAACCTAATACACAAGTTTATAAATGTAAGCTATTCAACCCACAAGGATTCTACCATTTCCAAAATTGGTGAGCTGGCAAGCTATTCAACCCACAAGGATTCTACTGGTTTTTCTCCTAATCCAATGTCTAATGGCTTTAAGTTTGGGTTTCCTGGGTTCTGTTCCAACCCTGAGGCCCAAAACGTGTTTCGTGCTTCTGTGGATTATGCAATTGGTTCTGATGTCATCTCTGAGCCTTCTAATATCCAAGCTGAAGGTCTGCATGAGGTGCCCATATGTGACCAGGTCGAGTCCAACACCAATTCCGAATCTAGTTTATCTATCGAACCTGAGTTCGACGCCTCTTCTGGTTTGTATTCCATAAAGCCAAAATTTCTGAAGACCTCGAAAAACATTGAATCCCTTGACTTTCAAGTCAAAATTAGACAAGTTTTAAAGATGGGTTTCCTTCAGATCTTCTTCTGGTTCTTCTGCTCTGAATCTTCGCGCTTCGAAAGGGAAGGGTGGCTGTCCTAAGCTAGGGCATGATGGTGTAACTCATGATGAAGCTTGCTACTGTGAAGCGCGTTCCCATTCTTCGTGTTTGCCGACTGAGGAGCGTGTGGCCCAATCAAATGAAGAAGCCAAAGAAGATCTTGCAGTCTGCACTTCTTGGGGTCTTCATGAATAAATGCTTATTTATGTCTTGAAACTTTATGGGGATGGGGAATTTTGAGAAGAAAGCTTCTGTAAAAAGGGTCTTTGCTTCTAATAAGCCCCAAGTCATCTTTTTACAAGAGTCGAAACTGCAAGTTGTTGATGAGAGGATTCTTGGACAATTGTGCGGCAAGAAAGGCTTCTGGAAATTCACTTTCTCTCCCTATGCTGAATCTATAGGGGGATTAATCTCGATTTGGGACTCATCCTTCTTCCTTTGTGATTCTGTTGTTTGCCTCTCCAGATGTATTATATTGGTAGGTAAAATTGCACAGATTGACTTCAAATGTATCTTGGTGAATGTTTATGCGGCAAACGATGCTCAAGAGAGGAGTGAATGGCTGTCTGAACTGAGTTCTTCTTTACAAAGTTTTTGTTTGCCCATTCTAATTGGAGACGACTTCAATACGGTTCGCGATGCCGATGCGTCTGAAAAATTGGAGTCACTGTTAGCCTTAGATCCATGGAGGTGTTTAATGCTTTTATCGACTCTCTTGGGAGATAAATTTACTTGGTCAAATTTTAGGGAATCTCCATCTTTCAGCCGTCTTGATCGGTTTCTGCTATCTGTAGAGTTTTTAGTTGTTTGGTCTCAGCTTGCACAGCAGCTGCTTCCTAAGAGTCTATCGGACCACAACCCGATCTCCTTATCCCTTCCTCCCTGCGATTGGGAAGCAGACCTTTTAAATGGTTTAGCTACTTGGAGGATGATAAGGAATATGTCAAGGAAGTTGAAAAAGTTTGTGTGGATGCTAAGGCTTCTGGTATAGGTGGTATTCTCAATCGATGCAAAGTGTTGTCCAAGTGTTGGGTGTCCAAATTGAAAGCTAATGATGTCGAACCCATATTGCTGAGATTGAAAAGAGGTGTTTCGATATGGAGCACTCCATTTCTTCGGGTAATTTCATTCCTAACTTGGTCTCTGAGCTGATGTCTCTCAGATCGCGCCTTTAGGAGCGTATAAGAAGGGAGGAATAGGAATGACTCCAAAAATTTCGACTAAAATAGTTTGATTGTGGTGATAGGAACATTAGGTTCTTCCACGCTGTCGTGTCTAATAGAAGAAGAATTAATTGTCTATCAAAAATCAAATTTGATGAGGTGCATCTCAATAGACCAAAGGACATTAAAATGGCTATCGAAAGTCATTTCATACTTATTTACAATGACTCCAACATTGTTCCTGTGAAGAGCTTTGAGTGTGACTTTAATAGGTATCTTCTAGTGAAGCTAAGAGGTTGGAAAAGCCTTTCTCTATTGATGAAATTTGGAGTTCTCTCTATGCCCTAGATGGTGATCGTGCCCCTAGGTCTAACGGCTTCAATATGGGGTTCTTGAAGAAATTTTGATCTTCAATCAAAGATGCAGTTCTCTCTTTCTTCAACAAGTTTTTTCATGGTGAGGTGGATGACTTTAACTTCAATCCATCCTTCATTGTTCTCATTCTGAAATGCCAGAATCTAGTGTCTATTGATGAATATAGGCCAATTAGTTTGGTTGGCTGCGTGTACAAATTGTCGGCCAAAGTGTTGGCTATTCGACCGGGGTCTGTAATGGATAACATCATCAGGCTATCTCAATTCGCGTTTTCTTTGGGGAAGCAAATATTGGATTGTTAGCTTATCGCTAATGAAGTTATTAACTTCTCAAGACGCAGAGGACTGTCCAATGTGGTCTTTAAGGCAGATTTTAGAAAAGCCTATGATTCTGTCGATTGGCAATTCCTTATTTTCATCATGAAACAGATGGGTTTTGGCTCTCTTTGGTGTCGTTGGATTTTGTCATGTATTTCTACAGCTTCAATTTCAGCTCTGGTCAACGGTTCCCCTACAAATCCCTTCTCTATTCGTGCTTTGCCAAGGATGTCCTTATCTCCTCTACTATTCAATATCGTAGGGGAAGCTCTCAGTATTCTTCTTGCTAAAGCTGTGGATCAAGGTTTTTTCAGCGGTATTTCTATCGGTTCTAATGTAGTACAAATGTCCCATATTCAGTTTGCTGATGATCTTATCTTGTTTTATGGTGCGAGCAAGTCTCAGATTAGAAATGTGATTCGAATTCTGAAAGGATTCGAAATTGTGTCTCAACTCAAGTTGAATCTTAGCAAGTCAAGCATCTGGGCATCAATGTGGATAACAATCTTGTGGCTCACTGGGCGTCATTATTTCACTGCCAAAGTGAATCTATCCCATTTCAGTATATTGGGTTACCGTTGGGGGCCTCCAAAAGTTCGATTCATCTTTGGATGCCTTTGGTGGAAAAGGTAAAGAAGAAATTAGCTGGATGAAAATCTAAATTGCTATCTTTCGGGGGTCGGATTACCCTTGTTAAGTCCATCTTAGCTAATCTGTCCATATATTTCATCTCAATTTTTGCATTGCCAGCTTTGGTTTGCACTATGCTTGCTCGGTTGATTTGCAAATTCCTATGGGGATCACTAAATCGTAAAGCAATCTATTGGGTTAGTTGAAACACTGTGCGTCCCTAAATCGTGCGTTGGTCTTGGGCTATGTGACTTTGTAGCTGTGACTTCCTTTAAAAAAATCTCAAGTCGGCTACATCCTCATATTTTTTAAAATTTTATTTAAGGGGAATTTTTTTAAAAAAAATTTGTGTTTTTTTTTAAACAATGAAGATTTGGAGTCGCCACCGGCCACTTAGATAAGGTAGGTCGGACACCATAAGAAATCATAGATTCGTTTTGAAAGGGTCAGAGAGTTGGTTACGCGTGGAGGGATGATTAGCACCTCATTATGCTCGGAAATTGGTACCAAAATATTTATTGCTTTTAAATTGATGGAATTTGTTGAAATTTAAATTGAATTTACTTAAGCGTCCTTAAATAAGAATTGACTTTAATTGTACAGGTTTTATCAAATTAGTGGGTTCAAATTAATTGGACATTTAATTAATAAGGTTGACGATACATCGGACCATAGATTAAACCGACATCATATAAGTCTGGCTGCTGTGTTAATTTATGGTTCGAATCTCGTACGTCAAATTTATGCATGGTGCAAGTAGTTAAGATGTGATGTAATGATTTTTATCAACTTTTAACTTTACCTTGGGACGGTAAGGATTAATTCAAATATTTGGTTAACATCCTTTAAGCTCGGACTGTTACGACACAAATATCGGAATTAATAAATATCTCCATTTTAATGATTTAGATTAATTAATTCAAAATAAATGGTTCACATGAATGACAATTAAAAATGGATGTCACAAAAAGGCTTAAAAATTAAACACACAAAGAGGCCCTTAAGCCTTAACCTAAAAAGCCCAGATTATGAAAATTTAATTAGTGATCTAGTTATTAATTAGGTGAATCCAATATTAATCCTAAATTGATTAACCCTAATAGACTAAAAACCTTAATAAAATATGGATTATCTTAGGACATGATAATTAATTTGATCGGTTTTAAACTAGTATTCCAATAAGCGAAGGATACTATTTAAGACAAATCAAATTGATTAATCACGGTTTTAAATAAAAATGCCAATCTAATCTCCATATTGATTTTATCCTAAAAGTAATTAAAAATGTTCAATTAATTTAATAAATTTAACATTTATCCCATTAAGCCAATGGTAGATTTAAATTCACTAAATTAATTCAAACCCTAAATCTAACTATGGCTCTAAAAGGACTAAACTTAAATTAATCTAATTAATTCAAAGATCGTGCCCCTATGAGATGAGCACACGATCTTAAACTATTAAATTAATTTGTCTAATTAACATTAAGAAAACAACCAATTAACATTAATGCATTATAAAAAAAAAAACCCTATCGCGTCCCACACAACCGCATATATGCAAAAAGTTGGTTGTGATCTACATATATAAGCTCTAACACTATATCATATGATATATAATGTATATAATATGTACTTATATATGTAGGAACTGAATGCTACATATTTGTATATAAAAGCTCTATATTATACTTATATGTACAAACTATATATATAACATTTCATAATATGTATAAATTATATATATATATAACATTTTTTTAAAAATAGAATTACAAATATATACTTATACGAAAGCTATATAATATATACATATATTATACTCTATATTACATATAAAGAACAGTCTCATAATATGTATACTATATCATATATATATAAACTATACATTATATAAGAACTATATATATTATGTTATATAACATGTACATATCAACCCACATATCGAACAAAAAAGACACAAAACACTAACAAATAAATAAAATAAAATAACATATAAGAATGAAACTTAAATAAACACAAAAGATTACAATAAACTCATCAACGTTTCATTAAACCATAAGAATGAATTACACAACAAATAAAAAAGGGAAGAATATACCCAAAACTCAAGTATTTATGCTCGATCTGCTAAATTCCACGGATTGTTGTTGGGGTTGAGAAGCTCGATTCAAGGGTTTAGTAATGGTGGAAAATAGTTTCGATTAGGGAAAATTATGGTGGATAAGAGAATCGAATGGGGAGTGAGTTGGGGGCTTGGGTGTTTGGTGGTCTTAAGAAAAATGAAAAATGGCCATGAGCTTTTTAAATCAAAAAAATGGTGCCTCCTCTAAAAATTAGGGCAATGGGTTCTTTTTATCCATATGGGATGAAGGGTATTTTTGGTTTTTCCCTTGAAAAATGAGAACCAATGAGAGTGAGGCATTGGTTCATCCAATGAGAACCAAGCCTTAGTGAGTAAGGAGTTGATATATTTACATTTTGGTATTTTTGTCCCAATGTAAAAAACATATGTAATGGGTCATGTAATTTTGGACTTAGGGTATAAGGTTTTGGGTATTAAAAGGGGTAATATGAATTTATTTTATTGAGCATTTAATTTAAACCCAAACAAAATTTAGTGTCTACAGTAGCTAAGAACTGGGCCCTTCTTAATAAATGGTTGCGGCGTTTTGGGACTGAACCAGATAGTTTGTGGCGCAAAGTCATCAATGCTAAGTATGAAAACAATTCCCTCTCTTTGTTGCCTCAGAATCTTGGGGCATCAAATAAATTTTGGATTTGGAGAAGAATTATCCCCCCCTCACATATATGGGCTGTCACACCCCGAAAATTGGCCTAGTCAGAATTAGGTCCCGGTGACCGGAAATTTTGTACCGGTTATGCCAAGAATGAAGTAATTACTAAATCCTTGTACCCAATTTTGAAGTAATGGAAGTTATTTGGGCTTAATTGAAGTTGTTGGACCTTTTGTAAGGAAAAGAAGTTAGGGTTTCATTGAAAATGCTAAAAATGTTAAATCTAGGCAAGGCGTATCGATACGGTAGGACCTGTATCGATATGACCTAATCGTTTTTAACTAACTTACCCAATTCAGTCTAGCCATATCGATACGGCCATAAGGTGTATCGATACAAGTCTCTGTTAAAAATCATTCTAGTGACCAAATTGAAAGAATTGAAAGTAGGGGATGATTCACCTCCTTGCTTGCGAACCCTTCACGTGAGAATGATCTGATGAGATGACAATTAGTCATCAATTGCTTGAAATTGTGATAAAGCATGGATTGATAGAAATTAGTAAATTAAGATTTCCTTTGTCTAAGGGAAACCTTTTTATTGGCTAAGAGTGAGGTCGAGAATAATTAAGACTTTAGTCACCTTAAAATGAATAAGGAAAAAACCCTCTTCCTTGTTTTGAATCTCCCAAAACCATATCCCACCTTTGTCTTGGAAACCAAGCACACACCTCCATTGTTATCTTTTTCCTCAAGCTCAAGCAAACACCTCAATCCGATCTTTGACCTTTGTGTGATTTCAATACACCAATTTAAAGCTTGCAACTGGGTAAGTAAAATCCCTATGTCAATTTGATGATTCCATCAATCTTTAGAGTTTAATATCAAGATTTTAAGTCTTGAATGTTCAAGCTAATCCCGTGTGTTATATGGTTAATTTCTTTGTTTCAATGTTGTCTACGAGCTTTGGTAAGATTGAAAAACGTTGTGAATCATTAGTTTTGATTCTAATAAAATCCTCTAATTTTTTGAACTAGCTCAAGTGGTGGAAGGCAAGTCATCTTCACCATCGGCTATTCTGAACTCTTCCGAGGGCAAGTGGATTGTAATATGATAACCTTGAATCCTCATATTGCTAGGTGAGTGTAGTTGTGTCATGGGATTAGCTAGGTGCCATCCCGGTTGCATTTGTTTTGTGCTTAAAATTGCATTTTGTTTAAGGGCTCAAGTAGAGCAAACATGTGCGGATTCGAGTGGTAAATATGGTAAGACCACTATATTGCTTTGATACACGTTTAAGATTACATGTGACATTTGAAGTATGTTATGTGTGGAATTTGATATGAACATGCTATGTTATGATATTTAAAGCAAAGGCTTAATATATGATGTGATATGGCCTAAGGGCACAAAGGTAAGTTTTATGATGGAACATATAACCTTGGACACTTGTGGACTTTGGATACAGTTGGCATGCCATAGGGTTATTTGAGCTCATTATGTAAGGGATTGGACTACGGTCCGGGGCTACGACCTATATATGGGGAGAAAAGGTTGGATTGTGTAAGGGACTCTGGAGCTACAGCTTAAGGCTAAGGCCTATTTTCGATATGTGTGGTGTATAGGTGAATCTGCGTATCCATTGGTTGTTATGTCCAAGGAGATGATATGTATTTGTGCTTTACATTTGATATATGAAAATATAATACTTGGCTTTGAGTATGATCTATATACGATTAATGATGTACATTGCTATTCAAGCATGCTTACATGTTATTCATGCCATTAAGGATCTCATTGTGCATTTGTGATAACTACCTTACTGGGCTATGTAAGCCTAACATGAGTGTGTCTCATGCATTTCAAGATCTTGAAGAAATTTGAGCTTCGATCGTGTGGTTGAAGTTGCAAGGCACTCTCATCAACCCATGTATGCTTACATTTTTTCTTGAACTCCTAGTAAGGTGGCATAAAGCTTATACATATTACATTGGTCTATTTTGATATGTATGTAATGGCCCTAAAATGTCTAAGTGCTAAAAATGGAGTATGATGTTGTTGTAAATTAGAGAAATCTGTTAAATTGGGCTTAAATGCACTAAAAGGTAAAGTCATAGTAAACAGATTTAATTGGACTTAAAATCTGATATACTAGTAGATTAAGTAGTTATAAACTTTACTGGTAAAATTTCATAAAGTTTGGACATCGTTCAACTGGTTAAATCAGCTAAACACTAGATGAAATCTATCATTCTGGGACACAAGCGTATCGATACGGGTTAAGTTGTATCGATACGGACTTGCATATTTGGACTTGGTAAAATTGAGCGTATCGACACACAAAAGGGGGTGTATCGATCACGGATCTTGGTAGTAAGGTCTGGAAAATAAATTGCATCGATACGAGCTTAGGCGTATCGAAACGAGTCAACTTTGGTCAACTTGTACCGCAGCGGGTGATGGCGTGTCGATACAGGATCTAGGTAGATTCAAATAAAGATGTGATTCATATGTATCTGTATCGATACCGCTTCAAGTGTATCACTACAGGGTAGTTAATTCTGTTAAAAGACTTAAACTACAGTTGTAAATAGTTTACATTTTGGTCACTAAACATTAAATGGTCTAATCACGGGTAAATGACCTCCGTTGATAACAAAATTTCATAGGCTAATAATTGGTAAGTTCAATTGAAGGTTATTAAAAATAAATTATAATAAGGACCCTTAACTTGTAAAATTTATAGTTTAGTCCCTAAGTTCGAAAAAGTTTAAAATTGACCCCAAATTGAGTAAGCTATTAATGAATTAGTTTGATGAGTCGTAAAAGAGATTAATAAGACATTCCAAATAAGATTTTGAACTCCAATTAAGCTTTCGATCTTTGAATCTATTTCCGGTAACACTTTCTGACCCAATTTCCTACCATGCCGAAAAAAAGGTGTTACATTTGTGGTATCAGAGCTAGAGTTTAGTCGATTCTAGGACTAAACTGATTCCTGTCATGAGTCTACATGTGCATATGCCACCTAAGATTTTATTTGTATACGTTATCCGTGACTTGCAACTGACACGATTCAATTTCTTCTGTTTGGTTAACTTTAAGAATGTATGCGCATGATACATCTCAACTCCACGCATTCCTTTCTTAGTGAGCCATTGATTGAGAAGTATGCCCTAGAACCCGAACCAGTCACTTCTGAGATAGTCGTCTCTAACCCACTAGGAGATAGTGTGGTTATACGATTGATCTGTAAAACTTGTCCCCTAAGGATCTAAGGGATCCCATTTCTGGCCAATTTGATAGCCTTTTCTTTCCATGAGTTAGATCTTATCCTAAGCCTTGATTGGTTAGCTAAACATCAAACCTGGGTAGATTGTTCGAAGAAGAAGCTATATCTCCACGGACTCAGCAAGGAGAGCATAACTTTGATGAAAACCAAACCTGAGCCTAATAAGCTATCATGTGTGCTACGGAATCTAAAGAAGATGCAAAGCTCGAAGATGTGCCAGTGGTAAAAGAATTCCTTGATGTGTTTCCCGATGAACTTCCAGGACTACCTCTGACCTGAAAAGTAGAATTCAGAATAGAAGTGCAATCGGGGACTACACCAGTCTTCACTACTCCTTATAGGATGGCTCTAATTGAATTGAAAAAGCTAAAGCCTCAAATCCAAGATCTTTTAGATAAAGAGTTTATCCGACCGAGTTTTTTTACCCTAGGGGGCACCGATTTTGTTTGTCAAGAAAAAAGATGGATCGATGCGACTATGCATTGACTATCGTAAGCTGAATAGGGTAACAATCAAGAACAAGTATCTGTTACCGAGGATCGATGACCTTTTCGATTAGTTGAATGATGCTTCTGTCTTCACTAAGATAAACCTACGATCTGGGTACTATCAAATGTTAGTGAATGAGTCCGACGTTCCAAAGACTGCTTTCCAAACTAGATACGGCTATTATGAGTTCTTGGTAATGCCTTTTAGGCTTACCAATGCACCTGCAGCCTTCATGGACCTGATGAACCGTGTGCTCTGGCCCTATCTAGATAAATTCATGGTTGTGTTCATAGATGACATCCTGATCTATTCCAAGGATGTTGCTACTCATGAAGAACATCTCCGGATTGTGCTTCAAACTCTCCAAGAGAAACATATGTATGCTAAGTTCAAGAAATGTGAATTCAGTTTATCAGAAGTATCCTTTCTTGGACATGTGGTTTCTTCCGCGGGAACCAAGTGGACCCAAAGAAGATCCAAGTGGTTATTGATTGGATTCTTCCTAAGAATGTTGGAGAAGTTCGTATCTTTCTTGTAACCCCCTAAACCCGTCTATATGTTACAACGAGTTCTAAGAGGTCACATTTGGGGTCACAAGAGCGACCTACAATAAAATCGAATAAAATTCTTTAAATACATTAAAGACAATCAAACAAATTTTTGTTTGAATATCATTTCGAAATCATATAAACATATAACGAAAATTTCAAAAACATATTACGACTCGACATAAAATGAGACACGACAAACATGCGCACTAATTGTACCATCATCGTACTCCAAAAGCAACACCGAAAGAACTCCAACCGCTGATGTCGATCAACGCAACATGATAGATTTCTTCTAACCTGCAATGGTAAGAACGACGTAAGCTTGGGAAAGCTCGATGTCTGAGAACTACCAAAAGATGCTAAAAGCGCAAGGAGGTATATGGCAAGCATAAGACTATCATGACGTACCGAGCAACATGAGCTCAAATTACGATTCGATTGATCGGTAAAATGTTATAACATAAGTTAATAGTTTTTCTTTATTTTGGTCGCATGAGTATCAAGAGATATGCCTATAGCCGGAGTTTTAGAAGAGATCTAGATTTCAAAAGTTGAAACAAGTAGTTTAATGTGGTTCATTAAACACAGATTTGGAAGCATACTGAGAGTTTCAAACTTTGGTACATTAATTCAGTAGGGTAGAATTTATAGAAGGGAATGGAAATTTTATTTTAATTACCTGACTACCCTCCAACCATACACTGATATGCAATATCCTAGAAAGACTTACCCTAGGCCCATTGGGCGTAGGAGCTTACAGAAAGTCTTACCCTAGACCCGTTGGGCGTAGGAGCTTAGGTCCGATTTTGACTTACCAGTAGCTGAGCCTACATAACTTTAATCATATCACATATAGTATACCCCCAGATAAAATCAATTTTATCCGGTAAACAATAATATCAGAAAACATGTATCATATATTTTTATCAGAAGACATAAGCCAATAATTGTGCTTTCATTACGAATAACAGAGTTATACTTTTAATTCAGAGCAGATACTTTTTGTTTAACACAGAGAAAATATTAATGGAAACATGGAACACTCTATGTGGTCCAATTTATTCCTCGTAGTTGATAATTATCAAAAAGAGAACATTGGACATCTTATGATTTTGGGCTGATTTCAGAACGAGATCCCTATAAAAAGGGAGATTCGGTACTAACAGCTCAAACTAGACATTCAAAATTTGATACATCGAGATCATTAAGATTTCAGATATATCGTGAGTGATTCAATCATTAAAGCCTATGAGGGCATTAGGGTCATTCTGACCTTCAAGGGTAATTTGGTAATTTAGACCAACAAGGTATAAATGGTGATGTACAAAATTCAAGAGTTCTAGTTGTTCATCAGGTTTTTGAGTTCCTTTGAACTAATCGGAACCCATCAATATAGTGTTTATTAATTAATCGAATAGGTACACCTTAAGTATTCATTTCTCGAACTCGACTACGGTGCATAACAAAATGGTTCGCCTTCACCAATCAACCACTTTGAGCGTACTACGAAAATTGAACATGTATTCAAGTGGTAATTTCCAAGTATCTGGACAAGTGCATTGCACCCGAACTCAATCCATAGCATCAAATGTACCTTTGAATAACAGGTTACTCTTACTATTAACTATGTACTTTCTCTAAATAAATCAAACATGCCTCCATATGGTATTCTTCCAATATCATAGTAGTATCAGAAACGTCCAACTATTCATTCATTTCAAGTCTCGAGGTTATGTCCATTATTTCGGTTAATTTGGCAAATAATGCTTGAGGATATTTTAGTCTTTTTGGTTATTACAATCATTTCGATCAATTCAAATTTTATTAGTATTTTCAATCATTTTAGTCATTTCAATCTTTTACGCCACTTTGATTAATCTGGACACACGAATAGTTTTCCATAAACTTATCTTTGGATATTTATTGTAATTTTAGAAAATCCAAGTACTTTACAATTTGAAGGTTTAAGCTTTGTTACCATAATTTTTCTAACCAAATTGAGGTTTTTAGATCAATCAATTGTTTTACCAAATCTAGTAGAGATCTCTAGATCGCTTTCATTGTTAGAGGTATTTTAGTCATTCTTATACCTTAAGGGCATTTTTGTCATTTCTCAACCAAGCATTTTGGGCATTAGAACTTTTATCAAGAAGTAATATGAATTGAAAGTTTCGAGGTGAACTATTTTATCAATTATTCACAGAACTTGGATTACTTACCGATCATCAATTCCTTATTCGAGTCATTCAGGTCTTATCTAAATTATTATCTTTCTATCAAAATTAGTATGAATTCAAAATATCCAGGCATTAATCAAATCCGTTCATACATTAACCAATACCAACAAGTTCCGTAAAGCATACAAAAAGTAGTAAAGTATTACCTTGAATACTTGCTATAACAGTCAATCCTTGGAACGACATTCGAATACTTTTGAACCCAAATTTGACGTCTTTTTACCTCTTGAATACGAATATATGTGAATACCTTCAATTAAACATAATCATAATCAATCCTTAATCACATTGCCTTTAAAATGAACAATGAAGCACAAAAGAATGTTTGGGTACAATATCAAATTTAGAGGCTCTCGATTTAGAATTTCATGAAACGGAATTCAAAATCGGACTCAGAACGTCGAAAAACATAAAATATGTGTTTTCGGAAAATTTGACTTTTTGGTCAAAGTCAACACTGACGTCAATAGTCAACGCTGATGTCATTAGTCAACGGTCAATCTGACGTCAGCGGTCAACTGGCCAACTCGGTCAACGGGTTGACTCACTAAGCTGACTCAGTCAACGGGTTAACTCACTAAGCTGACTCGGTCAACGGGTTGACTCACTAAGCTGACTCGGTCAACGGGTTGACTCACTAAGCTGACTCGGTCAATGGGTTAACTCTCTGAGTTGACTCGGTCAATGGGTTAACTCTCTAAGTTGACTCGGTCAAAGGGTTGACTCAATGAGCTGACTCGGTTAATGGGTCAGGTCAGATCGGACGGGTCGTGTCGTTTAAACTCGGGTTAGGCTTAAATTGGTTCGGGTTGAGTAGATCGGTTTGAACTGAACCAAATCAGTTCAAGGCTAGACCGGTCCATAACTAGTCAGACCGGTCCAAATTGAAGGGTAACTAGCATGACGGCCAGGAATCACGACCAGATGGCCAAAAACACTCCAAAAAGGTAAAAACAACAGATATTCATCAACTTTTTTGTTTGAGTGGCTTACCGAGCCTGTAACGGCAGAAACCACGACCAGAAGACCCATGAACTCGATTGGAATTCTAAAGGTCTTCCTCGCTGAAGCTTTTAGATGAAATCCATGGTGGCCGACGCGAGCTCTCGGCAAGTGGAGCATTGGGCCTTAGTCGTGGGAAGACAGGGATCTCGAAAGCGGTGGCTATGTGATGCACGGATGACGGACGAGGTGACAGCGTTGAAAACCAGTGAGGGAGCTCAAAGGTTATCGTCAAACCTTTAAATCTTCTTTCACGACAACAAATGACTTCTTTGCACGAGTGGTAGCCAAGGACATGAGCGAAACGAGGCAGCAGTTCAGTCAACGGTGGTGGTGCGCACCACGACACGACATGTAAAGGGTACATATCGGAGATAAATCAATAAGGGAGGTGAAAATTTTTAGAAGAAGACTCTAGATCTGATATTTTCTTCAGATTAGAAATGGGCATTAAACACGGGTTGGGGGTTGGTTCAGACTTATCCATTTGATTTGGTACAAGAACAAGGTATGGCTTAAAATTAAGATGGAGAAAAACATGCCAAGGGATTGCCTTAGCTTGCTTGGCTAAGCCATGTGTTCTCCATTCAAGGAGTCATGGGTTCAACACCCTTAACAAAACCCCTTTCTCCATTTCTCGTCCCCCTTAAAATCTTAGGTGTTACATTTCTGGCCTTGCAGCTACTACCATAGATTTGTAAAAGGGTTCTCGATGATTATTGCACCCTTGAAGGAGTTTTGATCAGCTTAAGCAAGTTTTAACCTATGCCCCTATCTTGGTACAACCCGAGTCAGGCAAGAACTTCATAGTATACAGTGATGCATCCCACCTAGGATTAGGTTTTGTACTTATGCAAGAAGGAAATGTCATTGCTTATGCCTCACGTCAGCTTAAACTCCACGAGCTAAACTACCCGACGCATGATTTGGATCTAGCTGCCGTTGTGTTTACCTTAAAGATTTGGAGGCATTATCTTTACGATGAGAAGTGTTACTTGTGCACTGATCACAAGAGCCTGAAGTATCTTCTGACTCAGAAAGAGTTGAATCTTCGTCAACGTCGATGGATGGAACTTTTGAAAGACTATGACTTGGTCATTGATTATCATCCCGATAAGGGCAATGTTGTGGCTGACACTCTTAGTCGAAAGCCCGCTCCCTCCCCAATATGTTTGAATGCTCATTTCCAGCTCAAGAAGCATGGCAAGTTGTTAGCGGAGTTGAGAATTCAGTCAACCATTATGTCTCGAATCAAAGCACTCCAGGAGTTTGACGATGAGTTGCAATCTCTAATTGCTAAGATCAAGGATAAGTCGGATCCCGACTTTGCCATGAATTCTGAAGGATTGTTGTGTTTCTGAAACCGTATATGTGTTTCCGATAATGATGATCTTCAGAATCAAATTCTGAGTGAAGCTCATTCGAGTCCTTTTTCTGTTCATCCTGGAGTTATCAAGATGTATAAAGACTTGAATGAGCTGTATTGGTGGTCTGGTATGAAAGGTGAAATAACGAACTTTGTGGCTAGGTGTCTGACCTACCAATGGATGAAAGCCGAGCACAAGGTACCTCTGTATTATTCAGAACCCATTGAGCTTCCACAAAGGGAAATGAGAGCGAATTATGATATTGTTTGGGTTATTGTAGACCGATTCACCAAATTCGCTCATTTTTTTCAGTAAGAATAAATTTCAGCTTGTCTAGACTTGCTGAGTTATACATTTGTGAGATCATCCGTTTGCACCGCGATCGACATTTTGCATCCCGATTTTGGAGGACCTTACATGAAGCTTTGGGAACGCGAGTGCACCTAAGCACTACTTTCCACCCTCAGACTGATGGTCAATCTGAAAGGGCTATTCAGGTAACCTTATATTTCTTCTATCCATGTGTATTAGTATTTTTGTACCAATCTCGACTCTTCATTGTAGATTCTGGAAGATATGCTACGAGCCTGTGTTATCGATTTCGGGAATACGTGGGAGAAGTCTCTGCCATTGGTGGAGTTTTCATACAATAATAGTTATCAAAATTCGATTCAAATGGCTCATTATGAAGCTCTTTACGAGAGAAGATGTAGAACCCCTCTCTGTTGGACCGAGCTGGGTGAAGGCAAGATGTTAGGCCCTGACTTACTTCGGGAAACCGAAGAAAGGGTAACCATCATCCGTGGCCGACTCAAGGCTGCGTTTGACCAGATAAAGCTTATGCTGATTTGAAAAGAAAAGGATATTCAGTATGATGTTGGCAAGAAAGTTTTCCTTAAAGTGTCGCCGTGGAAGAAGATCCTTCGTTTTGGCAAGAAGGAGAAGCTAAGTCCTCATTTTATTGGCCCATTTGAGGTGATCGAGAAAGTTGGACATGTTGCCTACCGACTAGCTCTCCCTGAAGAGTTACCGGTTCGATTCTTCTCACGTGATCGAGCTAGAGTCTGTGGAGATTCAATCTAATTTGACGTACGAGGAGGAACCTGTACAGATCCTCGCACGAGAAGTCAAGAGTCTTCAAAACAAGTTCGTGCCACTAGTAAATGTCCTTTGGAGAAGTCATTCAGTGGAAGAAGCAACGTGGGAGCCAGAGGAGGCGAGGCAGAAGCAGTACCCTCATCTTTTTGGGTAGAGTGAAAATTTGAGGATGAATTTTCTTAAGGGGAGAGTTGTCACACCCAAAAAACCAGCCTAGTCGGAATTAGGTCCCGATGACCAGAAATTTTGTACCAGTTATACCCGAATGATGTAATTACTAAATCCTTGTACCCAATTTTGAAGTAATGGAAGTTATTTGGGCTTAATTGAAGTTGTTGGACCTTTTTAAGGAAAAGAGAAGTTAGGGTTTCATTGAAAATGCTAAAAATATTAAATATGGGCAAGGCGTATTGATACGGTAGGACTTGTATTGATATGACCTAACTATTTTTAACTATCTTACCCAATTCAGTCTAGCCATATCGATACACCATAAGGTGTATCGATACAAGTCTTTGTTAAAAATCATTCTAGTGACCAAATTGAAAGAATTGAAAGTAGGGGATGATTCACCTCCTTGCTTGCCAACCCTTCACGTGAGAATGATCTGATGAGATGACAATTAGTCATCAATTGCTTGAAATTGTGATAAAGCATGGATTGATAGAAATTAGTAAATTAAGATTTCCTTTGTCTAAGGGAAACCTTTTTATTGGCTAAGAGTGAGATGTGAATAATTAAGACTTTAGTCACCTTAAAATGAATAAGGAAAAAACCCTCTTCCTTGTTTTGAATCTCCCAAAACCATATCCCACCTTTGTCTTGGAAACCAAGCACACACCTCCATTGTTATCTTTTTCCTCAAGCTCAAGCAAACACCTCAATCCGATCTTTGACCTTTGTGTGATTTCAATACACCAATTTAAAGCTTGCAATTAGGTAAGTAAAAAATCCCTATTTCAATTTGATGATTCCATCAATCTTTAGAGTTTAATATCAAGATTTTAAGTCTTGAATGTTCAAGCTAATCTCATGTGTTATATGGTTAATTTCTTTGTTTCAATGTTGTCTACCAGCTTTGGTAAGATTGAAAAACGTTGTGAATCATTAGTTTTGATTCTAATAAAATCCTTTAATTTTTTGAACTAGCTCAAGTGGTGGAAGGCAAGTCATCTTCACCATCGGCTATTCTGAACTCTTTCAAGGGCAAGTGGATTGTAATATGATAACCTTGAATCCTCATATTGCTAGGTGAGTGTAGTTGTGTCATGGGATTAGCTAGGTGCCATCCCGGTTGCATTTGTTTTGTGCTTAAAATTGCATTTTGTTTAAGGGCTCAAGTAGAGCAAACATGTGTGGGATTCGAGTGGTAAATATGGTAAGACCACTATATTGCTTTGATACACGTTTAAGATTACATGTGACATTTGAAGTATGTTATGTGTGGAATTTGATATGAACATGCTATGTTATGATATTTAAAGCAAAGGCTTAATATATGATGTGATATGGACTAAGGGCACAAAGGTAAGTTTTATGATGGAACATATAACCTTGGACACTTGTGGACTTTGGATACAGTTGGCATGCCATAGGGTTATTTGAGCTCATTATGTAAGGGATTGGACTACGGTCCGGGGCTACGACCTATATATGGGGAGAAAAGGTTGGATTGTGTAAGGGACTCTGAGCTACAGCTTAAGGCTAAGGCCTATTTTCGATATGTGTGTGTATAGGTGAATCATGTATCCATTGGTTGTTATGTCCAAGGAGATGATATGTATTTGTGCTTTACATTTGATATATGAAAATATAATACTTGGCTTTGAGTATGATCTATATACGATTAATGATGTACATTGCTATTCAAGCATGCTTACATGTTATTCATGCCATTAAGGATCTCATTGTGCATTTGTGATAACTACCTTACTGGGCTATGTAAGCCTAACATGAGTGTGTCTCATGCATTTCAAGATCTTGAAGAAATTTGAGCTTCGATCGTGTGGTTGAAGTTGCAAGGCACTCTCATCAACCCATGTATGCTTACATTTTTTCTTGAACTCCTAGTAAGGTGGCATAAAGCTTATACATATTACATTGGTCTATTTTGATATGTATGTAATGGCCCTAAAATGTCTAAGTGCTAAAAATGGAGTATGATGTTGTTGTAAATTAGAGAAACTGGTTAAATTGGGCTTAAATGCACTAAAAGGTAAAGTCATAGTAAACAGATTTAATTGGACTTAAAATCTGATATACTAGTAGATTAAGTAGTTATAAACTTTCTGGTAAAATTTCATAAAGTTTGGACATCGTTCAACTGGTTAAATCAGCTAAACACTAGATGAAATCTATCATTACAGGACAAGCGTATCGATACGGGTTAAGTTGTATCGATACGGACTTGCATATTTGGACTTGGTAAAATTGAGCGTATCGACACACAAAAGGGGGTGTATCGATACGGATCTTGGTAGTAAGGTCTGGAAAATAAATTGCATCGATACAGGCTTAGGGCGTATCGAAACGAGTCAACTTTGGTCAACTTGTACCGGTACGGGTGATGGCGTATCGATACAGGATCTAGGTAGATTCAAATAAAGATGTGATTCATATGTATCTGTATCGATACCGCTTCAAGTGTATCACTACAGGGTAGTTAATTCTGTTAAAAGACTTAAACTACAGTTGTAAATAGTTTACATTTTGGTCACTAAACATTAAATGGTCTAATCTGATGGGTAAATGACCTCCGTTGATAACAAAATTTCATAGGCTAATAATTGGTAAGTTCAATTGAAGGTTATTAAAAATAAATTATAATAAGGACCCTTAACTTGTAAAATTTATAGTTTAGTCCCTAAGTTCGAAAAAGTTTAAAATTGACCCCAAATTGAGTAAGCTATTAATGAATTAGTTTGATGAGTCGTAAAAGAGATTAATAAGACATTCCAAATAAGATTTTGAACTCCAATTAAGCTTTCGATCTTTGAATCTATTTCCGGTAACACTTTCTGACCCAATTTCCTACCATGCCGAAAAAAAGGTGTTACATTTGTGGTATCAGAGCTAGAGTTTAGTCGATTCTAGGACTAAACTGATTCCTGTCATGAGTCTACATGTGCATATGCCACCTAAGATTTTATTTGTATACGTTATCCGTGACTTGCAACTGACACGATTCAATTTCTTCTGTTTGGTTAACTTTAAGAATGTATGCGCATGATACATCTCAACTCCACGCATTCCTTTCTTAGTGAGCCATTGATTGAGAAGTATGCCCTAGAACCCGAACCGTCACTTCGAGATAGTCGCCTCTAACCCACTAGGAGATAGTGTGGTTATACGATTGATCTGTAAAACTTGTCCCCTAAGGATCTAAGGGATCCCATTTACGCCAATTTGATAGCCTTTTCTTTCCATGAGTTAGATCTTATCCTAAGCCTTGATTGGTTAGCTAAACATCAAACCCGGTAGATTGTTCAAGAAGAAGCTATATCTCCACGGACTCAGCAAGGAGAGCATAACTTTGATGAAAACCAAACTCTGAGCCTAATAAGCTATCATGTGTGCTACGGAATCTAAAGAAGATGCAAAGCTCAAGATGTGCCAGTGGTAAAAGAATTCCTTGATGTGTTTCCCGATGAACTTCCAGGACTACCTCTGACCTGAAAAGTAGAATTCAGAATAGAAGTGCAATCGGGGACTACACCAGTCTTCACTACTCCTTATAGGATGGCTCTAATTGAATTGAAAAAGCTAAAGCCTCAAATCCAAGATCTTTTAGATAAAGAGTTTATCCGACCGAGTTTTTTTACCCTAGGGGGCACCGATTTTGTTTGTCAAGAAAAAAGATGGATCGATGCGACTATGCATTGACTATCGTAAGCTGAATAGGGTAACAATCAAGAACAAGTATCTGTTACCGAGGATCGATGACCTTTTCGATTAGTTGAATGATGCTTCTGTCTTCACTAAGATAAACCTACGATCTGGGTACTATCAAATGTTAGTGAATGAGTCCGACGTTCCAAAGACTGCTTTCCAAACTAGATACGGCTATTATGAGTTCTTGGTAATGCCTTTTAGGCTTACCAATGCACCTGCAGCCTTCATGGACCTGATGAACCGTGTGCTCTGGCCCTATCTAGATAAATTCATGGTTGTGTTCATAGATGACATCCTGATCTATTCCAAGGATGTTGCTACTCATGAAGAACATCTCCGGATTGTGCTTCAAACTCTCCAAGAGAAACATATGTATGCTAAGTTCAGTAAATGTGAATTCTGGTTATCAGAAGTATCCTTTCTTGGACATGTGGTTTCTTCCGCGGGAACCAAGTGGACCCAAAGAAGATCCAAGTGGTTATTGATTGGATTCTTCCTAAGAATGTTGGAGAAGTTCGTATCTTTCTTGTAACCCCCTAAACCCGTCTATATGTTACAACGAGTTCTAAGAGGTCACATTTGGGGTCACAAGAGCGACCTACAATAAAATCGAATAAAATTCTTTAAATACATTAAAGACAGTCAAACAAATTTTTGTTTGAATATCATTTCAGAAATCATATAAACATATAACGAAAATTTCAAAAAACATATTACAGACTCTGACATAAAATGAGACACGACAAACATGCGCACTAATTGTACCAGTACCGTACTCCAAAAGCAACACCGAAAGAACTCCAACCGCTGATGTCGATCACTGCAACATGATAGATTTCTTCTAACCTGCAATGGTAAGAACGACGTAAGCTTGGGAAAGCTCAGTAATACAGAACTACCAAAAGATGCTAAAAGCGCAAGGAGGTATATGGCAAGCATAAGACTATCATGACGTACCGAGCAACATGAGCTCAAATTACGATTCGATTGATCGGTAAAATGTTATAACATAAGTTAATAGTTTTTCTTTATTTTGGTCGCATGAGTATCAAGAGATATGCCTATAGCCGGAGTTTTAGAAGAGATCTAGATTTCAAAAGTTGAAACAAGTAGTTTAATGTGGTTCATTAAACACAGATTTGGAAGCATACTGAGAGTTTCAAACTTTGGTACATTAATTCAGTAGGGTAGAATTTATAGAAGGGAATGGAAATTTTATTTTAATTACCTGACTACCCTCCAACCATACACTGATATGCAATATCCTAGAAAGACTTACCCTAGGCCCATTGGGCGTAGGAGCTTACAGAAAGTCTTACCCTAGACCCGTTGGGCGTAGGAGCTTAGGTCCAGACGGACTTACCAGCGCTGAGCCTACATAACTTTAATCATATCACATATAGTATACCCCCAGATAAAATCAATTTTATCCGGTAAACAATAATATCAGAAAACATGTATCATATATTTTTATCAGAAGACATAAGCCAATAATTGTGCTTTCATTACGAATAACAGAGTTATACTTTTAATTCAGAGCAGATACTTTTTGTTTAACACAGAGAAAATATTAATGGAAACATGGAACACTCTATGTGGTCCAATTTATTCCTCGTAGTTGATAATTATCAAAAAGAGAACATTGGACATCTTATGATTTTGGACTGATTTCAGAACGAGATCCCTATAAAAAGGGAGATTCGGTACTAACAGCTCAAACTAGACATTCAAAATTTGATACATCGAGATCATTAAGATTTCAGATATATCGTGAGTGATTCAATCATTAAAGCCTATGAGGGCATTAGGGTCATTCTGACCTTCAAGGGTAATTTGGTAATTTAGACCAACAAGGTATAAATGGTGATGTACAAAATTCAAGAGTTCTAGTTGTTCATCAGGTTTTTGAGTTCCTTTGAACTAATCGGAACCCATCAATATAGTGTTTATTAATTAATCGAATAGGTACACCTTAAGTATTCATTTCTCAGAACTGACTACGGTGCATAACAAAATGGTTCGCCTTCACCAATCAACCACTGAACGTACTACGAGAAATTGAACATGTATTCAAGTGGTAATTTCCAAGTATCTGGACAAGTGCATTGCACCCGAACTCAATCCATAGCATCAAATGTACCTTTGAATAACAGGTTACTCTTACTATTAACTATGTACTTTCTCTAAATAAATCAAACATGCCTCCATATGGTATTCTTCCAATATCATAGTAGTATCAGAAACGTCCAACTATTCATTCATTTCAAGTCTCGAGGTTATGTCCATTATTTCGGTTAATTTGGCAAATAATGCTTGAGGATATTTTAGTCTTTTTGGTTATTACAGTCATTTCGATCAATTCAGCCTTATTAGTATTTTCAATCATTTTAGTCATTTCAATCTTTTACGCCACTTTGATTAATCTGGACACACGAATAGTTTTCCATAAACTTATCTTTGGATATTTATTCAGAATTTTAGAAAATCCAAGTACTTTACAATTTCGAAGGTTTAAGCTTTGTTACCATAATTTTTCTAACCAAATTGAGGTTTTTAGATCAATCAATTGTTTTACCAAATCTAGTAGAGATCTCTAGATCGCTTTCATTGTTAGAGGTATTTTAGTCATTCTTATACCTTAAGGGCATTTTTGTCATTTCTCAACCAAGCATTTTGGGCATTAGAACTTTTATCAAGAAGTAATATGAATTGAAAGTTTCGAGGTGAACTATTTTATCAATTATTCACAGAACTTGGATTACTTACCGATCATCAATTCCTTATTCGAGTCATTCAGGTCTTATCTAAATTATTATCTTTCTATCAAAATTAGTATGAATTCAAAATATCCAGGCATTAATCAAATCCGTTCATACATTAACCAATACCAACAAGTTCCGTAAAGCATACAAAAAGTAGTAAAGTATTACCTTGAATACTTGCTATAACAGTCAATCCTTGGAACGACATTCGAATACTTTTGAACCCAAATTTGACGTCTTTTACCTCTTGAATACGAATATATGTGAATACCTTCAATTAAACATAATCATAATCAATCCTTAATCACATTGCCTTTAAAATGAACAATGAAGCACAAAAGAATGTTTGGGTACAATATCAAATTTAGAGGCTCTCGATTTAGAATTTCATGAAACGGAATTCAAAATCGGACTCAGAACGTCGAAAAACATAAAATATGTGTTTTCGGAAAATTTGACTTTTTGGTCAAAGTCAACACTGACGTCAATAGTCAACGCTGATGTCATTAGTCAACGGTCAATCTGACGTCAGCGGTCAACTGGCCAACTCGGTCAACGGGTTGACTCACTAAGCTGACTCAGTCAACGGGTTAACTCACTAAGCTGACTCGGTCAACGGGTTGACTCACTAAGCTGACTCGGTCAACGGGTTGACTCACTAAGCTGACTCGGTCAATGGGTTAACTCTCTGAGTTGACTCGGTCAATGGGTTAACTCTCTAAGTTGACTCGGTCAAAGGGTTGACTCAATGAGCTGACTCGGTTAATGGGTCAGGTCAGATCGGACGGGTCGTGTCGTTTAAACTCGGGTTAGGCTTAAATTGGTTCGGGTTGAGTAGATCGGTTTGAACCGAACCAAATCACTTCAAGGCTAGACCGGTCCATAACTAGTCAGACCGGTCCAAATTGAAGGGTAACTAGCATGACGGCCAGGAATCACGACCAGATGGCCAAAAACACTCCAAAAAGGTAAAAACAACAGATATTCATCAACTTTTTTGTTTGAGTGGCTTACCGAGCCTGTAACGGCAGAAACCACGACCAGAAGACCCATGAACTCGATTGGAATTCTAAAGGTCTTCCTCGCTGAAGCTTTTAGATGAAATCCATGGTGGCCGACGCGAGCTCTCGGCAAGTGGAGCATTGGGCCTTAGTCGTGGGAAGACAGGGATCTCGAAAGCGGTGGCTATGTGATGCACGGATGACGGACGAGGTGACAGCGTTGAAAACCAGTGAGGGAGCTCAAAGGTTATCGTCAAACCTTTAAATCTTCTTTCACGACAACAAATGACTTCTTTGCACGAGTGGTAGCCAAGGACATGAGCGAAACGAGGCAGCAGTTCAGTCAACGGTGGTGGTGCGCACCACGACACGACAGTGGTACATATCGGAGATAAATCAATAAGGGGAGGTGAAAATTTTTAGAAGAAGACTCTAGATCTGATATTTTCTTCAGATTAGAAATGGGCATTAAACACGGGTTGGGGGTTGGTTCAGACTTATCCATTTGATTTGGTACAAGAACAAGGTATGGCTTAAAATTAAGATGGAGAAAAACATGCCAAGGGATTGCCTTAGCTTGCTTGGCTAAGCCATGTGTTCTCCATTCAAGGAGTCATGGGTTCAACACCCCTTAACAAAACCCCTTTCTCCATTTCTGTCCCCTTAAAATCTTAGGGTGTTACATTTCTGGGCCTTGCAGGCTACTACCATAGATTTGTAAAAGGGTTCTCGATGATTATTGCACCCTTGAAGGAGTTTTGATCAGCTTAAGCAAGTTTTAACCTATGCCCCTATCTTGGTACAACCCGAGTCAGGCAAGAACTTCATAGTATACAGTGATGCATCCCACCTAGGATTAGGTTTTGTACTTATGCAAGAAGGAAATGTCATTGCTTATGCCTCACGTCAGCTTAAACTCCACGAGCTAAACTACCCGACGCATGATTTGGATCTAGCTGCCGTTGTGTTTACCTTAAAGATTTGGAGGCATTATCTTTACGATGAGAAGTGTTACTTGTGCACTGATCACAAGAGCCTGAAGTATCTTCTGACTCAGAAAGAGTTGAATCTTCGTCAACGTCGATGGATGGAACTTTTGAAAGACTATGACTTGGTCATTGATTATCATCCCGATAAGGGCAATGTTGTGGCTGACACTCTTAGTCGAAAGCCCGCTCCCTCCCCAATATGTTTGAATGCTCATTTCCAGCTCAAGAAGCATGGCAAGTTGTTAGCGAGTTGAGAATTCAGTCAACCATTATGTCTCGAATCAAAGCACTCCAGGAGTTTGACGATGAGTTGCAATCTCTAATTGCTAAGATCAAGGATAAGTCGGATCCCGACTTTGCCATGAATTCTGAAGGATTGTTGTGTTTCTGAAACCGTATATGTGTTTCCGATAATGATGATCTTCAGAATCAAATTCTGAGTGAAGCTCATTCGAGTCCTTTTTCTGTTCATCCTGGAGTTATCAAGATGTATAAAGACTTGAATGAGCTGTATTGGTGGTCTGGTATGAAAGGTGAAATAACGAACTTTGTGGCTAGGTGTCTGACCTACCAATGGATGAAAGCCGAGCACAAGGTACCTACTGGTATTCTGCAACCCATTGAGCTTCCACAGTGGAAATGAGAGCGAATTATGATATTGTTTGGGTTATTGTAGACCGATTCACCAAATTCGCTCATTTTTTTCAGTAAGAATAAATTTCAGCTTGTCTAGACTTGCTGAGTTATACATTTGTGAGATCATCCGTTTGCACCGCGATCGACATTTTGCATCCCGATTTTGGAGGACCTTACATGAAGCTTTGGGAACGCGAGTGCACCTAAGCACTACTTTCCACCCTCAGACTGATGGTCAATCTGAAAGGGCTATTCAGGTAACCTTATATTTCTTCTATCCATGTGTATTAGTATTTTTGTACCAATCTCGACTCTTCATTGTAGATTCTGGAAGATATGCTACGAGCCTGTGTTATCGATTTCGGGAATACGTGGGAGAAGTCTCTGCCATTGGTGGAGTTTTCATACAATAATAGTTATCAAAATTCGATTCAAATGGCTCATTATGAAGCTCTTTACGAGAGAAGATGTAGAACCCCTCTCTGTTGGACCGAGCTGGGTGAAGGCAAGATGTTAGGCCTCGACTTACTTCGGGAAACCAAGAAAGGGTAACCATCATCCGTGGCCGACTCAAGGCTGCGTTTGACCGAGATAAAGCTTATGCTGATTTGAAAAGAAAAGGATATTCAGTATGATGTTGGCAAGAAAGTTTTCCTTAAAGTGTCGCCGTGGAAGAAGATCCTTCGTTTTGGCAAGAAGGAGAAGCTAAGTCCTCATTTTATTGGCCCATTTGAGGTGATCGAGAAAGTTGGACATGTTGCCTACCGACTAGCTCTCCCTGAAGAGTTACCGGTTCGATTCTTCTCACGTGATCGAGCTAGAGTCTGTGGAGATTCAATCTAATTTGACGTACGAGGAGGAACCTGTACAGATCCTCGCACGAGAAGTCAAGAGTCTTCAAAACAAGTTCGTGCCACTAGTAAATGTCCTTTGGAGAAGTCATTCAGTGGAAGAAGCAACGTGGGAGCCAGAGGAGGCGAGGCAGAAGCAGTACCCTCATCTTTTTGGGTAGAGTGAAAATTTGAGGATGAATTTTCTTAAGGGGAGAGTTGTCACACCCAAAAAACCAGCCTAGTCGGAATTAGGTCCCGATGACCAGAAATTTTGTACCAGTTATACCCGAATGATGTAATTACTAAATCCTTGTACCCAATTTTGAAGTAATGGAAGTTATTTGGGCTTAATTGAAGTTGTTGAACCTTTTTTAAGGAATGGAAGTTAGGGGTTTCATTGAAAATGCTGAAAATATTAAATATGGGCAAGGCGTATTGATACGGTAGGACTTGTATTGATATGACCTAACTATTTTTAACTATCTTACCCAATTCAGTCTAGCTGTATCGATACAGCCATAAGGTGTATCGATACTAGTCTTTGTTAAAAATTATTCTACTGACCAAATTGAAAGAATTGAAAGTAGGGGATGATTCACCTCCTTGCTTGCCAACCCTTCACGTGAGAATAATGATCTGATGAGATGACAATTAATCATCAATTGCTTGAAATTGTGATAAAGCATGAATTGATAGAAATTAGTAAATTAAGATTTCTTTTGCCTAAGGGAAACCTTTTTATTGGCTAAGGGTGAGATGTGGAATGATTAAGGCTTTAGTCACCTTAAAATGAATAAGGAAAAAGCCCTCTTCCTTGTTTTGAATCTCCCAAAACCATATCTCACCTTTTTCTTGGAAACCAAGAACACACCTCTATTGTCATCTTCTTCCTCAAGCTCAAGCAAGCACCGCAATCCGATCTTTGACCTTTGTGTGATTTCAATACACCAATTGGAAGCTTGCAATTAGGTAAGTAAAATCCCTATTTCAATTTGATGATTCCATCAATCCTTAAAGTTTAATTTCAAGATTTTAAGTCTTGAATGTTCAAGCTAATCTCATGTGTTATATGGTTAATTTATTTCTTTCAATGTTGTCTACCAGCTTTGGTAAGCTTGAAAAACGTTGCGAGTCATTAGTTTCGATTCTAATGAAATCCTTTAATTTTTTGAACTTGCTCAAGTGGTGGAAGACAAGTCATCTTCACCATCGGCTATTCTGAACTCTTTCAAGGGCAAGGGGATTGTAATCTGAGAACCTTGTAGCCTCCTATTGCTAGGTGAGTGTAGTTGTGTCATGGGATTGGCTAGGTGCCATCCTGGTTGCATTTGTTTTGTGCTTAAAATTGTATTTTGTTTAAGGGCTCAAGTAAAGCAAACATGTGTGGATTCGAGTGGTAAATATGGTAAGACCATTATATTGCTTTGATACACGTTTAAGCTTACATGTGACATTTGAAGTGTGTTATGTGTGGAATTTGATATGAACATGCTACGTTATGATATTTGAAGCAAAGGCTTAATATGTGATGTAATATGGACTAAGGGCACAAAAGAAAGTTTTATGATGGAACATGTAACCTTGGAAACTTGTGGACTTTGGATACAATTGGCATGCCATAGGGTTATTTGAGCTCACTATGTAATGGATTGGACTACGGTCTTGGGCTACGACCTATATGTGGGGAGAAAATATTGGATTGTGTAAGGGACTCTAGAGCTACGGCTCAAGGCTAAGGCCTATTTCTGATATGTGTGTTGTACAGGGGAATCCGTGTATCCATTGGTTGCTATGTCCAAGGAGATGATATGTATTTGTGCTTTATATTTGATATATGAAAATATAATACTTGGCTTTGAGTATGATCTATATACGATTAATGATGTACATTGACATTCAAGCATGCTTACATGTTATTCATGCCATCAAGAAGCTCATTGTGCATTTGTGATAACTACCTCACTAGGCTATGTAAGCCTAACATCCGTGTATCTCATGCATTTTAGGGTCTTGAAGAAATTCGAGCTTCGATCATGTGGTTAAAGTTACAAGTCACTCTCATCAACCCTGTGTATGCTTACATTTTGTCTTGAACTCCTAGTAAGGTGGCATAAAGCTTAGACATGTTACATTGGTCTATTTTGATATGTATGTCATGGCCCTAAAATGTCTAAGTGCTAAAAATGGAGTATGGTGTGGTAGTAAATTAGAGAAACTAGTTAAATTGGGCTTAAATGCACTAAAAGGTAAAATCATAGTAAACGGATTCAGTTGGACTTAAAATCTGACATACTAGTAGATTAAGTAGTTATAAACTTTCTGGTAAAATTTGGTAAAGTTTGGACATCGTTCAACGGGTTAAATCAGCTAAACACCAAATTAAATCTGTCACTACAAGACATGCGTATCGATACGGGTCAAGCTGTATCGATACGGACTTGCATATTTGGACTTGGAAAAACAAAGCGTATCGATACACAAAAGGGGGTGTATCGATACAAATCTTGGCAGTAAGGTCTGGAAAATAAATTGCATCGATACGGGCTTAGGGTGTATCGAAATAGGTCAACTTTGGTCAATTTGTACCGGTACGGGTGATGGCGTATCGATACAGGATCTGCGTAGAGTCAAATAAAGATGTGACTCATGTGTATCCGTATCGATACGGCTGCAAGTGTATCGATATGGGGTAGTTAATTCTATTAAAAGACTTAAACTATAGTTTTAAATAGTTTACAGTTTGGTCACTAAACTCTAAATGGTCTAATCTGATGGGTAAATGACCTCCGTTGATAATGAAATTTCATAGGCTAATAATTGGTAAGTTCAATTGAATGTTAGTAAAAATAAATTCTGATAAGGACCCTTAACTTGTAAAATTTACAGTTTAGTCCCTAAGTTCAAAAAAGTTTAAAATTGACCCCAAATTGAGCAAGCTATTAATGAATTAGTTAGATAAGTCATAAAAGATATTAATAAGACATTCTGAATAAGATTTCGAACTCCGATTAAGCTTCCGATCTCCGAATTTGTTTCTGGTAACACTTTTCGACCTAGTTTCCTACCAGGCTGGGAATGGGGTGTTACATGGGCAGTCATTTTTCTCAAAACCTTAGGTTGGTTTTAGGGGATGGTTCTCATGTCCTATTCTAGTCTGATTTTTGGGCTGGGTCGTTTCAACTAAAGGAGGCTTTTCCTAGAATTTTCACGCAAACTATTAGAAAAAATGGACCAGTTGCTTATTTTGGGTCGTTTGTAGACAATTCTTGGTCTTGGAACGTTTTATTACGACGCAGCCTATTTGATTAGGAACTAGCGGTTTGGAACTCATTTATGAATTTGCTCAATGGTGTTCGACCTATGCTGGCTAAAGAGGATTGCATTCGATGGGTGGCATCCTCCAATGGTTTGTATTCTTCAAAATCTTACTATGAATTATTGATTCCTAACAATGTTTCTAAAGGTGCAGTGTGGAAGATTGTATGGGCTAATATCGTCCCCTAAGGTGGAAGCATTTGTGTGGAAAGCTACTCACGGTCGTATTCCTACTGCGACTGAACTCTATAAGCGTGGGTGCCGCAATATCCAAGTTCTTTTCTGTCTTTTATGCAAGCTAGAACTTGAATCTGTCTCCCATCTACTGTGTCATTATTTGGTGGCTTGGGGTCTATGGTCTAAATGGTGTGCTTTGTGGGGTTTGAATATTGTCATGCATGCTGATTTTAAATCATAGGTTTTGCGTTGGACTAAGCTATCTCATTCGTTTAAATCCAAATCAGTTTGGATAATGAGTTTCTTTAGTATTGTATAGTCTATATGGTTACTTAGGAATGAGGCGATCTTTAGAGATGAGTTGGTTGATTTGGATCATTTATTTGACCTACGTGTTCAGCGTTTGAGACTTTGGTGTAAAGCCAAATGGCCTTTCGTGTGCTCGTCTAGTAATGAGCTTACCATGTGGCCCAAGTGTTTCAAGCTCTTGCTACTGATATGCCTAGATCTCAGATGTGTGTGTGGGCCACTCCTTCTCCGGGATGTGTCAAGTTCAATGTGGATGGTGCTGTGTGTGGAGGCTTTGCCAAAGCTTGCATTGGAGGTATTTTCCGCGATTCGCCTAATCGAACTCTTATCTCCTTCTCAAAGGCGGTGGGTTGTTTGGATGCAACATTCGCGGAGTGTTTGGCAATTAAAGAGGCATGTTTATTATTTCGTTCTTCTCCATGGTTTAATTCTCTTGATCTTATCTCCGAATATGACTGTAACAAGGTGGTTGAATAGTTTAAACATCCCGAGAGATCTCCGGCGATCTTCAAAAAATACATCCTTGATTGCCATGGTATATGTGGTTCTTTCAATTGGAGAATCCAGCTGGTTAACCGTCACTGCAATTCTTCAGCTGATATGCTGGCCAAACAAGGCATTCGTAGAAGTTCTGATCATCTCCTCATGGCGTCTTCTCTTTGTGCCCTTTCTAATGTCCAGTTTCTTGGTTAAGAGCTGAGTTGGTCGAGTCTTGGTGTGATCCTAAAATTCTAGCTTTGCTTTTTATGCAGACTGTTGCAATTAAGGCCATTTCTTGTATGTGCTTCTAATGCCTAGGTGTGTACAATGTGTATGGCGTTGTTCTAGAGTAGAATTGTATGGCGGTATTGAATGTTTTGTTTTCGCTCGGATACGTAGCACTCTTTTTTCTCTAACTAGGATTAAGAAAGTTTTTTAATGAGGCTCGTATCCATGTCGTATTAATAAAATTTCCATTTAAAAAAAATGAATATATGATAATACTTTTGTCATTAAGATTTGATAAGGTGGCATAATTGTATTGTTGCCTAAAAACTATGTGTGTTTGGTTCTAGAGAATGGAGTCCACTTTCGTTTTCATTTTCATTTCTTAAAAAATGAAAAAGGAGGAAGAAAATATGTTTTGTTGTAAAAATAAAAAAAATATTTTTAGAAAATAAAAACAAAAATAAGTGAAAATTTGAAAATATAAAAAAATGTTTTCGTTGTTTTTAAAATGTTTTAGGAAAATAAAAATATGAAAACCAGGGCTTTTAAATTTTAATCTCATATTTATTACTATTATTATTATATTTTCTAACTATATTTTATTTTAATTATTTAATAATTACTTTTTTCATTTCTATTTCGAAAAGCTATATATCAAACACATTTTTACTATTTTCATTTTAAAATAAATTTTCATCTCTATTAACCAAACACGTTTTCTATTTTTTTAGAAAACTAAAAATAAAAATTATTTTTTGAAAAATAAAAATAGAAAATATTTTCTAAAATCAAATGGACTCTAAGGTTTTTATAATATTTTTTAAGGCTTAAGGATGTAACAAGCCCTTGAACTTTTTTTTTTGGGGGGGGGGGAATCAATTAAGCTCCTAAACTTTCTTTGCACCCAATTAAGCCATTGAACCAAGAAATTTAGTAAATAAACCATTGAACCAAGGAATTAAATCAATTAAGTCCTTTGACCAATTTTGTCCATTAAATCTTGACAGTTTTTTCTCTTTAGATATTACTAGCATACGACACACTACAGTTCAATCATGTTGCATTTATAGATTTTTTTCAAAAAATATTTTTTTTATAAATTTATAAATCTTTTAGAACTTTTAAAGAATTTTTAAATAAAAAAAAACTGAAAATACCAAGTAGAAACACTGTGACACGACGCACTACACCAACATATCCAAAGAAAGCTGCCAAAATTTAATGGTCAAAATTGGCCAAAGGATTTAATTGATTAAATTTTTTTGGTTCAAGGGCTTAATTGATTTTTTTCTAAAAGTTTAAGGGCTTCCTACACCCTTAAGCCTTTTTCAATATACTGGTGTAATTACATGGTAGTATCTGTTCGTAATTTTGTTAATCCCCTTTGACAAGACACACACCTTTGCACACACAAGTGCTCAAACTTAGATCTCTTAAAATGAACATTATCATATTTTTCACTGGAGTCACTCGTTGGATTCAGTTCTAAGTAGTGTGACAACGGAGTCGCCACTGGTCCCTTTTATTGTATTAGGCAGACCAGAAACCTAAAAACCAGCCAGATCGAGGGTTCGGGGGCACGGTTACGTGTGGGGAAAGATTAGAACCCCCATCACGCCCGCAAAATGACGCTTACTCGATCACTAATATTTTCCTTATAACCCAGATGCGTGCATTCAAGAAAAATCTCTTTTTAAATGATGTTTTATGATCTTTTAAATTTTTATGGGTGATATTAATGTTCAAAGTTAATTATTATTTTTAAAAGCATGTGTTTAAAGACATTAATCTTAAAAGGCTCTATCTAATTATTTACATTTTACAAAGATGAATTATTTGCTTTTCTAACTATTTCCTAAACAGTTTTATTTATAATTAAAGAATTATTATTGATGAATTATTATTGATGAATTATTTGCTTTTCTAACTATTTCCTAAACATTTTACAAAGATGAATTATTTTCTTTTCTAATTATTTAGGTGATACATCATTTGAGGAATCTAAGCCTAAGTATTTAATTAAATTTCATTATTGATAATTAAATCTTGCAAGAGAAAAAAATCTAAACTAGTAATTAAGGAAACTAACCTAAAGAGTACATATAGATTATTTGATAGTTTTTCTTTAAAAGATTAATTATTAAATGACTTATTTACCCTAATATTTTACCGAGTTAAAATGCACAAAGATTAATTGAAGAATATGGTAAATATAAACGAATAAAATAATGAATTAAAGTGCATCAAATATAAAAAATAAAAAGAACAAAATTAAAATTGGAGAGGGAAAAGAGATTGCAAACAGTGAATCGAAATGCGAACTCAACAATGCGGGGTACGAGCTAAACGAAACCTCCACCGCTGCTGCCACCGTCGGTCACTGGTCACTGCACGCCGATAGCACGCCGACCGTCGTTTGTACGCTGACAGCATGTCGCGGTTGTCCTTCCTCCAGTAGTGACACCTGTTTTTTGATGACGGAGAATCCTCCACAAACTTGGATTAATACGAGCACGTACCCCCTCTCCTCTTTATTCGAAACCAAAGACCAAGAAAAAAAATAAAATAACAATAAAAAAGTATTTGGGTAAAATATCTCAAAGAAATTGCTTGTATTGCTCTTCAATTTATGGCTTTTGTATCGTATATACATGGGCGGATAAAATAAGTGACTACAACTGCCCCTCTTTGCTCATTCTGGTGAAACGAGAATAGGACAAAGAACAAAAAGACACAGGCTTTTTTCGAACGAGTTGCATATAGAACACCATTTCTTCTAGCTTGAGGTGATGCCACAAAAATCTAAATCTTGTCCCTCCGGACACCTAGCTGGTGAATTGATATACTTCTTCAACAAACGATAAAACGACTCTCGCCCCTGCGGGCACTGAATCAATAAGGGTGACTCTTGCCCCTAAGGGCACTAAATCGGTAAGGGTGATTCTCGCCCCTGCAGATACTAAATAGAAAAAGGATGACTCTTGCCCCTGCGAGCACTGAATCGGTAAAGGTGATTCTCGCCCCTGCAGGCACTGAATCGAAAAAGGTGACTCTCACCCCTACGGACACTGAATCGAAAAGGGTGACTCTCGCCCCCTACGCGCACTGAATCGGTAAGGGTGATTCTCACCCTTGCGGGCACTGAATCGGTAAAGGTAATTCTCACCCCTGCGGGCACTGAATCGGTAAGGGTAACCCTTGCCCCTGCAGGTATTAAATCGAAAAGGGTGACTCTCGCCCCTGCGGGTACTGAATCGAAAAGGGTTCCATTCTCTATGAGCCTGAACGGATAGGCTATATGTTGAAAAGTAAAGGTTTTCATTCTTCATGAGCTTGAACGGATAGGCTATATGCTGAAAAATATAGGTTTCCATTCTTCATGAGCCTAAACGGATAAGCTTCGAATTGAAAAATGATATACTTCTTCTAAGGATGGCAGGAAATGTGGTTGCCTCCTCCAAAATCAATCTGGTAATCTTGTACTTCTGATTGGTAGCGGTTCTTCAAGGATTTTGTGAATGCTTTTCGAGTTCTTCACATGAGGATCTTTGCAGTAAAGCTTATTTCCACCTTAAATGTCTTTGAAGGCCTAAGGAATCCTTAATATGGGTAGTTGCCCCCCTCTGATATTGTCATATACGCAAAATTTCATGCTTATGCAAATGATATGATCAAAGTCAAAATAATGAAATGCATCATAGTCCATGTACTTTTAAATTATGTTTAAAGTAAAGCTTAAAAATCTCTTATGTTGTATGAATGCAAATCCATTGGTTCCTTTTCAATATGCAATAGGGGTATAAAAGAAAAGTTCTAGGATGTAGGGTTTATTTATCATGCTAAACAAGAAGTAATTACAAAGGAAAAACCAAGTGTCCAGATATCAAGGGCCAAAGCGCTCCGAGTCTCTCTTTTGGAAGTTCTTCCAAGAGCATCCATTGCTGAGAAGGTTTCGAAGGTCATGATGATACTAGGCAGACTGTCAATTTTTCACGATAACCATATTCAAGCTGCCCTTTGCGGGTTTTCGACCTGAATCTGCCTTTGGTTTCAAGACGCCCTTTGCGGGTTTTCATCTTGAACCCTATTTTTTATTTTTATTTTGTTTTTTCTCTTGGATCTAAAGCGCCCTTTGCGGATTTTCACTTTTAGATCCTTTTCTCTTTTTTTCTTTCTTTTTTTTCTTCTTCAAGCATAGTATCTCTTGACCGAATCTGAATTCACGGGGTTTTGTAACTCATCCCCATCCATTTCGGCTAAAATTAGAGCTCCTCTAGAAAAGGCTTTAGTTGCCACATAGGGCCCCTCCTAATTGGGAGTCCACTTACCATGAGAATCCCTTTGAATCGACAACATCATTTCCAGTACCAAGTCTTCTTCTTGGAACTTTCTCAGGTGAACCTTTTTGTCACGAGCTTGCATCATCCTCTTTTGATACATCTGGCCATGGCATATCGCCTTCAATCTCTTTTCTTCAATCAGATTCAACTGGTCATAACGGGCCTGAATCCATTCAGCTTTCTCTAATTCTGCTTCTATTAAAACAAGTAGTGAGGGAATCTCGACTTCAATCGGCAATACAACTTCCATGTCGTATACCAAAGAAAATGGTGTTGCCCTAGTAGATGTTCGTATAGTAGTCCGGCAGGTATATAGGGAAAATTGCAACTTCTCATGCTAATCTTTGTAAGTGCCAGTCATCTTGGAGACTATCTTCTTGATATTCTTGTTGGCCGCCTCTACTGCCCTATTCATCTTTGGACGATAAGTTATCAAATTGTGACGCTTGATTTGGAATTGCCCAAAAACTGTGGTTATCATCTTATTGTTCAAATTTGAAGCATTGCCAGTGACAATACTCTCACGTAGCCCATAACGGAAAATAATCTCCTTTTTGAGGAACTTACAGACTGTTGATCTGGCGGCATTCGCATAAGAAGCCGCTTCAATCTATTTGGTGAAATAATCAATAGCTACCAAGATGAATTTGTGTCCGTTGGAAGCTTTTGGGTGAATCTGCCCAATCACATCCATGGCCATCTTGAAAAAGGCCAAGGAGCCGTCATCACATGAAGAGGCTGTGGTGGCACATGTATTTTATCAGAGTAAATCTGACACTTATGACATTTCCGTGCATAATTGATGCAGTCTCCTTCCATGGTGGACCAATAATAGCCGAGTCGCATGATTCGCTTGGCCATGGTAAACCCGCTAGGGTAGGTTGCACAAACTTCTTCGTGGGCTTCTTCTAGAATCAACTAGGCCTCTCTGGCGTTTACGTATCTTAGTAGAACTTGGTCTCAGCTCTTCTTGTACAAAGTTTCTCCGTCAAGAACATACCATACAGCCATTCTTTGAATTGTTCTCTTGTCATTTTTGGTTGCTTAGGGCGGATATTCCTGAAGCTTAATGTATTGCAATATGCCATGGTACCATGAGAGGCCATTTATTTACATTGCAAGTCAGAGATTCTCATATGGATGGGCATCATTCTAGCACATTCACTCACCTTGAATGTTGCAGATAACGTGGCAAGGGCATCTGCTATCTGATTATCTTCCATCGGGAGGTGTTTAAAAGTAACTTCCTCAAATTCTTTAATTAGTTCAAGGACTAAATTCTGATATTCGATCAATTTCTCCTTCATTTTCCATTCTCCGCGAATTTGATAAATGACCAAGGGATAATCTCTAAAGACTCTCAAAACCCTAATCTTCTTTTCTATGGCTGCCCGTAAACCCATAATACAAGCTTCGTATTCAGCCATATTGTTGGTGCAGAAAAACTTCAAGCGGCTAGTAAAGGGATGATGATCACCATCTGGCGAGACTAGGACTGCCCCGATGCCGTGACCCAGGGCGTTAGAAGCTCTATCAAAATTGAGGACCCATGAATCATTTTAACCATCTTCTTCAGTCGTGACGCACATCAAGTCTTCATCGGGAAAGTAAAAAATCTAAGACTTCATAACTCTCAAAGGTGCAACTTGCTAAAAGGTCCGCTACGACACTTCCTTTTACCGTTTTTTGGCTAACATATTGGATATTGAATTTTTTTTAGCAACATCTGCCAGCGGACCAATTTTCCTAATAAGGTCGATGCTTCCATCATGAATTTTAAAGGGTCGAGTTTAGAGATTAACCACATGATGTGGTACAACAGGTATTGCCTAAGCCTTTCGGATGCCCAAACCATAGCACAACATATCTTTTTGATTTGTGGATACCTCGACTCACAATTCGTGAATTTCTTGCTCAAATAATAGATCACCCTTTGTTTTCTTCCAGTCTTATCATTTTGACCTAGCACGCAACCCATTGAATTCTCGTGTATGGTTAGGTACAAAATTAGAGGTCTTCCCGAAATGGGTGGCACTAATACTGGTGGATTTGACAACTACCTCTTGATTTGCTCAAAGGCTGCTTGAAATTCTTCATTCCATTCTCCAAGATTATTCTTTCTGAGCAACCTGAACATTGGGATGCACTTCTCTGTCAACTGGGAGATGAATGAAGCAATATAATTAAGTCTTCCCAAGAATCCTCGAACTTCTTTCTACGCTTGAGGGGGAAGAAGTTGTTGGGTCACTTTTATTTTATCGGGATCCACTTCAGTTCCTCTCTTGCTTACAACGAAGCATAAAAGCTTTCTCGATGTCACTCCGAACGTGCATTTAGTGGGATTGAGTTCCAACTAAAATTTTCTCAACCTTTTGAAGAGTTTTTCCAAATTCATGACGTGCTCTCCTTCTGCTGAGATTTGGCAATCATGTCATCCAAATATACCTCGATTTCGTAATGCATCATATCGTAGAACAGGTTCACCATGGTTCTCTGATAAGTTGCTTCAACATTTTTCAACCCGAACGACATTACCCTGTAGTAAAAGGTTCCCCACTGCATCACGAAGGTGGTCTTTTCCATGTCTTCGGGACACATCCTAATTTGATTGTATCTTGAAAAACCCTCCATGAATGAAAATAGGGAGTGGCCGACAGTATTATCCACCAAGGTGTCAATGTACGGGAGTGGAAAATTATCCTTAGGGCTTGCCTGATTAAGATCTCTATAATCTAGCACATGCTTTCCCATCCTTCTTTGGAATCGGAACAATGTTAGCCACCCATTCGGGATATTTGGCCTCCTGTAGAAATCCTACGTCATATTGCTTTTTTACCTCATATCTTATCTTCAATAGCATTTCAGCCTTAATTCTCTGTAGCTTCTGTTGTACGGGTCAACATTATAGCCTTATAGGCAAATGATGTACCACGATATTTGTATCTAAGCCGGGCATGTCTACGTATGACCAGGCAAACACATCTTTGTAATCTTGCAGAAGTTTGATTAAGCTCTGACGTGTTTCGATAGTAACAATAGTGCCAATCTTAACCTCACGATTTTCCTCTTCAGTCACGAGGTTCACAGTCTCTAACTGTTATTTGTGAGGAACAATCTTCTTTTCTTTGCCTTTCATCAATCGAATCAAGATTTTTGGGACATCAACCTCAATCTCATCATCAAGATCTTTAAACCTTTCTGGACCTATGGGTTGCTCGAAATTCACTCGCGATTCGGACTCAAGATTACTTATGCCATTGATATCCAGAGACCTGTAAAGGGAAACAACAGAAATAGATATCGATGTTTACAAGAAAAGAAAAATGAAATACTTAGTCTTGTTTTATTTTGTTTTTTTTGTTTTTGGTGTTTAAATATTGCTTGCCACACAAGGTTTATCGAAAAAATGTATTTTATTGACTGGGAACCAAATGGTTTTAGCATATGCCCTTACATAAAAGATCTCTTATTGTTTTCGGGCTAAAATAGAGAGTTGATTTTGAGAATTACTCTGAAAGAGATTTAAAAACTACAGGAAGTTCTTCTGCAGTCAAATTATTAAGCTCATCACATGGGTGGATCATATGCAGATATCCACCCTTATCTTCTTCTTCTAGCACTGCCTTGATGCTCAAATTACCGAACACTTCGGCAATCTTATTCTCTTCTTCTTTGTCCTGAGTCATATTGGGGTTCACAAATCCCCCTAAAACGAAAGTGAAATTGAGGGGCAGAAATGTTATTGGATCCCATGCGACCTCCCCCCTTTGAGTTTGCTCTTCCTTCTGTCCTAGTTTTTCATCATGCCAGCCCTTCTCTGTGTCGTGTTGGGCTTGAACCCAAGCCCAAATATGTCATTCTTTTCAGTGATGGTCACTGGGTATAACCTGCCCTGGCGATGCTTTCCAAATCCCTTCCCTACTTCGTCACCTTTGCCTAAGATCTCTCTTACCTGTATCTTTTCACACTTGGATAAACCCAACCTTCGTATCTTGTTCCCTTCGGAGACAAAAGTCGAGCTTACAAGCTCCAGCGGCCTGAAGGAACAGTCTAATTCCCCCTCGTCAATCTCGATATAGGGTGCATCGGTTGATACTGAGGCAATGATATCTTCTTTGGCACCGATACTCACGAGTTGTCCATCAACCATAAACTTTAACTTTTGGTGTAGCGTGGAAAGGACTGCACCGGCTGAATGGATCCACAAATGCCCCAGAAGGCAACTGTAATTAGTTCGAATATCCATCACCACAAAGTCAACCTTGAAGATAGATAGTCCAATTTGTAGAGGGACCTCTATCTTTCCGAGCACATCCTTCTATGTTCCATCAAAGCTCTGACGGTGTTTTGATATGCCTTCATGTGAGACTCGTCCATCGGTAATTTCTTTAATATGGCCATGGGTAGGACATTTAGGGTCGAACCGTAGTTTATAAGGACCCATAACAGCATGTGTCCTTTGCTGCGAGTAGAGACATGAAATGCTTTGTACGATCCTCTTCATCCCTCTAGAATTTCCTCGTCACTGAAGGAAATAAAATTATCAACAGCGATATTTCCAACCAGCCGATCTAGCTTGTTAGTGGTTATTTGCTTCGGCAAAAATGTCTGATTGAGGATCTTGAGCAATGTATTGCGGTGTCCCTCAGAACTTAGCAGGTGTGATAACATAGAAATGTGCACTAAAAGCTTATACAGTTGCTCCACTACGCTATACTCAATGTGCTTGAGAATCTTTAAGAATTTTGAGCCTCTGAATCCTTTACAAGCTCGTGCAATTCTACTGGACGTTCCTAAAAAAATCTTTTCCTGATTCATAGTTTACGGCATTCTTTCTTTGGGCTGCATCTCGGTCTTCCACAATGTGCGGTACATAACATCTCCCACTTCTCGTAAAATGGCCAACCTCATTGACAGCCTTCTCTTTGGTCTCGACCCCGGCCTACTTTGGGTCCTCGTGAGTCACCATAGTGCATGCATAGTTCCATGGTACACTCTTGCTATCATTATAAGGAAAAGGGGCTGGTGCTCTTATTATCAGTCGCGACGTCACCTTCCTTACTACTTCATCTGCTTTCACCTTGGTTCTGATCACCAAGGGTTTTATTCTGGAAAAACTTCTCATCGAAGATTCATCGAATACACACACCTCTACTACCATGATTGCACCTTTCTTTTCAATGAACTCTAACTCTCCATTTTCCATCTTGGACTGGACCAATCGTCTGAACTTTGGGCAGTACTGAATCTCGTGTCCTTCCATCCTATGGTACTCACAATGGGGTTCATTTTATGAAAGCTTGACTTCAATATTTGCAGCCAATAGTCCCGCGCTAATCATCTTGGACCATACCCATCTCAAAAGGGCTTTGGCATTAGCTACTCGTCTCTTCCATTAAAGCATTTACCCCGGCACTTTGGTGATTTGGTAAGGGTTTTCCTTTTTCCTTTGTCGCCTCGAACGATAGTATTCCCACCTTCTGTAAAGTATCCACTACATTTTTAAAGGCTATGCAGTTCTCAATTGTGTTTCCAGTGAGTCCGGTATGGTATTCACAACATGCATTTACATCGTAACAAGGAGGATATGGTGGCGGCATTGGTGTGAGGTGTTGGGGAACCACAAGTCGTGACTCGACCAATTGGGGAAATAATTCTGCATAGGTCATGGTATAGGGGCAAAGTATGGCCGATTTCCTCGGTTTCTCACATTGGGTTTTGGTGGATTTTGAACCGTCGGGCTTGTAGTAGTCGCGTTGGATTTATTGACCACTACTCCTTGAGAAAAATTTGGGCTATATTCACCTCGATTTCCTTCTTTTTGTAGGGCTTCTTAGACTCACCTCCGTCGAGCTTCCCACTTTTTATGGCTACCAGAATCAGTTCCTCGTTCAACATATCAGTGAAGTTTTTAGTCGCGTGATTAATCATCCGATTGTAGAAGTGTCCCTTCAGCGTCTCCACAAACATGGGTGTAATCTCGTTTTCCAACAATGGTGGTTGAACCTGTAACACCCCAAATCCTAGCCTAGAAGTATTGGAACCAAATTGCATAAGTTGATAGCTTAATTGAATCTAGAATTAAGCTAAATTGATTAGTCAAGGGTCTAATTAAAAGAATGAATGAAATAAGTGACCAATTTAGAATGACTACATTGAATTAAAGGAGAAAGAAGGGGAATGCACGCTTAATTCCTTGTTTCCCCTAATGCCATTGATTAAGTTAATATAAAGGATTAATTAAGGGACATTTTAGACAATTCATAAATCCATTAAGATGGATATCATCTTCTTCCTTCATCCTATTATACCGGTTAGAAGAGAGAAAGGAAAGTGAGAGAGAAACCTTGAGAAAACACCATTGAAGCATGAATTAAGCTTGCATGTGTAGAGATTTTCCATTGAAATTGAGCTAGGAAGCAAAGTAAGTATGATTCTACTTGTGTTCAATTGAATAGGCAACTATATTTGTTGAATTGGACTGTTTTGATGATGTTAGATGAAATTAGCTATTGAATGTGTGATTAGATGATTAAATGGTTGTGGAATCATGCAAATTTGAAGAATAAACACTAGGTACTATGCTGGAAATTATGTGTTTATGATAGTGCAACAAAGCTAGGTTGCTGGAAAATTGAAATGTGATGTTAAAGTAAGAATTGAATGGTTAGAACTTGAAATTGAGCTATGAAACTAATGAATTGATTATGATCATGATTAGGTAATGTAATTAAGGTATTAAACAAGTTAAATGGTTAGCAAACAATGCTGGAAATGAAAGATAAAAGCATGAACATAGTCATATAACATAGAAATTGTTTTGTTGAATTGAAATTGAGTAAACATGCAAAATTAAGCATTATAACCAACTGACTCTATTTTGGCTGCCTTGAATAATGGATTAAAATTGACTCAACATGTTTAGGATGTCATATGAAATGAATTATAGGGCCAAAACATTGGTTAAAATGAATTTAAGGCATTAAAATTTGATTAGTTGCAATCTGCCCAGAATTGCTCTGTTCTAGGCAGTCACTTTGAAAATTCACCAAAAATTGTATAGATCAAATTCAGGGCTGAAATTTTAATGAAATGATCCTTAGTATGTCCACTTTCATTAGGTTAAAACAGAACTGAAAACTGGGTCCTATACTGGAAACTGTAAATAGGAATTGCTGGACAGTGCAAACTGTCCAGGCAGTGTAAATGCCCTGTCTTTGAACAATAAACTGTATTAATTGGATAATAACTAAAATTCAAGTATATTATGGTCTTAAATAAAATTTTGTTAGCTTTCCAAAGGTGTATAGCAATCGAAATTCCGAAGTACGGATTAAAAGATATGGCCATTTAAAGGGACAGTGTGCAAACTGCCAGGCAGCAGTGTCCTGCAGTTTGGGACTGTTTTTACACCTAGATGCAAACTGTTTCCAAAACAGTTTTGGGACATTGTAACCTGTCCAATTATGCCTTAAAATGAAGTAATAACAATGTAGAGATGAATTAGTAAGAAATGCTTAAAAGGAAGCATAAAAACAGTAGCTAAATGGTAGGTACAAATGTGGTAACATTGCTACTATGATTGTGTGATATTATGTGCTTGTTTTGATGAAATGTAAGTGTATTGCTTGCTAGACCAAGGGCAGCAAATTGGGGAAGAAGAAAATAGGAGTGGACATCCCAAAGCTAGAGGCAAAGGGATTTGGATTCAAGACAATTGAGTTGCTAGGAGTATTATGAGTGTAACTATCCTTAAGGTTGGGACTAGGTCCTAACCAACCTTGTTATTGTCTTAATTCAATGTCATTGCCATGTAACATGACTTAAGACATATTTGGCTAATTAAGGGAAGAATGACATGTATGACAACTTGTTTGATGCCATGTTCTATGTGTTTACTTGAGTGTTAAGCAAATGAAATCAAATGCTTGTCATGTTGCATTGCTTATGCCAAAGGTATGAAATGGCATGCTTGCTTAGAGAACAAGGTACGCACATTGCATACATATGCATGTGTTTGTGAATGTTATACATGGCTGATTGAAATGAATTGAACAATGGTACCACTTTGTATTCATGCCATTCGAATGGCATGGGTAGTTTTGTATTAGGAGTTAAGACTCCATAAGCCTAAGGGCTTGGCCTTTAAATGGCATAATCTTGTATTGGATCATGAAATGTATAAAGCTTGAATGAAATGGATAATCAACAACCTTGGTAGCTAGTTTGGATAGATAAGAGGGCATGCCTTAGAATCTTGAGCTCATATTGGCACTACGGTTTATATTGGTACGATGGTACATATTGGCACGACGGTGCATATTGGCACTACGGTGCATATTGGCACTTTGGTGTATATTGATGAAGATTTGATTATCTAGTAAACTAATTACCAAGGGTGTTATAAGACGACTTAATAATTCAAATGAACATTGTTGCTTAGATATGTGATATGCACATTGCTTGTATTGTAAGATACTTGAATGAACTTCCTTGCCTTGAAAGATGACACATGAATGATTGTATATCTAGTTACTTCTCATGGAAGAAATGTATAAATGATGAATTTGTGTAAGAATGACTAATTGGTAATTGGAGTATTGGTTGCTTGACTTCTAAGCATGATGTTCGGATGGTATACTATGATTACATGGTGGATGTTGCTATGTTGAAAATGTGATATGTGAAATTTGCCTATGATTATCCTATTCATTTGAATGGATGGTGTTATGTAGAAATGATCTTGATTCTTTGAAATACATGAAAACTTGGACTTATATGCTTTGAAATTTGCTAGACTTAGTGTTACCTCACTAAGTACATAACTTGTACTTACCACTCTACTTTTCATTCTTCCCATAACATATTAAAGATACTTCAAGAGGATATCTTGGGTTTGAAGCAACACTTGAAGAAAGCTTGAAAGTATGATTTCATACTCTTTGTATACTCCTAGTTTGGTGGCACTAGATCTTGTAATAGGTAGCTTTGATCATGCATTTGAATATGTGTTTAAGACTTGTATGTGTAATGTTTTGTTGGGCCTATCATGTAACCTATTTGGATGTCTTAAACTATGTATATAACTTGGATGATATGTATATATATAAGTAGAAGCTGTGCAAATTTTGAAATAATTCAAATGTTTGATGAAATCTTGTTTAATTTGAATGTTAGACCAATGTGTATGATCATGCATTTGTTCCTATGTCTATTAGCATGATTCGGAAATGATAAGATTGAGGCTAAGGTATGTTTAAGCATGCATTAACAATGTACTAACTAAGTATGCCATGAAATTATATGACTTGATTGTAAATAATCAAATGAAATGTAATTAGGGATCACCATGTTGTTCGAATAAATGTAATAAGATGTAAGTTAGATACTTTGTATTGAACGAGTTCATTGGTTGATAAGTAGTTTCTTGAGATGCAAGTAAGCTAGTTAAAATATGTTTAGTGGTCACCTAGTGTTATTCGAATAAGGTACATGGAATTGTAATAAGAATGAAAGTTGAATTATGACTAGAAGTAACCTATTGTGATGTATAACACGCTTGAGATTGTTGTTTGAATGATGTATGTGATTTGTATGGAATGGTAGCTTTGGTTATAAGTATGAAATGAAACAAATTGGTACCTAAATTTGCATGCTATGTATGTTGGGTTTTGTTTAATGTGGATTGCTTGTATGTATTGTATGTTTTGAAATGTTTGGTTTGGGGTTACTTGCACCGTAAGTCAAGTATATCGAGGTTACTTGTTCGACAAGTAACCTATCTATTACTTTGTTCTTGCTTTGGTAACGCTCTCGAACCGGGTTACGGCTAACCCGGGGAAGGGGTGTTAAAGAACCTGAGCGGCTACATCCCGCCATCTTTGCGCTTATTGACGGAAACTTTCACTGGCCCTATACTCCATCCATTGCAACACTAAACGGTTTGGGATCATAACTGCCACATGCTTGTACTGCTCGATGAAGACGCTTGACAAGTCTATCCGCATCTTTATATTCACTCGGTTTAGCTGTGTATACCAACAAGCGACCGACATCGACAAACTATCTTGGAAACAAAGTATAAGCAGCTTCTCATTGTCAAGATAGTAGGACATCTTCCTACATTACATTGTCAGATGTGCTGAAGGGCAAGAAGTTCCCTCATATTTCTTAAAATCCAGTGTATTGAACTTCAAAGGAATGAACAAATTGTTCACTAAGATAAGGTCTATGGCATTCAAGCCTTGATGTATGCTAACTCCTTGTAGGGCCTTGACGATGCCCTCAAGCTTATCGCAATGATCTTCCAAATTCTTGTCCGCCCAGCTTTTGTCAGCCATCTCATCGAGGTTAGGTGCTTCGAAGTCCTGATCATCACCTTGACCCTCCCCAGACTCTACCAGAGCATTGGTCGAAGTTTTGGAAGATGAATTTAGACCTTTCCTTTAAGAGCCTTGCGATTATCTTCTTGTGGAGGTATCATCATCTTCGTGTCTTTAAGGGCCTTAGTAGTTTCTGGGTTTTGCCAAGCTTGGTTGCTATATGTAGCACGGTGTTTTCTTGGGCATTAGTGTTTTTGTTCTTCAAATCCCCTTCAATCTTCTCAAACTTGTCTTGGGCATCCTTCAAGCTAGCTTCAATTGCTATTATTTTGTTTTCCATGTCTATTTTCCGATTCTGGGAGCGAGTTTCGTATGGATGCGTAATTTTGTCAACTGCGATTGAACTTCCAGTAGTTAATTGTTTTTATTTATTTATTAAAATTATTAGGTGCAATATATGAATGCAAATGCAAATGATGCAAAAAGACCAGTGGTATTCTGAAATAAAAGTGTACTTCATAGATCATAAGGTTCAAGTACATATTATTCTAAAAGTAAATAAAGAGGTCTCCTATTTCGAACTCTTTGTTGCTCTGATGCGTATCGGTGTTGGCGGCTCGACTCCTGGCGCAGCCTCTTCTGAATATGGCTGAAAAACTGGCTAACCTGCTGGTACTAACCAATGGCCTTATCCAAGAAGTCTAACAACTATTGTCCATCCTCCCCAATTGGGAGGGATCTCATCCTTAGATCTCTGGCCCGATTCTTCATCTTACGAGCCTCAAAAATTGCTTTCTGAATTTGACGTCTTAAATGATCAATATAGAGCTGCCTACATAAGGATCCACTGCCCGCTTAGTGTCTGTCCATTGGATCTTCTCATAATCTCAGTCATCTATAAGGGTACAGGTGGATCCTTATGTTCTTGCAAATGATTCTTTAAATCTTCAATATCCAGACAGAATAACTCAGCTTCGGCTCCCTTGACCTCTTCTTTCTTCAATTTCTCTTGAAGCTTCTAGTTTTGGTCACAACATTTTCTGAGGCTATGACGTATCTCCGAATATTGTTATTCTAAATGCTACTTTCTCTGGCGATTTGGTTTGTCTACTCTTTTTGCTTTCGGGCCTCTCGTTTCCAAACTTTCAACTATTCATTTATTTCTTTGAACTGTACATTTCCTTTCTTCGAGGCCTTGGAGCTACTAGTATGTGCCTCTCGAGCTTTCAAGCAGTTGTTTTCTTGGGTCAGTTCTTTTACATCTTTTAGGTGGAGTTCTTGCTTTGACAGTAGGGTTTTCACTTTTTTTATAGCCTTGTCTTTGGTACTGTTCGGCGACAAGCTTGCATTCAAGTTCAGTAACCCTGCCCCATAGCTTCTCTTTTTCTTTCTCAAAGTCTTGTTTGTAAATTTCTAGCTCAGTCAGAAGGATGCCAGGTTGAAGGTTATCTAATGAACTCACCAAGACTGAAACACCTATGTTGTCAACACTTTGCTTCCTCCAACTGGTGCATTTGGGAACAACACCGGCAAACAGGGCTATTTTCATTCTAAATGTTTCCTTCCATTCCTTGTTCAACTTCATGACTCATTTTGTGGAATTATCTTCTGTGTAGGAGAATTCATCCTCACGTAGCCCATGTGTAACAGGAATAATTTTTCAAGACCTATACTAGTGATGTACAAGCAAAGAGGCATAACTGGTAGCTCCCCATGGGCCTATAAGAGAAACCCATTCCATCTTTCCGCACTTGTACTGAATTAGCATCGAATACATCCACGGGGCTCTCCACATGACATTAGCATTGGCTAGGTTCTTGAAGAAAGCTACCCACTGCTCTTGCTTCCCATTTCGCGGCCACTACTTCCTGGTAACCTCTTTAATCGGGACCAAATCTCTGGACGTTGGGTGTTTGCTTATTTTCTCATTGCCCCAGAAATGGCTTCATAACCACAAGTAAAGGAGCTGTGAGCATCTAGTGAAACGCCCCCTTCCTCGAGTTCAACAAAAGTTTAAGAACCTGATAGTCTCTACAAGAATTGCTGGAACCGGATTCACATTCTTCTAGGCCAACAGATCAACTAAGGTTATCTCAACATGCCCCAAGACTTTAGGAAAAATTACCAAACCGTAAATGGCTAGGGCGAGCAAATCGAGGACCCTTCCGTGCTTTACATTCTTCATGATCTGGGCATAGATGAATTCCCATGTGAAGCAAGGGCTTTTGTTCTTTTCGACAATATGTGTATCCACCTCTTTTACGTCTAGACCATCAAGCTTGGCAAATTTCCCTCAATAGTTGAAGTTTTTCTCTTTCCAGTATATCTTGTCAGGTTTCTCTAATTTCAGGCTCATGTCCTCCTGATTGAAGATATAGCAACGATAGGACGGATCCTAAAATTCAATCGCTACTAGTACCATGGGCTCGCCTATCTCTACCCCAAGCATAAGGGTTATGTATCTGTACCTCTTGGTGAGTATAGCTCGGTCTTGGGCTTCTAGGCTTTCCCAAATAGTAACCAGTCCTAACAAATGGTTGTGAGGTAAACCAATGTTCACTTGCTTCGATAGATCGATGGTGGTTTCTTTTCGCACACTTTCTCCATGCTGGCGCTAAAGCTCTAAGGGCTTAGTTCGAATGTTGGTGTTCGAACAAGGGACCCCGGAGCTAGATAATGCAACTCGAACACTCATGATCTCTAACTGACTAGTGTTTCAGAATACCAACTAGATGCAATGCATGCGCTAAATGAAAATACCCACAAGGAAATACACCCTATCTGCATGCATTCTAGTTCTCTGGGCTTTCCACATGGCTCTAATGGGGTGGGCTTCTTAAGTTCTCAAACATGTGGTTTTGTTCTAACAAAGGTTCTCGAACCGTCCCTATCCCCTACTCCAAGGTAGATAAGACGTTCGGTCTTGGCCCATCACATGTTTGCGAATCAAACACGGCTCGAGGGGATACATTTCCGTTATGTTAGTGCGGAGGGTTACACACGAAAGCATAAGTACTTCGGATCTTGGAAGATTTTCACTAGCCCATGCGGAGGGTTACTCACGAAGGCATAACTATTTTCTTCCACTTAAGAAGGATAAAGCCCGGGTAGAAGTCTTATGTTATGATGCAAACAGTTTAGAGCACCCAAAAATGCACACAAAAAATGCAACGGATTACTAAGGAAAATAACTCGTGATCAAGTAAAAGTTGTGCCCTCTTAAAATGTCCCCAGCAGAGTCGTCAAGTTGTGACAACGAAGTCACCACCGATCATTTCTATTGTATTAGGTGGACGAAAACCTAAAAACCAATCAATCGAGGGTTCGGGGGGATAGTTGCGTGTGGGGAAGGATTAGCACCCTCATCACGCCTGCAGAACGACGCTTACTTGATCACTTATATTTTCCTAATAACTCGCATGCGTGCATGCAAGGAAAATCTCTTTTAAAATGATGTTTTATGATCTTTTTAATTTTTATGGGTGGTTTTAATGTTCAAAGTTAATTATTATTTTCAAAAGCATGTGTTTAGAGACACTAATCCTAAAAGGCTCTATCTAATTATTTACATTTTACAAAGATGAATTATTTGCTTTTCTAACTATTTCCTAAATAGTTTTATTTACAACTAAAGAATTATTTACCCCTTTCTTAAAGAATTACCAAGTTAATTTATATTTACCATTATTTACAGTTAATAAATTATTTACCTTTTAAGAAAATTTACCTAAGAGTTTTATTTAACTATCTACAATTAAGGATAAAATTATTTAGGTGATACATCATTTAAGGAATCTAAGCCTAGGTATTTAATTAAGTTTTATTATTGATAATTAAATCTTTCAAGAGGGAAAAAATCTAAACTAGCAATTAAGGAAACTAACCTAAAGAGTACATACAGATTATTTGATAGTTTTTCTTTAAAAGACATTAATTATTAAATGATTTATTTACCCTAATCTTTTACCGAGTTAAAATGCATAAAGATGAATTGAAGACCATGGTAAATATAAATGAATCAAATAATGAATTAAAGTGCATCAAATATAAAAAATAAAAGGAACTGAATTAAAAGTGGAGAATGAAAGAGATTGTAAACAGTGAATCGAAACGTGAACTCAACGACGCGGGGTACGAGCTGAATGACACCTCCACTACTACTGCCACCGTTAGTCGCTAGTCACTGCACGCCGATAGCACGTCGCCGCTACTGATCGCCGGTCACTGCTTGGACGTCGGCAACATGTCGCAGCTATCATTCCTTCGGTAGTGACGCTGACTTTTTGATGACGGAGAATCCTCCACTTGAATTAATACGATCCCGTACCCTTTCTCCTCTTTATTCGAAACCAAAGACCAAGAAAAAAATAAAATGACAATAAAAAATATTTGGATAAAATACCTTAAAGAAATTGCTTGTATTGCTCTTCAATTTCTGTATTACAAAGAATGAATCTTATCTCTCTGTGCGTGTTTACAATTGGCGAATGCTTGGCTTTTTTATAGCCAACTACAATGGTACAAAGGGGAAAAGAAAAATAACTCTAATAAAATCCTAGTAAAACCCTAGTATCTACATGATTTTTCTGCCTAATTTGCTTGATATGAATAAAAAGAGTGTTGCACAATCAAAACTAGGGTTTCTCACGTATGAGGCTTAATTGGACCTAATGCACATGAATTTTTTTGATTTTTACATATATATATTTTAGCTTTTGTATTGTATATACATGGGTGGATAAAATAAGTGACTACAAGTAGTTTGTGGCTTCGTTAGGTGTTTAGAGATTAAATTTAAGAAAATAGAGGACATTAGAATATAATTAAAGATTTATGGAAAATTCTACATTACAGGTGGCGTCTTCCATTTTTAATATTTTTTTCTCCAAATCTATCATGCACGTGAACACTTTAGGTTAAAAAATATAAAAAAAAACACTCATGATGCCACATGCACCGTTCAATTTGACTTAATTTCCAAAAGAGCCCCATTTCCATAAAATTAATTTAAGGGGCGATATTCTCCCAATTTCCCCGTAGTTTGTTTATACGTTTAAAATTAAAAAAAAATAAAGTGAATACAAATACAATTTATATGTAGTTTGTTTTCACATTTGAAAGCTAATTTTATTTTCGGGATTATTTATTTATTTTTGTCAATATAAAATAGAATCGATATGTATTATACGAAAGTAAGAGTATTTTGATCGTATCCAAATCGAGTTACCATATTGTAATTAAGTTAATATCCGATTAATTGGTGATATAATAAAAAAATATAATGAATATATATAATTGGGTTTAGATTAGAAGGGTTTATGCACGAACCGAAGTCTAAGTTTAGACTTGCTCCAGCTAAATTTAAAACTTAGGTTACTATTGAAAGCATATTATCCCATATTATTTAAAATATATTGATTTAAAATTAATACTATTACAGTATATATTTTATAGTATTTTAATAAAATTATTTCTATTTGGGTAAAATACATAAATCAACACTCAACTTTGCTCTTTGATCTATTTTGGTCACTAACCTTCAAAACGCTCAATTTACTCATTGAACTTTACTTTTTGACCTTTTTTGATCACTCTGAATTATTTTATTAATATTTTGGTATGACATGACATATTTTATTATTATTAAATATAAAAATAATTTAAAATAAAAATAAATTATTTGGGTAAATTACAAAAATCATCACTGAACTTTGCTCTCTGACCTATTTTGGTCACTGAACTTTCAAAATGATCAATTTACTCATTGAACTTTATACATCGACTTATTTTGGTCACTCCTCCGTTTTCTCATTAACAGCCCGATGACATGGCTTATTTTATTAATATTTGGTTGACATGTAGGATTTACAATAGAAAAAATAAAATTCCTAAATTCTACCCAAACCCCACCGACATCACCCTCTCATCCCCAAAACTTCACAGTATCCTTGAACAGCTTACTGCATATTCATCTTCACATGGATGAATCAATCCAAGCTCTACCCAAACCCCACCGACATCACCCTCTGATTTTATTACTATTTTATTCGGAAGATTTTAACCCAAGCTATTCCTATAAATAGCTGTTCATTTCAGTTTTCCAGATCATCCAAAAATTCACTTGAGCTTTACAAAACAGTTTTCATTCCTTCCTCTATGTTCTGTGCTACGAGAAGAGCAATTCCACTTATTGTCCACTTCGGTATTCGGGTGTACAAATATTTAAAGTGACCGTGCTAACCTCGAGGGACGAGAAGAGCAGTACCACCGATTGTTCATTTCAGTTTTTCAAATCATCCGAAAATTCACTTGAGCTTTATGAAACAGTTTTCATTCCTTCATTTATGTTCTGTGCTACGAGAAGAGCAGTACCACCGATTGTCCACTTCGATATTCGAGTGTATAAATATTTGAAGCGACCGTGCTAACTTCGAGGGACGAAAGCTTGCTGCAACACATTGAGAAAAAATTTGTTTCTAAGGCAGTGGTTATACCACGACACAGTCAAATTGTTTTACTGTTATTTGTTTTGATATTTCCAGTCAATGCTAATATTTTCATTTTGCAGTTCCTATTAAACCAACAGAGTGTTCAGATGTCCCTCATGTTATGCATCTTCAGCTAGGCATGATGCGCAGGTAAATAGGCGTTCTACTGTAGTGGGTTGATTTCCTTGCATTTGAGTTGTTTTTCATGGCTATGTGTGGCTTAAGCATGGGTTAGATTGCGGATGGCTTTTTATGCAGTTTTGTACTATGTGGTTTGGCTTATTTGTAAATATTACAATTTACACTCTTTTTCTTCTGACTAGACTAAAGAAAAGTTTTTAATAAGGCATATGGTAGTATTATTTCTCCTATTAATAAAAAAAGACAGTAAGTAGTATTAATATGTCAGTAACAATAATGATGTAATACAATTAATGCAGTTGCACTAAAACAACAAAATACGTGTAATCAGAAAAATTGAATATTAAAAGAAAGTTTATGTTGAAACTTATATGAACGTTTAGATTCATCCTTTTATCGGTGCTTTAAGCCACGCTGAACGACTGTCTCCTACAATCACAGCAGTTGTACAACAACAATGAACAATTGAACACAATCTTATCTTTCTCTATCATCGAAAAAAAATAATGAATTTTGAAGGATTTTTGATGTTTTTGATATGTGATGTGGAAGTCTCCCAACATGCCTTTATACAGAGGAGTGGAAATTAATGAACAGATTAGACCGGTTCATGAAGACTTTTGTTGAAATGTTAATAAATATATATAAGTGAACACAATTAATGCAAAAATACAATATTAAACTAAAAGTAATGAATATGTTCGCTAAGAGATACAATTGTTTACCAAAGACTCGTCTGTTCAAAAAGTGCTACAATTGTTCACCAAAAGATACAACTATTCATCAAGAAACAAAACTTTTTGAGAAAAACAATTTAGTTGGGCTAAAATTTGGCAGATCCATTTAGGCCCGACTAGTTTAGATATTTTGTATTGTCCACGTCGTGTGCGCTACTTGTTTCTCAACAACATTTGCACCAATTTCTCATTATCATTTAACTATTTTGAACATATTATATACTGTTTTAAAGGTTTTAATTTCACCCACAAATAATATGCCTCAAAATTCCAAAGTTACAAAATATCTGTTATTTTTAAGCACAACTTACATTGACAACTAAGAGTACAATTCACTTACCACAAGATAGAAATCTAAAGAAATTAAAAATTTATCTATTTTTGTACATGCTAAATTAATATGAGTTACCAAAATAATTATAGAGTTACTAAAGTTTACTAAATCAACCAAGGTTCTTGTAACTGGGCCTTCCAAAATGCTCTAAGAATTGAGCCAATTTTGGTAGATTTGTTGAGTCCAGTCTGCTCAAATGAAGCTCTTGGGCTCGTTGTGCGCATGAGTCATAGATCGTTGTGCACATATCATTATGCACGGACCGTGACATTCTCTTCCACGGGATCTATGAGGCCTTCGTCATGTTCTCCACACAACCTATGATTTTTTCCTCTTTTAGTTGTGACTTGTCTCAGTGTAGATCCTCTTAATCGTGAAAATTTTCGTATCACATTGAACATTGGATGAATTTTAAAAATTGTAAACAATTCTAGCTTGTATTACAAAACTCTGAAAGATTTCTTGTGTTCTTCCCAAACCTTTGTAACTTTACAAACTAATGTGTTTTGTCTAATGTAACCTACACCTAGTAAACTCAACAAGTAAAACTGAAAAACACTAAAATTATTTTTTAGATGTACCATCGTCATTGTGTTCATTTTATGTCGCATCAATACTTCTTCAAGCACAAAGTTTGATGCACTATCCTTGTTGGCAACTCAACATGCTCTGTATTATTGAAATTCTTTGGCTCCTCTAGCCCTTCGAAGGGGGTCTCAAAAATCGTCACCAAGTTATGTCCTTATCATCAGAACATGTTTGGCAAGTTGAATTGCAGATAGTGTATCATCCTATTTATAAAATTACTCTTATCCAGTAATATATGTGTTAGTTACTATTATTTTAACAAGGTTTTACTTCCGGCTTACAAATATATTTGATGCACGAATCTTATATTATTTTATATGCTATTAGTGAATTAAATCAAACGTGATCAAAGAAAAATTTGCAAATTACTTGAAGTGCTTTCGGAGGAGAAGCTATTAGTGAATTACACCCCATTGAGCCGCTTGATTTGGGTTGTATTTGTTGGAACGTTTTCCTATGCTTAACACCAAGAATCTGTTGTGATGATTTGTTGGTTTAATGCAGGACAAATCGGAATGGCCTTTGCTTATCTGCTTTGCCACTTCACCTACGGCAACTAAAGCGCTGAAGTTCCTATGCAAATATCTGACAGGTTTGGACATTTCTTGACCTAAAGAAGGATGATTAAATCACACATCTATAAAAAATGAAATTTTACTTTTCTTTACCTAAACAAGGATGAAATTGTACTAAAAATAATCAAATGATTCACTATTGTTTTGTTGACGGTAAAGTGAACAAGGGCTGAAGACGACGGTCCGATGGTGATCGTTTCGTCGGTTCAGGTCACAACGCAGTTTCTTCAATAGGATGTTGGTTCTCTTAGAATGGAAGATCGTGTGTTTTTCTTGTTGTATGTATCCTTTTATACTACCGAGACAGACATATTTTTTTTAAGTATGAGGGGTGACCCAAATGTAACCTTACCCATAATTGAGGGACTGAAATGTAACCTTACCCATATTTGAGTGAATCAAATATAACCTTACCTATATTTGAGTGATTCAAATGTTACTTTTAAAAATTGAATGAGCCAAATATAACATTACCCATAATTGAGGAACCTCCGTTGTAATTTACCCCAAAAATTAATGGTGGGTCATGTAACCCACCAGGTACCTAAATACATTCGCCCCTGCTTGACATCCTAGGTTTGCTTCCTCATTGGTAGTGATCTCGTATGCAGACACGTGGTCGTTAATCTTCTCCTCCTACGAGGTTAGGAACGAGCATTACCAGAATGCTTTGCTCTCTGATATATGTATTGGAACTTCGGCTGCGCCAACTTACCTTCCAGCACATCAGTTTGAGACCAAAGATTCAAGTGGCCAAGTCCAAGAGTTCCATCTTATCGATGGTGGAGTTGCTTCCAATAACCCCGTATGTGTATATGTTTCTTGGTGTTACAAGTTCCAGAAAGAGGTATTACTAATCAAATACGTGTTTTTAACGCATTTGTACAGACTTTAGTAGCCATGAGCGAAGTGGCAAAAGCAATCACGCGCAAGAGCTCTGATTTCGACCGTATAAAGCCGAACGACTATGCTCGTTTCCAGGTGTTATCATTGGGAACTGGCTCGCAGAAGTTGGAAGCGAAGTACGAAGCGCACAAGGCAGCAAAATGGGGTCTCTTGGGGTGGTTGACCTATGAACATTCGACTCCATTGATTGATGTGTTCATGCAAGCAAGCAGTGACATGGTGGACTTTCATCTCGCCACTGTTTTCCGAGCACTTCGCTGCGAAGACAGATATCTCCGTATTCAGGTATGTTAGATTCATCAAATTGTAAGTCAGATCGATACATAATAGAATCTAAAGAAACCAAAAATATTACAGGACGATACACTATCTGGAGCGGTGGCATCCGTGGATATTTCTACGGAAGAAAACCTGGAGAATCTTGTAAAAGCTGGGGAACGATTGTTGAACAAACCAGTTTCCAGAGCGAATTTGGAGACCGGAGAATTCGAGCCTGTTGATCAGTGTACAAATCAAGAGGCTCTCATCAGGTATTATATACTTGTGTTATATTTATGATTCAAATCAAGAGCCTGTTGATAATTAATATTCCATATGATAATTTGCAGATTAGTTGAAGTGCTTTCGGAGGAGAAGCGGCTTCGGGAAATGAGATCACCCTATGGAAGTTTCAAAGAAGATAAATGATAATTTGGAACGAAAACTCCAAAATCCACCACTATACTTCATTTTTGTACATAATAAATTTCTAATATTGTTATTTATTTTCAAAATTATTTTACTATTTTCCTTGGAATAATGTATATGTACGAAATAATTGCAATCAATATGTGATCCATTAACTTCATTATTTAATTTAGTAGGCAATAAGTTGAACAAATTATGCCCAATGAGCAATTTTATCCCATTAAATTCTCTAATGCCTGTGATAAACTTTTTCATATCTATCTGGATGAATCTGTGTTTGTAGAAGGTTGAACCGTATGACAACCAAATTAATTAAAAGGTGTTCTTCAGTTTTCTGAATTAGTTTTCTCGCTCGTCACATCCGTAGATTTTTTATGGTCATTTTGATTTAATACAAGCTGTTTTTGAGAGTATAGAGTGATGTTTCTGCTGATGTTTTAATTAGGCCGCTTTTCAATGGTGAGTAGATCACTTTGGCTGTATGTTTTATGAGTGATTTTCATGGGGAGGTGACAACATCTTGGTATTTGCTCCCAGATATATTATGTAAAGGCAGCAATGCCTTTATTTTGCTAATAAAAATTATCTTTGTTGCAAAAATAATAATAATTTATTAAAATATTATAAAATATATACTGTAATATTAATTTTAAACCAATACATTTTAAACAATATGAGATAATATGCAATAAATAATAAACACTACAGTAAAACAAGTTTTTAGTGCCGCTAAAAGCCCTCCCGACGTTAGAAAAACCGCGGCAAAAAACAACGCTAAATCAAACGCCGCTAATAGTTGCCGCGTTTGTGCACAAAAATGCCACTAATTTCCTTTTCTTTAGAGGCATTGTTTCCTCCAAAGGCCATTGCGTGTTGTAATTTTTAGTGGGGCTTGTAAAGACAAAAGCCACTACTAGCTATGTATATAGTGATATTTGTGCTAACAAACGCCGCTATTTACATCTACTTTAGTGGTGTTTTTTCTCCAAATGCCACAATATGTTGTGATTTGTAGTGGCGTTTGCTATTGACTATGTATATAGTGACGTTTTTCTATAAAACGCTGCTAAGTTTAACTGACTTGGCAAATATCATTTTCTACTCTATACTACCAAATTTAACCTATAACATTATCCAATAGCATCAAACTTGAAATAACTTACGAAAATTAAGTAGAAATACTTAACAACAAAAATAAATAAAAGTGAAATGTAATGTAATGTAGTTCAAAATTGTTAAGTAGAAAAAACAAATCATGAACCTAAGAAATTAACTAAAATGTCAGATTCTGTGGTTAGTTCTGCCAAATCATCTAGATCAGTTCTTGAAGTTGATTTTGGACATTCTGATATGTTGCTTCTCTATCTGCTTCTCTCTCTTCTGCTTTAAATTGAGCAAATTTTTCATCCACTTGAGTCAACTGTTGTTTTAAATGATTAACTTCTACTTGGAAAGCTTGGCTTTGTGATGGCATGTACTGCAACGAGCTGGATCCAAAATATTTTGCTGTGGGTAACTTGATTTTCGATCTCGTCCACATTAGCAGAACCATAAGTTGAAGCTGTAGCTTCATACTCCATCCTTTTATCCCTCAATTTCTCCCAATAATCAATTAAGAATTTATAACGAATTCAAACATTATTTAAAATAGAAATGTTATATATACTATTGATATAAGTATAACATAATTTAAATTTTGTGTCAAGTAAATATACCATAGTTTCTGCAGCTTTAGAAGACATAGGGGAGTCATCTTTTTTGTGTGTAATGTCGAAGAGCTTTATTCGTCCAACACTAGTGCCGGACGTAACTTCTTATATTGTAGAATAAAAATGAATAGTTACAAAAAATAATATATAATAGAATCCATTTTCGTTATTGTGTGCTACCAACTTAAAATCGCTATGTGAACAATTAATAATTAAAAAAAATAATATCTCGTCATCAACTATAAGAGCAAAGCTCTTCGACCCAGCTGTGTGAGTAAACTTCTGTTACTATTTGCTAGCAACTCCAACGTGATCTCGATCCTACAATTTAAAGTTTACATTACGTATAAAGTCAATATTATAATGACATAGTATTGTTTTTTAAAGTGCATCATACCTCTCCTTTCTTTGAACTCCAAAACCTAGCTGCATCTTCCCATTGATACCTGAGCATTCCATGTGGGACAATTCACGGCTTCTCTTCAAGGCTTATATTATTCTTTAGGACAATTAATGCTACTATGAATCGAATGAATTCCTTGCAAAGAAGCGAGAAAAAATACAAGGTCGTCTAAGCGTCCGCCACTTTTAAGAAGTGTGCATAAGGAATCAACTTAATGATCGCCACTTCTCATAAGCAAGAAAAAATACATGGTCATCTAAGCATCTACCACTTTTAAGAAGTGTGCATAAGGAATCAACTTAACGGTAGCCGTTTCTCAGAAGCGAGAAAAAATGCAGGTTCTTCAAAGCATCTGCCACTTTTAAGAAGTGTGCATACGGAATCAGCTTAACGACCGTCGCTTCCCAAAAGTGAGAAAAAATACAGGTCGTCTAAGCGTTTGCCACTTTTAAGAAGTGTGCATAAGGAATCATCTTAACGACCGTCGCTTCCCAAAAGTGAGAAAAATACTGGGTCGTCTAAGCGTCCGCCACTTTTAACAAGTGTTCATAAGGAATCAGCTTAACAACCACTGCTTCCCAAAAGCGAGAAAAAATACAAGGTCGTTTAAGCGTCTGCCACTTTTAACAAGTGTGCATAAGGAATCAACTTAACGATCGTCACTTCCCAAAAGTGAGAAAAAATATAGGATCGTCTAAGCGTTTGCCACTTTTAAGAAGTGTGCACAAGGAATCGGCTTAACGATCACCACTTCCCAAAAGTGAGAAAAAGTAGAGGTTCGTTTAAGAAGTAAGAAAAAGCACGAATAAGCATATACATATAGCAATCAAATTTATCTCACTTAGGGGGCAAAATCCTCCCAACTCAATGTAATTACACAGATACATATAATACATTCGAGGATAATGATCACGTTCCACAAACTGATCTCTCTAGCGATACTACCTTAAGCAAACAATGTAAAGAAAGCATAAGACTACATTACGCTACTTATCTATCTTGCAAACTCGCAATATCAAGAGTTTATATTTATATTTCGACATTTTACAAAAAAAAAAGTGATGTTAGAATTCGCATAAAAGAGGAGAAACAACAAATTTCTTTCATATGAATAGATAAAAAAAACATATATACATTGCTGAGCAAGGCCACCACCCTTGCAAAAGATGAAAATGCATTCCCCTTCGCCTAAGATGTTTCGATGAACGAAGTTGTTGAAAGGCTCAGACGAGACTCAATCAAAGATAATTATCATCAATAGCAACATAAATGGATTACAAACATCAAATAAGCATCAATGCTTGGAAAGAAACCAAAAAGGATAAAATCTTTCTAGGTAAGCTGCCCATTCGAGGTTTGCAACCTCAAAATAGAAACAAAAGCACGATGCGTTCACAAACTTCAAACAAACAACAATATCTTGAAAGAAACCAAAAACAAAAAAAGCCTTTCAAGATATGCTTCTTGCTAGAGGTTAGCCACCACATAAGTATTTTTCACCATAAAAAAAAATCTCACCATAGAAGTGCACCAAAGAAACCTGCCAGAATTCCAGGTTTACTCAAGTCACTTTATAACCTTCCCTCACTTAGGGGGCAACTATTAGTACCTGTGAACATACACCACCACATGGCGAAGAACCATAGTCTGCGAACATATACTACGGGCGAACTATGATAAACTACCTTTGTGAACCCTAATATAAACGAACAAGTAGAAACAATCCACGGTAGACAAGCTGACTGCGAACGTACATAGGCGAACGATGATTAACGACCACATGTCTGGATACGAGATCACTACCAATGAAGAAGCAAACCTAGGATGTCAAGCAGGGGCGAATGTATTTAGGTACCTGGTGGGTTACATGACCCACCATTAATTTCCTACCTAAGAATTGAAGAACATGGATGAACACTTGAGTAAAAATAAGAGTGGGTGTTTGATCCAAATTTTTTGAAAGGGAAACTGTGAGGGTTGTTTATGATAGTGGGTTTTATACCCAGATGTTTTAAAATAAAATGGGTAAGTTACCTTCATTAAACCTCTCCGTCCTATTTATTTTTATTCCGTGAAACACCCAGTATTCATTTTATTCAAAATAGCCTTTTTTTTATTAAATTCTGCCTCCGATTTCATTTTTTACTTTGGTCATTTGTTTAAAGCTTCATTTTTAGGTTTTTTATTTATTTTAATTAAACCCTTTTTAAAGATATATTTCTTATTTTAAATAAGTTTTAATGATTTTAAATTTGGCTCGTACATCAAAGTGTTGACCCAATTTAAGGAATGATACATTCTTGCCAAGAGTGGTGAAACTTATCCCTTTTCCTTTAATGCATTTATTTAATTTTATGTTTTTTACGCTTTTATATTGCCTTGTTAGTGTAATTTAATTGAAAATTTTAAATGTCACCTATTGTTTAAATATTTAGATAAGATGAAAGCCCTCAGGATTAGGTTCTTTAATTTAAGCTTTAATTAGTTTAGAGCCTTTAATTTTGATCTCTTTAGATTTGTCTTTCTTCACCGTAAAATTAATAATTGACATTTAATCAAACTTGAACACTGTAAATAAAATTCACTTAGACCTTTTAGGATAAATATTAATTCAATTTAATAATTAACATAGAAAAATAAAACGCCTAAACCCTTAATTTAAATAAATTTATTTCTTGATGCTATGCTTAACGAGACATATAATTTGCAATGTGGTGTCTCGTCAAAAGAGGGTAATGGGTTAGTGCCAGAAATGTTGTCGGTGATTATTGTTTACTTCCCAGATTGTGAGACCATTCAAAGGAAATCATATTTATAAATAGATAATAAATTAAATTTCACACGAACTTGCAAATTCAGACAAAAAGACAACTTGTAATCGACTGAGTACCAATTTTTGGGCGCTGTGAGGCTGCTCACCCTTCCCCACACGTAACCGACTCCCAAACTCGTTTTTGTGTTTTCGCAAACCAAAATTGTTGTTTTAATAAAAAAAAAATTGTTTTTATTAAAATGACACAGTTTTAGGTCATCCAATCACACCTCAAAAAAAGATTGGAAGCGACTCCATTGTTTTTGTTTTTAAACATCGAGCTTGAAAAAGGCTACGACAACTTGGCGATTCTACTGTGGATTTTTTTTTTTTACAGGAAAAAGAGTCTAGCCACAAGCCGATTAAACTTTTGTCTTAATGTCGAAATTTGCTAAGTTCGTATAAAATTTAATTTAATTATCCATTTAGGAATGTGATTTCATTTTACGCATTTAAAATTTGGCATAATAAGCTCTATACCTGAGCTTTTTCTCGTTCTTTTAAGTGAGGGGAAAACGCTATTGCTCTCGTGGGAATATTGATTCTCTGTATGGGCCTAGCAAGTACCTTCAGGGCCTATATGTGCTATGTTTTCGTGAGAAAACTAATTCTATAACGACCCGAAATTTCTAAGTCAACATTGGGTGTTGAACCGAGGTATGGACCTTCGTGTTGGTTGAAGTAATTGGACCCATTGGGCTAAGTTTGGGCCCTAAGGGATGAGATTTGTGCTACATAGGCTTGGGTAGTGACCAAATTGTATCAAGTGTGAAAGTTGAGGGTCTTATGTTTCACCCCTTTTTCAAATAAAGGTTGATCTCCCTTAATTTCTCCTTGTCTTTACGTGTATGTGGGGGAGGGGAAAAAAGGTGGGTTTGTGATATCACCTTTTTCTCATCTTTTTTCTTTCATTTTTGCTATCATCTTCTCCATTGAAACCAAAGCCACAAAAGCTTAAAAATCCAAGCTTTCTTCATCATTTCTTCCACCCTAGATTTGAAATTCATGTATGTTAATCACCATTCCAAGAGCTTCATGAAAGTGGTATTTTTTTTCTTAAAAAGGTGAGTTCTTCATTAATGGGTTTTTGAAGGGGTTTTAGACTCTTGTGGTTTCTCTCATGATTTCAATGTTGTTAATTTGTGGTTAGACCTCTATTTAGTGTCTGGTTTAAGTCTTGATTCGTTTCCTTGTGGTAAAGGTAAAAAGGGAGGTGTCTTGGGGTTTATTCAAGTTGTAACCAAAGAAAAGTTGAGGATTTTTTAGTGTGTGAAGCAAATCCCAATTTGCTACTAAAGGTCAGTACATCTCTGACTCATTTGATTCTTGAGTATCGTAAAGTAATTCACTTGCTTGTTTTTATGGTTGAAGATTGCTAGTTGGGTGTTTAGTAGCTTAAAGCCTTTTAATGGTGATTTTCGAATTAGTTGTTAATATTGTGTAACAATGGTAGCAAATCACCCTAATTAACTCTCATAAGGTGTAAGATTAAGTCAAAAGGTTAAGAGTTACGTTTTGGGCTTGGGAATGGATTTCTCAAGCCTTGGAAGTCATTTCTAGGCTTCGGTATCAATACGTTATGAGCCATTACCGGTACCATGTTTATTACATGATGAACACAGGCAAGTTTTAAAGGGATTATCGATACCCACTGTTCCATTGAAATTCCAGTAGCTTAAAATGATATCGGTACACTTGGAGCTGTATCGATACTTAGAGGGGTATTAATACGGGGGACCGTGTATCGGTACGGGTCAACAGTCAACCCCTTTCTCCAAGAAGCTGAGTATCGATACGCTTAATTTGGGTATCGCTACCCTGAGATCAATATCGATACTCTTGAGTGGGTATCGGTACCGACTAGGCAATCTGCCCAAAAAATACATTTTGAGTTCGAAGGGCTTATAATTCGAGGGCTAGGGCCCAATAGGCTTCTAATATGATAAAATGATTGGTAAAATTATGAAACCTAGTTTTAATCCTCATATATAAGAGTAACGTAAAATATCTTGGTAATGATGACTCGATATAGATGTGATGGTTAGTGTTATGCATTGGGGTATTTGTTGATGGCTTGGCTTGGTGCCACTACCTCTTGGTGAGGCGTATGAATGCTCAGGGAGCATGTGTTGTCTTATATTGTGATAAAAGAATATGGATGTCCTAGAGTCAGTACTACGATACTTATATAAGAGAGTGTGTACTTCAGGTTGAGTGATCAAGTACATCCGATGTACTTACAGGCTGAGTGATATGGGTGCGATTAGAACCTATCTGTGGCTATGGTGATATGAATAAGGTATTAACATGATAGGCTGAGTGAGCTCGAGTAACCTAATAGGCTGAGTGACCTCGTGTAAAGATTACTTGTGGCTAATGTGATCCAAGTTGTAACACCCCAAAATCTGACCTAGTCAAAATTGAGTTCCGGCAATCAGAAACCCTATATCAAAATTGCTTAAATATTGTATTGATATTGACCATAAGACAAAATATATTGATATTGGGCTCCAAATGAGTCAAATTATCATTTAAGAACCTTATTAAAAGTATTGAAAACCTATTTAGTGGCGAAATTGTAAGAACTGAAAGTTTGGGGATAAAAGTATAAGGAATAGAGAGTTGATAGACTAATCTTGCAGAGTTGCTTCAAGGGAGGGAAAGCATTTAAGTAAATGAAATAAAGGAAAGAAATAATGAATCCCTAAAAACTTACCCGAGAGTTGAGAAGCAAGCACCTCTCTCTATAATCTTCTTCACCTAAGCAAGCACCTTCATTGGAGCTTGATTTCAAGCTTGTTTTTTCTTTGATTTATTGTTATTGAATCATTGTTATCGATCAGGTGAGCTATAATCCCTAAAAAGTCAATGAAATCCATGGATAAATCAAGCTTAATCACAAAGTTAGGGTTTTGACTATCTATGGAAATATTGTAGCTAATGGCTTTTAGCGTTTAGATATTGATTTTGATATCATTGTATTGTTTACGATATCGTATTGATGATTCTAATGTGATCCTATTGATTTCCTAGTTTAAGAAATTGACAAGGAGCATCCACCGACCTCACCGAAGACTAGGAACAAAGAAGTTGTCATTCGAGAGCCGTAAAAGCATTAGATTATCGAGGTATGTGTAGTCGAAGTCTCGGGACTATTCTAGGTGCCTATCCTGAATCCTTGGTTATTGATTATTGCATTACTAACTATGATTTTGGATTAAATTGTATAGAAACTCCATTGAGAGCCATATTGGTAAGTAAGGGTAAGTATTGCATCGAATCATTGTCCGTAGCATCGTTATTGTTGTCATCAAGATCATTGAAGTATTGAACATTGCATTGAAGTATTGATATTTGCTTATTGTTATTTATCATCGCCATTGTTATGGTTATTGCTATCAAACATTGCTATTGACATTGCCACTAAATCATCGAACATTGTCATTGACATTGATACCGGTTATCTTTATTGAACCATTGCTATTGAATATTGTTACTGAATCATTGAATCATCGTCTTATCGAACTATTGACAAAGGCTATTGGAGCTAAGGCTCACTCTTGACATAAGAAATTCTTAATATGAAAGCCTTTGGACACTTTGGCAGGGTGCTATATATATTTATATTGGGACTACGGTCTATGATCTACGGCTCAAGGGTGACGACCCTAGGCGAGGCAGAGGTTCGGTTGGAGTGAGTATGGGCACCGGAAGCATTGAGATATCAGTTATTGATGCAAGCCATTGCTTTGTGCTTTGAGCTTGCTACTATCAAATCAAAGTTGCCTATGTCCAAAGGTGTTCCAAGGCAAACGTTGTTAAAATACTAAATAAGATATTCGGAAAACTCTCTTTATGGATAAATATGTATTGAGCATGGATAGGATAATGATCTTTGTCACTTGATATGGAATGTTGAAGCATGGCCAGTGAGTATTGATATGTTGTCATGGAATCATTGATGATTCATGTATTTGAATGCATATTGTCCATTAATATTGTTCATGACTACCTCACTTAGACTTTATAAGTCTAATGCATTCCTCTTCCACATTTTAGGTTAAGGGATCCATTGTTGAAGATCGGAGAAGTTGACGCGTTGCACAAGTCACAAGCAAGCCTAAAGTAATGTAATTTGTACCTATGAACTCCTAGTAGGGTGGTAAAGTACTTGAACTAGTCTTAAAATGGGCTCTTTTAATGTGTATATTTTGTACTTGTGATGTAAATGCGTCTAAGACCTTAAATAGGCTATTGGTAAGGCTTAAAATGAACTAAAGATGCATATCGGGTCCCTAAAGGTGAAATCCTAGCAAACGAATTCGAACGACCCTTAAATTTGGCATACCAATAGCTTATAACATGGAAATATTGTATGTAAAATTTCAATGCGTTTGGACCCCGTATGATAGGTTAATTCGAATTAAAACCAGACAAAATCTATCATTATAATGCATGCGTATTGATACGGGTGGTAGATGTTGCGCGTAATAAGTGCTACGCAAATGTGCAAGTATACACGTCGCAAGTTATAGTATAAAAGATATCGTCTCCACAGGGATTGGTGCTACTTCAAGAATCTAGTCTCTTGCACTGTAAAAATAAAAACACAAATAAAAGATTATAGAAGTTTAACTAATCTAGAAAGCAAATAAGTAAAAGAAAAGATGAATTCAATTAAGAGAGATAGGCTAGGTTATCGTGAGTTGAGGTGTGATAGCCGATTGGATCGTCTTGGTAAAAGAGTGCAAGGGCAACTCAGTTGCCGTGGCAACTTGCACAGCGGGGTTGCCTTGGCAACTAATCGATGGTTGCCTGGGCGACTAGCTGGGCAACTACTTGGGCTTCTGGGCAGCAACTTCAAGGTTCGGTAGAGCGTTCTTCAATGGTTTCTTCTTATCCCTAAGTCGAAACTCTAGCTACTTGTGCATGCCTTGATAATACATCCCTGCGTGAATCAAGGGTGAACAACAACCAATCTTGTGCTCCTCTTAGCCATTGAAATCCTTAACTTATTCCTAAGCCGAATTAATCTTCACCATCATTGGATTGAATAAAGATCATATTCATTCGTTTCTTGAATCTAACTCTCCTGATATTAGATAAATGGATGAAATCACGAGATCCTCTCCCAATTCACTCGTAAACAATAATAAGAACCAAGAATGAATAAACCTTGAAATAGAAAAGTGCAAACTCTTATTACCTAAACAAAAACCAATAGTTTCTCACAACCACAAAACACAATAACCATAGCCAAGGAAATTTAGTTCATGGCTAGGCTCCAAAGAAACACAAGATAAACAATCCCTAGCATGAACCCAATCGAACATGGAAGAAAAGATGAAGCTTGTCGAAAATCCCTTGCCCTAGATGCTTGCCGAAAATTCCCCTTGCTTCCTCTCTTGGACTTGTCGAATTTTGCCCTCCTGCTCTCTCTCCAAGTTATCGAAATCTCCTTGCTATTTATAGGGCTAGGCCAAAGTCCTTCTTTGAGGAGGAGTTTGAGTTGGAATTAAATTATCTTTAAAGAATATAATTCTTTATTATAATTTTATTCCTATTAGAACTTCTCATATCTTCTTGGAATTTAATTCTTCTTTAATCTCTGCATGGCAATCAAATTCCTTTGGGCTTGGGCCTTGCTCCATGTCATCTTGGGCTTGTAAAGTCATTAATTTCGACATCCCTATTGCATTTTCTCCTTGTCGACAATTGCCATGGCAATTAGCTCGGCGTCTCCTTCATGCATTGCCCTGGCAACTAGCTCGGCATATCCTTCATGCATTGCCCTGGCAACTAGCTCGGCATTGCTTTGGCAAGTGATCCTGCACATACACACACAAAGCACACCAAAGCAGCATCTTTTCCACAAAAACTACCAAGTTATGTAATCAAGCTCAACGATGGAAGGAAACATGGATTAATGCATGAATAGCTAACTATGCAACTAATATGAGCCTAAGTCTAACAATAATATAAGTAAAAAGGGTAAGAAAAATAGTACTTTTGAACACTTATCACACCCCCAAACTCGAACTATTACTTGTCCTCAAGCAATGCAAACTCATAATTACCTGCCAAGACTTCAATTTTCACAAACTCAGCTTTGAACTTGATTTCAATTCTCTGAATCGGGGCACAAAGTATGATTGGCTTTTTATTTTTCAGAAAACTGAGGAATTACTCGGAATCAAACTATAATGCTTGTGAGTGTGTGCGGAGTTGTGTGCAAGTTGATTTTTCGAATTCTATGCAAACAATAGGTTTTCAAATTACTTCATTGGGTTCTTTTTAACATGTTTTAACTAGAGCCAATTTCGGGCACCTCTAGTGTTTTGTTTTTAGTTTTCTTAAGTTAATTTAATCGACTAGAGCCGGTTTCGGGCACCTCTAGTTAAAAATTTTTTTAACACATCCTAGAGCCAGTTTCGGGCACCTCTAGTGATCAATTTTTTTAGCACATGCTAGAGCCAATTTCGGGCACCTCTAGCATTCATCCAATTTTTTATTCTAATCCCCTAATTTGTTAATTATCAACCTAAGTTCACTAGAATTCCTTAAATCAATCAAACCACAACAGTGTTTTATCAAATTTAGCATCATAGTAAAATTCTAAGTTTTTCCATGGTTATCCTAGAATAAAAATTCTATCAATTAAGTGCATTGGCAAAGTCATCATCGAATATTCATCAAATCTAAGCAATTCTTGTTCCAATTAAAGGCATGGCAAGCAATTTATGTATCCTAAATGTAATACATAAGATGAATGTAACTAAACATGGTAACTACTAATAACAATCCCCCCCCAAACTCGAGTGAGGCATTGTCCTCAATGCATGCATAAAAATAACGAAAAATAAAAATAAAAATGCATACGAGGACTTACTCCGAGAGTTCGTCATCGTAGATGATTAGTTTCCTTTTGGTCGGTGTCTTGATTCTCTTGCTTGAACGCGATGGTTGTTTTCTTGTTGCCGGGATGTCTTTAGCTTTGGTTGTCGTGGCATCTTCAGAGTTGGTTGCCGTGGCATCAGCTTGTGCAGGCACGATGTAGGTTGCCGCGGCATCTTCTTCATTGGTTGCCGGGGCAAGGATCTTGGCAGTAAATTTCCTTAGCATGGTAGTTGTGAGTCTTGTTGTGAAAAAGAAAACAAAGAAAACCTGAAAACTAAAGATAATGAAGAAAAAATAAAATATCTCCTAAAAATAAAAATCAAAATAAAAATAAAAAGAAAAAGAAAATACTGAAAGGAGAGCATGCTCATGCATCTCCTAAGTTGACCACTTCTTTGTTACGTTCCACATAGGCACCATTGTAGTGCTTCAATCTTTGTCCATTAACTTTGAATTCATGGTTGTCAGAGATGGACTTGATTATCACAGCACCATGGGAGAATGGTTTGACGACTTCGAATGGTCCCGACCATCTTGATTTCAGCTTTCCCGGGAAAAGCTTTAGCCGAGAATTGAATAGGAGAACTAGTTGCCCTGGCGTGAATTGTCGTGGCAATAGTTTTTTGTCATGCCATCGTTTTGTTTTCTCCTTGTAGATTCATGCATTGTTATAGGCGAGTGCACGAAATTCTTCTATCTCATTGAGATCCATCAAGCGCTTTTGTCCGCACTTTCCCAATCCATATTCACGGTCTTGATTGCCCAAAGACGCCTTGTGCTCGATTTCCACCGGTAGATGACATGTTTTACCATAGACAAGTCGGAAGGGGACATACCTAAGGGTGTTTTTGAATGCGGTCGATATATGCCCAAAGTCGTCATCTAGTCTTAATGACCAATCCTTCCTTGAGGGATTTACAACTTTCTCGAGTATTCCCTTCAACTCCCGGTTGGAAATTTCTGCTGCCCGTTGGTTTGTGGGTGATATGCCGGCGTTGCAACATCTTGGCAATTAGTCCATTGTCAAAATGCTTGCCCCACACCGATATAATTGCTCTCGGCATCCCAAACCGTAAATATGTTTTTCTCAGAGGAATCGTTGCACGGTCTTGGAATCGTCGTTGGGAACTGCAGCTGCCTCTACCCATTTAGACACATAGTCGACGGCAAGTAAAATGTAGAGGTTTCCGAATGAAGATGGGAAAGGTCCCATAAAATCGATCCCCCATACATCGAACAGTTCCACCTCGATGATGTTCTGGAGTGGCATCTCATGTCGTCTAGAGATATTGCCCGTCCATTGGCAACGATCACATTGCTTGTAAAAGTCTTGGGCATCTTTGTACAATGTTGGCCAATACAAACCAGATTGCAAGACTTTGGCCGATGTACGAGTTCCTCCAAAATGTCCTCCATAGGGTGAAGAATGGCATTGCCGGAGTACATTCTGTTGCTCTTCTTCAGGGACACATCGGCGTATAACCTGATCTGCACATTGTTTAAACAAAAGAGGCTCGTCCCAAAAGTAATGCTTAGCATCATGGCGGAACCGCTTCTTCCCTTGGTGAGTAATGCCATAAGGAAAAATACCACAAACAAGGAAGTTAACTAAATCCGCGTACCAGGGTATTGCCGAGGCATGTGCTGCCGTTGTGACTGCTCCCAAAATTGCCGAGGCGTGCGCGTCAAAGGCTGCTGCAGCATCGAGAGTTGTCGAGGCGTGTGCATCCATGGTTGCCGAGGCGTCTAGGGTTGCCGAGGCGTCGAAGGTTGCAGAGGCAACTAGAATTTGTTCATCCGGGAATGCATCGCATATCTCTAGATCCGCGTCCTCCTCCCTATTGCGTTCCAAACGTGATAAGTGGTCGGCCACTTGATTTTATGTTCCTTTCCTGTCCTTAATTTCAATATCAAATTCTTGTAAAAGTAATATCCAACGAATCAAACGAGGTTTAGCATCCTTTTTAGCAAATAAGTATTTGATTGCCGAATGGTCCGTATGAACAATTACCTTTGTACCAATTAAATAGGATCGAAACTTGTCAAATGCGAAAACTACAGCTAGTAACTCTTTCTCCGTTGTTGTGTAATTCACTTGAGCACCATTAAGAGTTTTACTAGCATAGTATATCACATGGAAGGTCTTACCTGTGCGTTGGCCTAGGACTGCTCCTACCGCGAAATCACTTGCATCACACATGAGCTCAAAAGGTAGCGTCCAATCTGGTGGAACGACAATGGGTGCCGAGGCAAGCTTTTTCTTTAGGGTTTCGAATGCTTGAGTGCAAGAATCATCAAAATCGAAGACTTTATCCTTCTCAAGCAGATTACACAAAGGTTTAGTGATTTTAGAAAAATTATGAATGAACCTCCTGTAAAAACCTGCATATTCGAGAAAACTTCGAATTCCTTTAACCGAATTTGGTGGGGGTAATCTCTCGATCACGTCCACCTTGGCTTTGTCTACTTCAATTCCCTTGGATGAAATCTTATGGCCGAGCACTATTCCTTCATCTACCATAAAGTGGCATTTCTCCCAATTGATGACTAAATCTATTTCTTCGCATCTTGCTAACACCCTCTCTAAATTGCCGAGACAGCCGTCGAAGTCATTACCAAAAACCGAAAAATCATCCATGAAGATCTCAAGGAAGTCTTCGACCATGTCTGAAAAGAGTGCCATCATGCATCTTTGGAAGGTTGCCGGGGCATTACACAATCCGAACGGCATCCTTCAGAAGGCATAAGTGCCGTATGGGCATGTGAAGGTTGTCTTTTCTTGATCTTCTGGTGCTATGGCAATCTGATTGTAACCTGAATAACCATCAAGAAAACAATAAAAGGGTTTACCTGCAAGATGGTCAAACATTTGGTCAATAAAGGGTAATGGGAAGTGATCTTTCCTAGTGGCTTTGTTTAGCTTTCGATAGTCCATACAAACCCTCCAACCGATCACAGTCCTGGTTGGGATAAGTTCATTATTTTCATTGCTTACCACTGTTATACCTCCCTTTTTCGGTACACATTGTACCGGACTTACCTACGTACTATCGGAGATAGGGTATATAATGCCGGCGTTAAGCCACTTGATGATTTCTTTCATTACAACCCCTTTCATGGCATGATTCAGTCTCCTCTGGGCCTCAATTGAAGGTTTGTGATCATCTTCCAACAAGATCTTGTGCATGCACACCGCCGGGCTAATTCCCTTCAAGTCGGCAATTGTCCACCCTATTGCCTTTTTGTGTAGCTTCAACATCTTGATCAGCTTCTTTTCCTGCTCAGGCTGTAACTTAGAAGAAATAATTACAGGCAATGTATTATCGGTCCCTAAGTATACATATATTAGTTGCTCTGGCAATTATTTCAGCTCAAGAATTGGTGGATGTTCAATAGAGGGTTTTTCGAGCTTACCTTCCTTACCTGAGTAGTCCAGTGGTTCAAAGTATGTACCTGGTCGATTGACTAGCCAATTTGCCTCTTCTGGTTGTTCCTCATCGACCGGTTCTTCATACTCCTCATGTTCCTCTTGATCGGCAATGTAGTTGCCGAGGCAACTAAATTCCTCATCGAAGTTAAACTCTGTCATGGCATGAAGTAGTTGGCATTCTTCTGGATCATCGGCATGCCTTAGTGTTTGGAACACGTTTAGTTTAACTTGCTGGTCATTCACCCTCATTGTGAGTTCTCCCTTTTCAACATCAATCAAGGTTCTCCCTGTTGCTAGGAATGGTCTCCCGAGAATGATGGGTGCATGCTCATCTGCTTCACAATCCAAAACAATAAAGTCAGCGCGGGAAAAATAAATTTATCTACTTTTACCAGTATGTCTTCGATTTTTCCCTCTGGATGCATATAGGATCTGTCGGCTAGCTGCAGCATGACTGTTGTAGGTCTTGCCTTCCCGATTCCTAGTTTTTGGAAAACCGATTTAGGCATCAAGTTTATGCTAGCCCCTAGTTCACATAGTGCTTTCCCGACATAGTGATTTCCAATAGAACAGGGTATTGTGAAACTTCCAGGATCCTTCAACTTAGGTGGCATACGATTGTGCAACATTGCCATGCATCCCTCTGTCGCGGCAACTGTTTCAAACTCTCCTAGCCTTGTTCTTTTGGACACAATGTCTTTAAGGAACTTGGCATAGTTTGCCATTTGTTCAATTGCTTCCACCAGTGGCAAGTTGATGTGGACTTGCTTTAGGATATCAAGAAACTTCTTGAATTGGTATTCTTGCTTTTGTCGCTTCAACCTTTGTAGGAATAGTGGTGGAAGTCGGATATCTTCGATCCTTTCATTGGTTTGAAACCTGATTGACGGCATTGCCAGGACATCTGGAGTTGCCGAGGCATTATCAACTGGGGTTGCCGAGGCATGCTTATCGCAAGTTGCCGAGGCGTCTTGATTCTTGAGAGGCATGTTTATTGCCGCCGGTTGCCGTGGCAATTCTGGTTCAAATCCGAGGCTTTGCCGCTAGGTTCGCCTTGATCTTTTTGTGGAGTTTTGTTTGACGAGCGGGTTTAAACCCCTCTAAGTTGTTGGCCACTTCGGTGGTGATTGCCTTACATTCCTCATGGCCGCCTCTTGCGACTTGATGATCGCTAGGTAAACCTCCTTGTGGTCTAGTGTTCAGATTTTGAGCAAACCGTCCGACTTGATTTTCCAATGATTTGATTGCCGCCTCTTGGCTTTGCAATCTCATCTCGGTCCTGTTAATAAAAGCATCAGTTCTTTTTTATGAAATTACTATTCTCAGCCATATAAGATTCAGTTTTCATCATAAAAGCATTTAGAGAATTTTCCAAAGAACTAGATGTCGCTTGTTGTTGTTGCCGCGCATCTGCTGTCGTGGCATATTCTCATTGGAATCCGATGCTTGTGCATTCTGATTGTTCTGGTTTATAGCATTGTTGGGATTACTCCATGAAAAATTCGGGTGCTTCTTCCAAGCTGGATTGTATGTATTGGACATCATGTTGTTGCTCCGATTGTAATTCCCCACATAGAAGCTGGATTCCGGATTCTGCATACATTCAGAAGAACTATGGTTATCACCACATAACTCACAAAAAGAATCCATTACCTTGACTTCATGTGTGTTGTTTGGTTTTTGCATGTTCTGGACCATCTTGGTTAAAGCGGCCAATTGTGCCGAAATTGAATCTGATGATCCTAGTTCATGTATTGTGGCTTGGCGTCTAACTCCTCCTCTTCTAGTAGATGGGAATTGATAATCATTCTTGGCCAGCCTGTTTAAAATTTGAATTGCTTCTTCCGGCGACTTATCTAGGAGTATGCCGTTTGCCGAGGCATCTAGCATCATCCTTGTTGGTGTATTCACGGCGTTGTAAAACATTGTTACTTGAGTCCACACCGGGAATCCGTGTAGGGGGCATTTGTGTAGAAGTTCTCTATATCGCTCCCAAGCCTCGTACATGGATTCATCATCTGCCTGCCGAAAAGAAGTAATGTCGTTACGAAGCTTATCAGTCAAATTTGTAGGATTAAATCTAGCAAGGAAATCACGACAAAGATCAGTCCAAGATGCTATGGATCCGGCAGGAATGCTATTCAACCATGCTTTCGCCCTATCCCTCAGTGAATAGGGGAATAATCTTAATCGTAATACATCGGGGGTGACTCCGTGTATCTTGAACGAGTTACAAATCTCGAGGAAAGATTTCAGATGTTGTCGTGCATCTTCAGTTGCTGAGCCGCCAAATTGACCTATTGTGTTGATCATATTAAACATTACCGGTTTCAACTCAAAGTGGTCGGCTTCAATTTCAGGTGTGACAACTCCTGGGTTAAGTCCATCAAGATCTTCTTCAAGATAGTCTCGAATAGTTCTGTTTCGTGCAAGAATCACTCCTCCTCCTGCTCGAACATCTTGATTCATATTGCCGTCTTGATTTGCCATTGCTTCTCTTATCCTTCGTCTAAGTCTTTGTAAGGTTCGTTCGATTTCTGGATCAAAGGGATATTCTGGTGAAGTCGGTCTCGCCCTGGTCATATACCAATGCAAAACCAAAGTTTGTTAGCCCTTTGAATTTTAAACAAGAAAAATAAAAAGAAAGTGCAAGAAAGTAAAAACAAAGTCACTATTGCCAATCCCCGGCAACGGCGCCAAAAACTTGTTGCGCGTAATAAGTGCTATGCAAATGTGCAAGTATACACGTCACAAGTTATAGTATAAAAGATATCGTCTCCACAGGGATTGGTGCTACTTCAAGAATCTAGTCTCTTGCACTGTAAAAATAAAAACACAAATAAAATATTATAGAAGTTTAACTAATCTAGAAAGCAAATAAGTAAAAGAAAAGATGAATTCAATTAAGAGAGATAGGCTAGGTTATCGTGAGTTGAGGTGTGATAGCCGATTGGATCGTCTTGGTAAAAGAGTGCAAGGGCAACTCAGTTGCCGTGGCAACTTGCACAGCGGGGTTGCCTTGGCAACTAATCGATGGTTTCCTGGGCGACTAGCTGGGCAACTACTTGGGCTTCTGGGCAGCAACTTCTAGGTTCGGCAGAGCGTTCTTCAATGGTTTCTTCTTATCCCTAAGTTGAAACTCTAGCTACTTGTGCATGCCTTGATAATACATCCCTGCGTGAATCAAGGGTGAACAACAACCAATCTTTCGCTCCTCTTAGCCGTTGAAATCCTTAACTTATTCCTAAGCCGGATTAATCTTCACCATCATTGGATTGAATAAAGATCATATTCATTCGTTTCTTGAATCTAACTATCCCGATATTAGATAAATAGATGAAATCACGAGATCCTCTCCCAATTCACTTGTAAACAATAATAAGAACCAAGAATGAATAAACCTTGAAATAGAAAATTGCAAACTCTTATTACCTAAACTAAAACCAATAGTTTCTCACAACCACAAAACACAATAACCATAGCCAAGGAAATTTAGTTCATGGCTAGGTTCCAAAGAAACACAAGATAAACAATCCCTAGCATGAACCCAATCGAACAAGGAAGAAAAGATGAAGCTTGTCGAAAATCCCTTGCCCTAGATGCTTGCCGAAAATTCCCCTTGCTTCCTCTCTTGGACTTGTCGAATTTTGCCCTCCTCCTCTCTCTCCAAGTTGTCGAAATCTCCTTGCTATTTATAGGGCTAGGCCAAAGTCCTTCTTTGAGGAGGAGTTTGAGTTGGAATTAAATTATCTTTAAAGAATATAATTCTTTATTATAATTTTATTCCTATTAGAACTTCTCTTATCTTCTTGGAATTTAATTCTTCTTTAATCTCTGCATGGCAATCAAATTCCTTTGGGCTTGGGCCTTGCTCCATGTCATCTTGGGCTTGTAAAGTCATTAATTTCGACATCCCTATTGCATTTTCTCCCTGTCGACAATTGCCATGGCAACTAGCTCGGCGTCTCCTTCATGCATTGCCCTGGAAACTAGCTCGGCATATCCTTCATGCATTGCCCTGGCAACTAGCTCGGCATTGCTTTGGCAAGTGATCCTGCACATACACACACAAAGCACACCAAAGCAGCATCTTTTCCACAAAAACTACCAAGTTATGTAATCAAGCTCAACGATGGAAGGAAACATGGATTAATGCATGAATGGCTAACTATGCAACTAATATGAGCCTAAGTCTAACAATAATATGAGTAAAAAGGGTAAGAAAATAGTACTTTTGAACACTTATCAGTAGCGTATCGATACAGGTAACATAATTGGTCTTGATAAAATAGGGTGTATCGATACAGGTCGAGGTGTATCGATACAGATTTTGGCAGTGAGATCTGAAAAATAAATGGTATCGATACGGCCTCAAGGGGTATCGATAGGGGCCGTGGTCCAAGTCAAAGTTAGTCAACTCGTATCGATACAGGTCAAGTTGTACCGATACGAGTCTTTGAATTCTCGGTCAAGGGTCAACGCCCTTGTATGGGGTATCAATACGATATCCACCGTACCGATACGGATATTGGCGGTTCCATTTGGAGCCTAAGTCTAAGTGTACCTATACCGATATGACACTAAGGTGTATCGGTAAGGTGGTAGTTAATTCTGTTAAAAGTTAATGAATCCAGTTTTCATTGTTTATGATACAGTCACTGAATATTGTAAGGCCTAATTGGATAGGTAAATGAACTCCGAATAATATGAAAATTTACATGGTCATTGACTATTTTACGAATTTCATCGTAGCGTGGTTAATTGCAAGAAAGGACCTCTAAAGTATGAAAATTATAGTTTAGTCCCTAAGGTTATAAAGGTTTGAAATTGGCCTAGAATCAGAATAACAAGTTAAATATTGAGTCATTTCCATTGGACATTGTTATTGTTTAGAATCGCATTGAGTTTTAAATCAAGAATTATAGCATCATTCATCGTATCATTTACCGGTAGCACACTCTGACCCAATTCTCGACCAGGGCGGAAAATGGTGTTACACTTGTGGTATTAGAGCTAGAGTTTAGTCGATTCTAGGACTAAACCGAAGCTTATAGTATTGCTAATGCGTTATTTTTCCACCTAAGAGTTGTATATTGTGTATATTGTGACTTGTCAACTAATCTGATCTCTTTATGTTATAGATATGTCTAAAACAAACGAGGCTCATATTCATGAACATGCTACTGGCTCCTCGACACATAGCGAGGAAGTAGGGGGAGACCCACCAAACCCACCTAATGGCTCATCAGGAGCTACGGGGAGACCTAGTGGCTCTTGCAAGACACCGAGTAAGCAAGAATCCAAGACTCCTACTCATCATGTGAGGAACAGGGATGAGGAAGATGAGCCTGATTTCATTGCAAGTATCATTGAAATGTACTCTTATTCTTTATATGCATTGATTGTCCCTAGCTCTACACATTCCTTTATACGCACTAAATTGGTTAAGAAGCATGAAATGACTAGTGAACCTGTAGCATCGAGAATCTCCGTAACTAATCCACTTGGTGATTGTGTCACCATAAGCCATGTGTGTAAGAATTGTCCTTTAGTGATTCAAGGGATTCCTTTTGTGGCCAACCTATTGGCTCTACCGATCCATGAGTTTGATGTTATACTGGGTCTAGATTGGCTTAGTGAGCATCAAGCGTGGGTAGATTGTAGCAAAAGAAAGCTATATCTTCAAGGCCTTGGCAAGGAGAGTATCGTGTTGATGAGTTTAAGAAATCCTTCCTTGTATGCTTTGACATTAAAAGCTAAGGACGGGCCTCAGTTATCAGATGTTGACACTATGTGTAAATTTCTCGATGTCTTTCCTGATGAACTCCCAAGTTTTCCCCCAACCTGTGAGGTTGAATTTAGCATGGAAGTGCAACCTGGAACTGCCTCAGTTTCTATTGCACCCTATCGTATGACAGCTGTTGAGTTTAAGGAGATAAAGGCTCAAATTCAAGACTTATTGACCAAGGGCTTCATTCAACCGAGTTCCTCACCTTGGGGAGCTTCGGTTCTCTTTGTGAAGAAGAATGATGGTTTCATGAGGCTATGTATTGATTACCGACAGTTGAACAAGGTGACTATCAAGAACAAATATCCATTACCAAGGATTGATGACCTATTCGATCGGCTTAAGAATGCCACTGTGTTTTCCAAGATTGATTTAAGGTCTGGCTATTATCAAATGAGAGTTAAATAATGTGATGTGCCTAAAACTACCTTTCGTACAAGAAATGGTCACTACGAATTCTTAGTAATGCCCTTTGGGCTAATCAACGCACCAGTAGCTTTTATGGACTTGATGAATCGAGTTGTTAGACCTTATCTTGATAAGTTCGTAGTAGTGTTTATTGACGATATCTTAATCTACTCTAAGAATGCCACTGAACACCGTGATCACCTTCGTATTGTGCTTCAAACTCTCCGTGAGAAGCAGTTCTATGCCAAGTTCTCTAAGTGTGAGTTTTGGCTCATCGAGGTTGCCTTCCTTGGGCACATTGCGTCAGCTTCGGGTATCCAGGTAGACCCAAAGAAAATCCAAGCTATTGTTGATTGGCATCCACCGAAGAACATTGGTGAGGTAAGAAGTTTCCTTGGACTTGCTAGATATTATAGGAGATTCGTCAAAGGATTTTCTATGTTAGCAGCCCTATTGACTAAGTTGTTAAAAAAGAAAGCTTCGTTTGTTTTGGACCGAGGAACGAAAAAAAAGCTTCGATCAATTAAAACAAGTATTGACTCATGCACCGGTTTTAACCCAACCTGAGCCTGGAAAGGACTACGCTGTTTATAGTGATGCTTCGCATCTCGGGTTAGGATGTGTATTAATGAAAGAAGGCAAAGTCGTACCCAACTTTAGAAAAAGGTTTTGATGTTTTGGAAAAATTTATAAAATCACGGAGTCACCACCAATCTTTTTGAAGAAAGTGTGATTGGATCACTTTTTGAAACAATGGTTATTTTAATAAAAGTTTTGTTTATCAAGATAACATTTTTGGTCCACGAAAATAAGAGAAAATAGGTTCGGGGGTCGGTTACATGTGGGGAAGGGTTAGCACCCCCACAACGTCCAAAAATTGGTACCTAGTTGATTTCATAAGCATTTTTAAAATTGGAATTTGCGAGTTCACACAGTTTCGATTTATTTGTCTGTAAAATGAATGTAAATCTATTTTAATGGCCTTATCACCCAGGAAATGAACTTTAATCACCGCCAACACTCCTAGCGCTAACCCGTCATTCCCGTTTGATAAGACACCGTATTAATTAAGTTTTCATTTTTTTAGTACATCAACAAGAAAATTTAATGTGTTAAAGTCTTTTAATTAAAATCTAAGTAGTGAATAATCCTAAAGAAATGACTATATTCCTTTTAATTATTAAGGTTATAATATAATTAAGTGTGTTTTATTGAAAATGAAGAATGTTTTACATACATGTCTCTAATCTATGTTTTAAGTCCCTAATCCTAAGGTTTAACACACATACATATACATACAAGAATAAAGAAACAAAATAAAACTAAATTAATTATCAAAGAAATTAAAATAAAAAAAGTATGTATCATGGACTGAATTTAAAGAAAACAAAATGTGAGGGTTAATTTGAAAACAATTTGAAATTAGGTGCCGAATTGAAAGGAAAAAGGACAAAATTGAAACAATTGAAAACAAAGGAACTGAGGTAGGAGAACCGGATAAGAAGGGCGCGGGTTCGGGTCGGGTCAACGGGTTAGTATATATATCAATTATAACAAACAGATTTCATTTTTTCTTATTCATCAAAATAGATCAAACATCACTTCCTTCAAATCCTCTGTCGAGTTCATAGTGTTCTTCATAAAATGAAGAACACGATGAACATCCGTCGTGCCGGCCACCGTTGCCGGCGGTAAAATTCCCAAAAAACCCCAGATTTCAGAGACCCCAAAGTCATGTTTTTTCGTCGGATTTCCTTCAAAGCCAAATCTTCGTCGCGTTTCTGATAAAAACAAGGTAAAAACAAACCCTTTTTCTTTATTTAATCCGAAACATAAAGTAAATAGATAGAAAAATTACCAAAACTTGCTTCTCTTTATTGCTTTTGGACACTGATTACAAATTTCTTGCTCCTACAACTTTCGAAAGCTAGAGTGTTTACTGTAATTGCTATATGTGATTTCTCTGTAATGTGTCTCGTTACATGGGTTTCAAAGGAGTTTATATAGTACAAGAATTGCTTGAATTTTAAGCCTGAATCCCTAATTTCTTCCCTGGATTATCTTGAATTGCTTGATCTTTTCCAGAGGCTTCAATTTATGGATTAACCATTTCTCTTTTGGTTCTGGTTTTGCCTTTTGCATATCCGATTGTAGCTTGATTCTCGTCAGGGCTTCAAATTAGGGATTATCCTTTTTCGTTTTGCTTCTGATTTTTCTAGCTAGGGCTTTGAATTAGGGATTTAATCCCTATTAGTTTTATCTTGAATTACTCTGCCCCAATTTAGGGATTTAACCCTTTTTGTTCTTCTGTTTGTGTGTTTCTGGTGACTAGAAAGGCGTCGGTGAGGAACAATCGGAGCAAGTGAAGCGTCAAAGAAGACGAAGTGAACGGTCAGAGCTGAAACGTCGTGCGTGTGGCTGCCAAGCGCGAGTGGTGATCCGTGTGAACACTCTGAAACGATCTAAGCCGTTGGATTGCATCCTGATCGAACGGCTGTGTAGTTGAGGCACTATATCATCCCCAGCTGGCGTGATCTGCGCCGTTGGATCTCAGATTGATCCAACGGCCTTCTTTCGGCTGTACAAAGAAAGAAGACGGGATTAGGGTTTCTCTTTTTTGGTTATAATTGGGCCAGCGAGCCCTTTTGTATAATGTATGGTCATGTTTGTTTTTTAATTGATGGACTTTATTTAATCTAATGGATCTTTTTATATTTAAATAGGATATCTATTTTATATTTTTTGGGTTTTGATAACTTATTATATTAACTACTAACTAGGATACTAAAATATATAACCTATGTTAATCCTAACATATGATACTAACATATTATATGGCATATAAATAATTCTAACACTAACATTAATATTTACAACTATAATATATTAGCGATGTTATCAATACCATATGATACCTAACTATATTAATCATTAACATTAATATTTACAACTATAATACATTAGCTATGTTATCAATGTCACTTAACTATATTATCAGTATATCACTACGACACTACTAAATTAATATAACAAATAAAACGAAGGTGAAAATCAAGTGACAACAGTCATTACTTATGCTTCCATATGATACCTAACTATAATATATTAGTGATGTTATCAATACCATATGATACCTAACTATATTAATCATTAACATTAATATTTACAACTATAATACATTAGCTATGTTATCAATGTCACTTAACTATATTATCAGTATATCACTACGACACTACTAAATTAATATAACAACTAAAACGAAGGTGAAAATCAAGTGACAACAGTCATTACTTATGCTTCCAGACAACAAAAGCCACATGAAATGAATTATCCCACTCATGATCTAGAGTTGGTTGTAGTTGTCTTTGCATTGAAAATTTGGAGGCATTATCTCTACGGAGAGAAATGTTACCTCTTTACCGATCATAAAAGCCTCAAGCACCTCTTATCGCAGAAGGAGTTGAATCTTCAGCAACGGAGATGGATGGAACTCCTCAAGGATTATGATCTTGCCATCGATTACCATTTGGGCAAGGCCAACGTTGTAACTGATGCACTCAACCGCAAACCTTTTTCTGGTAAGTATTGTTAATTATCATTAAGTTTAATGTATTGATTAGTGCATCGACTCATTGCAAAGTCCTTGTATTGTAGCTCCTCAAGCTATTAATTCTCATTTTCGACTTTAGAAGCATCGATGTTTTGTAGCTGAACTTCAAGTTCAGTCTACCATCGTTTCGAGAATCAAGACATTGCAGGATCAAGATCACGCACTTAAGTTATCATTTCCAAGTTGCAAGATAATTTTAACTTCAGAGGGAATTCTGAAGGTCTCTTATGTTTTCGTGATCGGGTCTGTGTACCCAATAATGAATCTCTTCGCACTAATATCCTTAAGGAAGCTCACTCGAGCCTTTTCTCTATTTACCTGGGGTCAGTGAAGATGTACAAGGACCTACGGGAACTTTATTGGTGGCCAGGCATGAAGCAAGCCATAGTTGACTTTGTGTCTAAGTGCCTCACCTGTCAGCGTGTTAAAGCTAAACATCGTGTTCCTACCAGCCTACTACAACCTATTGATTTACCGCAGTAGAAGTGGGAGAGGATCACTATGGACTTTGTTTGTGTTCTACCGTCAACTCCTACTAAACATGATGCTATTTGGGTCATTGTAGACCGTTTCACTAAGTCAACACACTTCTTATCGGTTCGAATGGACTATGGTCTTCCTAAACTAGTTGACTTGTATATCAAGGAAGTCATCCGACTCCACGGAGTACATCAGTCTATTATCTTTGATCAAGATCTGAGGTTTGCTTCGCGATTCTTGAGGACTTTGGAAAGAACTCTAGGCACTAGAATCAATCTTTGTACCGCTTTCCGCCCTCAATATGATGGCCAATCAGAAAGGGTAATCCAGGTAATTATTGGAAAATCCTTTCTTCGAAATATCGATTAAGTGTACCATTATTGAACCCCCCCTTTGTAGATTTTGGAAGACATGCTTCAAGCATGTATTATTGATTTTGGTGGATCATGGGAGAAATCCTTACCCCTCATTAAATTTGCCTACAACAATAGCTACCAAGCTTCTATTAAGATGGCACCCTATGAAGCATTGTATGGTAGGCGTTGTCGAACTCCCTTATGCTGGTCTGAGCTCGGTGAAGGCAAGATATTGGGTCCTGACTTATTTTGGGAAACCGAAGAATAGGTTGCCATTATCTACGACCGTTTGAAAGTTGACTTTAACTAACAAAAGGCATATGTTGATTTTAAACAAAGAGATATCCAGTATAAAGTTGGAGAGGAAGCCTTCCTTAAAGTTTCACCGTGGAAGAAAGTCTCGAGATTTGGAAAAAATGGGAAACTGAGTCCTTGATTCATTGGGCCTTTGAGGTTGTTGAAAGAATAGGCCCAGTGGCCTATCGATTGTTGTTACCATTAGAATTGAGTAAAATCCTTGATGTATTCCATATATTGATGCTCTGAAAGTACCGATCTGATCCTTCGCATGTCATCGAGCCTAAGTCAGTCGAGATTCAGCCAAATCTATCCTATGAGGAAGAACCGGTTCAGATTCTTGCAAAGGAAGTCAAGAGGCTTCACAACAAGTCTATACCGTTGGTTAAAGTAGTCTGGAGGAGCCATTCCATCGAAGAGGCTACTTGGGAATCGGAGGAAACAATGAGGAAACAATATCCTCAACTCTTTGATTTAGGTAAAATTCGAGGACGAATTTTTCTTAAGAGGGAGAGTTGTAGCACCCTAAAATTCAGTCTAGTAAGAATTGGGTTCCGGCGATCAAAAACCCTATATCAAAATTGCTTAAATATTGTATTGATATTGACCATGAGACCAAATATATTGATATTAGGCTCCAAATGAGTCAAATTATCATTTAAGGGCCTTATTGAAAGTATTAAAAACCTATTTAGTGGCTAAATTGTAAAAATTGAAAGTTTGGGGATAAAAGTATAAGGAATAGAGAGTTGGAGGACTAATCTTGCGATTAGCCCCTCCTCAATTATAATCACCATACGTGGGGTGATCTGGTGGAGTTGCTTCAGGGGATGGAAAGCATTTAAGTAAATGAAATAAAGGAAAGAAATAATGAATCCCTAAGGACTTACCCTGGAGTTGAGAAGCAAACACCTCCCTCTATCATCTTCTTCACCTAAGCAAGAACCTCCATTGGAGCTTGATTTCAAGTTTGTCTTTTCTTCGATTTATTGTTATTGAATCATTGCTGTCGATCAGGTAAGCTATAATCCCTAAACAATCAAGGAAATCCATGGATAAATCAAGCTTAATCATAAAGTTAGGGTTTTGACTATCCATGGAAATCTTGTAGCTAACGGCTTTTAGTGTTTAGATATTGATTTCGATATCATTGTATTGTTTACAATATCATATTGATGATTCTAATATGATCCTATTGATTTTGTAGTTCAAGAAATCGACAAGGAGCATCCATCGACCCCACTGAAGACTAGGAACAAAGGGGTTGTCATTCGAGATTCATAAAAGCATCGGATTATCGAGGTAAGTGTAGTCAGAGTCTCGAGAATAGGCTAGGTTCCTATCCCGAATCCTTGGTTATTGATTATTGCATTGCTAACTATGATTTTGGAGTAAATTGTATAGAAACTCTATTGAGAGCCATATTGGTAAGTAAGGGTAAGTATTGTATCGAATCATTGTCTGTTGCATCATTATTGTTGTCATCGAGATCATTGAAGTATTGAACATTGCATTGAAGTATTGATATGTGTTTATTGTTATTGATCATCGCCATTGTTATGGTTATTGCTATCAAACATTGCTATTGACATTGCCATTCAATTATCGAACATTGTCATTGACATTGATACCGGTTATTGTTATTGAACCATTGTTATTGAATATTGTTACTGAATCATTGAATCATCCTCTCATTGAACTATTGGCAAAGGCTATTGGGGCTAAGGCTCACTCTTGACATAAGAAATTCTTAATATGAAAGCCCTTGGACACTTTGGCAAGGTGTTATATATATTTATATTGGGACTACGGTCCATGAGCTACGGCTCAAGGGTGACGACCCTAGGCGAGGTGGAGGTTCAGTTGGAGTGAGTATGGGCCCCGAAAGCATGGAGATAACTATTATTGACGCAAGCCATTGCTTTGTGCTTTGAGCTTGCTACTATCGAATCAAAGTTACCTATGTCCAAATGTGTTCCAAGGTAAACGCTGTTAAAAGACTAAATAAGATATTCAAAAAACTCTCTTTATGGATAAATATGTATTAAGCATGGATAGGATAATGATCTTTGTCATCTTGATATGGAATGTTGAAGCATGGCTAGTGAGTATTGATATGTTGTCATTGAGTCATTGATGATTCATGTATTTGAATGCATATTGTCCATTAATATTGTTCATGACTACCTCACTTAGACTTTATAAGTCTAATGCATCCATCTTCCACATTTCAGGTTAAGGGATCCATTATTGAAGATTGGAGAAGTTGACACCTTGCACAAGTCACAAGCAAGCCTAAAGTAATTTAATTCGTACCTATGAACTCCTAGTAGTGTGACAAAGTACTTGAACTAGTCTTGAATGGGCTCTTTTGATGTGTATGTTTTGTACTTGTGATGTAAATGCGCCGAAGACCTTAAATAGGCTATTGGTAAGGCTTAAAATGAACTAAAGATGCATATCAGACCCCCTAAAGGTAAAATCCTAGCAAACGAATTCGAATGACCCTTAAATTTGGCATACTAGTAGTTTTAACATTGAAATATTGTATGTGAAATTTCATTGCGTTTGGACCCTGTATGATAGGTTAATTCAAGTTAAAACCAGACAAAATATATCATTATAGTGCTGGCGTATCGATACTGGTGGTAGCATATCGATACAGGTAAGCATAATTGGCCTTGATAAAATAGGGCGTATCGATACAGGTCAAGGCGTATCGATACGGATTTTGACAATGAAGCCTGAAAAATAAATGGTATTGATACAGCCTTAAGGGGTATCGTTACAGGTCTTGGTCCAAGTCAAGGTTAGTCAACCCGTATTGATACAGGTCAAGCTATACCGAAACGAGTCTTTGAATTCTCGGTCAAGGGTCAACGCCCTTGCATGGGGTATCGATACAGTATCCACCGTACCGATACGGATATTGCCGATTCCATTTGGATCCTAAGTCCAATTGTACTTGTACCGAATGTTAAAACTTAATGAATCCAATTTTCATTGTTTACGAAATGGTCACTGAATATTGTATGGCCTAATTGGATAGGTAAATGAACTCCGAATAATATGAAAATTTACATGGTCATTGACTATTGTATGGATTTCATCTTAGTGTGGTTAATTGCAAGAAAGGACCTCTAAAGTATGAAAATTACAATTTAGTCCCAAACGTTATAAAAGTCTAAAATTGGCCCAGAATCAGAATAACAAGTTAAATATTGAGTCATTTCCATTGGACAATGTTATTTTTTAGCATCGCATTGAGTTTTAAATCAAGAATTATAGCACCATTCATCGTATCGTTCACCGGTAGCACACTCCGACCCGGTTCTCGACCAGGCCGGGAAGAGGGTGTTACACAAGTAAGTCTATGACATATCTATGGTTATGCTGATCCAGATATGTGTTAAGGTGCAGTTAGGGTGTAGTTTTCTCCCAAGTTGCTAAGGATAAAGTTTAATTTCTGAAGTAAATGGTGGAATCATCTTCTTTGTTTTTGCCCGAAAGTACCAAAAGTCTTTTTATAAGGGCGCATGTTGGGACTGCAAGATTTTCATTTCAATGAAAGATACATCTTTGACCTTGGAACCATGAATGTATCTGTATATATCCCACATAATCCTTGTAGATCTTTAGATATCAATTGCATGTTATGACATTGATTCTGATAGAGATTAATTGATTGTTGTGAAAACGATGAAGGTGATTTGTTTCTCAGACTATCAAGTCGGCAAAGCAAGAAAAAAAAGACTGCCACACCTTTGATGATGTTCAATGATAAGAAAATCTTTAAAATTCATAAATGTGAAATCGTGGATTAGGAAAGTTTAACCTGGGGGAGTTGCTTGAAATTGAAGTTCTAATAATAGTCTTCTATACCAACAAAGCCACATAGATTGCAACTAGTAGCTCAAAGAATATCTCGGGGGCACTCCACTGAAGCTATAATGTTGAATATCTAATAAGGAAGCAATGCTCCACCTATTCTATGTATTGGCTTCATCTTGACAAAGTCAAATATTTAATGAGATGAAATCCTGAGATAAGTAAAAACGACTAGTAAAAAGAAAACCTCGAGGGCACTCCGTTGTAGCTGTGAGGCTGAAGTATCAAATAAGGTAGCAATGATCTATCTACTTAATGCCTTGGCTTCATGAGTGATTTTCAAATCCTAAAAGAGTCAAACAAATTAATGAAATGAAATACACACATAAACTAATAGAATTCTATTCTTAGAAAGATATTTTTGCACTCCCTTGGTTAAGCAAGTCTAAGAAGCTTGAACACATTTTTTTAATGGAGAAGAAAGATGAGAACCGAAAAGGAGTTGCTTTCGACTGGACCAAGTAACGCGGAAATCATAAGGGTGAACCGAGCGGTCTAAGAGAAATTTCACAACTTCAAAATATTGCTGCAACATTTAAAGTCTTCAAAGACGCAAGTTATACTTAAAATGATCGCTAGAGGGTTAAATTAGAGGCACTCATGCACTTAATATCCATGGCATCCTATTTTATTTTATTCTTTATGGTTCTGTTGGTCTTAAAGGCATCTTTTATTGAAATAGTGCCCAATGAGTGAACCATGCAATCAGATTGGGGACAATTGGTGTTGACCAAGGATTCAAGATCTTCAACTTTAATAAGCACAAAAGAAAGATATTAAAATGTCAATATCATTCAAATATATTTGAGGTGGAGATCCCCCTACAAGTAACCCAAAAACTCACAAGAGGCACTAAAGGCACTTGATATTATTTTAAGAAACTCCTGAATGGCAAAGCAGATTATTTTGATAAACGTTTGGATCAAATGTACAACGATCGGATGTTTTCCATGAACCAAAGAGATACAAAGATTAAGAGTGGTGAAATAGAGACAACAAAGATGGCCACTTATTTGGACTGAATGAGAAAACACACAAAGATCAAATCTTAAATAAAAAGGGAAAATAAAAAACTGACATGCATTCATATGTTAGGCATCTCTAAGGACATGTTCATCATAATCATATCTTTTGTTGAATTTTGACAGGTTTTTGGAAGACTTTTCCAGTAGAAATGATAGTTGATTTCCATCCTATCTTTCGAAAGGGGCATTAGTTGATTCTGTTCTCATGCCGCCACGTTTTTTGTTGTAAGCAATAATTGACTATGTTCCTATCACTTCAGCATCATGTTCAATTGAAGTAATTAGTTGATGTCGTTCCCGTCACTTCTTGAAAAAAATTTCTTTTCAAACAAGGGGTATTAGTTGATTATGTTCCCATGCCGTCTCGTTTTCCATCGAAAGTAATAGTTGACTCTGTTCCTATCGCTTTGACAACATTTTCAATTGAAGTGATTAGTTGATGACGTTCCCACCACTTTTTGAACAAAATTTCTTTTTAAACAAGGGGAAACAGTTGATTGTGTTCCCATGCCGCCTCGTTTTTCACCGTAAGCAATAGTTGACTCCGATCTTATCGCTTCGACATCATGTTTAATTGAAGTGATTAGTTGATGACGTTCCTATCACTTCTTGAACAAACTTTGTTTTCAAACAATGAGCATTAGTTGATTCCATTCCCATATCGCCTCGTTTTCCGTCGTAAGCAATAGTTGACTTTATTCCTATCGCTTTGGCATTGTGTTCAATTAAAGTGACTAGTTGAAGTCGTTCTTATCACTTCTTGAACAAAACACGTTTTCAAACAAGGGGACGTTAGTTGATTATGTTCTCATGCCGCCTTGTTTTTCGTCGTAAGCAATAGTTGACTTTGTTCCTATTTCTTCGGTATCATGTTTAATTGAAGTCATTAGTTGATGTCATTCTCATCACTTCTTGAACAAAATTTCATTTCCAAGCAAGGGGCATTAGTTGATTCCATTCTCATACCGCCTTATTTTTCGTCGTAAGCAATAGTTGACTCTGTTCCTATCGCTTCGGCATCGTGTTCAATTGAAGTGATTAGTTGATGTTGTTCCCATCACTTCTTGAACAAAATTTCATTTTCAAACAAGGGGGCATTAGTCGATTATGTTCCCATGCTGCCTCGTTTTTCGTCGTAAGCAATAGTTGACTCTGTTCCTATCGCTTCAGCATCATGTTCAATTGAAGTGATTAGTTGATGTCAGTCCCATCACTTCTTGAACAAAATTTCTTTTCAAATAAGAGGGCCTTAGTTGATTCCATTCCCATGCCACCTCATTTTCTTTCGTAAGCAATAGTTGACTTCGTTCCTATCGCTTCGGCATCGTGTTCAATTGAAGTGATTAGTTGATGGCGTTCCCATCACTTCTTGAACAAAATATCTTTTCATCATATGCCTCTCCATATGGAGTTAGTAGACGGACGACACCCTGCTACTTCATGATTGAGCTACAATTATCGGTTTGTATATCAAATGGGTAAAAATCAGTGCCTCTTGTTCTTTGCTCTATCCTTGTTTCACCGGAATGAGCAAAGAGGGGTAGCTATTATCACTCGATTTTTACCCATTTATTTTATTTGTATATATTATTATTGCTATAACTATTATTATTTTTTATTATTATGTATTATATTTATAATTATTATTAGATATAAAACCCATTAAAAATTAAAAAAAAAGTCCATTTCAAATAAAAACAGTCTATTAATATAAAATAAGAGTTCATACAATAATGGTCCAGTTGGCCCAAAAATAATAAAATCTTCACTGATATTTTTCCCTATGCGCAGCCAACTCACGACCGTTGGATCTAAGCCAGATCCAACGGTCCAAATTGGATATGAAGAGAAGTCCAACCACATCCCCTGAGCGCATGAGCCCCACGCGCCCGCACACCTAGCAGCCAAGACTGTTCGGCTTCCTGCACCTGCAGCGTGTCGCCACTGTCGGCTGCCGCACAACGCCAATCTCGCTTCCTCACCATGGCTCGCATCTGCCGGTGACCACTGCACCACCACTCCCTCGCCAGCGTGCATCCGCCCCTCACCACTCGGCCGAAAATCACAACAAAAAGCAAGGGAAAAGGGGGCAATTAGAATCGAATTGAGAAGGGGAAATAAAATCATTTCAAAATCAAATGAAAGGGGAAACTATTGGCCGTGATTTAGGGGATTTATTATTCCAATTTTTCATTGTATTTTTGGTATTAAAATACCTATAAAAACCAAACAATATCATTGTAATTGTACACACAAATTCTGAACAATAACATAGTCAAGCAAAGCTTTTTCGAGGTATTGTATTCATCTTTTTTATTTCTATTTCGAATATATATAATAAGAAAGAGATAAGTGTTTACATCGTTTGCATTTGGAACCACCGTCGCCAGGTTTCGAATAAAGGGTGGCTGAATTCTAGAATTTCAAATGGGAGAGGATTCGAAATTTTTTACGACTCGAGGTTATTTTAAACGCTTTGGGTGATTTCGAAAGAGAATTTGGGTTCGATTTTAAAAGGGAATTGAACATTTTTTTAAAATATTTTTTCGGAGCCGGTGGAGGGCGGTTGGTGTGGTGGACGACCACCATGTTCTTCAATTCATGAAGAACATGGATGAACACTTGAGAGAAAATGAGAGTTGGTGTTTGATCTAAATTTTTTGAAAGGGAAATTGTAAGGGGTATTTGTGAAAGTGGGTTTTATACCCCACGTGTTTTAAAAATAAATGGGTAAATTACCCTCATTAAACCCCCTTCGTCCCATTTATTTTTATTCCATGAAACACCCAATTTTCAATTTATTCAAAATAGTCATTTTTTTATTCAATTATGCCTCCGATTTCATTTTTTTAAAGCTTCATTTTTAGTTTATTTATTTTAATTAAACCCTTTTTAAAGATCTATTTCTTATTTTAAATAAGTTTTAATATTTTTAAATTCGGCTCGTACATCAAAGTGTTACCCAATTTAGGGAAGGATATATTTTTCTCAAGAGTGGTGAAATTTATCCCTTTTTCTTTAATGCATTTATTTAATTATATATTTTTTACACTTTTATATTGCCTTGTTAGTGTAATTTAATTGAAAATTTTAAATGTCACCTTTTATTTAAATATTTAGATTAGATGAAAACCCTCATATTAGGTTCTTTAATTTAAGCTTTAATTAGTTTAGAGCCTTTAATTTTGATCTCTTTAGATTTGTTTTTTTTTCACCATAAAATTAATAATTGACATCTAATCAAACTTGAACACTGTAAATAAAATTCACTTAGACATTTTAGGATAAATATTAATTCAATTTAATAATTAACATGGAATAATAAAACGCCTAAACCCCTAATTTTAATAAATCTATTTCTTGATGCTATGCTTAACGGGACATGTAATTTGCAATGCAGTTAGTTGGGTCAGGTCGGTACACCCTATGGCGCAGCGGAAAAATTATTCGGCGATTACCACCAGAGATCCATGTACGAGGAACGAATTGGGGTGAATAAGGGTGAAGAATTACCTGTTTAAAATCTGGAATTCTGAATTTGGAGGAGATAGATATTCAATCACGATTCCACGATGTGAATTCCTAAGTCGCAACGATAACACTCCGACCTCTACGTAGTTCACCCAGTTGAAACGAACAGATAAAAATTCTCTAAACCATTTGAAAGGAACGAGCATATAAAAACTCTCTAAACTATTTAGAGGGTTTTTCCCAAAAAAACATTCATGACTGCTAGATCTCTCATGCCTTTATATGGCCTTTGAAATCCCAATTCAACTCATATTAGGATTTCAATATATATATATATATATTAAATATATATAATCCCAATTTAACTTTAATTAGGATTTTAATATATATATTAAATATATGTATAATCTCAATTCAACTTAATTAGGATTTCAATATATATATATATATTAAATATATAATCTCAATTCAACTTTAATTAGGATTTCAATATATATATATATATAATCTCAATTCAACTTTAATTAGGATTTCAATATATATATATATATATATATATATGTTAAATATATATAATCTCATATCAACTTTAATTAGGATTTCAATATATATATATATATATTAAATATATATAATCCCAATTCAATTTAATTAGGATTTCAATATATATATTGATTTAAATCGAATTATATTATTTATATATTAAAAGAGTCATAATTAAAATAATTATTTTTTTAATATTTACCCAATAGTTAAATTATATATATCAAATATATATTAATTTAATTAAATCCATGTACAACAAATTTGTACATATATAATTCGTTTAATATATGCTCATTTCAACCATGGGTGTGACCCTGTAGGTTCATGTAACATTAGTAGTAAATATTATAACATTTCTAATATTACAAACAATGAGTGACATATAGCAATATGTCATTGTCACCTAAGTTACAAGAAATCATGATTCGACATAACATTTTTCGAGATTAACTCTTTTTCATGTATTACATCCTTTTGTCATTTATATCTAGATTAGACACAAGTCATGGAACAATCACACTTGTATAGTCCATCTAATATTTATTGATATCTTGAGTAGACTATTATAAACGAATAATTATGATATCTCATATCAACTTATTCGTGAATGGCCATGCATTTCTAGTCTCACTCAATCAAGTAGCCTACGATATTACTCTTATTATGTAGAAGAGACAGATCTTATCTTGATCAACCATATCCCACTACATAGATTGTGACATATCCAATATCAGTCTTTATAGTGTAGTCAGTTACGACGCACGTTTGACTGTATCAAAATATACCACTCACGATGTTAAAATAATGATGATCTCAAGTTTAAGGATCATACATGTAGTTATCACTATGAGCAATGTTGTGACAGTCACATAATAATCCAAGAAACATGCTCATAGCGGGTCAGTCCAACATGTCGTTCTCTAACACATACTTATGTATTGATTTTGACATCTCCATGTCAATGACAACACTTTATCATCAATCAACTACATATTAATTTTAATGCATTATTGTTGTTCATTCCCACAATAATACTCGACTAAGGACATTTAAGAATAACCATATTATTCTAAGGACTTTATTATAATTCAGTTTATTTATGCAGGCAAAATTATAACTGAAAATAATAATGACAATGCCTTTTTATGGATAAACAAGGTAAAAACAAATGACATTTATACTCATCTTATGATTGGTCTTTGAACATACTCCAACAACAGTGTCTCATCAAAAGAGGGTAATGGGTTAGCGCTAGAAATGTTAGCAGTGATTATTGTTTATTTTCCGGATGGTGAGGCCGTTAAAATGAATTTATATTTATAAATGGATAATAAATTAAATTTCACATAAACTTGCAAATTCCGATAAAAAAATAACTTGTAATCGGCTATGTACTAATTTTTGGGTACTGTGGGGATGCTCACCCTTCCGACTCATGAACTTGTTTTTGTGTTTTCGCAGACCAACATTGTTGTTCTAATAAAACAAAATTATTTTTATTAAAATGACTTATTTCTTAGGTGATCCATTTACACTTTAAAAAAAGATTAGTTAAACGTCAACCTTGAAAAAGATCGCGACATGAAATTAAGAGAGGGGTGATGCTATTGCTTGATGAGCCGATTTCGTTAAGGAGAATTAAGTTTAAATAACTATGTTTTTACATAATTTAATTGAAGTTAAATTAAGTGATGAGGTGATATCATATATGGTTGAATATATGATAATACTTTTATGTCTTTAAGATTTGATGAGGTGGCATAATTGTATTGGTTCTTAGAAATTAAGGGTCATGAAAGAAAATAATGTTTTGGGGGGGGGGGGGCTGTGACCCTCAAATTTTTTAATTAAAAAATAGAGTAGAAGATTTGCCTATTTCATCTTAATTTTAAATTTATTTGAACTTTACGCCTTTTTACTTTTTATGGTTAATTATACTTTATTTCACTTGTTTTTAATTTTTAGCTCTGTTATTGGTCCAATTAGTTATAGAAAATATATTTTTACTTTATTTTTTATTTTTATTTTTATTTTTAGAGTAATTTTCATTTTCAATTTTTTAAAAATTGAAGAACATGTTAGGTAAATAGAAATAAAGCTTGTTTTAAAAAATAAAAATATTGAAAATGTGTTTGATATCTTTTCTAAATAGATATGAACAAATAAATATTAAATAATTATATTAAATTATAATTATTATAAAGATGTTATTATGATAATAAAAATAAAATATGATTAGATAAATCAAAGTTTTAAATTTACCATTAGATGGATTTGAACTTGAGTTAAATAAAATTAAAAACTTTTATTTTTATTTTTCATCTTTTCTAAAACATTTTCAATGAACTAGTGAAACAACTTTTTTGTTTTTAAAATTTTCACTCATTTTTTTTTATTTTTTTTATTTTACAATCAAATATATTTTCTTTAACGTTTTCTATTTTTCAAGAAAATAAAAACAATATCTATTCCCTATAACCAAACAACCTAGAGTTCTTAAAATTATCCTAATATAAGTTATTCCCTTAATTATATTTTTCATAAATTTAATGATATAAATGATTTTTAATAGAAGTTATTAGATTTATTAAAAAAGAAAATGTCAAAAAATTACGATGAGAATTTTACAATCATGAGAGTAAACTAAACACATAATTCGGATATTTCATATAACCATTAAAACAATAAACTAGTCTGTTACAAGGCTCGACGATCAACCGAGATAGCCAAGAGGGGGTAAATTGATTTTAAGGTGTTTGTGGCGGAAGCAATGAGATTTAAAAATGAGACACGGGGATTTATAGTGCTTCAAGCTTCTAACCAAGCTCTACATCCACTACCTTAGCTTCCTACTAAGGATTTTTCCAATTCATTATGAATTTCTTCCATTTTTCAAGGATAAGAGGAAACCTTTACAACCTCAAAGCTTATACCCCAAAGCTTTGAGAAGATTCTCTCTTACAAGAAAAAAACAAATAGCAAACAAGAAAACCCCTCACAAGGTACAATGTTTGCACAATTAAGCTCTCACTCAAAACCTAACACTTGAGCATATATGACAATTAAACTCACAAGTGTGTTCTAATGAAAAAAATAGACTTTACAAGCACAAAACACTTTCTATGTACATTGCATGTTGGTAGTTGGTTTCTTGTACTTACATAGCTGCTTGAAGCTTGCTTATAAACCCTCTAATGAGTTTGTGGCCGTTACCAGCTGTTGGGTTGATTTGGAGTCATTGAGGTCTTTATTTCCCGCAATAAATGCACTTATGAGCTTGTCGGTATCGGTACATGAGGACTGATATCGGTACTTGTTCTTAAGACAAATAGTCGTTGGAGCATTTAAAACATAGGGGTATCGGTATGCGATACATGGTATCGCTACGAACCCCATCGTATCGATACGGCTAGGCCTGTATCGGTACAAAAATTGGCTACTGGAAAATCTCAAAAGTGGGGATCAAAAGTCGTATCGATACGCTCAAAACCGTATCGGTATGGGGTCTTCTAGGTATCGATACAGGTCAAACCGTATCGGTACTCAAGACCAGTTTTTGACACTTTGGTTATTTTAAAACATGTCAAAAACCTTTTGAAAACATTTCAAACATATTTTTCAAGTTTATGGACTTTTGAAATATTTTTGCAAATTAGTTTAAGTCCAAAAATATTTTTTATTAAATTATATCAAAATCAAATAGGTTTATCATAGTCATTTAAGATTATAAAAAGACCATACAAGGAAAAGGATAAAAACTTAATCAAAAGACTCGAGCAAACAAGAGATACGAACAACGCTCTTAATCGACGATGAATGATAAAAAAAACCATCAATACTAACATATATATATATATATATATATATGCATATAACGATGAGGCATGTTGACAAAACGGTCAACACAACTCAATCACGAATAAGGAACGGTAACTGTGAGCACATAATTAAATCCAATTTAAGGGTCCAAAGCATAAAGATTAGCAAGATAACCAAATAAACATTATCTTAATCAGTTGAAGTAACACTAAATTCAACCGAGGCTCACTTACCACAAAATAAATATCTAAGGAAATTAAATCTCAACCTTATCTTTTTCCGTAGATGCTAAATTAATACGAGTTATCCAAACAATTACAAGTTACTGAAGTTTACCAAGTCAACCAAGGTTCTTCTAACTGGGCCTTCTCGAATGCTCCAAGGATTGAGCCAATTCTGGTGGACTTGTTGAGTCCAATTTGCTCAAATGGACATTTTAGGCTGTGTTTTTGGTTGAGATTGTTGTCTCCAACTACTTTTTGCCGGCCACAGCAACCTCAAACAGCCATTGGTTTAGCTTTCAACGGACGTTTGTTCACTTATTTTAGCGCTCAAATATTCGTTTCAGGGGCAGCTGGATTTTCTAGCTTTTGACTAACGGCTGTTTGTCCCCAACGAATGTTTTCCAGCGCAACCCCAAAAGAGGCATTAGACTCATGGTGAGCATGACGAGCTGTGATATTCTCTCCCACATGATCCATCGACGCTCTCGTCATGTCTTCGGAATGCAACTAGACTTTGAGATCTTAGAACCGTGTTGGCTCCTTTAGCCCTTCGAAGGGGTCTCAAAAATCGTTACCAAGTTATGTCATTGAACATGTTTGGCAAGCTGAATTGCAGATAGTGTATCATCCTATATATATAATTACTCTTATCAGGTAATATATGTGTTGGCTTATTTTAACAAGGTTTTATAATCGGCTTACAAATATATTTATATGTTTGATGCACGAATCTTGTATTATTTTATATGTCATTAGTGAATTAAACGTGATCAAAGAAAAACAAGTACTTTGGAATTTGATAAATTCATGATATGATTCTTATGAGAGTAGATAGATCTGATACTTGGCTTTTTTTTATAACACGTTAGACAAGTTTAGATTCCCCGAAATCTTAAGAAACACTTCTTTGGTTTTAGGGAGTATTTGACTTTGGACATAGTGGCTCCTTTAGTTTCAAAGTTGGGTATTCTTTGGGAATAGAAATCATCCGTCGTTTTTTAGTATACTTATTTATGCTCCACACTAAAAAGTAGGTTTAAGATTTGGAATTTAGAGTTTATGGCTATGGTTTAGGAAATTTGATGTATGGTGTATTTTTAGGGTGTAAGGTATAGGGTTTAGGATTTAGAATTTAAGATTAGAGCTTAAAATTTAATTTTTTTAGTGTTAGGATATAAAAAGTGCACTGGAAAGGCAGACGAGGGCACTGACGATGGCTATGCAATTAGTCTTTTATGAAGCTGATTCAGTTTGGTGTTGCTTGGTTTTTTGTTTATGCTATGATTTATTTTGCCTGATTTTTTTTCTAAGACTATTTTGACTATGTTATTGTCTTCTAAGGTTTACGTGTTTAAGAAGATCGATAGTTGCGTTTTTAGGTGTTCTGCATCTGCTTATGAATTGTTGATTGGTATTGTATGTTAGATGTTTTTTTTTTCTCTGAATTAGGCGTTTTTAGTTGAGTTCAATAGATATCCCGTTAGTGATTTTATCTAATAAAATTATCTTTTGCTTTGAAAAAAAAACTTAATAGTCAAAAAGGTGTAAAACCTATACTTTTTTTCCAGTTTGGTGTCTAACGTTTTTTCGGGCCACTTTGGTGCCTAACGTTTCATTTCGTAACTCAAATTGAGTTTTTTCGTCCGTTAACCAATTATAACATGACACGTAGCATGTTTTATTTATTTATTTATTTATTTAATTTCTGAATTACTTTAAAATTATGTATTTCTTAAAAAACCATAAAGTTTTAATTTCTTTCAAACAAACCCTCAAATCACACCTCCCTCATCGTCCGACATCCCCCACACTCCGGCGGTTCACCGTTTACTACCCAAGCCTCGGGTATGTCACCATTTAACATCCCCCACCCTCTAGCCGTCAGTTAGAAGCCCAATCAATCTCTTTTTTCTTTATTTTAAGATGTTCGTCGATGGAGCAACCGACAGTTCATTCGCCGGTTTTCGACGACAAGATCATGAGACTTTCAGTCGTGGGGGCCGATGAAGACAAGGGTGACCAGTAGTGGTTGAATCTGTAGTGAGAGGGGAGGAATTTCGGAATCTAGGGTTTGAGTTTGGGGGTTTAGAAAAATTAAAGATTTTGGTTTTTTTATAAAATTAAAGATTTTCTGATTTTAAAAAAAATAAAAATGAAAGAAAATACTAGAATATGCCACATGTCGTATTTTTATTAGATAATAAAAAAAATTTAACATCCGTCTCAAAAAATTCAATTTGAGTTATAAAATAAAACGTTAGGCACCAAATTAAAAAAAAAATATAGGTTAAAAACTTTGCTGACTATTAAGCCAAAAAAATTATTATCAAATCAAATTCAGCTGGCCCAACTGTAAGCCCCATAATATATCTCCACTAACACGCATTAACTAGTGGGGTGGAAAATTCGGAGACTAACCAACCAATTACACCCAATTGAGCCGCTTGCTTTGGGTTGTATTTGTTGGAAAGTTTTTTTTTCGAGCCTGTTACTATTAGGGATGAGCATTTTACTCCGACCTGATCGGATCATTAAGATTTTTTTTGTAAAAAAAATCGAGTCAAAATGAGTCGGGTCAGATTTTTATTTCGGGTCAGATTTTTATTAAGTATAAGGTCAAGTTTAGATTTAACGTAATTATTTTTTAATTAAGTTCGGATTGGTCAAAAACCCGATTCGTGCTCATCCTTTGTTCCTATGCATAACACCAAGAATCTGTTGCAATGATTTGTTGCTTTAATGCTGGAAAAATCGGAATGGCCTTGGTTTATCTGCTTTGTTTATTGCTCGAGAATTCTGTCCTTGATTGGTACTATTTAGGGCACAATGGTTCTAGTCATGCAATGCATACATGAGGACTGGATTCAGTTTGGATGTTGCACTCCATTAGCTTTGATTAATGATTTTTGAAACCTACCCTCTTACTTTTCTTCCCAAAAAGTGCAAATATACAGTGTCGGATGCACGTTATTTTCAGGGTGTGTACGTGCCCACCCTAGAATCAGAATAAGCCAAGATGCAATCCATTCGTTAGATCGAAGTTGCTTAGCAGCAGGGACGGAGAATTGTTGGGCCTAAAGCCGCTTAGTCCTCTGTTGAAAATTTTAAATATTTAATAAATTTTAATGTAATAACATCTTAGGTCCTGCTAAAAAAATATATGAAGACTGAAAAAATATTTAATCAAGTAAAGGCCAAGTTAAAGAAGGATATGATCATACTCTGAAATTTTTTAATTTAATAACAAGTTTAAATATTAGACAAATTAAACTTACTACCAAAGTCATGTTCAAAAAAAACTTACCACCAAAGTTTTGAGTTTAAATATTTTATAATCCTTTGTGTTTTTTAAATTTAATATTTTAATCTTTCTCAATGTTGAATCCTAACCAAAAAATACAGCAACTTCACGAGATAACCAAAAAATACAGCAACTTCACGGATTTATTAATGGCGGCTCTTGGGAAAGAACTATTCTACATACCATGTGTGCAAAGGGAAATGATGACGGAGAGGCAGAGCATTCAATCATCTAAAGTAGGGTATTATAGCCAAAGCATGAACAATTGTAATGATGACAGAGAAGCAGCTCTTGAGTTGTTTGTGTATAACCTTTTTCAGTAGTTCTTACAAAGTTATCGTAAGTGGTTATGGTTTTCGTATTACTCCACCTTGGACAGCAGAGAGCAAGAATTGCCAAACAGGATGTCATGGCAAAAGACAGCAACCTAATGTTCTGAGTTTCGAACTGTCTCGGCACAATAAATAGAAATGGTGAAACAGGGGCATAAATACACCTAGAGGAAACTTACCTAGAATTAACAGCACCCTAAATTTGAATGGATTTGGAAGTTCAGTATCATCTGTTCAGCTATATTGGCTAGTTGAAAAAGAACATCTGTGGAGTTGCTGAGCGATATGACAGACTGAAACTTGGCAAGAGAAGAGGCTTTCTCGGGTAGGCATTTGGAGAGAAACATTCCAAGTAGGGATGTAAAAAGAGGTAATCAGATGTGTTTCAGGTCGGATTCTGTCAAGTCGGGTCAAATTGGATACAAGTCATTTCAAGTCGATTTGATGTTTTGACTCGATTCAGGTTGGGTGCGGGTCAGTTTCAGGCTGAGTTCATTTCAAGTCGGGTCAAACGATTCGGGTCCGAATCAGTTAATTGACGGGTTAATTTGGGCTCGGGTTCATTTCAGGTCAAGTTCATTTCAAGTCGGGTTCATTTCAGGTCGGGTTAATTCAGGTTTCGAATTCGTATTAAATTTGAGTTTGGTACAAATAATCGATATACTTTAAGAAATGGTCATTTCAAGTGAATTATTTAATGCCTTTCACGAATACGAATCATATTAAAAATAAATATTAGGCACTATAATGAACAAAAATATCATCATATTTAAAATATTAGAGTAAATTACAAAAATTTAAAATTAATAAGGGTCGATTTTGGTGAAAAATAAAATTTTAGGGACTAACATGAACAAAAATATCATCATATTAAAAACATTGGACTAAACTACAAAAAAATGAATAAGGGTCAATTTGGAATAAAAATAAAGTTTTAGGGACTATAATGAACAAAAATATCATCATATTAAAAATATTGGACTAAATAAAAAATGAATAAGGGTCAATTTGGAGTAAAAATTAAATTTTAGCTACTAGAATGAACAAAAATATTATTGGACTAAATTGCCAAAAATAGAAATAAATATGGGGCAATTTTGAGTAAAAATTAAATTGTAGGGATTAGAATAAATAAAAATATTATTCGATTAAATTACCAAAAATAGAAATATATAGGGGTCAATTTCGGCTAAAAACAAAGTTTAAGGGACTATAATGAACAAAAATACCACAATATTAAAAACATTGGACTATATTAGAAAATTTTAAAATAAATAGGGGTCAATTCAAATCCCTAAACCCCAAACATCAACCCCTAAATCTTACAATCACTAATAATTAAAATGCAAACCGAATTCCTAAACTAATCTCATAACTCCTACCAAACACTCAATTTGACACATTTACCCCAAACCCCTAAATCTTACAATCCATAATCATTAAAGTGCAAGACTAATCCTCAAATCCCCTAATCCCTAAACTAATCTTATAACCCCAAACACTCAACCTGAAACATATATTATAATCATAAACCATAAACCTCAACCCCTAAATCTTACAATCACTAATAATTAAAGTACAAGCATAATCCCCTAATCCCTAAATTAATCTCATAACCCCAAACACTCAACTTGACATATTTACTCTTAAACCCCGAACCTCAACACCTTGTTGATTTTGACGAACACACAACCGAAAGCTTGCCAATTGTGGAGAAGGCTGATTATTGGGTGTATGGATAGGAAGCAAAAAGATAGGAAAATATGGACAAGGATTTAGAGTGGTTCGGTTTTCTAACCAAAACCTACATCCACTACCTTAGCTTCCTACTAAGGATTTCACCAATTCACTAAGAATTCTTCCCCTTTTCTAGGATTAGGAGGAAACCTTTACAAACCGATCAAAGCTTTTTACCCAAAGTTTGATCAAACACTCTTTTACAAAGAGAATTCAAAGCAAACGAAATCTCTCTCACTATTTGTATGTTTGCACTCTTAAGCACTAACAGGAAACCTTTACAAACCGATCAAAGCTTTTTACCCAAAGTTTGATCAAACACTCTTTTACAAAGAGAATTCAAAGCAAACGAAATCTCTCTCACTATTTGTATGTTTGCACTCTTAAGCACTCACCCAAATCCTAATACACTTTTCACAAGTATTGTTTATACAAGAAATTTGACAAATTTAGCACTAAGACATTTCTTGATCATAAGATTGTTGACTTGTGGATCATTAGTCTTCCATAGATGCTTGAAGGTCCCTTTTATACTCCCAAATGAGTTTCTAGCCGTTGGTGACCGTTGAGATTGAATTGGAGCCGTTGGGGGATGATTTCCATGTATTTTTTCCAATCTGGTGCAGGGTGTATCGATACACGGGGTACCCGTATCGATACAGCCTCTTTAGGAAAGAGCCGTTGAGCTTGGAAACAAGGTGTATCGATACGACCTTCTTTGAAAATAGCCGTTGGAAGATTTTGACACGTAGACGTATCGATACACTTAAAGGTGTATTGATACGCTTGACCACCGTATCGATACAGACTTGACTGTATCGATACGAGTTTTGGCTACTGGAAAATTACTGTAGCTGAAACCCTAAGGTGTATCGATACGGGGTATACTGTATCGATACGGTCATGCTAAAAACATGAGTTTTGCTACTTTAAAAATTCTGAATCCTTCCAAAGCCTTATAAAAACTCATCAAACATATTTTCAAGTTGTTTGGACTTAAAAATACTTTTGAAATCTTTTTAATTTAGTCCAAAACTATTTTTCAATTATTATATCAAAACAAATATCCTAACACACTTAAATCTTATGATCACTAATAATTAAAGTGCAAGCATAATCCCTAAACTAATCACATAACCCCAAACACTCAACTTGACACATTTACACCTAAACCCTAAACCTTAACTCTTAAATCTTGCAATCACTAATAATTAAAGTACAAAACTAATCCCTTAATCCATAAACTAATCACGTAACCTCAAACACTAATAATTATAATTTAATACATTGACGCCGTTTTTCATTCTTGCCGAAATAAATTGGGTCTGCAAAAGTCTGTCAAACGTTTTAATTATTAAACAATTTTATGAAGGAGGATCTAATTAAAAAAACCTAAACCTGAAGGTCTAAGGAAACTAAACTAAAATTGGGACTAAAATGAATCAAACTAAAACTAAAAAATAAAAAAAGGACCTAAGTGTAAAGCTCCTAAACTAGTAATGGCCTAATCCACTAATAACCCCTTAAAAATGGGTGGGCAAGATTCTCTCCATTTGTTACCGCAATTGACAATTGTTTTTTAAATATGGGCAGACTGTATGCAGATCAACTTGAAAAATAAGCGGACAAGTTTTTACTTTTTAGGGATTAGAATAAAATACAAAAAAATGAATAGGGGTCTATGAGTGAAAATTAAATTTTAAGGACTAGAATATATTGGACTAAATTGTCAAAAATATAAATAAATATGAGGTAATTTTGACTAAAATTAAATTGTAGAGACTAGAATAAACAAAAATATTATTAGACTAAATTACCAAAAATAAAAATTCTACTAATTATTCCTCTAATTTCCTCCAAAATTTTGGGTGACTTTTACCCCCTTCAAAAATTTTAGATTAAAAGTAAATTAATCTCAAACCTAAAAAATGGGTGGCTTATTTCCCTCCAAAATTTTGTTTTTTTCCTCTTCTTTACCAATTGTCTTTTTCTTTTTCTACCAATTGTTTTAGTTTAATTCAATTGAGTCACAACTTAGATTAATTTAATTGAAATTTTACATTTAGTTTTAGAATTCTTTTAATTATGTCTGTAATTTATGCTTCTAGATTTTAGTTTAGCTCAATTAGATCCCAAGTTTAATAAGTTAATTTAATTCGGATATTATTATTATTATTATAAACTTTGATTAAATATAATTATACACAAAATTTTAATATGGATATAAACATGTAATTGCTCACATGATAACATTAACATAAGAGTTCAAACTTTAATTTAGTTCAAACTTAGTAGTTCAAACTTGACAAATAATTTATATTGAATGAGTTACTAAACATATTGAATTAGTACTAAGCATGGAATTCTTTAACAAAATTTCAAACTTAATAGCGTCAAATATATATCTAAATCCAATATTTCTTTTTTTGATATTTTTAATTAATTATATATATATATAACAAAAAATTATTTAACAATTTAAATTAATTTAAAAAAATTAATATTTTACATTTATCAACACTTAATACTTTACATTTATTAACACTTTAAATTCATCAAATCATAAGCTTCTTCAATTACATGCCAAGTAAATCAAGTCAGGTCAATATTAATTAAGGTCAACAACAGGTCGGGTTCAAAACAGGTCGGGTAAAATCGGATCTCTGGTCAATTCAGTCGAGTAATATCGGTTATCTGCCAGGTTAGTCTCGGGTTTGGGTTTATTTCAGTTGGATGCAGGTTGGGTTTCAAATCCACAGGTTCAATTCGAATTCGAGTCGTTTTCGATCGAATGCAGGTCGGGTTCAGTTACTACAATAACAGGTCCAACTCGAGTTCATGTCAACAACAGCCGGTTATAGATCGGTTTCGGGTCATCACATCTTCGGGTTAAATTAAGTTCTGACTCGAGCAGATTTCAGTCGGGTTTTCAGTAGGGTCAACTTTATACATCCCTAATTCCAAGAATGAAAAGCTTCACCAAGCAGCCAATGCACAGCACATTCAGCTTCATAAGCTTCATCAGCCATTCGGGCATTCTTACATAGGCAAATCATGACCCTTGTTTCTCAACAAAGACAAAGATGGGGAAATGAAAATCTTCACTCCAATGACACTGAAACGAGAATTTCCTTCCTCAGAACCCATCTGCTTCCAAGAGTTTTTAGTCAGTGACCTCAGCCAAACTGTCCATTTTGATTTGATCTTAGTGAAATTTAAGTCCTGCAAAACGCAACATTGAATGAATTAATCAACTCCAAATACAGAACTAGATAAAACGAATCAAGTTCTGGAACCCGGTACACTTTGACGAAAGAAAATAACAAGCTCGAACTGGTATATAATCATGTGCAAAGACAAAATCGAAGAAACAGAAACACTAACCTTAAAAAGATGAAATCTGTCTGTCAAGTTTGATACAATTAGTTGGGGAAACTGAGACAGAAAGAAAGCTTCTTCTAAACTCAGATAACTAAAAAAGTTAAAAGCCAAGAATCGGATTCACCGATATGTTAGAGAACTGAGATGTGGAGCAGATCTTTCTACTTTGTTTACACTTCAAGTAATGAACTAAGTGTTCCTTAAAACAAGGTTGGAGTAAGAAAAGAAACTAACTTTTATATCAGAGAAATATGTGAAGACTTCCAAGGAGCAATCAGGGAGGACTTCAATTATCAACTTGAAGTCAAAGAATGAAATGCTGTGTTACAAGCTCCACCCAACTTGATCAAAGCAAGCATGTCTGGTTTTCAGCTAAAATAATGGAAAACATGGAAAACCAATCACAAATGCCCATCAATTGGAACTTTAATATCTGGATTTATCAACAGTTGAACAAGCAAAGAACAGGATCCACAAGGAAGAACAACTGAAGCTGGTAAAGCATCAGGGGTCCTTACAAAAATCTCAGTCCCATCCCTCAGTAAAGTGTACCCCATTTTACTCAACTCCAAAGAATCAACTGAGAAGTTATCACCACATCGGCACTGGTAATAGAGCTCCATGACTTCACCAGCATCTTCAATCATCATATCATCTAAGTTGATATCTTCCGAGGCCACTACATCTTGTCTTGAATCTTGCAGCTCCCTATCATAGACTGTCCGCGAATTGGGGTCACTAAGGATTTCCCAAGCCTTTTAAACTCTCAAAAATCTCTCTCCAGACTCGTGATCAGAATTTAACTTATCTGGATGAGAGTTAAGGATAGCAGTTCGATAACTTGTACAAATTTCTTCATAACGCGCATCTTCCTTCACAGATAGAACATCATAGTGGGTTTCTCGGATGGAGTTACTTCCAAGAATCATACTTCACCACCACTGTTTACAAGACTTATATCACTGCAAATGCAGAAACTATAATTTAACAGTTTAGAAAGTCTTCCCTTATGAAAGGCATTGCAGGCAGTATTCAAAGATTAAATGATTAGTTCAAATCACTTCATAATGATTTCCCAAACCCACAATCAAATAAAAAAAAATTATAAAGACTGAACTTACAACAAGCATTATTCCTATCATTGAAAACTAAAACTTGTGTCAGAATTCAAGATTAATCTTAAGCACAGTATGAATTAAATTATGAATGGACCAAGAAAAACAAATCCTGAGAAGAAAATGTTTTTTTGCCTAAAAATGAAAAAAATTAATGAAACGACACAGCAACCAGTTATTAAGAGATTGAACCATCAAATGTAACTCTCAAAGTGAGATAAATTAACCGAAAACAGTGAATTGCAAAGTTAAAACAACAAAATACTTCATTAACCCACAACATAGCACTCGAAAACAAGAACATTGGCCTAAACAAGAACCAGCTTAAATAAGGACTTCTCATGTCAATTATAAGCTATATTAGTGGTTTTTAAAATCTGTGCTAAGTGCTAACATTTTAAAATCTTGGAACTTTTGAAAAATTTCATAAAACACAAAACAAAGCCGGAGTTTATTCTTCATAGAGAACAAATCCTGAGGAAATCCCATATCCAAAAGCCTTCTAAACAACACTGAAGTCCCTAAAAATAAACATAAAAACAGAGGGTTTCCGAATACAATAAAAAAAGAATCTTCAGATTTCAAATGAAATGAATATTACATTATAAATACTAAATAATAAAACAAACATTCAAAACTGATTTTAGCTTGCAAATTGGAGGAAACGAAACGGCTAATTATTCGGATTTAGTCTAACCAGTAACGAGAAATAGGAGGATTTCTAATGCCATGTACGGGTAATTACAATCCGTATCAACAATATATTAAAAACAATATAAACACAACTAATAAATTTAAAAAAATAGTAAAAAGGAAATTCAAAAAAATATTCTCACCTGTCAAAATCAATGAAAACAAAGCCCTAAATCTTCCAATTTCCGTAAATATGTAAAAGGTTGTTTGAAGATTTTTAGGTGATGAACAAAATCGAAGTTGAATGCCCTAAATCGAAGGTTTAGGTGGTTGGATTGAGCATTTACAAAACTTGGGTTTAGGTTTAGGGCTTGTCAGAATTTGGGAATGGTTTTGACTGTTTGGGTTTACTCGAGCTTTCGCATTCTATTTTGGCACGTTTGGAAAGATATTTACTAGTATTAGATTTAGTGCAAAGGAAAATATATAATCCACTGGCTCGTAGAAATAACAAGCGTTTTAATTCTATGGGTTATATATTTATTTTAGGGTTTATAATTTAGGGGTTTAGGTTTGTATGTTTAGAATTTAAAATTTGTGGTTTGGTGTTAGAGTATATGGTTTAGAGATTAAGGTTTAGGTTTTAGAGTAATATGGTAGAGACTTAGATTTTTACCTATACCCCTAAATTCTAACCCTAAACTCTAAATTCAAACTATAGTCTCTAAATTCTAAATACATAAACCTAAATTCCTAAACTATAAACCACAAACTAAATCTCTAACCCCTAAAATTGAAGCGTTTGTAGAAATAAAATATTTCCACCATTATTACATTCTATAATTATCCTTAGTGTAATTATACAATTGTTATAATATATTTAAATAATCATCGTAATTAAACTCATTGAATAGATTTAGAAATAAAAAAGTGTAATTTTAGTCGTAAAGGATAATGTGTTCCTCTTAAATGATTAGAAATTATTTAGGGGTATTTACTTTACAGAAAAGATTATTGTTAGGGGTAATAATTTTTTTCGGATACTTAATCTCATGTTTGACTTCTTCTTATTCCCACCAGGCCAAAAAAAATATTACCAACAATAGACTTTTTTTTGCCAAGATTCCGAGAATGTCATTTCCACCCAATTTTTAGGTATTTGTCAATCCCTGTCATTTTAGACTAAAATATCCCTAAAATAATAGAGCTTTTTCATATTAGTCTATTTGTTGCATTTTTAACTAAATAACAAATTATTTAGGGTATAAATTTATTAAATATTTTATTTTATATTAATTTAATATTTAAATGGTTTTCACATTTAAATAGTGCTATAGTATTTTATGTATTTTTATTAATAATGTATTTATAATGCTTCTAATGTTATTTTTAAGCATATCATCTAAATATCTAGTTAATATTATAATTTTGATTGAAAATATATAAGATGATGTAGTGTATTTCATGTTACTGGGCGTTGATTTTATTGGGACGTATTGCCTCCGTTGCTTTTGTGTTACCTTTGTTCAATGCTGGACATTGGATTGGCATTGTTACGGTGCTTTTATACTCAATAAAGGCATTCCCTATTGATAAAAAATTTGATTCAAGTTTAGGCTTTATATTTTTATACGAGATTTCGAATTTCAAGTTTATGAAAATGAAACTAGCATAATTTGTTCAAGTTTACTTGAATTTGGTTTGATAGTAAATATGTTAAAACTCAAAATTATAAAATTAATTTATTTCTGGGTTGAAAATTTTTTATTACGGGCACTTGTTAGAAAACTCAATCATTATTAATAAAATAACGTTCGTTTAGAAAAAACTCAAATCATCTTAGGGTGAGTTTCTAACTCTAATTTTTTTTCTAATAATTCATATAATTAATTTAATCACTAAAAAATCAACTTAATTTCTTATTATATACTATGATAAAAGTAAATACAATATATTTACTTATGTAATAATTTGTTAAATATTGTTTAATATACTAATTACATTATTTATAATAGGTTAAATATAATGTTTTTTTTTTAAATTTAGTTGTTGTAACAAAAATAGTTATATAATTTTTAATCCAAATATTTCTAATTCAATATTAGAAGTTTAAATGGTTAAAAATAAAATATATCATAAGGATGATTTGATAAAATTTGCTTTCAAGTAATCTTATATTCTATCAACCAAACATTGTCATCTTACATTCTTACCAAATAAACCAAACAAAGTAATGTAATACTCACAGTAATATGTCAAGTAATGCTAAATTCCAAGAATTATATTCCCAAAGGTAATCATACAACCAAACACACCCTTAAAGTAGTCTACATGAATGGATTTTGGCAACAAAATTTGAGGCACTTACTTGAAATTTTTTGGAGGTTAAATTAAAAATTTTATTATAAGGATTTAATTTAATTTTTTTTGGAAAAATACCCCCGGTTTTATGTCTACATATAATCTAAGCGGGTTCAAGCGATTGAAAAGCATATCTACTTAAACAAATATAATTATTTCGATACATAAATTTATTTAAATTTAAAACGGAACTAATATAATACATTGTATTAAATTAGAATGTTAAGAAAATAATCATCATAATTTATATATTTTTGTACTTGTGTTACAGTAGCCGAACAAAAACACTGGCATTTCAGGTTTGAAGCTGCTTGGCTTATGGAAGAATCTTGCGAGGACGAAGTCCGCCGTCTCTAGAATGGTTCTGTGGGCTCAGTTCCAGAACGTCTTCGTGAGGTTAGTTAGGGTTTGGATGTTCGGATAAAGAAATTGAGGGCCTCTAGGAAAATCTCTACGAACCAGTTGAACCGGCGATTAGAATCTCTGTCTAATCTTTCTCCTACTTATGATGTTCTTGGGGAGATCATAGAAACAAAATTGGCCCTTAATCTAGAGAATGATAAATTCGAATTTTACTGGGAACAAAGAGCTCGAGCGAATTGGCTTAAACACGGAGACTATAATTCTGCGTTATTTCACAGGTTTGCTACACAAAGAAAAAGGGTAAACAAGATTTCATCTTTAGAAAATGAATAATAGAGAATATTAATGATATCTTTGAAGTTGCTGAGAGTTACTTTTTCTCTATTTTCTCATCGCAAAATTCAATTCCAAGTGCTACAATTCTGGATGGCATTCATCATTTTATCACCGATGAAATGAACACCATTCTCCTAAAAGATTTTCAAAAGTAGGAGGTATTAGCAGCAGTAAAGTCGATGGATCATTTGAAGGCGGCAGGGGAAGACGGTTTAGATGTTGTTTTCTATCAGCGGTTTTGGCATATCTTAGGCGATGAAGTCTATGAGTTTTGTATTGGTCTTCTTCGAGGTAATTTTGATATGAAAGAGGTGAACTGTACTCACATTGTGCTTATTCCAAAAATTAAAACTCCCTTGAGCATGAGTCACTATTGTCCAATCAACTTTTGTAACGTAATTTTCAAAATATCTTCTAAGATGGTGGCCGATCGTCTTCAAGAGATCATGGATCATTGTATTGATGAGGAACAACCAGCTTTTGTCCCAAATCGCTTCATTACTGATAATGTTATTACATCCTATGAAATTCTACACTCTTATAAAAAAACAGACTTGATATGAGTAAGACCTGGGACAGGGTTGAGTGGAATTTTGTCTTGGCTGTTATCAGAAAGATGGACTTTGCTGAAAAATGGATTACAATAATTGCTAGTTGCTTAAGTATTGTCTCATATTCCATCGCAATCAATGGCATTATTGGCGAGCATTTCTTCCCTTCTCGTGGACTTCGTCAGGGAGATCCTTTGAGTCCTCTACTTTTTCTTCTCTATAGTGAAGGATTGTCCTCTCTTATTCGCCAAGCAGTTCACAACGGTTCTCTTAATGGCTTTCGAATCAATTGTTATGCTCTTACGGTTACTCATCTTCTATTCGCTGATGATAGTCTAATTTTCGTTGAGGCCACGGCCAGAGAGGCATCAAATTTAAAAGACATCCTTGCCATTTATGCGGATAGCTCAGTTCAGCTTGTTAACTTTGACAAATCATGACTCTTTTTCTCGTCTAATGTAATTGAGGAGAATCGCAACAATGTCAAAAGAATTCTCGCGGTAAAGAATACTTCGAGCCCAAGAAGTATCTTGGTCTCCCAACTTTAGTGGGCAGAGATAAAAAGAAAGCTTTTCGTCACTTATACGACAAAATGAACACCAAAGTGCATACCTGGAGTATTCGACCTTTATCCTAGTGAGGTAGGGAGGTTTTCATCAAGTCTGTGCTTCAGGCAATCCATGTCTACGCGATGAGCATCTTCCTTTTGCCTAAAACATTTTGCAAAGGGCTTGAATCCATCATGGCCAAATTCTTATGGCAGAAGGATGCAGATCGAAGAGGAATTCATTGGTGTTCGTGGCCTAAGCTGTGTAACTTAAAAGAGGAAGAGGGCATAAGTTTCCGAGATCTTATGAAGTTCAATGTAGCCTTATTAGCTAAACAAGGTTGGCATCTAGTTACCAAACTCGATTCACTAGTTGGTTGTGTTCTAAGAGCCAAATACTATCCAGGACAAACCTTCCTTTCATCCAAGTTGGGATCACAACCGTCCCTAATCTGGCGAAGCATTTGAAGTTCCAAGAAGCTGCTAGAATGGGTACTATATGGAAAGTGGGTTCGGGTGACTCAATCTCTATTTGGAATGATTTCTGGCTACCAGAACTATCTTTGCATCATATTGAATCACCGGAGACGGGCCTGGTTACTAGGGTCTCTGATCTTATTTCTCCAATATATAGAGCTTAGAATGAAAATTTGGTTTGAAACATATTTATGGCGAGCGAAGCTGAGCAGATTTTGTCCATTCCTCTTTCACGCTATTATCAGAATGATTGTCTAGTTTGGACTGGTGAACCTTCAGGAGTTTATTCGGTATGAAGTGGATATAGACTCTTATTGGATCATATTCATGTGGAGCCAGATGACAAATATTGCTATAAGCAGTTGAGGTCGATTGATTGTCCATAAAAGATAAAGTTATTACATGTATGAAAGTGTTTTCAGAATTTCAGTCCTACCAAAGGTAATCTATATGTTAGAAGAGTGGCACATGACCCTCTTTGTTCATTATGTGCTAATGCCCCTAAGGATGCCTACCATGCTATTTGTGATTGTAGATTAGCAAAGTCAGTTTAGGTATTACTTGGTTACTCATGGCCTATTCCTACTGCTAATCTATCCTTTAAAGAATGGTTGTCTTGAATTTTCACAAATGTTCCAGTTTCTAAGCATAGAGAGGTAATCATCACTATGTGGTCCTTCTGGCACACAAGAAATAAATCATATCATGAAGGGGTTTCTCATAAAAAAGAGGACATAATCACTTTTATTCACTCTTACTGTGTCGAGGTGGAAGCTATGCACATAGGCTTTCAAGGAAATCCCCAACCACTCAAAGCTAAATGGTCACCTCCCGTAAAGCAGCTAGTTAAAGTAAATTTTGATGCAAAATATTTACCTAGTACACATGAGGCATGGTCAGGAGTAGTAATCTGCATCTCTGAAGGATATGCTATGGGTGCATGCCGAAGGAAGATTCACAGAGTAACAAAACCTTTCGCAGCTTCTGCCTGGGCAGAAATACACACAATTGCATTTGCAATTGATTCGGGCTTAACCTCAATTGTCCTGGAAGGATATTGTTTATCAGTAATAAAAAATTACAGTCAAAGAGAAGATTTTTCCGTAATCAATGCACTTATCTGGGAAGCAAAGGAACAAGCAAAATCCCTTCTTGCATGTCACTTTAATTTCATTCATCGAGCTGGAAACCAAGTTGCCCATGAAATTGCAACGGACGCCTCTCAAGGTTCAGTAGATCGTTTTTGGTTGGAAGAAATATCTCGCAAAAGGCAGCGAGCTTGATGGCATCTAATAAACGCTGCATTAATCCTCCATAGCCCCTCCTTTTCAGTTTTCTTATGCGCACATGATCTACATTTCTGAATTTCTCTTTTTTCTCTATGTTCATCGCTATGTTCCTATTAAAGCTTTTGCTTGGAAGCGAAGAGGATCGATACGCTTTATTTTATTTCATGTTTTCTTTCTCAATTTGTCTTTAAATGTTATTTTTCATTGTTTGTGTGGTTTTGTTTGTACTTCTCTTGCTCTTTGAATAAATGCAACCGGTACTTTTGTAAAAAAATATTATATACATATAAGAATGAATGTAATTACATTTGTTATTCTAATTTATTTAAATTGTTTTTTAATAATATAGACGTACTCTAGGTGATAATGTGTCTAAACATGATATTTTTATTCAATTTTAAATTTTTTTACTTTTATTTTTTTCATTAAATTATTACTTTAACCTATATATTTTTTTAAATATCAAATTTCATTCGGTTTCAGAAAAATAAAGATTGTTTTTGCATACGGAGCCAGGCGATGGGTACACTTACTGGTTGATATATGTGTTTTCTGTTCGGTTGGATATGTTAGGTATAAGTATATGTTATAGTTGCTTGTTGGGGAGTTTCCTATAATATGTTTAGGGAATTTTTTAATGAAGCACGCGACAATAATTTATTTTTAAAAAAAATAAAAAATGTTTTTATTTTTTCAAAAAATAAAAAAATATTGTAGAGAATATATTTGATTAAAATTTTTATAAGGTATAGAAATTAAAAATAAAAATACGTGAAAATTAAAAAAAACAATGAAAAGCTGTTTTCACGGAAAATGTTTTGTAAAATTGAAAAGTTAAAAGTACTGATTTTTTTTTTATTTAAAGACCGACGGGCTAATCTCCCCCATAGAAAATATTAAAATTGAAAAATTTTAATTTAGGAAAATGATATAATTGTTTTTTATCATCCAAAAATATATAATGATATTGTTACCCTTTCTAAATTTAAATTTTCTTAATTAGTAATTCTTACAAATAATGTTAAGTTCCAATACCAAACCAGTAACTACAACCAAACGAAAGAATTTTTCTATTTTATTACTCCTTCGACAAATAAAAAGTACACAATATTGATCATTAAAATTAACAAGTTTAAGACTCCTACTAATATCTTTAGTCTCAGTAATCAAATGAAACTCAAGGGACCATTCCTGTAATTTTCCCAACAGTAAAAACTGCCCCAGACTTCAGAATTGTGGCGTTTTTACACGTCATATATTATAAAAAGCCAAAAGAAATGCAAATGGAAAACAGAATAATCTTAATAATAGAGTTTTTACAATCAAACAAATCATTGTTTATCGATCTCAGCTACTAATCCAATTCATCTGGTGGTGCCGTCGTCCCTCTCATTCTCTTGGCGCCTAATCTCCTTCTTCATCTGCTCTCATCAGGTTTCTCTTCTTTTCTCCCTTCTTTTCTCTGCGCTGTAATTTTCTCCTCCTCTCTTCGTTTCGATATATATATTTTCTTCTCAATTCCATTTCTCTTTCCGCATCGAGATTCGTTCTTTTTTATCTGTTATGATTGCCAGATTTTAGGAATGTCTATAATGCGTCATTTTCTGCATCGACACCGATTCATTTTGTTATTGTTATTATTCGGTCTTATTTGGTTTTGATGTAAAATCTGATCGTTCAATTATTAATATAAATTAGATTCTCTATTTCGTTTTTTTCCAAAGATCTCGATGTTTTTTCTGCTATCCATTGGCGTCTAACTTCTCCGTATTTTTTCAATTATCCTGCGATGAGATTTGATTGCATTGTGTATGTTTCAGGAATTTTGTTCTAATTCATGGAGAATTAGAGGCATTGTTTGAGGAGGAGGCATTTTAGGTGCTATTGTGGTGTTTTGGATTTGAAACAATGTCCTCGAAAGGCCAACATCGACCAGTGTCGTTATCGGTCCTACTGGAACGAGAATCAGCAAATGTAAAGATAAAGAAACCAGAGATTGTACATGGACTAGCGAACCAGAGCAAGAAAGGGGAGGACTTTACGTTGCTTAAAACGGAATGCCAAAGAACAATGGGAGATGGCGTCACCACATTCTCAGTTTTCGGGGTAAGAATTTTCGTCTCTCCCATTAAATGAACCATTGCTAATCATATACTATATGCTCGAGAGTCAAGATGTTGTCACCTAACACCATGAAGCTATAATTTGTCTCACTAGCATACAAAGGTTTAGAAACTTGTCTATTAGGCTATTGGTGCAATCACCTGTACAATATGTTTTGTTTTCCCCAAATGTACTTGTCACTATTTATTTGCTTTTGAAAATCCTTGGAAGGATCATCTTTTAAGGATATGCTTTCTTGATTTTCTTTATTGTTTTCTGCTTCTGCTTTTATGGGTTGGTTTTGCTAAACTTGTGTCCTTTTTGCAGCTCTTTGATGGACACAATGGACCTGCTGCTGCTATTTACAGTAAAGAGAATCTCCTTAATAATGTCCTAAATGCTATTCCGCCGGATCTTAATACAGATGAATGGGTTGATGCGCTGCCAAGGGCTTTGGTTTCTGGATTTGTTAAAACAGATAAAGATTTCCAAGAGAGAGGTATGAGTTGTTTTGGTAAATATATCTGAGTATAACATATAAATTGTAGGATTATCTTTGGACAAAAAGAGAGTATTGTTCTAGATATTAATATTAATGTTACAAGACTTGTCCATTTACCTTGGAATGGTTGTTACTATTGATGCAAATTGCATCTTTTTCAGGCACTCCTGCTTTATCCGTGTAGACCGTATCCTATTTCACTCAACTAACTTTTTAATATTCTCCCTAATGTTTTTTGATGCTGGCTTTTGCTCTATGTGAGATCTGTGTGTCATATGGATTGCAGAGTTCTACAGATTTATCATTAACAATCTCCATGGAGAGAACATACTTATATGTAGAAATGGTTGCAGCTTGGAAGTTTATGGATATCATTTTTTGATAGTTGATTATAACAACCTGTAATTGCTCAGTTTCTAACTGGGTTCCCTTGTACAACAAAAAGAATATATCAGATTATGAGACATTTATCCATGGATCAGCTTGTCTATATTAATGTGATCTTTTCACAGAAGATCTTTAGTTTATGACTATTTTCTCAGTAGTTAACTGAAAGTTCTTGAGATAACTTGAAATTGGTCTAGATATAGTTGTCTCTACCAATCAGCATCCAACTTAATACTTTTACCACCTATACCAAGAGACACTCACTAGACAGTTTCATCAATTAATTATTTTCCCTTGTTACGACTTTACATGAGCATATAGTACATAATTATCTTCCTCCCATGAGAGCAATTGGGATAAAGAAAACATATTTTTAACTGTTTTTTTCTTTCTTTCTTTTTTTAAGTTTTAGGTATCAACTTCTTGGGGTTTCTCTGACATGTTTAGTAATTGATATATGTGTTATGCTTTTCTTTCCAGAAAAAATATCGGGAACAACTGTAACCTTGGTGATAATAGAAGGATGGGTTATTACAGTGGCATCTGTTGGTGATTCCCGGTGTATATTTGACTCAGCTGTTGGTGGAATATATTACTTGTCAGCTGATCATAGGCTTGATTGCGATGAAGAGGAGTAAGTTAATGACGTGGAGTTTGTTTCATTTGAAAGTTTCCTTAAATTTTGAGGTCTTACTTTCTGTTTTCTTCTCATCAGAAGGGGACGAATCACCGCAAGTGGGGGTGATATTGGTCGGTTAAATGCTGGTTGTGGTACAGAGGTATCTTCTCCTCCCTTACAGTTTTGCATCTTGTTCATGTTTAGTGCTTCAACACCTTTTCTTTCTAGAGCAGTGAAACTGAACACACTCAAGATATATTCATGTGACTGGATGTGTAACAAGAATACTTGGAAAACACAATTTAGAAGCTAGTTTCAGGTATTTCATGACTTATGGAAAAGTATATAAAACATACATTAAACTTATTTGAAAATTGATGTGAATTAGAGGACTCCTTTTTTTAAAACTTAGAAATATAGTTCTAACAATTGTAATTAGCAATAACTTTTCTATGTGCATCTTTGCTTATATATATATGCTTGTAAATGATTCGGTTCCCTGTATAGAATTTCAGTATCTGCAGTGAGTGACAAAAACTGCATTTGGTTAATTGTGTGGATCAAAGATGGTGACTTAATGAAAAAGTTATTTTGTAGATTGGTCCTTTGAGATGTTGGCCTGGAGGCTTGTGTCTTTCACGATCCATTGGCGATAGGGATGTTGGGGAGTTTATTGTTCCTGTTCCATATGTAAAGCAAATAAAGGTTTTGTCTCTCATATTTTATGTGCACACTGCATTTTATATATGCTAGTTGGCCTATCTTAATTTCTGGATTTAACTTATGTGCTTAAAATTGTATTTTGTGCAATGCCTTTCGGAGCACCTGATTAATATGTATTTTACTTATGCAACTATCCTAGGAAGTTTGATATGTACTTTTCTGTTATGGACTTCCCTCAGCTTGGATCAATATCTTTTCTGAATTCATTGATCATTGAAGGATTTATTACAGGCATCATTTTCATATCCTTATGTGTCCTACACATGGGTGGAGCCACCTTGCGCATTGTGGGGTAAATTGACCGCACAAAAAAGTTTCAATATTGTTTTTACTTTGTGAATTTTTTAAAATAATTTGTGTGAAGAATTGACCGGGCAGAAAATTTGGAAAAAAAGCTTTATATAAAAATATTTTAATCTATTTCTGCCCACTAAAATCCCAAAAATTCATAATAGTTTTATTTTCTTTCAACATTCATCACATTTTCTCAAATTTCTCTTATTCTTTGACACACTCTCTAGATTTTCAAGATAATTTATCATTTTGTCAAGACTTTCAACTCTTCTTTTCTTTTCAAACTTTATTGATCAATATCAGAAAAACTAGGACCGTCACTTTGCTTGTGATAGATTAGAATTTTTCTGCGTAGTTAGGTTTTTTATTGATTGAATGATTTTGGTATATTGATTTTCTATGGGGTTCCTAAGTACTAACATCTTGGGTAATAATATTTAGAGATTTATTAATACAAATCCTTGAATAAATTAGGATCGATTGTCTTTAATCTTGAGTTTCTTAAATATTGATTAGAAACGTAGTATTTTTTGTTTAGAAATTGTTGTTGTTGCTAGTGTCTTATTGTGAATGTTGTGTTTGTGTTCATCTCGCATTTAACATATTGCATTCTCATATTCAAAGAAAATTACTAGTTGTATGTTGATTTCATGAAACTTGTGTATTTAATGGTTAGATTTATTTGTTTTAAATCTTCAACACAAGAGAGAAAGCATCGTCGCCAATTATGAAAAAATTACAAGTTATTGAAATTTATATGGCAGTACTTTTTCTTTTAATTTCTATTTTAATAGTTTTGTAATAATCTTATATTTAACCATATTATACATTGGTTTATCGAGGTTTAATGTTCTACATTAGTTTATATGTCTGTTTTAGATTTTGATTTTTCAAATTATGGCCCCACAATAGAAATTTTCTGGCTTCAGCCTTGGAATCCTACACTCACAACTGAAAAACTTTTGCATATTGGTTTTTTCGATTTCTCTCAATTTTCATTTGTTTACCCTAATTAGTTTTCTTTGGAAAGGTTGCTAAATGTTTAATGGTTCTAGTGGCCTTTTGCTGTTTGCTAGATTATTTTAGGGTAAACTTCAACCAAGGTCACTTAACTATGAGTTTAGTAACAAACATGTCACTCAATTAACATATTGTTACAAACAGGTCACTCTGCTTGCAAACATGTCACTCAATCAACATATTATTACAAGCAGGTCACTCAATTAACATATTGTTACAAGCATGCTACTCTTTGTGTTAATTGAGTGACCTTCTTGTAATAATATGTTAATTGGATGACCTATTTGTAAGGAGAGTGACATGTTTGTAACTTTTAAAAGAAAAGTGACTTGTTTGTTACTAAACCCATAGTTAAGTGACTTTGGTTGTAGTTTACCCTATATTTTACCTACTAGTTTATTTTCTGCAGATTTCTACAGCTGGCGGTAGGATGATCATCTCTAGTGATGGTGTTTGGGATGCCTTATCAGCTGAAGCAGCTCTTGATTGTTGTCGTGGAATGCCACCAGATGCAGCTGCTGCACAGATTGTGAAAGTACAGTCTTGAATTATATTTGTCCATACTATGCTCTATAAATGTTGCTGCTTGGATCACTGTGCCCTTCTTCCGTTGCTATATTTCAGTATCAGTTGCCTTTCTCATATATCTTCTGACTCCTTGGTCTCCAATGAACAGGAAGCTTTGCAGGCTGATGGTCTTCGAGATGATACAACCTGCATTTTTATTGATATCTTACCACAAGAGAAGCCAGCTGTTCCTTCGACACCACCAAAAAAACGAGTAAAACGCCTGTTCATGTCATTATTTCGCAAGAAGCCTTCTGAATCATCTTCTCATTCTGATAAAAAATACAAGGGGCCAGATGCGGTGGAGGTATTATTTGAGGAGGGATCTGCTATGCTTTCAAAAAGGTTTGTGCGGAAGAGGATCCTCCATTTGTTAAAATTTGTACTTCGATTGTCAGATCAAGTATCAGTCCCATGTATTGCTTATGTCTATCCATTCTGTCGGGCATAACTTGCTATGAATGAGGACATAATTTAGTAGTTTTTATTTTCATCTCATGGGGAACATGTCTGTTGGATGCAGGTTGGATACAAAATATCCAGTGTGCAACATGTTTAAACTGTTCATGTGTGCAATCTGTCAGTTAGAGTTGAAACCTGGAGAGGGTATTTCAGTTCATGCTGGTCCTTCTAGTTCAGCAAAGTTACGTCAATGGGATGGCCCTTTCCTTTGCTCTAGTTGTCAGGTGAAGAAAGAAGCCATGGAAGGGAAAAGGCCATCAGGAGGTAATGACTGAAGCTCCACACTCTCTTCCTCAATTGCAAATTGGTGTTACTAAAACACATTTCCCCGTATTTTCAGATGGATATAGCTATGAAAAGGACTAGCTGGATCTCTCCTATTACTTTTGCATTTTATGGGCTCAGACAATTGTTTTGGAGGTGGTTATAAGTGGGGAAGATGGTTCATTCTCACTACAGTGGCTACTTCAAATTTCTTATTGGAGAGCATGTAGCTCTCTGTCCATTTGCAACTGAGGATCCTGATGGATCTATACTCCGAAGATCAGTATTGAAATGTGTTTAGATTTCTCGAAACTACCTCAAGTGGGAATAGAAAAGGAAAATATGAAAACACAATGAGAAAAGATTGGCAGAAGGGTTTTAGTCTCGGCAATGCCTCTACGGGCATGCCTCAGAGGTAATTCTTTGTGCTTCATTTCTTAGTAGTGTTATAATGTATAGGGCGTTTGATGAGTACATATACACATCTGTCAGAAATTAGGAAAAACTTGTGTGACTAACTTGTTGAATGAAATTTGTTCACCTATCATTTGGTCTATCGTGCTGGACTTATAGATTTTAGTGATCAAAGGATCAAACTCTGGTGTTATCAATAGGAAGATACAACACACACTAGTTTAGTTTATGTATACATATCTGTTGTTGTTTTGTGATACCTAGTTGCCGGATCTTGGCCCACGAGAGTCTGAGGATTGATAGATATGACGAGCATGAGACTAGCTTTCCTGTCGGGAATAGTAGGCTGTGAGGAAGTATATTGTAGTCGAGTCACACTATGAACTCACCGTCTGTGTACAATTCAAGCTCTATAAGAAGGTAAACACCTGAACAACTTCCCAAATCCCAACTGCCTGAGAATTGGGTGGACTGGGTTTAGGACTTTAGGGTTTAGCTCATAAATGCACAATCCATCATTCTATGTTATACCCCCCTTTTCTGGAGAAAAGTATAATTTTGATTATTGAAATTAAATATCTAACATTTTACAGATCATGACTTTTCTTTTGTAACCTTGGAAGAAAATAAAAATAAGATGAAGTTATCATTTATATCTCTATAAGAATATTATTTTATATTAGCATATGGAAATTGTATTTGGATACAAGTTTGAATTGTATCATAGATATAATTATGGAACTCTTAAATTTCTAAAACTCGCTGATTGAATTTTTGTCTTTACAGCTCTTTACGTTGCTGCATTTGACTCCAAAGAAAGCTGCAACTCTTTGCAGATTTTGATATAAAAATAAGAAAAGGTATCAAGTTAGAGATGATTTTCTTTTCCAATGTATTCATTCATTCATTTATTATTCTTTTTCAATTATCTGTCATTGAATTTTCTGATCTTGACTAAAAAACGCTCTATTATTTTCTATTTGAAAGGAACAGAAAAGATTTTTATTCTAATAATTTGTAAATAAAAATGTATATTCTGAATTGATAGTGTTAAGTTGTATGATAACAGGTTGTTTGAATAATAATTTAATTTCATATGAAATTAAATTACAAGTAATTATTTAACTATTTACTAACCTCTGTAACTAACTCCTAACTAATTATATAGCTTCTATTTTCAACACTGCCCCTCACGTTAGTGGTTTAAAGAAGTTCTTAACCCCCAACTTGTACAACAAGTAATTGTGCTGATGTATTTCCAATACATAGGTCAATATATTAGCAAGTTGATTTATAGAGGAAACATGCTCCGTTTGAATCAGATCTTTTTGAATCTTCTTTTGAACAAAATGGAAATCGATCTCTATGTGAAATATTGTATTTGTAGCAATTTGTAGTACAACCTTACTCTCTTTGTTGTGACCATTGTCATGCTTTTATACTCGGCCTCAACTGATGACCTAGCAATGGTTGTTTGCTTCTTTGATTCTCAAGATATTAATAAATCCTCCAATTTAATACAAAATCCAGACCCGGAATTTCAAACAAGAAAACGTAGTAGCCTAGCCGGGGAGAGAGACTCTCCAGCTGTGATAGATCTTCTCAATAGTAGACATGAAGCCCAATTTAAATCACAGTAGGCTGAAAGTCGACATTCATTTGATGTCTTGAACAAAAAATCCTATCTTGAATCCTTCTTCACATACATGACTATTCTTAAACCTGCTTCAATATGAGATTTCTTTGGCTTTTTATGAATTAACTCAGACATTGTACAACATATATAATAGTTGGTCTTGTATGTGTCAAGTAAATCAACCTTTTAATTAATTTTTGATAAATCATTTTATTTTCTAACACAAAATCACCAGAATCCTTTTGTTGTTATATATCAAACTCCACCAAAATAAACTTCGCATTCTGTTCGAGAGGAGTTGGAGCATGTTTTTCTCACCATAAACTTGAATCACAACTCCCTTTGATTCAATAATATACCTTCTTTTGATCTCATAACTTCAAAACCAAAGAAAAACTTCAATTCCTCTAAATTCTTCATCTTAAAATTGAGATTCAATATAGTTTTCAGCTCTTTAATCAAATCATTGATATTACCAGTAATCAACAAATCATCCGCATAGATCAACATTACTACTATGCGCTCATCTTGCCATCATTTTGAACTTTTCATTTATCTTAAAATATTTATATTTCATATGTACTCTCAATACATATTTGAACATGAGTACTTATCAGATTTTAAATTCAGACAAATGTTGAATTTTGATGAAAAATGTACTTTGCGCCATTTCTTACAAATTTTTTGAAGTAACCTATGAGTACATGAGAAGAAACAAACTGTGTGGTTGTTTGGACCATTAACTCGTTCAATTCAAGAATTCAATCAACAGATGAACATATGAAACAAGAAGAAAGAGATTGTGGCTCAAATTTACACTTAACAAATGCAAAATCCTCACATTTAAATGTTTTTCCTGCGAAATCTGCGAGGTTTTTGATCTCATTGTCATCAAAAAAGCCATTGCCATTGGCATCCACAGATCGTATTCCATACTTGCTCTTCCTCCTACCAAACCATCCACCCGAGACTCCTGCGGCATCCGTGAGCTCATCTTTGCTAATCTTTCCATCTCTATCTTCATCGAATATTTTTAACCATCTTTTGAACTCATCGATCGTCATGCCATTGACGGAGTAGCTTCGAGGTTTAACAATCAAAACCCTCAAAGTCTATCACTATTGTTCTTTCTTTCTTTCTTTCTTTCTTTCTTTCTTTCTTTCTTTCTTTCTTTCTAGTTACCTTCCCAATATACATCTGTTTGAAGGCTTCTCAAATTTATTCTATATCCCTTTGCTATCGTTCTTTAGGCTTTAAAAATACAATATGGAAATTGGATTAAACATGTAATGCAAGATGCCTATAAAACCAAAACAAAGAGCCTTTAAAAGTTTAAGATAGGCAAAACGTTTATTAGTATAACTTTTGCAAAAGTTGCCTAATTTTCCATTATCCCCTTTTAGAAGTATGCACAAATGAAGCTCATAGATGCAGAAAAAGTACAAGATTATAATTATAGTCAGTGATGGAGCTATTAAGGCGTGGGGAAGGGCAATTGCCCCCCACCCCCAAATTCTTCTTCACTTTTGTCCTCCTATATATATATATTTTTTCAAAATTTAGTTTATTTATGAATTTACCCCACTTTCAAACATGTATGTTTTGCCCTCTAACTCCAAATCATGATTCCGTCTCTGATTATAATAAACATTTGACTGTTGTCCAAATGCAAGGAACCTGGTACGATAATGGGGGTTGGGGTGCATGGCTGTTTCCTTATTAATCTATATTTAAGATTCAAATCCAGATTCTTTACTTAAGAGTACAATAACACTCCCATGCATTTACAAGATCATTACTCTTCCCCTATGTACTTGTCACGTCCCAAATATTCTGATATTGGATTTTACGTGATTTTTTTTTTTTAGGCTTGTCAGAATTTAAAACACAATTAATCCCGAATAATTAAGTGTGATTGTGAAATTCTAATCCAAGCATAACACAATAAATAGGTTAATTAGAATTTCTAAAGGAGTTGGTGGGCTTAATTGAGGACACAATTGAATATTTATGAAAAATAGATCACGGGAGATGAGGGGGAAAAAATAAAATGAACAAGGGATAGAATTGAAAAAAAAAACTCTAAGAAGTATTTAGCCCAATTTTTAAAAGCAAAAATTGGAGGCATTCTCCTTGATCAAAAACCAAATTCTTACATCATTTTCTTGTCTTTCCATCAAATCTAAACAAAATCTTTTCTTAAAACCTCATTTTCCTCCATTTTTTTAAACTATAATTATGAGGAAAATCCACAAGATAATGGAGAACTTCAATCTATAAGGCAACTATTCATACTTTTGATTGATTTAGTGTTTTTTGGTTATAATAAATTATGCTAAAACAACTCTAATTTTCTTGATAGGACTGTAAATTTCTTCAAGTTTTCATGATTAAATGACAGTAAAAAGGTGATTTAGATGGTTAGTTTATTGGTTAAACATATAGACGAGAGTTTGGAGATAAATCAAGTGTAATATTATATAGACATTGGAAGAAATTGTGATAACTTGAAAATTAAATGATTTCGTATCAATTTTTATTGAATTAATCGTATTCTTAGAGGTTAATGATGATATCGGAACAATTTTTATTGTTATAAAGATCAATACAACTTATATGGGGTAGAAACTAGTCTTTTTCTCACAACAATCAGTTAATACGAAATTGCTGAAGCAATCAAAACACAAGCAAATACATAACATTAGATAATTTTATTGAATAAGCACACATTTTATGAACCTAGTTGATGCCATATCCTTGCTTGACAGCATATTTGATAAGTTCTTCCAGCTTGTTCAAACCGATGGATCCGTCTCAGTCCGTGTCGGCATGGTGCAGTGAACGTCGAACTCGCCACCCCGAGTTGCGAGAACCCAGTTTTTTTTTTAAGCTTTTGACAACTCCCCCTTGCTTAGACGGCCGTCCCCGTTGGTGTCTTGTTCTTTGAAGATGGCCTTCAATTGTTCTTCATTTATGGCAAGATTTATGGATTTTGGCAATTAAAGAGGCATGCTGGCAAAGAGGCCAAGGTTTTGGAGCTTTGGATCCATGAAAAACAAGACACTAAGCTACTTTACTTTGCTATATGATCAAAAGGGTTATTAGAACCATTGATTTATTTAGAGTTAGTTTGATTAATTACCATAGTTAACTACTTTTCTCCTATATATTCTTATCTCACTTTCTATTTATTAATTAATCAAATGAATGAGTTTTCTCTTTGTTTTTGTTATATTCCCATTTAGATCTCCACCGAACTTTTATATGTGAAATAGACCCACATGCATTCCATTATTTCTATCTGTCTACGCCTTTTTAAGTCCAAAAGCACGTGTCAACCGAGTGTATACGTAAGTAGTTATAAAAGAGTTAGCTGCACCACAAGCTCCTAAAGTATAATATTTATTTTTAATTGAGTCTCAAATTTTTTAACGTTTTAATTTTATCTTCAAATTATGATTCTTATTTTAAATTATTCTCCAAACGTTTGAACATTTCAATTTCATCATCATACTATAACTCTCATTCTAATTTCATCTCCAAATTAATTATTATATGCTAATCATATTGCATGTTAATAAACTATTATAAAAATTGTTAAATATCGATGTGTATTATGTAAAAATATGATGTGGTATAAATGATAATTTGAGAGTGAAATTAGAACGTTTAAAAGTTTGATGACCAATTTAGAATGGAAACATAGTGTAGGGTCAAAACGGAACATTCATAAGTTTATGATCAATTTAGAATGATAACTATAATTTGTGGTATAAACTATTATTGGATTCATTTTATTAATTGTCATTATTATATTAATAAATTTTGTCATTCTAAGGTGCAAGCATGTTTAAATCATAAAAATGCTTGTTTGTTGTTATAAAGGTGTAAAAATGGTACTAATAACCCTTAATAGCTTTCATAAGCTTCAATAATAAAATAGGAACTTAAAATTAGCGTGTAATGTTGAGTTGGGTGTGATTTTGGGATTAAATTGTGTATTTATGAGTTCCAGTACCAATACTCGTTCATACGGTACTAATATCATATATACACGCATTTAAAATGAACATTTTAGTATGCAAGTATCAATATCATCTTTATTGGGTATCAATATTGTTTATCTGATATTAATATTCGTTGGTGGGTATCGATACTTATCAGAATTTTGGAAAGATTGAATGTTATTTTGGTATCGATACACATGAGAAGTATCAATACTGAATACTCAAAAGTTCAATATTAATAATCATATGTGAGTATCGATACTAATTATTTAATATTGGTACTCTTATGTTAGTATTATTGATACTCAATATATGGTATCGATACCCACTAGAGAGTATCAATACTCGCAATATAATTTGATTATGAACTTTTTTAATAGACTTGGTAATGGGTTGATGGGAGTAGAAAACATTCATAAGCTGCTTAATGACTAAATACTATTGAGAATAACGTGTAACGAAATAAATATCCTTAATCAAGAATAAATTGTGAGATAATTTGATAAATTGTGTGGTGAGCTTACATGCAATGTGATGACTGTTTGTTGCAATGCTTGGGATGTCGATGCGAACACTTGAGGTTCTTACTAAATGTTCAACTCGTGTTACTTGGGCTATCAGAATACCCAGGGACAGATATAAGTGGAGGGTCGGAGAGGAAATTGCCGCCCAACTTTGATGATTTAACTATATTTTATGTTATTATTAATTTTGAAACTATTTCAATTAAGCATTTGCCCTTCTCAAACTTGTCTGGTATAATTTATTTTTAAAACCTTAAAAGTTTTAAAATTAATTATATTAAGCATTGACTCCCCAATTTTTATGGTTCAATTACTTTTTAAGACATTTTGATTTTAAAATTAGTCAAATTAAATCTCAAATTCTTTAATTTTATGATTTAATTACTTTTTAAGATCTCAGTCACTCTAAGTTAAACAACTTGCTGTTAGAGTATGCCCAAAGACCAATCATAAGATGATTGTAAATGACATTTGCTTTTACCTTGTTCATTCATAAAGAGACGTTGCTATTATTATTTTCAGTTACAATTTTGCGTGCATAAATAAACTGAATTATAATAAAGTCCCTAGAATAATATGATTATTCTTAAATGTTCTTAGTCGAGTATTATTGTGGGAATGAACAATAATAATGCATTAAGACTAATATGTAGTTGATTGGTGACAAAGTGTTGTCATTGACATGGAGATGTCAAAATCAATACATAAGTATGTGTTAGAGAACGACATACTAGACTAACCCGCTATGAGCATGTTTCTTGGATTATTATGTGACAGTCACAACATTGCTCATAGTGATAACTACATGTTTGATCCTCATACTTGAGATCAACATCATTTCAACATTATGAGTGACATATTTTGATACAGTCAAACGTCTGTCGTAACTGACTACTGTATAAAGACTGATATTGGATATATCATAATCTATGTAGTGAGATATAGTTGATCAAGATAGGATTTGTCCCTCCTACATAATATGAGTAATATCGTAGGCCACTTGATTGAGTGAAACTAGAAATGCATGGCCATGCTCGAATAAGTTGATATGAGATATCATAGTTATTTGTTTATAATAGTCTACTCAAGATATCAAGAAATATTAGATGGACTATACATGTGTGACTGTTTCATGACTTGTGTCCAATCTAGATATAAAGGACAAAAGGATGTAATACATGAAAAAGAGTTAATCACAAAAAAGTTATGTCGAATCAGGATTTCTTGTAACTTAAGTGACAATGACATATTGCTAGATGTCATTCATTGTTTGTAATATTAGAAATGTTCTAATATTTACTACTAACGTTACATGAACCTATAGGGTCACACCCACGGTTGAAATGAGCATATATTAAACGAATTATATATGTACAAATTTGTTGTACACGAATTTAGTTAAATTAATATATATTTAATATATATTATTTAAATATTGGATAAATATTAAAATAAAATAATTATTGTAATTCTGACTCTTTTAATATATATAAATAATATAATTCGGTTTAAATTAATATATATTGAAATCCTAATTAAAGTTGAATTGAGATTTTATATATATATTAATATATATATATATATTAAAATCCTAAGTAGTTGAATTGGGATTATATATATTAATATATATTTAAATCCTAATTAAGTTAAATTAGGATTATATACATTTAATATATATATATATTATATAATCCTAAATATATTGAAATCCTAGTTAAAGTTGAATTAGGATTATATATATTTAATATATATATTAAAATCCTAATTAAGTTAAATTGAGATTATATATATTTAATATATATATTGAAATCCTAATTAAAGTTAAGTTAGGATTATATATTAATATATATATATTTATATATATTGAAATCCTAATATGAGTTGAATTAGGATTTCAAAGGCTATATAAAGGCATGCGAGATCTAGCAATCATTAATGCTTTTGGAAAAACCCTCTATATAGTTTAGAGAGTTTTATATGCTCGTTTCAATTGGGTGAACTACGTAGAGGTCGGAGCGTTATCGTTGCAGCTTAAGAATCGACATTGTGATTGGATATCTATCACTTCCAAATTCAGAATTCCAAATTTTAAACAGGTAATTTTTCACCTTATTCACCCCGATTTGTTCCTCGTACATAGATCTCTGGTGGTAAGCTGGATAATTTTTTCGCTACGCCATGTGGTGTACCGGTGTGACCCAACAGTGGTATTAGAGCTACTTATACGATCAAATTCGGGTTTTAATTACTTGAGTGATGTAATTGTATGAGATACATGTTATTTTTTTTATTTATTTAGCGAATATATGATATTTGTTCGAGTAAATCTATTCAATCATGGTTAATCTGTTAATCTAGTTAAAAGATGTTCTTAAGATCGATGATTAAGAGTTAATCATCAAGATCTTTGTCGATAGTGTTTGAAATATTATATGTTAATTGTTAACATATTCAAAATATAGTTTTAGGGTTTTAGATGTTAAGTGTTAACATACGCGGATTACAGTTATATATTAGACTAATGGTTAGTCTATAGATTTCGTGCAAGAAAGTAACAAGAGTTGTTTTAGTAAAAACTTCGTGGATTTTAAAATCCTGAAAAACACGATAATGTTGATAAAAGTTATCAAATCGTGAGATTTTTACACAGCAATTAAGATGTTAATATTTAAAAATTTCCCAACCGCTAACCAAGCAGCGGCAACCCCGTAGCCATCGGAACCTCGCAAGGGGCTTGACACATGCGTAAGAACAATCTGGTAAGACTTTAATAACAAACCGCGTCGTTATTATGTTTGGTATGCACGGTATTTGGAATGCATGGTTATAGCCCAATAGCCCATTTAGTTTTATTTATAAGGTTTTATAAATATGGCTTGCGTGTCGTGCCTTTCTCTACTTTTATTGTAATTATTTTTTCATCTTACTCCCTCGTATGTAAAACGAGTTTATGAAATTGTAATCTATACGAAGAGGCATGGACCAGAGGAACAGAAGTGTGGGCTGACAGAAAGATGCTTGATGAGTGTTTTTATCCTTAGAATAGTTTGGTTCTCCCATTGGCTTGGGATGTGCCACATTAGGATATGGGCTATAACTATTGCATTCATATTTACTGCTTTTCATATATGTGATAAAATGAATGTATGAGATGCATGCTAGTTAATTGATAAGATCAAATGTTAAATTGTGAGATAATACTCATGAAACCCCTTAACAAAATATTAAGTCTTTTATTGTTTCTAATGGTAACTCTTTTTAAAGTCTAGATCGATACAATATAGGTTCTACTAAAGTGAGGTACTTGTATCTATCTTGGCCAAATGCGAAGAATAAATAAGTGATATTCGTTGGTTGTAACATTGGTTAAAGACTTCACTATGTTACTCTAATAGGATTAGAAATCTAAAGGTTAGTTATTTGGATAATCATAGGATGGTTATGAACAAGAGTTGTTCACCAAATGAAGGAGTTACATGAGATGTAATTAGCAAGTGTTGCTTACTTAGATAGACCATAATCTTAAGAGAAAAGCCAAAGCTGACTTAAGAGAATGTGAAATTTGGATTCTTGCCCACTAGAAAAACCTTACAGAAAGTATTTTCAACATTAATATTTAAGGTTATTAATTATAATAAAAATAGTGGGAGTATCAAGTCCTTTTATAAGCAAACATGGTAAACTTACTCAAAATTCATATTTTATTATTGTAGACTTATTATACAAATTTGTTATCATTGCGACCGGTCCTTGAGAATGACAAGTTGAACGGCGTAAACTATCTTGACTGGTCACTAGAAGGAAAATGTTTCCATTTTTAATAAGACATGTCATTGTAAAAGGAACTGCCACATTTATCTTGAAAAGTCAAGAAGTCAAATGAAAGCGGAGCATCCACCTCAAATATTTATGTTATTGATATTAATTTATCAACACCTACTTCTTGGGTATTGGATACCGGTCATGGTTCTCATATTTGTACATTTGTATAAGGACTACAAAAGAGTAAAAATTTGAGAAAATGAGAGGTGGACCTACGGGTTGGTAATGGAGTAAGAGTTATTATATTAGCTATAGGAACATATACTTTATCGTTGCCTAGTGGACTTTAGAGGATTGTTATTTTGTGTCTTGTTTGACTAAAAACATCATTTCGATTTCTTGTTTAAACAAGATTGGTTTTGAGATAATTATTAAGAATAATTGTTGTTCTTTTATCTCGAAAATATTTTCTATGGTGCGACACAATTAATAAATGACCTTTATATTTTGGATCAAGAGAATTCCATTTACAACATAAATACGAAAAGATCAAAACAAATGACTCTAATCAAACTCATCTTTGGCATTGTCACTTGGGTCACATAAGTGAAAAACGCATTTCAAAACTTCATAAAGATGGATTTTTGGATACATTTGTTTTTGAACAACTTGATATATGTGAGCCTTGCTTATTAGGAAAGATGACCAAAGCTCCGTCTAATGGTAAAGGTGAGTGAGCAAGTGATTTATTGGAATTAATACATAATGATGTATGTGGACCAATGAATACACAAGCCAGAAGAAGGTTTTAAATACTTCATTACTTTCACTTATGACTGCAGTAGATATGGGTATATTTACCTAATGCATCATAAATCTGAAGAAATAGAAAAGTTCAAGGAATTTAAAAATGAATTACAAAACCGACTAGGAAAAACATTAAGGCTCTTCGATCAGATCGAGGAGGAGAATACTTAAGCTTAGAGTTTGGTGACCTTCTTAAGGAATGTGGGATTGCCTCATACCTCATGGTACTCCATAATGGAATGGAGTTTCTGAAAAGAAGAAATCGAACACTGTTAGACATGGTTCGGTCAATAATGAGTCATGCTGATCTTCCAGTTTCTTTTTGGGGACATGCGCTAAAAATTAATTGCTTTCACACAAAGTGATGTTCCATCTAAATCAGTTCAAAAGACACCATATGAGATATGGACTGGGAAACGTCATAGTATGTCTTTTATGAAAATTTGGGGATGTAAAGCTTATGTTAAACATAAGATGTCTACAATGCTCGAACCCTAATCTCATAAATATAATTTTGTGGGTTATCCTAAAGAAACTAAAGGATATTATTTCTTCAATCCTACCGAAAAAAGTGTTTGTTGCTCAAACATGAATCTTCCTAGAAAGATAATTTGTTTTTCAGAAAGGAAATGAGAGAAATATTAAACTCAATGAAATTCAAGATCAACCACATATCATTGAATAACAACAAGTTCTACAAGTTGTTGAGGAACATTCAACAGTTTTGGAAACACAACCACTATAAAGATCTTTGAAAGAATGACGCTTGAGAAATATGGATTTCTTGTCACATTGCATGGTGATGTTCTCTTCATGGATCAAGATGAGCCTAGGACTTATCAAGAAGCAGTGACGAGCCCAGACTTTGAAAAATGGATAGAGGCCATGAAATTCGAGATGGATTCCATGTCAAAAAACTAAGTTTGGACCTTGGTTGACCCACCTCTAGGGATTAAGCCCATAGGGTACCAATATGTTTTCAAAAAGAAAACCGACATGGATGGTAATGTACAAACATAAAAAGTGTGATTAATCGCTAAGGGTTTTGGTCAAATTCATGGTATAGACTATGATGAAACCTTTTTACCTGTTGTTATGTTTAAATCCATCCAGATCTTACTTGCGATAGCTGTATTTTATGATTATGAGATAAGGCAAATGGATGTTAAAACCGAATTCGTTAATGGAAAACTAGATGAGGATGTGTACATGACACAACCTGTAGGTTTTGTCGATCCAAAGATGCAAAAATTATACAAGCTACAAAGGTCCATTTATGGATTGAAGCAAGATTCTCGAAGTTGGAATCTTCGTTTTAAGATCAAGAAGTTCATATCTGAACTAGGGGTTGTGCCAAGCATTTTGAATGCTATAGATCTACGTTGTGATAACAACAGAGCCATCGCACAAGCAAAAGAACCCACATCTCACCAAAGATCTAAACACATACTTAGGCGTTACCATCTCATTCGAGAAATTATAGATCAAAGAGATGTGGAAATATGTACAGTACCAACAGATGGTAACATTGTCGATCCACTAATAAAGCCTCTGACGCAGTAGAAGCATGATCGTCACAATAAGTCACTTGGTATTAGATACATGAGTGATTGGTCTTAGTGCTAGTGAGAGATTGTTAGAGTATGCCCAAAGACCAATCATAAGATGATTGTAAATGACATTTTCTTTTACCTTGTTCATTCATAAAGAGGCATTGCCATTATTATTTTCAGTTACAATTCTGCGTCCATAAATAAACTGAATTATAATAAAGTCCTTAAAATAATATGATTATTCTTAAATGTTCTTAGTCGAGTATTATTGTGGGAATGGACAACAATAAGGCATTACGACTAATATGTAGTTGATTGATGACAAAGTGTTGTCATTGGCATGGAGATGTCAAAATTAATACATAAGTATGTGTTAGAGAATGACATACTGAACTGACCCGCTATGAGCATGTTTCTTGGATTATTATGTGATAGTCACAACATTGCTCATAGTGATAACTTCATGTATGATCCTCATACATGAGATCATTATTATTTCTACATCGTGAGTGACATATTTTGATACAGTCAAACGCGTGTCGTAATTGACTATTCTATAATGACTGATATTGGATATATAACAATATATGTAGTGGGATATGGTTGATCAAGATAATATTTGTCCCTCCTACATAATAGGAGTAATATCGTAGGCAACTTGATTGAGACTAGAAATGCATGACCATGCGCAAATAAGTTGATATGAGATATCATAGTTATTCGTTTATAATAGTCTACTCAAGATATCAAGAAATATTAGATGGACTATACAAGTGTGACTGTTCCATGACTTTTGTCCAATCTAGATATAAAGAACAAAAGGATGTAATACATGAAAAGGAGTTAATCACAAAAAAAATATGTCGAATCATGATTTCTTGTAACTTAGGTGACAATGACATATTACTAGATGTCACTCATTGTTTGTAATATTAGAAATGTTTTAATATTTACTACTAACGTTATATGAACCTATAGGGTCACACCCACGGTTAAAATGAGCATATATTAAACGAATTATATATGTACAAATTTGTTGTACATGAATTTAGTTAAATTAATATATATTTGATATATATATATATATATAATTTAACTATTAGATAAATATTAAAATAAAATAATTATTGTAATTCTGACTATTTTAATATATATATAAATAATATAATTCGATTTAAATTAATATATATTGAAATACTAATTAAAGTTAAATTGGGATTATATATATTAATATATATTGAAATCCTAATTAAGTTAAATTAGGATTATATATATTTAATATATATTGAAAGCCTAATTAAAGTTAAATTAGGATTATATATATTAATATATATATATATATATATTGAAATCATAATATGAGTTGAATTAGGATTTCAAAGGCTATATAAAGGCATGCGAGATCTAGCAATCATTAATGCTTTTGGAAAAATCTTCTAAATAATTTAGAGAGTTTTATATGCTCGTTTCAATTGGGTGAACTACGTAGAGGTCGGAGCATTATCGTTACGGCTTAGGAATCGATATCGTGGAATCGTGATTGGATATCTATCTCCTCAAAATTCAGAATTTCAGATTTTAAACAGGTAATTCTTCACCCTTATTCACCTCGATTCGTTCCTCGTACATAGATCTCTGGTGGTAATCGCCGGATAATTTTTCCGGTGCGCCATAGGGGTGTACCGGCGTGACCCAACACTTGCCCCCTCACAATTCAATTTTGGCTCCGTCCCTGCGAATACCTAATGATCATGCTACAACACCTTCACCTAAAGCTGTGGGGATGTAGCACGCGATGTTGTGTGATCATAGGTATCATTGTATTTATATCTAATGTTGTGTGATCCTCAAGTATTGTTGTTGTGTATGGATATGAGTATGTGTAATGATGTTAAATTGAACTATTTTCTACTATTCCTAGCATGTGTAGTCTAGATGTTATCATAGAAGTATATGTTTAATTCATACATCTCTACTTATACAGTTATACTGATATCACATGCTTATTTTTATAAATTGCATAAAGTATAGTAGAGTAGAAGGGTACAACTAAATTAATATAATTTATTGTTAATATCATTCGGGTTTGAATAGCACCGCCGAAGAGGGATTCCAGTACCTCGTACAACAGAGTACAAAACATGATCTCTTTAGTTAGGCACATATATTTATAGAACCCTTACTTTAATTTTGATTTGCAACTCTATATTACGATTATTTTAAGACATTATTTTATATTATGAAGCTCCACATTTTTGCATACTGTTTTACTTATTTTTCTCTTTAGTTAGGCACATACTGTTTTACGATGAATCTTCATTTTTTGCATACTGTTTTACTTTAATTTTTAAATTATAAAAATGTCTTGAATGTTTCGTCTAAATCTATTTTAAAAATTTGGTTGGTAACTTCAGTTATACTATGTGGTCTTTTGCATCATCCAGATCACACGAATATAATCTAAGGTCCTTACTCTTGGAGTAATCTCAGCTCATGCATCCCCTCCGACCGCTACTGAACTCATGATTTTTTTTTTGTTTTTTTTCTCGAAACCATTCCCACTGCCAGTGTAGTACACTATTGCAGATCTTGCCTTTCTCCATAAGGGGAACCTTTTAATTGCTCACTGAGGCATCGGTTTCGGGTAAGTTTAGGGTACGACATGTTTAAGATACGGTTAAAAAACGGTAAATTTTAAAATTTATCTTCGAACTGAAAGTGTTAGACTTCTTGTTAATATTTGGTTGGCTTTTTTGAGTTTTTCTGCAAGTATCAATACTCATTTTGTAAGTATCGATACTTATTTTTATATATATAAATTTTCAGTTTAGGACAAAGTATCGAAACTTACAAAATAAGTATTGATATTTGCAAAAAAAAAACTTAAAAAATTAACCGGAAATATTATCAAGAAGTCTAATATTTTCAATTTGATGACAGATTTCAAAACTAACCGTCTTTTAGCCCTAGATATGCCGCACGTTAAACTCACTCATCGGCCTCTCTTCCCTCCTCACTGCAACTTTATTTTTCTGAATTTTAAAAGTTTATGGATGACTCAAGACCTGGTATTGAAAGTATGTAGATACTTTCTTATTAGGAGCTCTCTCGATGATTTTTCCTTGGTTTCTTTAGTGATGTGTCTACTTGTGATGTTACGCAAGGACAGAGTTTGAAAATATAGTTTGTGATGTCATAATTTACCGTGAGTAAAGTAAGTATGATGTAATTTTTTTTTACAGAGAAATGTTAATTATTTTTAAGTGATGTTAATATTAATTTTAATATATATTTTAAATAAAATTGATAAAGATTTTTTTCGTCCAAAGTTTTTTTGGCTGTCCACTCTTGATGCTCCGGATAACCTTTCCTAATTTTCTTACTTTCTTTTGATACTATAGGAGTATAGGGGTATGTCCTTTGTCTTTCCCTGTTATTTTTTTCTTCCTTTGTTTCTTGTTGTTGGTAAGGATTTCAATAGATACCTAAATTCTTAAGCTTTATACATAACTTATTACGATTTTATAATAAAACAAGTAGTTACCGAATTCTTTACACTTGAAAACCAAAGGCAAAAGTAGCACAATTAAGTGTAAGAATTTATGTACAGACCAAGTAGTTATGATTCTCAGCACTATCCTTATTGCGTTGTGTACTAATTTATTTATTTGAAATACTTTTCTTTGAGCCTTTAGCAAGGATTTAAGGTACACATCTTTAATCGTGTTTTACTAGTTTCGCTAAAGAGTTAGAGTCGAGAGTAGGAACAGAGTTAGAATCTCAGCTCAAAGAGGACAAATATAACTTTTATCTTTTTGAAAATAGGAGACAATTTATAATTATTCCATAAAATTTTAAATTTATTATATGAGTTAAAGGTAAAAATAAAATTAGTTGTTGAACCAAATCGCATTATCAAATCTTTAGTCTACTTTTTTAATAGTCTAAAAGTGATTATAAGATAGTATTTTTAGTCTACATTTTTTAATAGTTTAAAAGCGATTACAAGATAGTATATGTTTATATATATTCTTAACCATTTAACAATATGCATACACCTTGTAGATAAAACGGTTGAACTCGGATCTCCACCCCTTTTTATCTTGTTTTACAAACTTTACTCTGCTACACATATCTCACGTTGAAACATAGTAATAAGCTAACTAAACCATATTGTCTACCGAACAAAAATAACTTTCGTAGTAAATTATTTATATTTAATATGACAACTAATAATTTTATCTACTGTTATTACGAGATTAAGTTAAAATATTATATTATAATAATTTAAAAAATATATACATATAATATATTTGCCTAACATATATATATTATATATAATGAATGGATAAAATTGATAAACCTAACTACCTAAGATTACCCCCTAGGTTAATGTTAACAATACACACGTGATAATCTTTTTTATATTTTTAATTTCACGTTCTCTCAAAAACATTAAGATTCTAGCGTGAAACCTCTAAATTGAGGCTAATTTAAGGCAGACCGGTTCTTCGGGTTATAAGTTTGTAAATAAATCCTTACGAGTTATGTACATAAATGGTTACAGAAATTGTAAGAAATTATGTATATACATAAAACATTACGATGTAAGAATTTATGTACATACATAGTTGCTTACAAGAAAACCTAATTCCTTACACTCTTGGTTAGGATTTCAATAGGTACCTAAATTCTTAAGCTTTATACGTAACTTATTACGAATTTTGTAATGAAACAAGTAGGTATCGAATTCTTTACATTTGAACACCAAAGCCAAGAGTAGCTTAACTAAGTGTAAGAATTTATGTACATGCATAGTTGCTTACAAGAAAACCTAATTCCTTACACTCTTGGTAAGGATTTTAGTAGGTACCTAAATTCTTAAGCTTTATACGTAACTTATTATGATTTTTCTAATGAAAGAAGTTGGTACCGAATTCTTTACACTTGAACACCAAAGCCAAAAGTAGCTCAACTAAGTGTAAGAATTTATGTACATACATAGTTGCTTACAAAAAAACATAAATCCTTACACTCTTGGTAAGGATTTCAGTATGTACCTAAATTCTTAAGCTTTATACATAACTTATTACGAATTTTGTAATGAAAGAAGTAGGTACCGAATTCTTTACACGTGAACACCAAAGCCAAAAGTATCTCAACTAAGTGAAAAAATTTATTTACATACATAGTTGCTTACAAGAAAACCTAATTCCTTACACTTTAGGTAAGGATTTCAGTATGTACCTAAATTCTTAAGCTTTATACATAACTTATTACGAATTTTGTACTGAATGAAGTAGGTATCGAATTCTTTACACTTGAACACCAAAGCCAAGAGTAGCTCAACTAAGTGTAAGAATTTATGTACATACATAATTGCTTACAAGAAAGCATAAATCCTTACACTCTTGGTAAGGATTTCAGTAGGTACCTAAATTCTTAAGCTTTATACTCTTGAATTTTGTAATGAAACTAGTAGGTACCGAATTCTTTATACTTGAACACCAAAACCAAAAGTAGCTCAACTAAGTGTAATAATTTATGTACATACATAGTTGCTTACAAGAAATCCTAATTCCTTAAACTCTTGGTAAGGATTTCATGAATTTTCTTATGCTTTATAATGAAACTTATTAGGTAATGAAACAAGTAGGTCTTTTTACACTTCAAAACCAAAGCCAAAAGTAGCTCAACTAAGTGTAAGATTTTATGTACATGCATAGTTGCTTACAAGAAAACCTAATTCTTTACACTCTTGGTAAGGATTTCAGTGGGTACCTAAATTCTTAAGCTTTATACATAACTTATTAGAAATTTAGTAATGAAAGAAGTAGGTACCAAATTTTTTACACTTGAACACCAAAGCCAAAAGTAGCTCAACTAAGTGTAAGAATTTATGTACATACATAGTTGCTTAGAAGAAAACCTAATTCCTTACACTCTTGGTAAGGATTTCAGTATGTACCTAAATTCTTAAAATTTATACTTTATTACTTTTGTAATGAAACAAGTAGGTACCTAAATTCTTTACACTTGAACACCAAAGCCAAAAGTAGCTTACTAAGTAAGAATTAAACATACACAGTTGTTACAAAAAACATAATTCCTTACACTCTTGGTAAGGATTTCAGTAGGAACATAAATTCTTATGCTTTGTAAAGCCAATGAAAGAAGTAAATTTTTTACACTTGAACACCAAAGCCAAAATTATCTCAATTAAGTGTAAGAATTTACGTAGATACATAGTTGCTTACAATAAAACCTAATTCCTTACACTCTTAGTAAGAATTTCAGTAGGTACCTAAATTCTTAAGCTTTATACGTAACTTATTACGAATTTTGTAATGAAACAAGTAGGTACCAAATTCTTTACACTTGAACAGGAAAGCCAAAAATAGCTCAACTAAGTGCAAGAATTTATACACATACATACTTGCTTACAAGAAAACCTAATTCCTTAAACTCTTGGTAAGGATTTTAGTAGGTACCTAAATTCTTAAGCTTTATATGTAACTTGTTACAAATTTTGTAATGAAAGAAGTAGGTACCGAATTCTTTACACTTGAACACCAAAGCCAAAAGTAGCTCAACTAAGTGTAAGAGACATACATAGTAGCTAACAAGAAAACCTAATTCCTTACACTCTTGGTAAGGATTTCAGTAGGTACCTAAATTCTTAAGGTTTATACGTAACTTATTACGAATTTTGAAATGAAATAAGTAGGTACCGAATTCTTTACACTTGAACACCAAAGCTAAAAGTAGCTCAACAAAGTGTAAGAATTTATGTACGTACATAGTTGCTTAGAAGAAAACCTAATTCCTTACACTCTAGGTAAGGATTTCACTAGGTACCTAAATTCTTAAGCTTTATACGTAACTTATTACGAATTTTGTAATGAAAGAAGTAGGTATCGAAGACTTTACACTTGAACACTAAAGCCAATAGTAGCTCAACTAAGTGTAAAAATTTATGTACATACATAGTTGCTTATAAGAAAACCTAATTCCTTACACATTTGGTAAGGATTTTAGTAGGTACCTAAATTCTTATGCTTTATACGTAACATATTACGAATTTTGTAAAGAAAGAAGGTGGTACCGAATTCTTTACACTTGAACACCAAAGCCAACAATAGCTCAACTAAGTGAAAGAATTTATGTACATGCATAATTGCTTACAAGAAAAAAAATTCCTTACACTCTTGGTAAGGATTCTAGTAGGTACCTAAATTCTTAAGCTTTATACGTAAATTATTACAAATTTTGTAAAGAAAAAAGTAGGTACAGAATTCTTAACACTTAAACACCAAAGCTAAAAGTAGCTCAACTAAGTGTAAGATTTTATGTACATACATAGTTGCTTATAAGAAAACCTAAATCCTTACACTCTTGGTAAGGATTTCAGTAGGTACCTAAATTCTTAAGCTTTATACGTAACTTATTACAAATTTAGTAATGAAAGAAGTAGGTACAGTAGCCAAAAGTAGCTCAACTAAGTGTAAGAATTTATGTACATACATAGTTGCTTACAAGAAAACCTAATTCCTTACACTCTTGGCAAGGATTTCAGTAGGTACCTAAATTTTTAAGCTTTATACGTAACTTACGAATTTTGTAATGAAACAAGTAGGTACCGAAATATTTACACTTGAACACCAAAGCTAAAAGCTGCACAACTAAGTGTAAGAATTTATGTACATACATAGTTCCTTACAAGAAAACCTAATCCTTACACTCTTGGTAAGGATTTTAGTAGGTACCTAAATTCTTAAGCTTTATAATGGTAAGGATTTTAGTATGTACCTAAATTAAGCTTTATATGTAATTTTTTGTAATGAAAGAAGTAGGTACAAAATTCTTTACACTTGAACACCAAAGCTAAAACTAGCTCAACCAAGTGTAAGATTTTATGTATATACATAGTTGCTTACAAGAAAACCTAATTCCTTACACTCTTGGAAAGGATTTTCAGTAGGTACCTAAATTCTTAAGCTTTTTACGTAACTTATTACAAATTTTGTACTGAAAGAAGTAGGTGCCGAATTCTTTACACTTGAATACCAAAGTCAAAAGTAGCTCAGCTAAGTGTAAGAATTTATGTACATACAAAGTTGCTTACAAGAAAACCTAATTCCTTACACTATTGGTAAGGATTTCAGTAGGTACCTAAATTCTTAAGCTTTATCCGTAACTTATTACGAATTTTCTAATGAAACAAGTAGTTACCGAATTCTTTATACTTGAAAACCAAAGCCAAAAGTAGCACAACTAAGTGTAAGAATTTATGTACAGACCAAGTTGCTTACAAGAAAACCTAATTCCTTACACTCTTGGTAAGGATTTCAGTAGGTACCTAAATTCTTAAGCTTTATACGTAACTTATTACAAATTTTGTAATGAAAGAAGTAGGTACCAAATTCTTTACACTTGAACAGCAAAGCTAAAAATAGCTCAACCGAGTGTAAGATTTTATGTATTTACATAGTTGCTTACATGAAAACCAAAAAATACACTCAAATGATTTTATGTAGTGTAAGGACCTAAGTAAGCTTTTATGTATTTACCTGATTTTACCTTACAAAATTATTAAGTTTATTCATATTTGAGTTTTGAAATGAAAGAAGTAAGTACCGAATTCTTTACACTTGAATACCAAAGCCAAAAGTAGCTTAACAAAGTGTAAGAATTTATGTACATACATAGTTGCTTACAAGAAAACCTAATTTCTTACACTCTTGGTAAGGATTTCACTAGGTACCTAAATTCTTAAGCTTTATACGTAACTTATTACGAAATTTGTAATGAAAGAAGTAGGTACCGAATTGTTTACACTTCAACAGCAAAGGCAAAAGTAGCTCAACTAAGTGTAAGAATTTATGTACATACATAGTTGCTTAAAAGAAAACCTAAATTCTTACACTCTTAGTAAGGATTTTAGTAGGTACCTAAATTCTTAAGCTATATGCGTAACTTATTAATAATTTTGTAATGAAAGAAGTAGGTACCGGATTTTTTACACTTGAACATGAAAGCCAAAACTAGCTCAACTAAGTGTAAGAATTTATGTACATACATAGTTACTTACAAGAAAACCCAATTCCTTACACTCTAGGAAAAGATTTCAGTAGGTACCTAAATTCTTAAGCTTTATACGTAACTTATTACGAATTATGTAATGAAACAAGTAGGTATCGAATTCTTTACACTTGAACACCAAAGCCAAATGTAGCACAACTAAGTGTAAGAATTTATGTACATACATAATTGCTTACAAGAAAACATAAATCCTTACACTCTTGGTAAGGATTTCAGTAGGTACCTAAATTTTTAAGCTTTATAGGTAACTTATTACGAATTTTGTAATGAAACAAGTAGGTACCGAATTCTTTACACTTGAACACCATAGCCAAAAGTAGCTCAACTAAGTGTAAGAATTTATGTACATACATAGTTGCTTACAAGAAAACTAATTCCTTACACTCTTGGTAAGGATTTCAGTAGGTACCTAAATTCTTAAGCTTTATACGTAACTTATTACAAATTTTGTAAAGAAAGAAGTAGGTACCGAATTCTTTACACTTGAACACCAAATCCAAAAGTAGCTCAACTAAGTGTAAGAATTTATGTACATACATAGTTGCTTACAAGAAAACCAAATTCCTTACACTCTTGGTAAGGATTTCAGTAGGTACCTAAATTCTTAAGCTTTGTACGTAACTTATTACGAATTTTGTAATGAAACAAGTACGTACCGAATTCCTTACACTTGAACACCAAAGCCAAATGTAGCTTATTTCAAATTTTGTAATGAAAGAAGTTGGTTCCGAATTCTTTACACTTGAACAGAAAAGCTAAAAGTAGCTGAACCAAGTGTAAGATTTTATTTATTTACATAGTTGCTTGCAAGAAAACCTAATTCCTTACACTCCTGGAAAGGATTTCAGTAGGTACCAAAATTCTTATGCTTTATATGTAATTTATTACGAATTTTGTAATGAAAGAAGTAAGTACCAAATTCTTTACACTTGAATACCAAAGCCAAAAGTAGCCCAACAATGTGTAAGAATTTATGAACATACGTAGTTGCTTACATGAAAACCTAATTCCTTACACTCTTGGTATGGATTTCAGTAGGTAAATAAATTCTTAAGCTTTACACGTAACTTATTATGAATTTTGTAATGAATGAAGTTGGTACCGAATTCTTTACACTTGAACACCAAAGCCAAAAGTAGCTCAATTAAGTGTAAGAATTTGTGTACATACATAGTTGCTTATAAGAAAACCTAATATCTTACACTCTTAGTAAGGATTTTAGTAGGTACCTAAATTCTTAAGCTTTATACGTAACTTCTTACTAATTTTGTAATGAAAGAAGTAGGTACCGAATTCTTTACACTTGAACACTAAAGCCAAAAGTAGCTCAACTAAGTGTTAGAATTTATGTACATACATAGTTGCTTACAAGAAAACCTAATTCCTTAAACTCTAGTTAAAGATTTCACTAGGTACCTAAATTCTTAAGCTTTATACATAACTTATTACGAATTTTGTAATGAAAGAACTAGGTATCGAATTCTTTACACTTGAACACCAAAGCCAAGAGTAGCTCAACTAAGTGTAAGAATTTATGTACATATATAGTTGCTTACAAGAAAATCTAATTCCTTACACTCTTAGTAAGGATTTTAGTAGGTACCTAAGTTCTTAAGCTTTATACCTAACTTATTACTAATTTCGTATTGAAAGAAGTAGGTACCGAATTCTTTACACTTGAAGACTAAAGCGAAAAGTAGTTCAACTAAGTGAAAGAACTTATGTACATACATAGTTGCTTACAAGAAAACATAATTCCTTACACTCTTGGTAAGGATTTCAGTAGGTACCTAAATTCTTAAGCTTTATACGCAACTTATTACAAATTTAGTAATGAAAGTTGTAGGTACCGAATTCTTTACACTTGAACACCAAAGCCAAAATTAGCTCAACTAAGTGTAAGAATTTATGTACATACATAGTTGCTTACAAGAAAACCTAATTCCTTACACTCTTGGTAAGAATTTCAGTAGATACATAAATTCTTAAGCTTTATACGTAACTTATTACGAGTTATGTAATGAAACAAGTAGGTATCGAATTCTTTACACTTGAACACCAAAGCCAAAAGTAGCACAACTAATTGTATGAATTTATGTACATACCTAGTTGCTTGCAAGAAAACCTAATTCCTTACACTCTTGGTAAGGATTTCAGTAGGCACCTAAATTCTTAAGCTTTAAACGTAACTTATTACAAATTTTGTAATGAAAGAAGTAGGTACCGAATTCTTTACACTTGAACAACAAAGCTAAAACTAGCTCAACCAAGTGTAAGATTTTATGTATTTACATAGTTGCTTAAAAGAAAACCTAATTCCTTACACTCTTGGAAAGGATTTCAGTAGGTACCAAAATTCTTAAGCTTTATACGTAACTTATTACGAATTTTGTAATGAAAGAAGTAAGTACATAATTCTTTACACTTGAATACCGAAGTCAAAAGTAGCTCAACAAAGTATAAGATTTTATGTACATACATAGTTGCTTATATGAAAACCTAACTGCTTACACTCTTGGTAAGGATTTCAGTAGGTACAAAAATTCTTAAGCTTTATACGTAACTTATTACGTATTTTGTAACGAAACAAGTAGGTACCGAATTCTTTACACTTGAACATCAAATCCAAAAGTAGCTCAACTAAGTGTAAGAATTTATGTACATACATAGTTGCTTATAAGAAAACCTAATTTCTTACACTGTTAGTAAGGATTTTAGTAGGTACCTAAATTCTTAAGCTTTATACCAAACTTATTACTAATTTTGTATTGAAAGAAGTAGGTACCGAATTCTTTACACTTGTAGACTAAAGCCAAAAGTAGCTCAACTAAGTGTAAGAATTTATGTACATACATAGTTGCTTACAGGAAAACCAAATTTCTTACACTCTTAGTAAGGATTTTAGTAGGTACCTAAATTCTTAAGCTTTATACGTAACTTATTACGTATTTTGTAACGAAACAAGTAGGCACCGAATTCTTTACACTTGAACACCAAATCCAAAAGTAGCTCAACTAAGTGTAAGAATTTATGTACATACATAGTTGCTTATAATAAAACCTAATTTCTTACACTGTTAGTAAGGATTTTAGTAGGTACCTAAATTCTTAAGCTTTATACCTAACTTATTACTAATTTTGTATTGAAAGAAGTAGGTACCGAATTCTTTACACTTGAAGACTAAAGCCAAAAGTAGCTCAACTAAGTGTAAGAATTTATGTACATTCATAGTTGCTTACAAGAAATCCTAATTCCTTACACTCTTAGTAAGGATTTTAGTAGGTACCTAAATTCTTAAGCTTTATACCTAACCTATTACTAATTTCATATTGAAAGAAGTAGGTACCGAAATCTTTACACTTGAAGACTAAAGCCAAAAGTAGCTCAACTAAGTGTAAGGATTTATGTACATACATAGTTGCTTACAAGAAAACCAAATTTCTTACACTCTTAGTAAGGATTTTAGTAGGTACATAAATTCTTAAGCTTTATAGGTAACTTATTACAAATTTTGTAATGAAAGAAGTAGGTACCGGATTCTTTACACTTGAACACCAAAGCTAAAATTAGCTCAACCAAGTGTAAGATTTTATGTATTTACATAGTTGCTTAAAAGAAAACCTAATTCCTTGCACTCTTGGAAAGGATTTCAGTAGGTACCTAAATTCTTAAGCTTTATACGTAACTTATTACGAATTTTGTAATGAAACAAGTAGGTATCGAATTATTTACACTTGAACACCAAATCCAAAAGTAGCTCAACTAAGTGTAAGAATTTATGTCCATACATAGTTGCTTATAAGAAAACCTAATTTCTTACACTCTTAGAAAGGATTTTAGTGGGTACCTAAATTTTTAAGCTTTATACGTAAATTATTACGAATTTTGTAATGAAAGAAGTAGGTACCGAATTCTTAACACTTAAACACCAAAGCCAAAGTAGCTCAACTAAGTGTAAGATTTTATGTACATACATAGTTGCTTGCAAGAAAACCTAATTCCTTACACTCTTGGTAAGGATTTCAGTAGGTACCTAAATTCTTAAGCTTTATACGTAACTTATTATGAATTTTGTAATGAAAGAAGTAGGTACCGAATTCTTTACACTTGAACACCAAATCCAAAAGTAGCTCAACTAAGTGTAAGAATTTATGTACATACATAGTTCCTTACAAGAAAACCTAATTCCTTACACTATTGGAAAGGATTTCAGTAAGTACCTAAATTCTTAAATTTTATACGTAACTTATTACGAATTTTGTAATGAAACAAGTAGGTACCGAATTCTTTACACTTGAACACCAAAGCCAAATGTAGCACAACTAAGTGTATTAATTTATGTACATACCTAGTTGCTTACAAGAAAACCTAATTCCTTACACACTTGGTAAGGATTTCAGTAGGTACCTAAATTCTTAAGCTTTATACGTAACTTATTACAAATTTCGTAATGAAAGAAGTAGGTGTCGAATTCTTTACACTTGAACAGAAAAGCTAAAAGTAGCTCAACCAAGTGTAAGATTTTATGTATTTACATAGTTGCTTGCATGAAAATCTAATTCTTTACACTCTTGGAAAGGATTTCAGTAAGTACCAAAATTCTTAAGCTTTATACGTAACTTATTACAAATTTTGTAATGAAAGAAGTAGGTACCGAATTCTTTACCCTTGAACACGAAAGCCAAAAGTAGCTCAACTAAGTGTAAGAATTTATGTACATACGTAGTTGCTTATAAAAAAACCTAATATCTTACACTCTTAGTAAGGATTTTAGTAGGTACCTAAATTTTTAAGCTTTATAGGTAACTTATTACAAATTTTGTAATAAAAAAAGTAGGTACTGAATTCTTTACACTTGAACACTAAAGCCAAAAGTAGCTCAACTAAGTGTAAGAATTTATGTACATGCATAGGTGCTTACAAGAAAACCTAATTCCTTAAACTCTAGTTAAAGATTTCAGTAGGTACCTAAATTCTTAAGCTTTATACGTAACTTATTACGAATTTTGTAATGAAAGAAGTAGGTATCGAATTCTTTACACTTGAACACCAAAGCCAAGAGTAGCTCAACTAAGTGTAAGAATTTATGTACATACATATTTTCTTACAAGAAAACCTAATTCCTTACACTTATGGTAAGGATTTTAGCAGGTACCTAAATTCTTAAGCTTTATACGCAACTTATTACGAAGTTTCTAATGAAAGAAGTTGGTACAAAATTCTTTAGACTTGAACACCAAAGCCAAAAGTAGGTCAACTAAGTGTAAGAATTTATGTACATACATAATTGCCTACAAGAAAACATAATTCCTTACACACTTGGTAAGGATTTCAGTAGGTACCTAAATTCTTAAGCTTTATACGTAACTTATTACAAATTTAGTAATGACAGAAGTAGGTACCGAATTCTTTACACTTGAACACCAAAGTCAAAAGTAGCTCAACTAAGTGTAAGAATTTATGTACATACATAGTTGCTTACAAGAAAACCTAATTCCTTACACTCTTGGTAAGGATTTCAGTAGGTACCTAAATTCTTAAGCTTTCTACGTAACTTATTACGAATTATGTAATGAAACAAGTAGGTACCGAATTCTTTACACTTGAACACCAAAGCCAAAAGTAGCACAACTAATTGTACAAATTTATGTATATACCTAGTTGCTTGCAAGAAAACCTAATTCCTTAAACTCTTGGTAAGGATTTCAGTAGGCACCTAAATTCTTATGCTTTATACGTAACTTATTACAAATTTTGTAATGAAAGAAGTAGGTATCGAGTTCTTTACACTTGAACACCAAAGCTAAAAGTAGCTCAACCAAGTGTAAGATTTTATGTATTTACATAGTTGCTTAAAATAAAACTTAATTACTTACACTCTTGGAAAGGATTTCAGTAGGTACCAAAATTCTTAAGCTTTATACGTAACTTATTACAAATTTTGTAATGAAAGAAGTAGGTACCGAATTCTTTACACTTGAACACCAAAGCCAAAAGTAGCTCAACTAAGTGTAATAATTTATATACATACATAGTTGCTTACAAGAAAACCTAATTCCTTAAACTCTTGGTAAGGATTTCAGTAGGTACCTAAATTCTTAAGCTTTTATGTAATTTATTACAAATTTTGTAATGAAAGAAGTAGGTACCGAATTTTTTACACTTAAACACCAAAGCCAAAATAGCTCAAAGAAGTGTAAGAATTTATGTATATACATAGTTGCTTACAAGAAAATCTAATTCCTTATACTCTTGGTAAGGATTTCAGTAGGTACCTAAATTCTTAAGCTTTATACGTAACTTATTACGAATAAAGTATTGAAAGAAGTAGGTGCCGAATTATTTACATTTGAACACCAAAGCCAAAAGTAGCTCAACTAAGTGTAAGAATTTATGTACATACATAGTTGCTTACAAGAAAACCTAATTCTTTACACTCTTGGTAAGGATTTCAATATGTACCTAATTCTTAATCTTTATACGTAACTTATTACAAATTTTGTATTGAAAGAAGTAGGTACCGTATTCTTTACACTTGAACACCAAAGCCAAAAGTATCTCAACTAAGTGTAAGAATCTATGTAAATACATAGTTGCTTACAAGAAAACCTAATTCCATACAGTCTTAGTAAGGATTTCAGTAGGTACCTAAATTCTTAAGCTTTATACGTAATTTATTACAACTTTTGTAAAGAAAGAAATAGGTACTGAATTCTTTACACTTGAGCATAAAAGCCAAAATTAACTTAACTAAGTGTAAGAATTTATGTACATACTTAGTTGCTTACAAGAAAACTTATTTCCTTACACTCTTGGTACGGATTTCAGTAGGTACCTAAATTCTTAAGCTTTATACATCACTTATTATGAATTTTGTAATGAAACAAGTAGGTACCGAATTCTTTGCACTTGAACACCAAGGACAAAAAAAGCTCAACTAAGTGTAAGAATTTTTGTACATACATAGTTGCTTACAAGAAAACCTAATTCCTTACACTCTTGGTAAGGATTTCAGTAGGTACCTAAATTCTTAAGCTTTATATGTAACTTATTACAAATTTTGTAATGAAAGAAGTAGGTATCGAATTCTTTACACTTAAACACCAAAGCCAAAATAGCTTAAATAAGTGTAAGAATTTATGTACATACATAGTTGCTTACATGAAAACCTAATTCCTTACACTCTTGGTAAGGATTTCAGTAGGTACCTAAATTCTAAGCTTTATACGTAACTTATTACAAATTTTGTAATGAAAGAAGTAGGTACCGAATTTTTTACACTTGAACACCAAAGCCAAAAGTAGCTCAACTAAGTGTAAGAATTTATGTACATACATAGTTGCTTACAAGAAAACCTAATTCCTTACACTCTTGTTAAGGATTTTAGTAGGTACCTAAATTCTTAAACTTTTACATAACTTATTACAACTTTTGTAATGAAAGAAGTGGGTACCGAATTCTTTACACTTGAACACCAAAGCCAAAAGTAGCTCAACTAAATGTAAGAATTTATGTACATACATAGTTGCCTACAAGAAAACCTAATTCCTTTCACACACTTGGTAAGAATTTTAGTAGGTACCTAAAGTACTAAGCTTTATACGTACTTAATTACATAAGTTGTAATAAAAAATGTAGGTACCGAAATCTTTAAATGTGGTCATCAAAAACAAAAATAGCTCAACTAAGTGTAATAAAAACTAGAGCATTTTCATCAAATTTATGATGCGAAAAATGCCCTTTTCATTGTTTCAGGGTCATTGGTATCAAAACCACCTACTCTGGTTTCAGAACCATTTTGGCAGTGTTGAAAGTTTGATATTTTGGGGTCAGTGGTATCGGAACCACCTACTCTGGTTTCGAAACCATTTTGGCAGTGTTGAAAAGTTTGATATTTTAGTCTTGCACCATAGGAGCTGAATAACCTATCATTGTATGTTTCATACAAACCGCAAACAAACAAAATTGATAACACCACTCATTGAAACCATCCAAATACTGATGTTGTGTAAACGTCCCCAACCCGACCTAGAAGGATTAGGCTAGGCTCAGGATGTTAGAACAAGGAGTCCACTAGCTTAGGCTACAAGCTAACATTCGGACACTCAAGCAAGCAAAAGGAATTCTCAAATTTGTCGCTTTTAAAAAAAAGTAATGAAAAGTTAAAAAAAAAAGAGATCATATATAAAAGAATCTACTAATGAACATGGAACAACTCATGGTACATAAGGATCAAGTTATCGTTTAATTCGTTTCCATGATTATAACCATTACTTCAAATTTCCAAGCATTGACATCATCTACCATGCTAGTTATATTCCATATTTACAATACACAAAATAGACAATCATCATTATAACATCATTTACATATCACGAATCGTACTTAATATATTTACAACGCATAACTATATGCACCTAGTCTAGGATGCTTAACAAAACATGTGCCACCAACATGGAGTTCTAAACATAGAAACCAAACATACTCCTAGCTTTCTTTGTGATCTTGCTCAATCTCCCCAAGGTAGACAAAGGAAATGTTATTCCTGGAACAAATCAAGGAAAACAATGAGTAAAGAAGTATACCAAGGAAGGCTACCTATTTATGAAGAATAGGTATGAAGTCAAATTTACTATAATGATCACAATCTTATTGTATTTCTATCATACTTGTAACATAGAGGTTTTCCACTAGCCATAAATCAAGGTGAGTAAGTTATACTTATAATATCTCAAGTTCAAGCATTAAAAGATGTCTGTTTAATATATGTATCAATTTATAATACATATAAACTAACCAAGCAGTCCAAGATCATAGCACAATTATGCATTTTCGAGGCCATGATATGAACAACAAATCTATTGGTTATACATATAACAGTTTGTATATTATTGTCTCATTTATTTCTTTTAACTTTTATAGCCTTGATTATTGGTCAGCCTAGATACACGAATCCATCATCAAATAATCATTAAACAATGGTATCGTGGTACCAAACAATTCACTTATTTTCATTGTGAAACAAGGGTACAAGAGTACCAAACAAGGGACCGTAGTCCAATTTAAGTCGAGCTCAAAGGACCCTATTGGCATGCCAATCGTATCTAACCGACTCTAATCAAGGCTTCTTATGATTATCTTTTATTTTCTTAATTATAGAATCAAGTAGAATCATACTAACGAGCCTTCTAGTAATCACATCTCATATATGTAAAAATTAACAACATTCTCAAGAATCTAGTCATAATTTCATTGAGTATAGAGATTTAAGCTCACACAAATTACCTTATTGCATTTACAACCATCAATAGAGCATCCATAAGCTAAATACGCAAACATCAATTTAAGTAATGAAATTTGATATCAAAGGTACTCGGGACTGCCATAGGCTTATCCCGAGACTTGAATTTATACTCACAGGTTGCTACGCGCTAATTTTGCTCCCGGATAGCTATCCCTTTTTGACTATCTACACGACGATCGACTCTAGCTTCCTCTCCCAAGTTCTCTTCTCGATCTAACATATGTGAGAATTACAAACTTTAGATTCTATTTATTTCCATTAGCCTTTTGATTGAATCACAATTTACATTTCCTTAATATCCTCATACTTTCGTATTCGATAAGTAATTTCATTGTTTTCAATTAACCACCAAAACAGGGCAGCAACATTTATACATGTTCACATCTTTAAAAACAGTCCACTATAAGCTCTTAATCTCTCAAAACAGTCCATTCATTAAGCAAGTTTTCAAAACTGCCCATTTATGTAATTCACCTATTTAGATGCATCGAAATAGCTCTCTAACATGTATGTACTCAATCAAAGCAGTCCATTAATTAACATAGATTTCCAAAACAGCCCTAAGCATCAAAAGCTCTCAATTTATCAAGTCTAAACAGTCCTTACTTATCAAATTTGATCAAAACAGTCCCTAGACCTTTATACATACAATTTGTGCACACAAAACAGTCCTCACACATTTTTTATAAGTGCAGGGCAGTCCAATTTTCATGATTTTGAATCTAAACAGTCCTTAAATATCTTCTTAACTATTTCTCCTATTTTTATAACTGCCAAAACAGACCCCCAATGTTGCCAAAACACGCAAAACAGTCCTTGGACAAATTCAACCATACAAAGCAGTCCAAACAAGTGAATAACTCAATTTAAGTGAATAACTCGATTTTACAGCATACAATAACAATCCAATCTTCCAAAATTTCATCAATTTAATTCTTTAACAATCAATTTATCCCTACATCAATCGAACAACCCTTAACACCATTATCAATTCGATTCCTTAACAAAATATTAACATTCAATGACTCAAGAATCATGCTTCATAAATTCAATGCTTAAACAACAAATTTTCAAATTAAAATCCTTGATAGCTCGAATTAAAAGATGGTAGAAGAGATGCTTACATCCTTATTGTGAAATAGGCAAAATAATCTAAGAGTGACAACACCAATTCAAGCTCCAAAATGTTGTTTTCATGGATGAACTCTCTTTTCTCCTAATTCTCTCTCTAGCATTCGGCCAAAAGGATGAACAAGAAGAAAATGATTTGAAATTTCCCATCCCTTTTTAGCTGAGTGACTCTTCCTCACACCACATGTAACTAGTATGGAGATGACACCTAATTAGAATCCCTTCTAATTTCAATGTTACATGCAATCATCTTCATTTTAGGATTCATTTGATTTAGTCCTCTAATTTAATGGCAACTATTTTAATTCTTTGCTTAATAGTCCTAAGCAATTACATCTATGAATTTAATTTCTCAATAATAAATTCTAATCTTAAGACATAGAGTGATTAAAACTTCTAGGCCTTAGTTTGGGGTGTTACATGCTGACTTCTAAATTTTGAAAATACAAACCTGTTAAAAACAGTAGCAAAAAATATTCTTTTATTAAAGAACACTAAACATACACATTTTCATATTTCAACTACTCATACGTAACCTATATTTTGAGGTATGCTCGATGGTCGATGCTATGCAAATGAATTACCTAATTCTTCTGAATGGCGAGCATCGTCGACCAACAAAACTCTATAACTGTCTCCACTGCCAGTATCTTTCCTATCTGTCGAGCGCCCGATATCACCACCTGTGATTGTCAGAATAAACATGGTAAGTATGTTATCCATCACAGGCCTCACACACTGGAAAAATGAGTTGATTTTTTGTATTTATAAATATATATTTTTAATTTAATCTAAGAAATTTTAGATGAGTTACACCATTAATCACAGAAGAAGTGTATCAGCATTTGATCCAACTCACACAAACATTAAATAAGCACAACCATACACGTATATAGAAATACCCATGCACAAAAAATAAGTCTTATTTACTTGGATATAACTAAACACTCAATCTCCGTAGGCTTTAATCAAGCTATATTATCTAAGCCCTTCATTTATCTAAAGTAACAGTGCTCGCCATATTCAAACATGGACATCAGGTATAATCATCCAAATAGACTTAAAACTAAGTATTGATATGTTAATCTACATCAACCAAGTAAAGTAGTTCAAGTTTGCTCAACCATGGTCTATTTTTGAAGTGTTGATATGTTAATCTACATTATTTCGCAATATGCACATTAAAATTTTAAAGCAAACTCAGCCTAACACAAGTCACTGATCAAAGAATCATTCATTTCACTTTCACCAAATATATAGATATTGAGAATATGAACAACCCAATCTTTCGTTCTTGTCAATCTTTTAAACAATTACTTGATTAAAAGAACCATAATTTTTCATTCAAGAAAAAAAAATGAAGATTTGCATCAAAAACCCATGTAGGAATTTTAGATTTAATAGCTTATCCTAACAAAAAAATCAAGAACAAAACTGGAAAAAGCTTAAAAGCATGGAACACAAGAAATCGAACCCGACCTTCAAGAACTTGAGTAGAAGGGTCAAATTGTGTCGTTCCAAAACACCAGCACCACCGGTCTTGAAAGAACCAAACCTCGCTTTCACGCCCCTAAGTTTTGAACCCATTTTCGCACCCTAGAGTTTCCCTGTAGTTGGAGCCGAAGGGTTGCACTCAAACTTCACTAGAGCAAATGACGCCATAGTTAGAGTCCTGCAACAACCGCCATAACCAGAAATCATTTTTCCTTTTCGCTAACAAATTGCAACGATAAATCTGTTTGTAAGTAGGTACCTTTAACCAAAACTAACACTTGATAAAGCTCCAAAAAACCCCATATTTTCAAATTTTCTAAAATCTTCAAAAACTTCATGGGTCTCAAATTTTTAGAAATCTCAAAACAAAAAACCTATAATCTCAAATTTTAAGAATATATAGGAACGAGAATCTTACCTGACAGCTTCCTTCCTTCAAAATCCCCTTCAGAAATCAAAATCCCTAACCCTTCTTGCCTTGAATGCTTCCGACTTTTTCGAAAAAGCCTTAGTCTAACCCCAAAATATTTTCCCGCTCATCTAATGGAATTTGGCTGATTTTGAGTAATTTTTTACCCTATTCCTAAGGTAACCGGTTCACCGGGTATTTTTTTTTTTGTAAATCGAACGTTTATGGATTAATAACCTAGATCTAAAGGTAAAAAAAAAAAAACAGGCCTTATATTAGCCTTAATCATAAAATAAAATTTTCAAAAATAAAAAGAGAAAGTAGAGAATATATTGACAAATGGCAAGAAAAGCATGTAAGGTTGCAATGTTGCATGCATTATTTTATTCCTTATCAAAGAAGTTTTTGGATCAATAGAACACAAAAAAATTAAAAGTGTATCAATTTTTAAAAATTAAAATATATGTAATTTTTTTTATCCTCGATATTGGTCTTTACACTTTTGAGAATATATTTTTTTCACTTTTTAGATTACATATTTATATTGTTAATTAAGCGTGTAGAGAAAAATTAGTTTAACTATATCGTTCAGATGATAAATTATATATTTTTTTTATTAAAAAGCTATTATCATAATTCATATCTTTAATTTAAAACTAATGTTATATAGTGATCTGATAAATTTGTTATAGAGATGCTCCATAATAGCAGCGAGAACATTTTTAAAATAAATAATCTTTACACTAATAAGAATGAAAGAGTTAATTTGATGGTAGTTGTGGTGGATAGTGATGCAACTTACAATATGTAGATTGATTGTGGCCATGGTATGGATTGTAGTGTTCGATAAAGAAAAATGTGTACATTTTGGGTACTAATGTTATTCGACGCAAAGACTTTTATTGTTCTAAAGAAAGTTTCAAAGAATTTGAAGAGTGTATCTCAAAATATGTTTTAATTTTTTATCCAAATATAATCTAATTAAAATATATAAAAAAATAAACCCGATCCAAGTCACCCATATTTTATTTACTAAATATTTTAATATATAGTGTTAATAAAGTAGTATTTGAAGATGACTGCTTGATATCGTTTAAATAGGTCTTTAGTTCGAAGCTTTGTGTATGCAAAAAATTTCTGCTGGGACACTCATCCACTAAAGTTAAGCCTGCGATGCGGATCAGTCCAGATTAATCTGGGCAAAGCTCTGAAAATCGAGAGTACAACCAAAAAAACAATTCACTTCAAAAAATCTAACGCATAATCTCATATCACCGATAAATAACATCAACCTTTAAAGTTTCCACATAAGAAATTTATCAAAATATCATCAAACTATTTAACAAAAATACTTGATTTCGAGATTGAAAATATATCTTTAAAAAATTAAAAATAACTAAATTATAATAGAACAAAAACTAAATTTCCAAATAGTACATACTTTTGCATTTGATTGTTTTGAGTTATTACGGTCACATAACACACTACAATTTTGTCACGTGAAATTTACAAGTTTGTTAGAAAATATTTTTTTATAAATTTTATAAGTTTTTTTTAGAATTTATAGAACTTTTAAATAATTTTTTAAATAAAATAAAAAATTCTACAAATATTAAGTGACAACACTGTAATGTGACGTTTTGCACCAACTGATCCAAAAACTATTAGATTGAATAGTCAATGTTGATCAAATGGGTGAATTGATGAAATTTTAAAGTATAAGGGCTTAATTGGGTGAAAAAATTCAAGGGCTTTATTTTTTTTCTCCAAACGTTCAAGGGCAAATGATACCCTTAAACCTTTATTAATCTTTGTAACCCTCTACGTCATGTTTAGTTAGTTTGTAATTGTCGTGATGTATTATTTAACACATTTGTATTACAGAAAGTATAAATAACCATGTGTTTGGTAAAGATGATATTTAATATGTCGTATTATTTAATAAGAAAGTTTGGTGATATTTATCATTGAGTCAGATGTAGTATTTATTTAAAACGCTAGTTTTATGCAAATATTGTCAATTATAGCATCATACTATTTTCACATATTTAGAGCAATGTGAATATACTAACCTTAAACCCCAAACACAAACCCTGGCCTATGAATCATAAACCTTGAACACTAACCTTAAACTATGAACCATATAACATGAAGCATAAATCATAAACCCTAAACCATATGCCATAAACACTAAATCATAAACCCTAAACACTAAACTATTAATCCAAGACCTCAAACACTAAACTCTACAATATGTACCATAAAACCTTGAACTTTAAACCCTAAATCCCAAACACTAAAGCCTAAACCATGAACCATAAGCTCTAAACACATAACCATATACCACGAATACTAATCCATAAACCCTAAACCCTAAACTCTAAATCTTAAACTATGCATTATAAACTTTGAACCATATACACAAAAATTATATAATAATTAATGCCAAAACAAGGGACAATATAAAGCTAAAATTTTAAGGGTAAAAGATTACATTGATATATAACAACTTATCTTCAACTTTATCACAATTTTTATCATACAAACACCTTGATGTATTAACAACCATCAATCTTTTTAATACACAAGTGTTATTTAATGCAACACACCTTTCTTACATCCTTTGTACCAAACGAGGCGTTATTCAGAGTACACATCGTGTAAACAACCTGTTGAGATATAGATTTTGATATAATAAATTGAAAAATGTTTTGGACTAAATTGAAAAGAATTTAAAACATACCTTAAGTCAAAACAACTTGAAAATAAGTTTGAGGACGTTTAAAGAGATTTTGGGATGATTTAAAATGTCTTTAAAGTAGCCAAACCTGAGTTTTTCAAGTATCCGTACCGATATGATATACCCCGTATCGATACGTATAAAGGGTTTCAGCTACAGTTTGTGAAACTGTCAACATCCGTACCGATACAAGGCCTTCCCGTATCGATACGGAGAAAGGTGGTTTCGATACACCTTTTGGTGTATTGATACGCCTATGTGGCATTTATCCCAACAACCAAACCCCTCAACCATCATATTTCCAACGGTCTTTTAAATTGCAGGCTGTACCGATACGCCTATACGCGTATCGATACGCATCAGCTGATCAAAGCTCAACGGGTAGTTATGAAGAAGGCCGTACCGATATGGTTACCCGCGTACCGATACGGACATCCTCAGGACTGTAATTAATATGGAAAATAAAGACCCCAAACGGCTCCAATTCAATCCCAACAGTCACCAATGGCTATGAACTCATTTGGGAGTATAAAAGGGACCTTCAAGCATCTATGAAAGACTAATGCTTCAAAAGTCAACAACTATATTATGAGAAATTGTGTCTTAGGGCTTTAATTGTTCATCCTTTGTATAGACAACACTTGTGAGCCAAAATTGTCATATTTGCTCAAGTTTTTAGGTTTGGTTGAGAGCTTAAAGAGTGCAAACAAATACCTTGTGAGAGGAATTTTAGTTTGCTTATTTTCTTTCTCTTGTAAAGAGTGTTTGGTTAATCTTTAAGTAGAAATATTAACCGTTTATAAGGGTTTCCTCATAATCCTAGAAAGTAGGATAAATCAATTAGTGAATTGGTTGGAAAATCCTTAGTGGGAGCTAAGGTAATAGATATAGGTGCTTGTTCGAAGCCCGAACCACTATAAATTCATCGTGTCATTCATTTTTCATCTTTCACAAATCAATCACCCAATAATTCAACTTCTCCACCACTCGAAAAGCATTGGTTGAAGGTGATCATCGAGCTCAACAATTTGTATCAGAGCGAGGCTCAATCGAAGGGGATTAACATCCTATTGAGGCGATCCAGCTACCTCGACCAACAATACAATCAACCGACGAAATGGCGTAATCCATCAACAAGCCACTATGCTCATTGGAAGACTAGAATGATGTTCTTCATCAAGGCTAAAGATTACAAGCTTTGGGACGTTGTTGAAGATGGTACATACGTACCACAAAGATGCAAGGCGGAATGGAATCCGGATGATCGCAAGAAGATAGAGCTAAATTGCAAGGCTTTGCACATTCTCTTTTGTGCATTTAGCCCCAATATCCATGAGAAAATGTCTTCTTGTAAAAGTGCCAAGGAGTTATGGGACAAGCTTGAAGTCACATACGAGGGAACGAACGAAATGAAGGAGATCAAGATCGGTCTCCTCAATCTAGAGTATGAGAACTTCAAGATGGATCCGAAAGAAGACATCGAGAAGATGTTTGATCGTTTCTCCACCATAGTGAATGGACTCAAAGGCTATGGAGAAGTCATTCCGGAAGAAAAGCTTGTCCGAAAGCTTATCTACTCCCTTCCTGAGTCATGGGACTCAAAGAAGACCGCCATCATCGAGGCCAATAATCTAAAGACCTTGAAGCTTGATGAACTCATAGGGTATCTTCTCACTCATCAAATAATGAAAAAGGACAATGAAGAGAAGAAGAAGAAGAAGGAAGAGATAAGAAAGATGGGGAGAAGAAAATTAAAAAGCTAGGCATCAATATAAATGTCGTAGTCCTTAAATCATCCCAATGCCATCATGAAGATTCAAGTGAGGAGGAAGAAGAAGATGAAGAGATGACCTCTCTCTTCATGAAATTTGCCCGGTTCATGAAGAGCAAAATGGAAGAATCTAAGCATGAATCAACAAAGAAGATGAAGAATCCCTGAAAGAGCTATGAATGCAAGAAAAATGGGTAATCTTCAAATAATGCGTATGTGGCAACATGGAGTGATGAAGACTCCACAAATGAAGATGAGGTTGCCCACCTATGCTTCATGGCCCTCCAAGAGGGTGAGGTAACTTCTAATTTATCTACTTCTACTTCCTATACTTTTGATGAATTACAAGAAGCCTATGACCAATTGGTTTTTGAGTTTAAAGCTTCTTTTTCGAAAAACAAAAAATTGATTTCAAAGTTGAAAATCGAAAATGATTTACTTTCTAAAACCAATTTGGAGTTTAAAGCAAAAAATGAAGGATTTTGAGCAAAAAAGTTTCAAATTTACAAAAATTGCTTCAAAACAATGGAAAAAGATCATTAAAAGAGAGTTGATGATCTTAAGAAAGAAAAATATTTGATTTCCATTGAACTTTAAAAGAAAAACAATTTGGGAAAATCAAACTTTTATGTAAGACAATCTAGTGCCCCTAGATTTTTAAACGGTAAATGTTTTAGAAGTGTTTGGGGTCCAAAAGAACTAATCACTTCAAATAATAAGGATGAAACTAAAAAATGGATTCCTAAGGGAAGGCAAACTTTGTGTTACTAACGTTTATGGATCCAAAGCAATTTGGATACCAAAAATTACATGATTGTCTTGTTTTGGTGTGATGGAGAGTGATCAACAAGTCCAAATTTGAGGGGGAGCTCCGTACACACAAGAAGGAGAACACTTGAAAAAGGAAGGCTTCACATCCTCCCTTGAAGTTCAAGTGTTGGTAAATTTCTAGTTGTTTTTGTTTCAATTAGATTTTTTATGACAACTAGATAATCATATTGTTGGAGTAACAATATTTGATGCTTTGAGTAAGGAGGAGCCATTTTTAAAACCAAAGTTTTTAATAGAGTCAAAATTTTTAAACCTCTATTGTTATTCTTGAGCTTAATGTCTTTTAAATTCTTTTTGATATAACAAAAAGGGGGAGAGTTGGTTTGAAAAATTGATTTTTCAAGTGAATAAGGGGGAGCTTTATCTATATTTCAATTTTAAAAATCTCTTATTCAAAATTTTAATCTTAAAGGGGGAGAATCCCAAACAATTTTTAAAGTTGGTTTTATTATATCAAAAATGGGGAGATTGTTGAGATATAGATTTTGATATAATAAATTGAAAAATGTTTTGGACTAAATTGAAAAGAATTTAAAACATGCCTTAAGTCAAAACAACTTGAAAATAAGTTTGAGGAAGTTTAAAGAGGTTTTGGGATGATTTAAAACGTCTTTAAAGTAGCCAAACCTGAGTTTTTCAAGTATCCGTACCGATACGATATACCTTGTATCGATACGTATAAAGGGTTTCAGCTACAGTTTGTGAAATTGTCAAGATCCTATTGATACAGGGCTTTTTCGTATCGATACGAAGAAGGGTGGTTTCGATACACCCTTTGGTGTATCGGTACGCCTCTGTGGCATTTATCCCAACGACCAAAACCCCCCAACGGTCATATTTCCAACGGTCTTTTAAATTGCAAGCCATACCGATACGCCTATATGCGTATCGATACGCATCAGCTGATCAAAGCTCAACGACTAGTTATGAAGAAGGCCGTACCGTTACGGTTACCCGCGTACCGATACGGACAGCTTCAGAACTACAATTAATGTGGAAAATAAAGACCCCAAACGGCTCCAATTCAATCCCAACGGTCACCAACGGCTATGAACTCATTTGGGAGTATAAAAGGGACCTTCAAGCATCTATGAAAGACTAATGCTTCAAAAGTCAACAACTATATTATGAGAAATTGTGTCTTAGGGCTTTAATTGTTCATCCTTTGTATAGACAACACTTGTGAGCCAAAATTGTCATATTTGCTCAAGTGTTTAGGTTTGGATGAGAGCTTAAAGAGTGCAAACAAATACCTTGTGAGAGGAATTTTAGTTTGCTTATTTTATTTCTCTTGTAAAGAGTGTTTGGTTAATCTTTGAGTAGAAAGATTAACCGTTTGTAAGGGTTTCCTCCTAATCCTAGAAAATGGGACTAATCAATTAGTGAATTGGTTGGAAAATCCTTAGTGGGAGCTAAGGTAGTGGATGTAGGTGCTTGTTCGAAGCCCGAACCACTATAAATTCATCGTGTCATTCATTTTTCGGCTTCCACAAATCAATCACCAAATAATCTAACTTCTCCACTACTTGGCAAGCATCGGTTGAAGGTGATCATCGAGCTCAACACAAGCTATTAAAAATTGAATTCTAAAAGTGGGTCCCTAATATCAAGTATTAGAAAAATTGATCTCTAATAACAAATACATTTTTTTAAAAAATATGCCCCTAATAACAAGTATTGAGAAAAAATTTGACTCCTAATAACAAATATCAGAAAAATTGAATTTTAAGAGTAGATCTCAATAACAAATATTGAGAAAAAAAAATTAGCTTCTAATAGCAAGTATTAGAAAAAATAGTTCTCTAATAATAAATATTGGGAAAAATAGGCCCCTAATAACAAATATTGGGGGAAATTAAACCTCTAATAACAAATATTGGGGAAAAATCAAGCCCCTAATAACAAGTATTGAACAAATTAGGGCACTAATAACAATTATTGAAAAAATTAGACCTCTAATGTAAGTATTTGCGGAGAAATTGGACCATAATAACAAATATTTGAAAAAAATTGAATTTTAAGAATATGCCCCTAATAACAAGAATTGATAAAAATTGAGCCCATAGTAACAAATGTTAAAAAAATTGGACCATAATAACAAGTATTGAGAAAAAATTGAATTTTAAGAATAGACACATAATAACAATTATTGAGAAAAATGAGCCCCTAATAACAAGTGTTAAAAATTGGGCCTCTAATAACAATTATTAAAAAAATTGGACCCTAATAACAAATATTGAAAAATTAAAATTTAAATAAACCTTAATAATAAGTATTAAAATTAAACCATAATACAAATATTATAAAAAAAATTGGGCCCTGGGCGAGTGCCCCTCTTGCCCATCTCAGGGACGGCTCTGCCTAGAAATAATAACACTCTATTTTTCACTAGGACTACTTGATGAGTTCAAGTTAATTTAAGTCGGAGAGTATACTTGATGTAAATGTGCATACAATAATAATTATTATGTCTTTTTAAAAATGTCTTAATAGCAAAATAAGTGCTCAAACTATACTTGTTTTTAATTTTTGGAGCCTGAATTATTTTTCGCTCAAAACATGTGTCTAACGTTTTATCCGTTAGCAATTTAGGTGCTTGAAGCTTCATTCTGTTACCATTTTAAGGTTGGTTCGTTAAAAAAATTATCGCCCAATCAATGCTTGACACGTTGTAGGTTTCATTTTGTTTTATTTAAAAAAATTGAAATTCTCAAAATAGTCTCAAATCTCCAAATCCTGATTCCAATCGTCGACAGCGTGCCCAGTACTTTTGTCGCCGAACCCCCACAAATATTTACCCTATCTTTCTGTCGTCGAAAGTCAACATACAACGTACCTAACGTTGAAGGAATTTGAACCCGCGAAAAGAAGCCAATTGACACACCTATCATTGATTACCCACGATGGATGGTTAGGGGAAATGAGAGGCGGCATCTGACGAGGGTAGTGGTGGGCCCAGCGAGGCTATCGATGACTGTTGAGACTACTTTTTAAAAATTTAAATTGTGAATTTTTTAAATAAAAATATAATAAAAATGAAATGTGTCATGTTTTGATTAAATAACAAATTTTTTAACTGTTGTTAAGTTAACGACGAGACACCTAAAATTAACAAAATGAAACTTTAGGCGCTTGATTTGAGTGGAAAATAATTTATATACTAAAAATTAGAAATATACAGTTTGAGCACTTGTTTTGCTATTAAGCTTTTGAAAATATATTAAGAGGTATTATTTATAGATTATTATTTAATATATAAACAATAAAAAATAGTTTTATAAACGAGTATACGAAGTCAAGATACGTCTAATTTATTTATTTATTTAAAAAAATATCAATTAGAGATACATATCTATTTTTTAATTTGCTTATGGAATTAAAAGATTTTAAGATTAGTGTACTAAATAGTTGTACTTATTTGTCGATAATTTCTAGAGCAAAATGTTAAAACTCTCACTTGACATCCCCTTCCTCTAAATTGTGGGTTCAAAACTCATAAAGAACAAAATTTCCCTTCCTTCCTTACGTAGAAATTGTTTTAAAAAAATGTACTTTTTTTTTGCATGAATCATGCGTCTCCTACCTATTCATTTAATTATTGTCAAAAAAAATTTATTCATTTAATGATATAAGCATATTATAATGACGTAAAGCCAAAAAACGTATCCAGCATTTGACTGAATAATCATTTTGGCCCCTATTTTTTTAGAGCAATTTAACTCTTAACATTTCATTTTGGGTCAAAATCCCATATGCGGATAAAAACTGTTAGTTAACTGGCGGTAAATAGCTTGAATGATGTGACAAGCCTATATGACAGTACACGCTGACATGATATTTATCATATAAATAAATGTGTTAACTTGAAAAACGTTACATCAGTCAAAAATAATTTTATAAAATTATATAAAATATAAAATATTTTTCTGCTGACTTATCATTCTGTCAAGTCATTTCAAACTGTTTAATATTAGTTTTCTAGCAATTTTCATCCGTAGAGAGACCATTTTGATCCAAAATAAAACGTTGAGGGTTGAATTGCTCTAAAAAAATATGAAACAAAATGACTATTCAGTCAAACGCTGAGAGTATTTATTTTTTACTTTATGCCTATTATAATCCCATCGAGTCAACTAAGACCATAGAAGTCGGTGAAAATTGACAGAAGAAAATAAAACCAAAAAACAAAGGTAAAAGAAGAAAATGAAATGCAAAGAAGATGTTTGAAAAAATGCTTCAAAGAGAAAATAATGTTTACATATTTCAAGAAATAAAGAGTACTCCTTCTATTACTAAATTCACTCCAATCAAAATATCTACATCATCAAAATAAAAGAATCTAATACCAATTCATAGCAAAATCAACCACACCAAAAGACGTATCAAATTATCGAAGATTCTGAACACTCCACATAAAATTAGTAGTCTGGCTTGAGTGAAGGCCCATAGTCGGATAAGCCTGATACACTGAACTGGGCTGATGATATGTCTAACAAACCGCAAGGACGAGCCTTTTAATAACACAATGTACATGTAAACTGTTTGAATCCAGATCATTTAGAAATATCAATATTCACGGTATAGATTGTTAAATATTATGTTTTAATTGTATCAAGTTTTTTATTATTCTAACCTGACATGTATGATGTATTGTACATATCGGAATTGTATCCAACATTTGGATACTCATCTGTGTTTTGTAGGAAAAGAAAAACAGATGAATCTACACATTAGTTTTCTAACAATTAAGAAGGCAAAATCAGTACATATATCAAACTCCTGCTGAGGGCTGGAGTTCTTCACCAGTTTTCTCTCTGCAGCTTTTAAGTATGGAAATTAGTACACTAATTAAACCCCAAAGTGAAAAAAGGCTTCTCTGTCGCAGGCCAGTCGCCAAATTCCCAAGCCCCAATGGCTAATATTAGATCAATTACTTAGGAAATAGTGTAACTACATTGCCAAACGTATTCAACAAGACCATCCATCTCGCCTTCGCTTATGTAACCATCGCGATCTCCGTCGGCAAGATTAAAAGCTCGGGCAGCTCGCCACTCGGGGAAATGCGACCCTACGTAATCGAACGCAGCCCTAAGTTCTTGCTTGCTAAGCCGACGGTCTCCATTGCTGTCGAAGCTCTCGAGTATACGTTTCACCTGTTCTTTAGTCAAAGGCACCGGAAAACACTTATTCGCGCATCCTTTGCACCTTCTGTTCTTGCTACAATTACTGCAGTTCATGCGGGGATTAAGCTTGGGAGAATCTTGAGGACGATGCATGTTTTTGAAGTGGAAATAACAGGGAAAAAGCTTGTTTTCTTGTCTGTAAATGTTTGAATTAGTGTGGTGTATATATAGGGAGTTCGGGAATCGAAATTTACCCTGCGTTTTCTGCAATTCCTATTTCCTACTTGTATAGACTTGGAAGTCAGCTTCCAGAAATGGGATCTTATTAAATGCAATGAATATGATACTTTTGTAAAGCATATCTTTTTGACTGACTTTTGTTGACTGGCTTTATCCTATGTTTGGATCCGGTGAAATTATGTTAATGTTGCAGAGAAATTATTAGATGAACTCGGCTCATTATATCATTTATAGTCTATCTAATAATATTCACCTATTTTAGCGTAACTTATAAGTAACTAATCACTCTTTAGTTACATGTAAGAAAGAGATGAATATTATCTTAAAAAAGGTGATGGAAAATATTATTAGATGTAATAATAGATGACATAATCAACCATATTTATCTAATAATTTTTCTAATAGAGGGTAAGAAAAGGAAGCGAAATTAACCTGGTCCTACAGGGAAAGGAAATATTTTATTTGGTTATCTAATGGTAATTTAGATCATTATATTTGATTTTTTTAAATAATTTAATATATAACTTAATTATCAGCCTTGTCTTTAAATTTTATACAAGGCATCTGAGTTTTTATTACTTTGAGATGTATTTGTTTCAGATAGGGGTATTACTGTTTACACTCTATTCTTGAATTTACATTTTATTAAATATATATAAATAAAAATAATTTGTTAATTTGTTTTTCAAAATTTACGGTATCCATAAAGCCTTAATCACTTTATTTTAATTGTTGGATTTATAAATATTTTTAATGAAGAAAATGGCTAAATACAATTATATAAGAAGATGAATATATTTTTTCTTGGACACTGTGACAATGCAACCGGGGACGGAAGTATATGTAAGGTGGGAGAGGTAATTCTTCTCAAATTTAATGGATTAACTGAATTTTAAGTTTTAATAATTTTAAAATTATTACAGTTAGATCATTGTTTCTCCCATAACTTTATAGTTTATTATTTTTAGGACTTATCAGTTAAATTTAATGAAATCAAACCTTTATCTCTTATTTTTTTGGTTTAATTATTTTTTTATTTTAAAATTAATAAAATTCAACCCAATGTCTTCGGCTCCCACTCAACTTAGAATAACAATCAACGTCGGATGTAAGGTGTGTTGAGCGCTCACTCTACATATCTGAATTTTTTTACTGATTATCTATTTTACTGAATGTGCCCACCTGAAGTTTTATTGTACTCACTCTGCAAATATAAATTTCTTTTATTGATTATTTAGAATGTGTGTTTACTCTCAATTTCTTTTATGATAATACTTAATATGTGTATGTACACACTTAAAAAAATAGGGATAACTACATATTTAGTACCTCACCTATTCTCACGTTCCTATTTTAATATCTCACTTATTTTTCTAGCAAAATAATACCTAACGTTATGTTTCGTTTCCAAATTAGTATTTCAGCCGTTTAAAACTAACGGCAAAACTGGCGTGACATTTTTTATTATTTTTTTCATTCCTCTCTCATAATCAACGTCCATATGATATTTTTATAATGTTGTTTTTCAATCAATGAGGTGATGACATGTGTCACCATCCCTTAAACGATAAAAACAAGGATTGAAATCTCCTTCCAGATCGAATTGATATGTTTCCCCTAATATATATATATATATATTTAACTTATCCTCTAAACTCACAACAAATTAAAAACAAAGGCATGCACATGCTCCGGAAGAAATAGAAAACGTTGAACCACCAAGCCAACAAACACTATTTAATACATTTCTACAAATATCTATATTTAATTTATATAATGTTCCCACCACAAATTAAAAAAATTTTCACAAGAATTCCAACCAGAAACTTTCTACTAAAACAAAAAGAAATTATGCCACTAAATTAATTATACCACCTCATTGGTTGAAAAAAACATTATAAAAATATCATATGAACCTTGACTAGAAAAGAGGAATGAGAAAAAATAATTAAAAATATAACATCAGTTTTGCAATTAATTTTAAACGACAGAGATATCAATATGAAAATGAAATATAACATTAGATGTTATTTTATTAAAAAAATAAGTAAAATATTAAAATTAAAACGCAAAAATGAGTGAAATATTAAATATGTAGATATTCTAAAAAATTATGGATCCGCCCCTACAACAACGTATGGATGTTAAAATCGCAGCGAAGAAAGGAAATAGACACGTTTTGTTTTTCTGGCAAGCCAAACAGACACCTTTTTTTCTTTTGTACATATCATATGTGTTCTCTCCGGCTTTTTCTCGTCTCTTCTTCTAATTTTATCACTAACTTGTTTTTATATATTTATTTTACTATCCACAAGTCTTTATTTTTCAATTTATTTCTTTTAATTCACTCATCGTTAATAATCGTTTCCATTTCCAGATTTCGTCTCTTTGTTTCTACTTATTCCTGGTAAGTTCCTTTCTTTTAAATCAAATGTATTATTTAGCTTTCCATTAATCTATGTATAATCGATGCTTTATCTATGAATTAAGCGGAAAATCTGTATATTTCTTTTTAGCTGCTGTGTAAATGTAGCTATAAGAATTTTAAAATTAGTGGATGGATGATTTCTCCGATTCATTTATTATTATAACGTGTGAATTAATTCCACAAGCAATCGCTAATTCAAATCAATTATGGCTTTTAATTCATATGATAGCTTAATTTGCCTTCTGTGAGTTTTTGTTTACATTTTTGCAGAAATTTATAGCTTAGATACTGTTATGATTATCGCTTCTTTTCTGAAAGATGCGAATTTTATTTGAATTTATGGAGAAAATCTTTGATTATAATTAACTTATGGTGCAATGATCTGCCAATCTGCTGATGAGAAAATAAATTGGGATTTAAAAATGGGGATGCTTCTGTTTATGAATTTGGATTGGGTTTTAATGCATTCGTAAGAATTGGATTCGAATTTCATTTGTCGAAAATTCGAATTGTAATTGAAGTGTACTTGTTTTCCATTTAATTGAAAATTTTGAATGAACTTAGCCCAGAAATAGGGGTTTTGTTTATTTGGTTTCTGTTTTCTGGGTTTCAGATCCCCTCGGCGCAACTCCTTGCCATATTCTCGTATGGAGGATGTAAATCCAGGAGAGATACTTCAGTCGGAATCGTCTTTATCATCTATAGACATCCATGCTTCTGATGAAGGTCCAACCAGTAATGGAACAGAACAACCTGACAGTCATTTGTTGGGAATGGAAAGTTCTAAACCAGCCTCTTTGCAAAATGCATCTGAATCCCCGATTATAGTACGAGAATGCCATACAACAGATAGTGATACATCAACTTCATCACCTGCAATTGATCAAACTGAGAAAGACAATCAGGGTAAACCAGTTGAAGATTCTAAAACTAGGGGAATACAAGACTGTTCGGGTGAACAAATATCTCAAAAGACGGGCTCTGACGACATTTCACATAATGTGGAGGATGGAAGTGTTCCTCCTGCAATTGATCAAATTGAGAAAAACAATCAAGATAAACCGGCTGAAGATTCTAAAACTAGGGGAATACAAGACTGTTTGAGTGAACAGACATCTCAAAAGGTGGGCTCTGACGACATTTCACATAATGTGGAGGATGGAAGTGTTCTTCCTGCAATTGATCAAACTGAGAAAGACAATTCAGGTAAACCAGTTGAAGATTCTAAAACTAGGGGAATACAAGACTGTTCGGGTGAACAAATATCTCAAAAGACGAGCTCTGACGACATTTCACATAATGTGGAGGATGGAAGTGTTCTTCCTGCATTTGATCAAACTGTGAAAGACAATCAAGGTAAACCGGTTGAAGATTCTAAAACTAGGGGAATACAAGACTGTTCGGGTGAACTGATATCTCAAAAGACAGACTCTGACAGCATTTCACATAATGTGGAGGATGGACGTGTTCTTCCTGCATTTGATCAAACGGTGAAAGACAATCAAGGTAAACCGGTTGAAAATTCTAAAACTAGGGGAATACAAGACTGTTCGGGTGAACTGATATCTCAAAAGACAGACTCTGACGACATTTCACATAATGTGGAGGATGGAAGTGTTATTCCTGCATTTGATCAAACTATGAAAGACAATCAAGGTAAACCGGTTGAAGATTCTAAAACTAGGGGAATACAAGACTGCTCAGATGAACAAATATCTCAAAAGACGAGCTCTGACTACATTTCACCCAATGTGGAGGATGGAAGTATTCTTCCTGCAATTGATCAAACTGTGAAAGATAATCTGGGTAAACCGGTTGAAGATTCTAAAGCTAGGGGAATACAAGACTGCTCGGATGAACAAATATCCCAAAAGACGAGCTCCTACTACATTTCACATAATGTGGAGGATGAAAGTATTCTTCCTGCAATTGATCAAACTGTGAAAGATAATCAGGGTAAACCGGTTGAAGATTCTAAAACTAGGGGAATACAAGACTGCTTGGATGAACAAATATCTCAAAGGACGAGCTCTGACTATATTTCACATAATGTGGAGGATGGAAGTGTTCTTCCTGCAATTGATCAAACTGAGAAAGACAATCAATGTAAACCAGTTGAAGATTCTAAAACTCGGAGAACACAAAACTGTTCGGATGAACAAATTTCTCAAAACACAGGTTCTGACGACATTTCACATAACGTGGATGATGGAAGTGCTCTTCCTGTAATTTATCAAACTGAGAAAGACAATCGAGGTAAACCGGTTGAAGATTCTAAAACTCGGAGAACACAAAACTGTTTTGATGAACCAATATCTCAAAAGACGGGCTCTGACTACATTTCACATAATGTGGAGGATGAAACTGCTCTTCCTGCAATTGATCAAATTGAGAAAGACAATCAAGGTAAACCGATTGAAGATTCTAAAAGTCAAGGAATACAAGACCATTCGGATGAACAAATATCTCAAAAGACGAGCTCTGATGGCATTTCACATAATGTGGAGGATGAAAATGCTCTCTTTACAACCGATCAAACTGAGAAAGATAATCAAGGTAAACCAGTTGAAGATTCTAAAACTCAAAGATTACAAGACGGTTCGAATAAAAAGATATATCAAAAGAATGACTCTGATGACATTTCACATAATCATGTGGAGGATGGAAGTGCTCTTCATTCTTCCAATCCAAAGACCGGAGATTCTGAAAATGACAATTTAATATCTTCCGGTGAGATTTCTTTACCTCCTGTAGATGTTAGTGGGGTTGCTTTTGGATCTGGAAATTGTATTTCTGATGGACATCAATCTGAAAATGTCCATTCTACTTCCTTTGAATGCCGAACTATTCACCGTGTGAATCCACCCAACGGTTTGACTCAACTTCATCTTACGGTCGCCACTGTTGTAGCTGAAGCCTCACAAGATGCTACTTCTATTAGCAGTTCTCAGGATCCAATTGATGAGAATATTTCCTCATCTCCCAAGTTCAATGATTCAAAGGTGGGAGATGTTGAAAATGGTGGTCATGTAGCTCAAATAGATAATCGTAGCCTACCTCATCTAAAAATCATCAGTTCTACTGATGACTCTCCAAGATTTTATAGTGCTAAACATGTGATGCAAACTGATATAAGTAGAGTTCACATTGATACAGCCGCACCATTTGATTCGGTTAAAGAAGCTGTTTCCAAGTTTGGAGAAGTTTTTGGTCGAAAATCTCATAGAAAGCAAGCTGTGGAGGTATATTAAATAATTTCAAAGTGGTGTTAATATAATCTACTCTGCTGAAATATATATTTTTTCATGTGTAGTGACTGTTGTTTATGATGAATTTTGTTCTTTCTTTAATGACCATTATAGTTGTTTCCTTTTTTTTACTATAGAGACTCAAGTTCGTCGAACAACAACTCGAGAAAATACAACAGGAGATACCTGAATACAGGAAACAGTCGGAAGATACTGAAGAAGCAAAGATGCAAGTGTTAAGGGAGCTGGACAACAAAAAGATGCAAATAGAAGAGCTCAAGCTAAGACTAGAGAAAGCTCAAATCGAAGAGAATCAAGCAAAACAAGACACAGAACTGGCCAAGCTCAGGCTGCAGGAGATGGAACAAGGGATTTCTGATGAGGCTAGTGTTGCAGCCAAGGCGCAGCTTGAAGTTGCTAAAGCTAGGTATGAGTATGCAGTTTCAGAGCTAAAATCCATTACAGAAGATTTGGAAACACGAAGAAAAGACTATAGTTCTATGATCACGGAGAGAGATATAGTTGTTAAGAAGGCTGAAGAGGCAGTTTCTGCTTCAAAAGAGGTCGAGAAGATGGTGGAAGAATTGAGTATTGAGCTGATTGCCACAAAGGAGGCCCTGGATTCTGCAGAGGCTTCCCATTTGGAGGCTGAAGATAAGAAGATCGGAACAGTCATGGCCCGAGACCAAGATACTCGCTATTGGGAGAAGGAAGTAAAGAAGGCCGAAGAGGAGGCCCAGAGTCTCAATCAGCAAATCCAGTTAACCAAGGATCTGAAATTAAAGCTAGACAATGCTTCTGCTTTGCTAATTGACTTGAAAGCTGAATTAACTGATTATATGGAAAACAAACATAAAATGGAAACTGATGGGTACTACAATAATGAGTCACATACATTAGGGACAAGAACTCATTTGGATATACTAGATGCAGTGGCTTCCGCAAAGAAGGAACTTGAAGAGGTTAAGCTCAATATCGAAAAAGTGATTGCGGAAGTGGATTGCTTGAAGGTCACTGCTGATTCATTAAAAACAGAGCTTGAAAAGGAAAAGTTTGCTCTTGCCAGCATTAATCAGAGAGAAGGAATGGCATCTGTTGTTGTTGCTTCTCTGGAAGCTGAACTGGACAAGTCTCACTCAGAAATAACCGCGGTCCAGACGAAGGAAAAACAGACCAGAGAAAAAATGGAGGAGCTGCCAAGACAACTACAGAAAGCAGCACACGAGGCTGATGAGGCTAAATTACTTGCGCAAACAACAGGTGAAGAGCTGCGGAAAACAAAGGAAGAAGCGGAACAAGCAAAGGCTGCTGCAAGTATCATGGAGAGTAGATTATTTGCAGCTCAAAAGGAGATACAGGCTGCCAACGCTTCACAAAAATTAGCTTTAGCTGCTATCAAAGCATTGCGACTGAGTGAATCGGCTCGAAGCACAAATAATGTCGATTCATCTACAGGTGTTATCCTTCCTATAGACGACTACTATGAGCTTAGTAGACGTGCACATGAAGCAGATAAACAGGACACCATGAGAGTGGAAGCTTTCATTTCTCAAATTGAACAAGCTAAGCAATCCGAGTCAAGAAGCGTGAAAAAGCTGGAAGAAGTAAAGCGAGAGATGGCCGAAAGCAAGGAAGCACTAAGATCTGCTATGGGGAAGGCTGAGAAATCCCGACAAGGTAAGCTAACTGTAGAACAGGACTTGAGAAAGTGGAAGGCCGAACACGAGCAACAACGAAAGGCTACTGAATCAAGTGTGGAGGAAAAGAAAGAAGATAATGGCTCGAAACCTGCCCCTCATGCTCCAGCCAACCCGGTAGTAAGCCCACGGGCAGAGACTGAACAGCTAGCCTCAGAAGTGAAGGTTGCAAAGAAAAAGAAAAGAACATTGTTCCCAAAGTTTTTCATGTTTTTGTCTAGAAAAAAGTCATCCAAGCCAAGTTCACATTAGTGGTAAATGAAGTCTGATTTCATCGTTGCCGTTGTGATTTTTCTTCCATTTTTTTAGCTGCGGTTTGGCCAGCTTGTTCTATAACACATGCCAGTTCTTTAGTCATAGAGTGTAGATTCCACTTATCGTTGATGAATGATTTGGTTAAGATCACATTTTTGCTTTCGGGAAAGAGTTGTATGTAGGCATGAATATTTGAATGGATAAATGAAAAAAAATTACTTTTACCATCGGTTGATTTCATTAATTTGTAAATCAACTTTCAATTGCAATTTTACAAAATCCAATTGTGCTCAAGTTTGATTTTTTTTTTTAATTATATTTAGTATCTTGTAAAATTTTATCACTTGAGAGTTCACTTGAAATTAACGTATGTTTCCGTATGACTGGAGGATTAAATTTAATTTATTAAAATAAATTAAAGTTAGAATTAAAATTAAATTAGTAGAATGTATAAGTAATAAGGATCTAATATGTAATTATTCAGATTTGTTTAACTACCATGTTAGTGTTAGGGGTGAGCATTCGATCGGCTTGAGTCGATTTAAAAATTTTTGAGTTAGTTGAGTTGACGAGTTCTTATTTATAACTCAAACTTTATTTGAAATTTTTCAAGCTAAATCGAGTTTATGAAATTCGAGTCGAGTTATTCGAGTTTCTGTTTCAAATTTAATTGTAAAAATTTATAATGTTATGATACGAATCAACTCTAATTTAAATGGCTTTTTATAGCCATGTATAATATACATATATATTTCTCCATATTTTTATTTTTTTCAATTCAAGTGTTGCTCCCTAGTCAGTTTTTCCATTAACTTTAATGGTTGGTGGCTTAATTGATAGTATTCAAATAGTTAAGTAGTAATTTAAATAGTTAAGTAGTCTGATTGAAAAAATTAAAAGGTAAGTGGTTAAAATAAAATCTACACATAGCTAAAGGACTATAGAGTTAGTTTACCCTAAATAAAAAGCGCCTAGCTGGACAAATAGACGGTCTTCTCGGTTTCTTACTTCTCACCGTTTTTTATCAGCTAAGATATTCCTTTCCGATGACAAAACAGTAATGCGACCGTTAACTCCTCCGATTCTTTCTTCCGACGACTCACTGACTCAGTTAACTCGTTATGGCTTCAATTCTGAAGCCCAGCTTCCACCCTACCTTTTTTCCCATCTCTTTCTCCTCCTCCTCCGTCATCTTATCTTCTCCGTTGCACCAAACGACGTCGCTCCGCGTTCGGTTTTGCGCGCTGACCACCGGCCCCGGGAGCCAGGAATCCTACGGCGCTGATTTGGTAAGGAAGCCGAGTATAGTGCCGGCGAAGGGCGGTAGCGGAATTTCGGAGGAAGAGGAGGGCAGCAAGGGAAAAAGAAATAGAGGTGAATGGACAGATTGGGAAGACAGGATTTTAGAGGATACTGTTCCTCTCGTTGGCTTCGTTAGAATGATTCTTCACTCTGGAAAGTAAGTATTCATTTTCTTGCCTTTTCTTTTAATTTTAATTTTATCGAATTCAAAACTCCAAGTTACTATAAAACACTGATCTTATTGTAATTCTGTACACTTATTGCAGATATGGAAGTGGAGATAGATTGAGTCCGGAGCACGAGAGGACTATTCTTGAGAGGTTGCTTCCTTACCATCCAGAGTCTGAGAAGAAAATCGGATGTGGAATTGATTACATTACTGTATGTTTCTTTAGCTTTTTCTGGTTTCTGAGCACTGGAATTTATAAAATATTACAAGCTTGAACTAGCTAATTTAAATAAGTTATACTAATTCTTCTTTTTAGGGTTTTTTGAAAACTTTCCCCCCTTTTTTAGCTGCACATTTTAGTCTTAGTTCAAATGTACACTATTTTCTTTTTACTCCTGAAAGGATTTAGACCAAATCAAGTTGCATAAATATAAATTTAAACACAAAAATTCGTCTTGAGATTCCCATTCGAGTATGTAAATGTAATTGCAATTGTATTTCGTCTGAAAAAAAATGTTTCAGAAGAATTATGATCCAACATAAATTTGGTCTTGAATCATGTTGTTATACTTACAACCTTTGAGTCCTTCGTCGATCACACTTTTGCTATATCTTCATTTAGCTACGGTCTTCGAAACGGCCTTTGTCACGAGCTATAGTCTGACCATTAATTGTTGTTATAACCCACTTGGCCCACCAGTTGACTCTACTACATGACAGTCATATTTATATTGTCAACCCATCAGTAATACCTATCAACCCTAATACGGTGACACCACCCAACTGTCAAGGACATTTATATACCCATTCATGGATAGTTGAAGGGGGACTTTGGGAAGCTTTCAGACCATCTTCTTCTATCTTTCCTACCTTTTCTCTCCTTCCTTCATCCGAACCACCACAAATAACAGTTCTCCGTCCAAGTCAGAAAGAGTGAACCGTTTAAAACCACCACCATCCTTCTTTCTTTTTGTACATAAAACCACCACCATCCCATTTTTTTTAAATCAACACTAGTATATAGTCTGCATTTTTAAAATCAACACTAGGGTATAATCTATGCAGTAAAACTGAAGAAGTGAAGGGGCGAGCTTTTAGACATGTAGGTAGGAGTCCAACCTAGTAGGATTTCAGTTTAGACCGGAGATCTTTGGCAGGTTTATAATGTGCAGTGATGGCAATTTCCCCATTAAAACCTCCAACGCCTCCACATCATTGTCTCCCTTCTATGGTGGTTGACCAAGCCTATGATGTGTTGACAAGAGATATTGCTTTACTCCCAGTTGACATTAGGTCCCAGGTTAGATCTCGGGTAACCCCTCCCCCTTCACTTTATATATTAAAAAAACTTATCTATGGTGGAAGCAAAATAGGCTGTAATTGTACTTGATTAAAGCTCTTTCTTTCCGTGTTCCAATATACAAATTTCATGAATTTTTGCCTAGTTTTTGTTAGAAAGATTACAGGTTAATCAGTCATTGTAATTTCTATTTTAGATAATGGACATTTTCTAATTTCTACCATTAAGGCACTCTACTTTCTGCTTTAGTTTTCTCCACTCTTTTGGTTTTCCGGTCTCATTTAAGTGTATGGAGGTTCATAATCCTTCTTGGCTTTGTGCTTCTCATTTCTTGATGAGATCATGCAGAAACTATTGAAATCTATAAGTTCCGATACATGTGGCTATAAGTGATCACGCAATGGTTACACATATGAACTCAGCCAGATCAACTCAGGCTTGGTTCGATTTTGTAGTTTCTCTTGGGTTGATTTGTTACGATGATATATCTTGTTCATTAGTTTTCTTTTGTTAAAAAGAGTGAAAATGTGCAACTGCAGTTGCTTTAATCATCATTATGTAGTGGGGTATCTGGTTTTGTGGCATGTTTGGCCAACTTGTGTTGATCAAGTAAATGATGAACAATCTCATATTTGGTTTACAGGTTGGTTACCATCCTGAATTTGTAGGCTCAAGATGTTTGTTCATAGTTCGAAAAGATGGAGAACTAGTTGATTTTTCATATTGGAAATGCATCAAGGGCCTGATCAGAAAAAACTATCCTCTGTATGCAGATAGCTTCATTCTCAGACATTTCCGACGGCGTAGAGGGAGTTCATGAGTGTAATTCTCTGAACATGTCTACCACTTTATACCACTATGCTTTAAGGATCTTTTGAATTTTGTTATGATTTTGTAATATTTCATGTTTATGAGCTTAAATAACATTCTACAAATTAAAAGCTATCAGTGAAAATTCATTCAGTAGTTTCTAGAAAACCATATATTCCTAAATATTATAATGAGTTCTGTTAAATGGCTTGACCTGTAACCGGTCTAAGGTTTAATGTGCATATATTCGTAATTCTCGGTACCTCTGTCTAGAGCGAGCAAAACTCGGGCAAAAAAAACTTCATTTTTTAAAATTATGAGTTATTTGAGTTATTCTTGGTATCCGTCTAAAGTTATTTGTAACTGATTTTCATATGAATTACGAATAACTCAAATAACTTTAGACAGAGGTACCAAAAATTACGAATGGATTTTAAAAACTTCATCCGGATGGACTGAGATATTTATAGCTGATTTTCATATGAAATAATACTTTTGGGCATTATTTTCCCCTTTCGTTATTGGTCGCTGTATTATTATATAATGACCCTTTCGTTGTTGGTCGCTGTATTATTGTATAATGACTAGTATGATAGGGTTTTTAACGAGGTTTTTTTTTTCTTATAAAAAAGTTAATTCGAATTAGTGGGCTAGTTTTCGAGTTAGGGTTGAGTTTGGATTTTACCTATTTGAAAAACTAAATTTCTTTGTTTTGCAATTTGATCCTTAATTTTCTTGTTTATTCAATTCTTCCTCCGTTTGAAGATCATTTTTTCTACATATGTAACTTCAAATCTTCTTTTTGAGAACAATTTTTCTCTTTTTGCAATCTAGTCCCTAAAGTTTACATAATTTCTTTGTTTCCTCAATTCCTCTTCTATTTTAAGTTTATTTTGACTAAATTTGAATCACATGTTATAAGATACCCGTGCAATTTTAATTTCTCTTTTTTGACAACAAATTTTCTCTTTTTTAATTTAGTCCATTAACTTTTGCATGTTTTCTTTGTTTCTTCAAATCCTCCTTTGTTTTAAGCTTTTTTTTTTTACTAAATTTGAATCACATACTCTTCTATCACCTTAGAATATATATGTAACTTCAATTCTTCTTTTTGACAACAAATTTTATGTTTTTACAATTTAGTCCACAATTTTTCATTTTATTCAACTTCATCATCAATCACAACTCTTTGCAATTTATTTCTTCCCATCAATCAATGGAAAAGATTGTATAATCCTTTCCAAGTCTCACATTTTTCCTGGATGAAATGAAACAATCAAGAAAAATTTTCAAATTTTGATTCAAATAAAGTTAGGAATCTTGTAATTTATAGGTTTACCATTTTCAACTTGAGGTCGTTATTTAATATTATTCCTTAATGAAAATCACTAACACCTACAAAAAAATTATTTATCAAGTGATTTTTTTATGTGTTAGTGATTTTAGACATGACATTCATAATAGGGATAATTACATATTTAGTACCTCATCTATTCTCGCGTTACTGTTTTAGTATCTCACTTTTTTTGACAAAATGGTACATAACGTTATGTTCTGTTTCTATTTTGGTACCCCACGGTTAAATAATTAATAGCATGCTGACAAGTAGAGAGATAATCACACTTGGTAGGCTACCACGTCATTTTTTCTCTCCTAGTTGGCATGCCATATGTGCTTTTTTATGATTTTAGTCGATGTGGCATGCTGACTAGGAGAGAGAAAATGACGTGACAACCTGCCATGTGTGCTTTTCTCTCTCCTAGTCAGTATGTCACACCCTGATATAAATGACATTTTAATTCATCTATTTATTGAAATTTGGGGCTCAAATTGTGTGATTCTAAGGCTTGGGAGTGTTGTTGCAAACCTTCAGGCAATTGAGGGCCTTGGGCTCGATTACCCCTTTTCCCTTTAACTTGTGCAAATGAAAGAAAAAAATTAATTAAAATTTAAAAACGGTTCTGCAGTTGGGAAAACTCGAACCCGTCCCCTTGGCTTCAGCGCTTATTAAAGTGCTTTTATGCTGAAGCTGAAAATTGCAAACGAACAGCTAACTTTGGCTTGAGAAATCACGGTGTAAACGTGATCAAATGGCAAACGCAGAAGTGAGAAAATCTTAACCTTTGGGTCTAAAAATTACGTTTGGAGTAAAATAACGTTTTTACCCTCGATTCATTTTATACCAGTCACATTATAAATAATACAAAAAAAAAATAATATATTAAAATAATATTAATATATTAAAGGTAAAACTACCCCAGCGACTACTCAACTATTGTCCGCGATCTATTTTGACCACCCAACTATAAAAATTCAAATTTTGACCACTCAACTATTTAACTGGACCTATTTTGACCACCGACAATTAAAATTTAACGGAGAGGTGTAATCACTCATTTTTATCCGGTTTGTGAATATTGTTAATATAATAATTAAAGGGTATTATTATCGCATGTGGGCGTGTTATACGTGCTATTAATATATACGCAACATATGTGTGTGATGTGTGCATGTGTGTATGGTTATTATTTATATGTATGATTGCATGTATGTGTATGTATAAATGTTCAGGTATGTGTATATGTACGTATATGGCATGTGAATTAATGATATTATTATTAGGTTATTAATGTCATGATTATTATTAGTTTATATGTGCGCATGTATGTTATATATACATGAGTGTGTGTGTGTATGTATTATCAGTTACTATTAATATTACATGTTATATAACTTATGCGTGTATATATGTGTGTGTCTAATTATGTACGTATGCATGTAGTAATATATGTGTTTTAATTATTGGTTTTATTATTAATATTATTATTAATTGTTATACAAATATATGTAACAGATCTAAAATAAATAAAACCCACATATATTATAACAGTCCAGTCCATGCAGTTACAAAACTTAAAACCTAAATTTACAAGGCTCGTTTGGCCCAAAACCATAACACATATCAGACTATCTAAACCCTAATTGTTTTTATCCCTTGCGCAGATAAAGGAGGGCCATTGGATTGGATCTAAATCCGACGACCGAGATCAAACCATGGCGTCTATCCAGCTGGCTGCGTGGAACCACGCGCGGATCGTTCGGCTCCACACGCGCGTGTGTATCACACACGCAGGACTCCTCGGCTACTGAGCTCCACGTGGCAAGATCCTGGGCTGTCTTGTCTTTCCTCAGATCGAATCCTGGTCGCCCATCTTCAAATCACCCCGACCGTTGGATCATATCTAATCCAACGGCCAAGGGCCCATCGTACCAACCACCACATCAGACGCATCACCAAAAACACAAGAAAAAACATAAATGCCAGTAACCAAATCAGAAAATATGTATTTTGTATCATATCTTCTACCAAAAACGATCAGAGAGGATATATGTGTGAGAGGTCATAAGAACAAAGGGAGTTCAGTTGTAATCAGTTTTTCGAGAAATAAAAAAAACACAAGTCCAGTGGTATTTTCCTTTCTTCTTTTACTATATGCATATCTTTCAAGAGTATCAAAAATATCAAAAAAAAAATGTTAAAGAGGTCGGTTCTTACCCTCGCCGATTAAGGTTCTTCGCCGCCGGTAATAAGCCGAAAGGCTTTTAAGCCAAATACGGTGAACTGGTGAAAGGGAGGAGTTGTTTGGTCTTAGTTTACAAAACTTTTTTAAAAAAAAGAGGAGAAAGAGTTTCGGTTTTGTTTTTTTAGATCTAGAAAAATAGGTCTCGTTCTTCTAAAATCTAAGGTTGTATATGGGTTTAGAGTGAAAAAATGGGTGTTTTAGGCCCTGGTTCGAGGACCGCCGGCGCCGACGAGCGGCGGTGGTCTGAGGGGGCTGGGACGGCGGAGAGTTACCGGTTTCTGGGTTCATCAAGGTTTGGCTCCGGGGATTCAGAGAGAAATAAGAGCTTTGCTCTTAAGGGTAAAAAAAATGGGGAAATGGTCGAATTTCAACCTGATAAATGTGATATATAGAGTCCTAATATTTTCAAAATGGGTTAATTCGGGCTTAAGGACTCCCGCGTTTCTGATCTTTTCAAATTGAGCATCCCCCTTGGTACAATCACAAGCCTGGTCCTTCTTATCGTTTAAATTTTTTTAATTTCGTCCCGAAATTAACCAGAATCAGCGTGTAAATGGTGAAATTACGTTCTAAGTCCCACCGTGTTTTGAAAATTTTTACTTCGAGCTTGCCCCTTGGTTTATTTGCATCCCTAGTCCCCGCATGTTTATTTCATATTATAATTAGGTCCCAAATTATGCTCTTTTCTTCTTTTGTTTCGAGTATTCTGGTTCTCTTTTTACTCAATTTTAGTCCTTTATTTTATATCAAATAATTGTGGTTATTTGTTTATTATTAGGTTTTGTGGTACGGTAATTTTGCTCTCAATGTTTTTATCTATGTTCTTGTATCATATTTATCTATGTTTTTATGCAATATGTGTTTATCATGTGCTTTAGCGTTTATTTTATTTCGTTCGTATTATGTACATATCTATTTTATATGTTACGTCTAGTTTCGTTTGAACATCTTGTTTATATATTTCTTCATGTGTTTTATGTATGTTGGTTGGCATATTATGTGTCTTTATTTGTATTTTTATAATGTATGTATTATCACGCTTGTATATCTTTTAGTTTATTTGTTCATGCCATATACTTTTCTTTTAGTAAGTAATCATGTTTAGCTTATTTATTTCTCATGTAGATCTGAATTCTAACACGTTTATTTGTGTTTTGCATTTTGGGTTACATATTAAAAATGGGTAATTTTTTTGTTACATATTAATATCATGACGTGTCATAATTTATGCATGTAAAGTGTACCGCATGATAAGGGTTTTAGTGTATTTTTGTGGTGTTGTTGATTTGTTAATTTCGTACCCTTTTTAGGTTTATGCCATGCATGTTATAGTTGCGGTTCATTTTAATGTGTTTAAGCATGTTAAGACTAATTAGTCTAATTTTGGAAGCATGCCTTTTCTTGTTCATATTTTATTTTGTTTTGTTTTTATCATCATGATATATTATGTTCATGCATTTTAATTATTTTTGTTTTATATTATAGTATTCGGGTTTTAATGCCAAGTCAATATGAATGTTTGTTTATGTTTTTTTTCTATGTTTTCTAAGATCGCATAATGGTATAAAATTTGTCAATGCGGTGCCCTTTTATCCGAACGTAAATGGGGCCAGTATCAGGAGTAGTGATGGTGGTTGGACATTTACTCTCGGATAACGGGGCCTTTAAAATTTACTCGCACTTATAACCAAATTTTAATTTAATCGTCACTTTAACCCGAAAAATCTAATATTGATAAAGCGGTAATTATTAAAGTACCAATTTTGGGCGGTGTGGGGGTGCTAATCCTTCCCCATCCGTAACCGACTCCCGAACTCAAAGTTTTTGAATCTCTGGTTTTATGGTGCCCGGCCTACCTAAGTGGCCGGTGGCGACTCCTCTTTTAAAATAAAATACGATTTTTTACAAGACTCCAATTTCTAATATAACGCGTTTAAAAAACCCCCACGGATAAATATTTTAATATCCGAAAAACCACAAACACTTCAAAAACTCGGCGTTTTTTAGCAAAAAGGGACATCGCTACAGATGGCGACTCCGCTGGGGATATTTTTGTTCTTTTTTAAAAAACAAATGAGAGTCAAGCTTTTTAAATAATTACCGCTTTACTAATATTAAAAATTCTAGGTTAAAGTGACTATTAAATTAACATTCGGTTATAATTGCACGTTTATTTTAACGCATTTAAAATATGGCATATAAACCCATTTTTAGTGGGGGAAAACGCTAATGCTTTCGTGGAGATATCGTTCTCCCGTATGGGCCTAGCAAGTACCATCGGGGCTCGAGTACCTTATGCTTTCGTAAGGATATCGTTACTTCGTACGGGCATAAGCGAATGGGTCCCCCTGAATTGAACCCGGTTGAAAGGAGCCTATAATGGGTGATGATCGGGGGCCTTGCTACTCTTAGTAGAGGACAGCGAGGACAATTCGGGTACCTCCTAGAACCAAAACTGCATATAGAGAACACATAGAAACCCACCCTGTTAGAGCCATGCGGATAACCTAGGTGTCTTAGATGGAATGTAAATAGGATTGCCTTGTTTGCTTATCGCATTTAATTTGCCTTTTTATTATGTACTTATCATTTTTTGTCCGGTACTGACTTGTTTTCTTTTTGCTTTGCTTTTGTATATCATCGCATTCGCATTACACAGGGCATTGATTCCCGAGTGATTTCTCCCATAATAGAAGATTGTTCATAATGGACCAAAGGTTCTTTGACCTAAAGGAAGGGGGTCCAATTCCAGAGTTCCATCCCGAGACTAGGCCAGGGACAGCCGCAGAAGAATCATTCAAGGACTCCAGAACAGATTCGGTAAGCAGTGTCAATTCTGGTGACAAACAAGATGAAATACAAGAACTAAAGAAGCAGATGTCCGAGATGATGGACCAGATGAATGCTATGTGAAAGGCAAGCAGCATGTTGAACTCAGAAAAGATTCGATCGAGGATCAGAATGTGGAACAGAATGGTCAGAATGTCAAAACAGACAACACCGTTAAATATGACAAATCGAATCCCTTTGTGATCAATCTCAAGAAGCAGGCAAGTAGCATATCTGGGGTAGATACCAAGGAAACAGGGGCAAAACCAGGGGAAGCTCGAGAATCTAATGACATCAGAAGGCATTATCCTATACCCATAAGATACACCGAGTTACTTCCGTTGCTTGTCGAAAGGAGCCTTATCATACCAGTGAAGTCTGTACCAAGGAAACCTCCTTATCCGACGGGTTACAACGGTCGTGTCTGGTGCAGCTACCACATAGGCTATTCGAGTCATCACACTAAAAATTATAGGGCCCTGAAGGACAAAGTTCAAGATCTTATCAGAATGGGAGTTTTAGGTTTTTAAAACGGACAACCCCGGTTCTACAAGAAGCCAGCCATTACCCGAGGGGCAAAGTCGAAGGAGGGTCAATACCCAGCCCAAGGTTCGGGTAACACAGAAGTGGGTCACTCAAGCAGGATGAATTTAGGAGTCAAGAATAAAAGAGTCTCAGAAGATGAACTTGCACGCAAGTGCGGCCAGCTCGAGCATGAGAGGCACGATATGAGCATGAAATTAAAGAATGTACAAGACAAGTACCATAAGCTGCACTTTGAATTCAAGAATGTCGGTCTGGGTGACACCGTGGAAGAGTGGGTCAGTGGTATGATTCAACTGAGGAACGGTTCAGAACTCTGGAAGCAGAAATGCAAGAATAGTAAGAATAAAGTCAGATCATTATCACAGAAGTTGGAAGAAGCTGAGGGCCAACGCTACCTTCTCCAAAGTGAGTTGGAAAGCAGTCTGGCCATGGAGGATATCCTGAAATCAAGTCTGCAGCAGGAAAGGAATGAATCACAAGCCTTTCAAATGGAAAACGCAGCACTCAAAGAACAGGTAGCGAGGCTCGAGACTTCTTTACGTACCAGTGAGATCCGTGCTGGGGCAATGACCGTTAAGCTACAAAAGGCCGAGCAAACAATACGAGAGAAAGACCGGGACATGAAGATGGTTACGACTCAAGCCCGACAAGTAGCTCAATAGGTAGCAGATTTAGCCGATGCAGCAGCACCAATAAGCCAGAATATGGATCCAGCGTTAGACCCCGAAGGAAAGCTGACAAGACTATTGAATGAGGTCAAGACATTAGGTGCCAGGGCTCACCGCTATCTGTAAAACCCTAATACAGATGTAATAAAACCTTTTGGTCTGAATGAAAGATGTCCTATAGGGACAAATCACTTGCGGAATCGATGCTTTATTGCATTCATGCATTGTATTTGTATCACGTCCTTTGCATTGTTTAATAATTTTATCATCGCATGGCACTTCATCATTTAATACTTGGGGTTCGATGGCAGAATTAGTTGGAAAATGGAACGAACCGAAGAGTCAAGGCTTGACCAGCTAGAAGAAAAAATCGAGAAAGAGCTTAAGAAGAAAGAAAAGATAAATGCTTTCAATACGAGGGAACTCTGCCTAGTCCCTGATTTGGTTATTCCTCCGGATTTCAAGGTTCCCAGATTTGCGCACTATGGCGGAACCAGCTGCCCGAAGATTCACTTAACCATGTTCTGTAGAAAAATGGAAGGATACATGAAGAATGAAGAGTTGTTGATCCACCACTTCCATGATAGCCTGACGGGACCCGCAGCAGTGTGGTATAACCGTTTGAACAGAAACCAAGTTAGGTCATGGGGTGACCTCGCTAATGCTTTCTTGAGTAAATACAAATATGCTTTAGATTTAGCACCCTGTCGCCAGTTTCTTCAGAATGAGAAAATGAGGCCAAGTGAAAGCTTCAGGGAATATGCACTAAGGTGGCGATGTTTGGCGACCCAAGTGCAGCCTCCTATAGCGGAAGAAGAGTTGACTCCCCTGTTCCATGCAACACTTCCCTCTCATTTCTTCGATGTGATGTTGGAGAAATCGAGAAACGGATTCAAAGATTTTATGACGATTGGAGAGAGGATAGAATACGCAATCAAAGAAGGAAAATTGGGGTCTAAGTCTAAGGACCGAATCGAAGATAAGATAGATAAAGATGGAGAGGTAAATGAGTGTCATCTCCAGGGTTCGCGTGGCTGTAAAAGAAGAAGACAGACTGACACCTCAAAGTCATCAAGGAAAATTCCTCGGACGAGCGCAAATTTGGAAGTGCTTGGAACATCTATCTCAGACATTTGGCCTCATCTGGTAGGGGGTCACTATCTTGTTCCTAGGCCGATGAAGATTGCACCTGATCCGTTTGCCCATAGTTTTGACTCGAGTAGTACATGCGAATTTCATATGGGGGCACCAGGGCATCCCACCAGGAAATGTAGACCTTTATTGGGGGAAATCAAGAAGCTGATCAATGATGGAACTCTGACACGAGAGTTGATCCAGCAGTGGAGGACCAAGGATGAGGGGCAAGTCTGCATAGTGCTGAAGAAGCCAGAGATGTCTCTACATTAAAAGACCTTCCTGAAGTAATACAAGGAATCAACTTTACTACATGTGGCCCACATGTGGTAAAGATCTTTTGTGATGGGGCATGTTTGTTGATTTTTATTCCAATGAAGAACACATTTCGCTTAACATATAATGTTCTTGAAAGTACATAGATATATATTTTCTCGCCGTTGTAGGACACTGGATATCAATTGCAAGATGTGACATTAGATAGATGTTTTGACAATGGTGGGGTGTAATCTTCCCTACCAGACTCTGGTCAGCAAAGCGAGACTACTACTCTCTCGATGATGTTCAAGGACGAAAAAGCTCCAAATGTCAACCATGTAGAGTCGCTTGAAATTGAAACTCTAGGCATAATCTTCTAGGTAGTAAATAAGTAAAAATAAGAATTAAAAGAGAAAGAATTGAAGAAAAAAGAAAGAAAGAGAAAAGAATAATAAAAAGCACTCCTATGTTCGAAACCTGGTAATAGGCTTGTTCGGATAAGAGTGTGGGAATTTTGGGGCACTCCGCTGAGGCGATAAGGTGGAGACACATCATCCAATTCAAGAAACCTTAGCTTCATGAGTGATGGTAATATTTTCAAATCGTGACTATGCCGAGTAACTTGGGGCAGTGTTGTTTGCTCCATCGTTGTCCTCAAGACAAAGGACTGTGACGAATTGATTTCCTCAAATAATGATAAAAGCGAAAAAAAACAAAAAAACAAAAAAGGAAGAGAAATATGAAAAAAAGAAGAAAAGAAAAAAAAGAGAGAGAAAAAAGGAAGAAAAAAGGAAAAAGAAAAAGAAGGAGAAAGAAAGAGAAAAGAAAAGTGAGAAAATAGACGATATCATAGGAAAAATTAAGACTCACACCACCCAGAACTCTATTCCTAGAGTAATATTTCTGCGCTCGAGTGGTCATACAAGCCCACATTTTTTGGGGGCGGAGTAGATAATGAGAATGGAGAAAGAGTAGTATTTTGCAACAACGCGGTAATCATGAGGATGAAACGAGTCACCAGGGAAGACTTCACATCCTTGAATTACTGAGTGGTTGAATCTAAGCCGCTCTTACACTTGATATCCAGAGCTCCTATGCTGTGTTTTCAAGATCCTGTATGTTAATCTAAATGATACCCTTCAGAGGAATACCAATCAACAAATTGAAAAGTTAAAGCAACAAATCCCATGTATTACTTCAGAGATAAGATCCAGAACACAAGGTTGCGGATATTATGGGAGCACCTAACCAGAAACGACCCCACAATGTATAGGATGAAGGTGATGACAAGAGCGTATGTGTCAGACAGCTCAAGAACAAGAAGCGGGTTTCAACTACGATGCCTTGGTTAGTTCAAGAAAGTGAAGGACGAACCAGGACGAGAATGAGATTATAAAATACGGGGACCGTAAGAGGTAAACATTGAGTCTCCAAAGAATTAAAGTACAGAGATCGATGAATGGTTCCCGTCAAGAGGCAACAAGAAGATTGAGGTTAAGAAGCATTTTGCTCACCCCGATGCCGAAACTAACAAATACTCAGAATGTTGGGTCAAAAGAGTTGGAAGGTAGCCGAGCACGATCGAGTGGGGCAATGCAGAACAGAAAGAATGGTAAGAATCTCAGCACATGCATGATATAGAGTTTATTGGTGAAGCGAGCAGAGACCCCGAAGAAGAAAGACAAGTGCTCGTGCAAAAGAACAAGAGCGGGTACTCATTTAACAAAAGTTGACAGAAATGAAGATCAAAACTGAGCATACTGCAAAAAGAAAGGAAACAGAGAAATCCGAAGAATAACTTTTCAGGACATAAGATTTTAAAACAAGTCTAAAAATAAAAATAAAAAGAAATAAGAAAAAAGAAAAGAGAGTGAGAGAAAATGATGATAAAAAAGAAGAAAAAGAGAAAAGAAAAAGAAGAAAAGGAAGAAAAAAAAAGAAAAAGAAGAAAAAAGAAAAAAAGAAGAAGAAAAAAGAAACAAAAAAAGAAGAAGAAGAAAGCACGACATTGCATGCATCATATAGATAGAGGCATGTCAATTTTTCTTGTTCCTAGACAGGTATTTGAAGAATTATCGAAGAATTTACCAAAGAAAAGAAAGACCGACAACCATAGCGGCATGAGGCCCAGACGTTAAATCCTTCGGGTCATCGGTAAGTCCTTCGGGCACGATGTTAAGTCCTTCGGGCCACCAATAAGTCTTTCAAGCATGGTGATAAGTCCTTCGGGCCATCAGTAAGTCCTTCGGGCATGATACGGCAGCATTTAGTAGCGTGAGTCCAGAAAGATCGGCAGCCATAGCGGCATGAGGCCGAGACGTTAAATCCTTCGGGTCATCGCTAAGTCCTTCGGGCCACCAATAAGTCTTTCGAGCATGGTGATAAGTCCTTCGGGCCATCAGTAAGTCCTTCGGGCATGATGCAGTAGCATTTAGTAGCGTAAGTCCAGAAAGATCGGCAGCCATAGTGGCATGAGGCCTAGATGTTAAATCCTTCGGGTCATCGGTAAGTCCTTCGGGCACGATGTTAAGTCCTTCGGGCCACCAGTAAGTCTTTCGAGCATGGTGATAAGTCCTTCGGGCCATCAGTAAGTCCTTCGGGTATGATGCGGCAGCTTTAGTAGCGTAAGTCCAAAGATATCAACAGCCTCATGAAAAAATAGAAAAGTGAAAGAAGAGAAAAAAAAAAAGAAAAAACGAAAAAAGAAGAAAAAGAGAAAAAGGAAAAAGAAAAAAAAAGAAAAGAAAAAGAAAAGAAAAGAAAAGAAAAAGAAAAAAGAAAAAGTAGAAAAGAAAAGAAAAAGAATAAAAAGAGAAAAAAAGGAAAAAGAACAGAGAAAGAAGGAAAAAGAAACGAGGAAAAAAGAAGAAAAAGAAAAAGAGGAAAAAACAAGCGAAGACAAAGGTTATATAAAGGAGAAACCTACGTTTTCAAGCCCCAGTGAAAGGTTCCATATAGGAAGAGCTCTAACTCTAGAATCTCAAAAAAGAACCAAAGATGAAGAAGTTCTATACAGGGAGAACTTACAAGCCTGAAGATTCGGCGGAGGAAAAGCGGAGAGTTCCAGAAGAACACGTGATTTCGAAGTCGTGAGCAGGGAAGTCAGATAAAAATGAGTGCTTTTGGTCTTTGTTTTGTTCTCATTTCACAAGAACAAGTAAAGATGGGCAACTGTAATCACTCATTTTTATCCGGTTTGTGAATATTGTTAATATAATAATTAAAGGGTATTATTATCGCATGTGGGCGTGTTATACGTGTTATTAATATATACGCAACATATGTGTGTGATGTGTGCATGTGTGTATGGTTATTATTTATATGTATGATTGCATGTATGTGTATGTATAAATGTTCAGGTATGTGCATATGTACGTATATGGCATGTGAATTAATGATATTATTATTAGGATATTAATGTCATGTACTATTATTAGTTTATATGTGCGCATGTATGTTATATATACATGAGCGTGTGTATATGTATTATCAGTTACTATTAATATTACATGTTATATAACTTATGCGTGTATATATGTGTGTGTGTCTAATTATGTACGTATGCATGTAGTAATATATGTGTTTTAATCATTGGTTTTATTATTAATATTATTATTAATTGTAATACAAATATATGTAACAGATCTAAAATAAATAAAACCCACATATATTATAACAGTCCAGTCCATGCAGTTACAAAACTTAAAACCTAAATTTACAAGGCTCGTTTGGCCCAAAACCATAACACATATCAGACTATCTAAACCCTAATTGTTTTTATCCCTTGCGCAGATAAAAGAGGGCCATTGGATTGGATCTAAATCTGACGGCCGAGATCAAACCATGGCATCTATACAGCTGGCCGCGTGGAACCACGCGTGGATCGTTCGGCTCCACACGCGTGCGTGTATCACACACGCAGGACTCATCGGCTACTGAGCTCCACGTGGCAAGATCCTGGGCAGTCTCGTATTTCCTCAGATCGAATCCTGGTCGCCCATCCTCAGATCTAATCCAACAGCCAAGGGACGCTCTGGCCATATGATCGCCACCATGCCTCATCCCCATACCGTCGTACCAACCACCACATCAGACGCATCACCAAAAACACAAGAAAAACAGATATGCCAGTAACCAAATCAGAAAATATGTATTTTGTATCATATATTCTACCAAAAAGATCAGAGAGGATATATGTGTCAGAGGTCATAAGAACAAAGGGAGTTCAGTTGTAATCAGTTTTTCGAGAAATAAAAAAAACACAAGTCCAGTGGTATTTTCCTTTCTTCTTTTACTATATACATATCTTTCAAGAGTATCAAAAATATCAAACAAAAAATGTTAAAGAGGTCGGTTCTTTCCCTCGCCGATTAAGGTTCTTCGCCGCCGGTAATAATCCGAAAGGCTTTTAAGCCAAATACGGTGAACTGGTGAAAGGGAGGGGTTGTTTGGTCTTAGTTTACAAAACTTTTTTAAAAAAAGAGGAGAAAGAGTTTTGGTTTTGTTTTTTTAGATCTAGAAAAATAGGTCTCGTTCTTCTAAAATCTAAGGTTGTATGTGGGTTTAGAGTGAAAAAATGGGTGTTTTAGGCCCTGGTTCGAGGACCGCCGGCCCCGGTGAGCGGCGTTGGTCTAAGGGGGCCGGGACGGCGGAGAGTCGCCGATTTCTGGGTTCATCAAGGTTTGGCTCCGAGGATTCAGAGAGAAATAAGAGCTTTGCTCTTTAGGGTAAAAAAAATGGGGAAATGGTTGAATTTCAACCTGATAAATGTGATATATAGAGTCCTAATATTTTCAAAATGGGTTAATTCGGGCTTAAGGACTCCCGCGTTTCTGATCTTTTCAAATTGAGCATCCCCCTTGGTACAATCACAAGCCTGGTCCTTCTTATCGTTTAAATTTTTTTAATTTCGTCCTGAAATTAGCCAGAATCAACGTGTAAATGGTGAAATTACGTTCTAAGTCCCACCGTGTTTTGAAAATTTTCACTTCGAGCTTGCCCCTTGGTTTATTTGCATCCCTAGTCCCCGCATGTTTATTTCATATTATAATTAGGTCCCAAATTATGCTCTTTTCTTCTTTTGTTTCGAGTACTCTGGTTCTCTTTTTACTCATTTTTAGTCCTTTATTTTATATCAAATAATTGTGGTTATTTGTTTATTATTAGGTTTTGTGGTACGGTAATTTTGCTCTCAATATTTTTATCTATGTTCTTGTATCATATTTATCTATGTTTTTATGTAATATGTGTTTATCATGTGCTTTAGCGTTTATTTTATTTCGTTCGTATTATGTACATATCTATTTTATATGTTACGTCTAGTTTCGTTTGAACATCTTGTTTATATATTTATTCATGTGTTTTATGTATGTTGGTTGGCATATTATGTGTCTTTATTTGTATTTTTATAATGTATGTATTATCACGCTTGTATATCTTTTAGTTTATTTGTTCATGCCATATACTTTTCTTTTAGTAAGTAATCATGTTTAGCTTATTTATTTCTCATGTAGATCTGAATTCTAACACGTTTATTTGTGTTTTGCATTTTGGGTTACATATTAAAAATGGGTAATTTTTTTGTTACATATTAATATCATGACGTGTCATAATTTATGCATGTAAAGTGTACCGCATGATAAGGGTTTTAGTGTATTTTTGTGGTGTTGTTGATTTGTTAATTTCGTACCCTTTTTAGGTTTATGCCATGCATGTTATAGTTGTGGTTCATTTTAATGTGTTTAAGCATGTTAAGACTAATTAGTCTAATTTTGGAAGCAAGCCTTTTCTTGTTCATATTTTATTTTGTTTTGTTTTTATCATCATGATATGTTATGTTCATGCATTTTAATTATTTTTGTTTTATATTATAGTATTCAGGTTTTAATGCCAAGTCAATATGAATGTTTGTTTATGTTTTTTTTCTATGTTTTCTAAGATCGCATAATGGTATAAAATTTGTCAATGCGGTGCCCTTTTATCCGAACGTAAACGGGGCCAGTATCAGGCGTAGTGATGGTTGTTGGACGTTTACTCTCGGATAACGGGGCCTTTAAAATTTACTCGCACTTATAACCAAATTTTAATTTAATCGTCACTTTAACCCGAAAAATCTAATATTGATAAAGCGGTAATTATTAAAGTACCAATTTTGGGCGGTGTGGGGGTGCTAATCCTTCCCCATCCGTAACCGACTCCCGAACTCAAAGTTTTTGAATCTCTGGTTTTATGGTGTTCGGCCTACCTAAGTGGCCGGTGGCGACTCCTCTTTTAAAATAAAATACGATTTTTTACAAGACTCCAATTTCTAATATAACGCGTTTAAAAAACTCACACGGATAAATATTTTAATACCCGAAAAACCACAAACACTTCGAAAACTCGACATTTTTAAGCAAAAAGGGACATCGCTACAAGAGGTGACGTGGCTGTTAAAAAAATTGTATAATTACACATTTGGTCCCTGTTAGTTACTTATTAAGTCAATTTGGTCTTAATTTTAATTTAATTAAATAAAATTAATCAACCAATCAGATGACGACACATGGCATGACCCGATTGGATGAATTTATTTTATTTAATATTTTTCACCCAATCAAATGGCGACACGTGTCACCTGATTGGGTGAAAAATTAACCAAATGAGATGAGATTGCTGGGCATCGAACCATGGAGCTATGGGTTGAATTGCAACACTTTTACCCCTAGGCCAAGTCCTTCAATTGGCTTAAAACTGCTAACTCTATTTATTTAAACCTGAATTTTGTGTTCCTTTCTTTCATTCAAAATTCCCCCAGTCTTCATCCATCTCTAGTATTAGTAGGCCCTGTGTTATGTATCCAAAAATTTCTAGGCCCTTGATCTTATAATGCCTACAAAGAATGCCAAAGAATTCTTGCTCAATTTAGAGGAACTACATAAGAAACCTTGAAAATGAAAAGCAACTCAAATCAGGCCTTTATTCCGGTTTCGAATTTGATCAATATTGTGGGGATCAAGGCAAGTATTTGATCATAAGTTTTGGAGTAAAATGCACCGACGAGATCATTCTGGCCGATATCGAACATGTAGAGCCCCTTCTGGAAATAATCTTGTGCTGGAAGATACTTATCAAGTCTGTTACCTTTAGCTAGCAATTCAATAACCTGAGCTTTGAACCTTACAAATTGAGCCACTTGAACTCCGAAAGAAAATGGACTCACAGCTTGTGCAGAAGCTGGTTGGATGGTTGATCCTGCAACCACAAAATTTCATCCTTTTCGGAAACTCAGTATGCCGATCGAATCCAGATAAGCATTCAAAAATGGCAGATCCATTGCATTCACGGTAACAAAACACCCCCAACAACCAATAAAACATATTAAAAAAGATCGAAAAAGCATACAAACAAAATTGCAGATACAACACAAATAAAGGGCCTGCTAATACTGGAGATGGATGAAGATTGGGAGAATTTTGAATGAAAGAAAGGAACTCAAAACTCAGGTTTAAATAAATAAAGTTAGCAAATTTAAGCCAATTGAAGGTCTTGGCCTAGTGGTAGAGGTGTTGCAAATCAGCCCATAGCTCCATGGTTTGTTGCCCAGCAATCTCATCTCATTTGGTTATTTTTTCACCCAATCAGGTGACACGTGTTGCCATTTGATTGGGTGAAAATATTAAATAAAATAAATTAAATTCATCCAATCGAGTCATGACATGTGTCGTCATTTGATTGTTTGATAATTTTATTTAATTAAATTAAAATTAGGACCAAATTGACTTAATAAGTAACTAACAGGGACCGAATATGTAATTATACAATTTTTTTTAACAACCACGTCACCTCTCCGTTAAATTTTAACGGTCGGTGGTCAAAATAGGTCCATTTAAATAATTGGGTGGTCAAAATTTGAATTTTTATAGTTGGGTGGTCAAAACAGGTCGCGGACAATAATTGGGTGGTCATTGGGGTAGTTTTCTCTATATTAAAACAATATGTTAAAATGATATTAGTATACTCAAATAATAGTTTTTATTTAATCCAACAATCTATATTAATTATTTAAAAATATTTAAAGTTTATATTGTATATATAATTCATTATTTTTATATTTTTATTATAATGTAAGTTGATTTATTTCATATATAATAATATTAATAAATTTTATGATAACGGATTTAAACATTACTTACGTTCATTTATTTATAATTTATTTTTAAAAGTATTTTTTGACAACAATGTCAAACACTAAAAATCTTACAACTAACTTTTCAGAATCACTTTTAAAAATCACTTTTAAAAACCACTTTTCAAAAGCACTTTTAACCAACTGGACTGGGGATCAATTTTGGTTATAACATGCTACGGTTTATCTTTAAACCAATCTCTTGTGTTATATCTAAAGATTAATTAAAATCTGATATAACTGAATCTACCCTTATTATTGCCTCGACCTTGTCTAAATATCGAGAGAAGAGTGTCCAAAGGATTCTAAAATTCTCCCCAAACATCACCATCTCTGATCTCGGCCACCGCCGATACGTGGCATGCATCGCCGCTACCGTCGTTATCCTCACCTCGCTCCGACCAAAGCCTCGGTGACGACTTACGGAGCAAACGCCGTTCGCCGTTGAGATCCAGTCGAAGATTCGCCAGAAACCTTGGATCGCTGCCTTTGTTTTTCATTGATTCCATCGCTGTCCGTTTGTCATGCTACCACCACCAGTAGGTTTCCCGTGTCAAGGTGAACACAACCCATATCACCGATCATCCATCCATCGACATTTCGAGGGTCTTCGAAGGTTTGAGGAAACCAATTGTTTTCTCTTTCTAAGGCCGTATCGCAACCATTTTAGCCGTGGTAAGTCTCTCAAATATGAAAATGGGTGATTCTGTGGCTTTTTTTTATATTCCCTGTAACACCCCTTTCCCGGTCTGGTAGAGAACCAGATCGGAAAGCATTGCCAGAAACTTATTCGGAGATCGAAAGACGGAATCAAAGTTCAGAATATTTTTATTAGTCATTATCAGGGCTTATCGAACCTATTTATTACAAGTCGTATTAGAATCGGGGTCAATTTTAACCTTTCTCAACTTAAAGACTAAATCGTAAACTTTACAAATTAACGAACCTAATCCGAATTTTTATTACCAGCTTGTAATTAGACTTACCAATTATTGATCTGTGAAGTTTCATTACTATCGGATATTGTTAGCCTGATTAATTAGACCGTATAATTATTAGTGACCAAATTGCAACCTGCCTAAAACTTCTTTTTATTCTTTATAACAGAATTAACTAACACCGTATCGATACCCTAAGAGCCATATCGATACGCTAAGCATAATTTTAGATTTCAGATTCGAAGGATGTCAAACACGTACCGATACAGCTAGTCCAGTATCGATACGCGTTGACCGTGTTGACTCCGTACCGATACGTTCTATGACCGTATCAATACCTTTTTCCCATCCATATTCCAGTGACCAAAATCCGTACCGATACACCCTAACCGTATCGATAAGCTCTATTTTCTTTTAGCCAAATTATGCTTGGTCGTATCGATACACCATCACCCGTATTGATACGCTTTGACCTGTAATGGCCGAATTTTACTGGTTTTTATTTGAATTACCCAACCAAACATTATTCAAATTTTACCAAACTTTACCAGCAATCTTAAAAATAGTATTTCTAAATCGCATGTCAAATTTTAAAGCATTTCGAATCCATTTGCTGAGATTTTACCAATTAGTGCATTTAAGCTCATTTTAACTAGGTTACCAACCCCAAATATACCATCTTACACATACATCACTTAGGCCATTTTAGGCTTATACGAACATATCAAAATAAGTCGTTTCAACACGTCTAGACCTTATGCCACCTTACTAGGAGTTCGAAAATGAAAGTAAACATACATATGGTAACAGAGGTGACTTGCAACCGTAGATTACACGATCAGAGCTTGGAATACTTCAAGGTCCTGAAAATGCATGTGACACACATATGTTAGGCTTTATAGCCTAGTGAGGTAGTCATAACAAGCATAACATAATAACATGACATGCATGGCAATCTATCATTAAGAATGGCATGGCAACATAATTAGGCATCATAATAACATCTTCAATTTCTTAGCATCATGTTTGGGATCATTTATCGTATTCTCACATAAACATAACATAATTAAACACATATTAATTCCCTTGGACAATGTAACAAATGGATACACGAGTTCCTCTTTACACCAACACATATATCGAAAAGTAGGCCGTAGCCTTGAGCCCTAGTGTAACACCCTAAAATTGGCATAGAAATGTTACCACAATTTAAACTATAGGCTAATTGAATATATGTGGTAATCAATTTAAAGAAAATTGAACATTGGCCATCCTTAGGATCAAATAAGTAAAATTGAACCAAATTGAATTGAAATTAAAACTACGAGGCATAAATGAAAGGATGGAAATGTAAACATGCAACACTCTATAGATTGCATGTAAAATTTAATTAAATGGGGGCCTTGACACATGTCCTCATTGGAGGAGAACATGTGCCAATTTGGATGATGACTCATGCTAGGGAGGAAAAATAACCAAAAATATGGTCATCTTCCTCCCCATTATCATCCTTTGGACGATTGTGATAACGAAAGGGGAAAGAAAGAAAAGCTTCATGCAAACCTTCAAATTCAAGCTTTTTGATTCATCCATTGATCAAATTTAGCTTGGAGAAGGTATAATACTTGATTCTAACTTGTTATAGATTGTTTGATTATGCATATGATGATGTTCTTGTTGCCTTGATAAAATTGGATGATTTCTATGCATGTTAGGGCCATGCTAGCTTCAATGTAAACTTGAAATCTTGATTTCTAGTAATCAATTTGATATAGGGTACATGTGTAGTTGCTGGAAATTTGAGGAATATGAACATGGTTCAAACAACATTGATTAGGGACTGTTTTGATTGAGAAATTGTGTAAACATGTTAAATGAACACAGAACCTGTTTTGATCATGTTGCTAGGTAAAAACAAGATTGAATTGAATTCATATGTTGCTGGAAACGTGACTACACTTAATTGAACTAGTTAAATTAGGTAATGGACTGCCTAGTTGATGAATTGAATGTGTAAATGTGATCAAATAGATCAAACTAGGCTCAACATGATTATGCCCTGTTTTAAGAACATTGCTAGGTGAATTATGATGACCTAGACATGTAAGAACATGAACATGAATGAAATTGCCATGTTAGGACCTTGCTAAAATGAGCTAAGAAGCTAGAAATCCAGTCTAGTGTAATCTGCCCAGAATGCTCTATTCTGGGAAGTGATTTTGAAAAATCACTATAAATTGTGTATAATTAATTTAAGGATGAAAATTTTATGGACAACACCTTAGTATGTCTAAATTCATTAGGAGAAAACAGAACTGAACTCTGGGTTGTATACTGAAATGTAGAGAAGAAACACTAGGGACAGTGCAAACTATCCAGTAAAGCAAAATGCCCTGTCTTTAAGTTAAAAACTGTATGAATTAGCAAAGAAATAAAATGCAAGCCTTATATGGTCATAAATAAAATTTTGTTAGCTTTCCAACGGTGTAAACCAATTGAAATTCCGGCGTACGGAATGAAAGTTATGCATGATTTAGTGACTAGAGTGCAAGCTGCCTGGCAGCAGCTGCATAGCCAAATGCACACTGTTTTGTGGCATTTTGTAAACTGTCTTGTAAACAGTTTTAGGCCTTGGAATATGCCTTGTTTTACATGAACTAGAATTTAGAAAAGTGTAGTTAAGTGTAATGGAAAATGCACATGAGCATGCTGCCCAATGTGTGAATGTTATATGCTAGTAGCATTGCTTGATTTAATGACCTTGTCTTGAATTGAATGACCTTGTGAACTTGTCTTGATATGTGTTTGCTTGTAATGTGTTAGAACCAGGATTGAACTTGGTGGAAGAGGAAAGATTGGAACAATCTAAAGCCAAGAACAAAGGAGTGTGGATCCAAGACTAGCTAGCTTAGAGTATTGTGAGTGTAGTTATCTCTAGGGTTAGGACTAGGTCCTAACCAATGTATTCTTGTTACATTCTTGACATGTTAAATGAATCTAATCATGAACTTGACCTAATAAGGGAAGGATGACTAAAGTAATGCATGAAACTTGATCCTAGTCTTGTATACATGATCATTTCGAATGCTAAGCATGTTTGTATGGTATATTGGTGCTTGTATGTGGCATGATGCTTGTGATTGAATGCTAAAGAACATGCTTGAGATATCATCTCATCTTGATGAAATGAAACATGAAAACTACTCGATATGTGAGCTAAGGCTCAATGGCCTAATGGCCTAATATGAAATGAACTTGCTTGACATGAACTTGATCTTGAAACACATGAATAAATGGTAAATCGAACAACCTTGGTAGCTAGTTGGACAAGGTAGAAGGGCATGCCTTAGAGTCTAGAGCTCATTGTGTAAGGGTGGACTACGGTCCAGGGCTAAGGCCCTTATTTGGCAACAGACGGAGGGTACATATGTGGTCTTTGGAGACAGTACGAGGGTTGACCAGCACTACGGTGCATCTTGTGGCGACAGTTGGTTGGAGACTCGATTCCTATATAAACTAAGTACCAAGGGGGTTGTTTAATGAATAACAATTGAAATAACAATCCTACATCATATGTTACTTGTCTTGAATGCCATGAAATGGCATGTTACTTGACTTGAAAGCATGACTCCTTGATTTTTTGTTTTGCAAGCATGTGTGCTTAATTCATGAAGTATGACTACTTGTTGCTTATACCTTGTTGGCCGAAAGCTTGATATCCTTAGATAGGATAATCTTGACGCTTGAAAGCCTAGCTAAGATCACTCTAATGTATGAAGGCCTTAGCTAGGTCTATACTTGATTAAATGACACATAAAACTTGAAATAACAATTGGTTAGACTTAGTACTACCTCACTAAGTACATTCTTGTACTTATCACTCTCGTTTTCATTCTTCCCAACTACATGTTAAAGGATTCAATCGTTGCTTGATCTTGAAGCTTGATTGCTTGAGCTAGAAGAAAGTCACACAAGCATAGTTAAAGTATGATTCCATACTTGTTTTGTATATCTCCTAGAATGGTGGCACTAGATTGTACATAGCTAGCTTGAACATGCATCTTGAAGCTTGTATATAATGTTTGATGGGCCTACTAAGTGATGAACCTATTGTTAAGTATGTAAAGAACCCAAACTTCATGAAATGAAATCTTGATGCTGCGCAAATTGTGTAAATTGAATTGGAATGATCTAGTTTACCTTAATAGCATTCGAATGCTTGTTTGTGTACATGTCTTGTTGAATTGGATATGTAATGATCAAACCACAATGCATGTCTTCTATTCGAATAGCCTAGTGTATGTTTATGTGATTTCCGAATGGTGTGTGTGTATATGCCTTGATGTATATATTATGTATGTTTTGTATAAATGGCTGAATGGTTAGGTATGGAAATAAGCTTGAATGAAACTTGTTACATGCTATTGAATGTTAGACAACTATGCTTAGTAAGTGTAGGAATGAAATGACTAATTGTATACAAAATAAGGAACCTTGAAATGAAATGGGAGCATGTTACATCTAGAGATATTAAAACCTAAGCTAGGGAACAATGAAGTGATTTGAATTGGTAATGTTGTAACCTATAATGTAAGTATAAAAAGAAAACAATCCAGTGACCTATTCTAATGTCTTAGATTGATGTAATGTTCAAAATGTAAGTTACTTGCATGATAAGTAATGTATGATTGGTTGCCTTAGCCTTGTTCGAATGCTTTGGATTATTTGAAATCAAATATGAAGATGCTTGTATGATAAGTAAGTTGCTTGATTGTTATTGTATTGTTCTTGTCTATTGCCATGTCTTGTAATGCCATTGCTAGCTTGTTAAGTAAAGCTCCCGAACCGGGTTCCTACTAGCCCGAGTAGGGGGTGTTACATTTTAATTGGTAATCAGAGCTTTAGGTTTAGTCGATTTTAGGACTAAACTGGGCTATCATGCATCATATAGGATACTTGTGCCACCTAGGAGACTTGAATTGAATAGTTTGTGTCTTGCTTATTAAACCGAACCTCTAATTGTTATATTTGAATGTAGAATGTCTGAAACAAGACTTGGTCGGGATATTGAAAGTCCTGAAGGCTCCTCGAATTAAGGAAACAGTGTGAGGATGGAGCAGAATCCTTCTCAACAACAAGCTCAACCCCGAGCTCAAGCTGCTGCTCAACATGAAGCTCCTGCTATCAATCCTGTGCAGCAAGAATGTCTCCTAAGTATGAAAGAGATGTTCAATCATCTAGTATCTGCTTTAAAATAAGACCATCCTATTGCTCCTCCTATTGTTGTGCCAAACAAAGCCCCGATTGACAAGCTAGCTCAACACCGGGCCTATATTTTCACTGGCACCGATGAAGCTAATCCCGAAGTAGCTGAGTCCTGGTTAGATGCCATTACTCGAATCTTGACTAAGCAACTACCTTGTCCCGTTGAGCACAAGCTCGAATGTGCTATAGCTTTGTTGGCTGGTGAAGCTTTAAGCTGGTGGGAAACCACTACCATGACTGCTCCTGCAGAAGCTGTAACTTGGAAATTCTTCCTCGAGGAATTCAGGAAGAAATACATCAGTGAACAGTACTTGGCCGAGCGCCGAAAATGTTTCTTATACCTCAAGCAAGGTGGCCGACCAATTGAACAGTACGCGAGTGACTTTTGCAAGTATGGGTTGGAGTACATCAAGACCGAAGCTGATAAATGTTGGATGTTCATCGATGGACTGAATGATGAACTAAGTCCTATTTTCACTGCCCTAGGTATCACTGACTTCCAGAATTTGGTGAACTGGGTTATTGCAACCGAGGCAAAGATGAAAGCCTCTAAAAATGTAAGAGTGGTAACTCCTGGAATGATAAACGATCTAGAAATGATAAAAAGCCTCATTGGCAGTCGAAGAAAGCTAAACACTCCAAAGATCACTCTTCGAATTACACTCATGTTCAGAAGAGTAATTATATACCGAAACCTCAAATGGTAATCAAGTCTTCAGCCCTGATCATCTCTATTGATAGTACAAGGAATTCTGGTAAAGCTGTTCAATATCCTACTTGCAAGTTCTGTTAGAAGCACCACACCAAGCAATGCAGAACTCAACAAAACTTGTGTTTCTTATGTGGAGCCTCCGATCATTATATCTAGGATTGTCCTCAGAATCCTAACAAGGTTCCAACTCAAACTTTTGTAAATGCTGGCTCAGCTCAGTCTAACCGAAACAAGGGCCCGAGACAAGCTCAGTCCGAGAATAAAAGCAAGGGTAGAGGCCAACATTCAGCACCTACACACCAAGAATCCTGAGCCCCTGGTCGAATTTACCACATTCGTGGGAAAGAGGCAGAAGAAGCACCCGATGTTATCGCAGGTACTGTTGAATTAAATTCAAGTCCTACATATGCTTTGATTGATTTGGGATCTACCCACTCCTTTATATGTTCTTCTTTGATTGCTAAGTTAAACGTAAAACCCAAACTTGTTAAGAAAAGCCTTGTAGTTTCGAACCCTATATGGGGAAATATGCCTATTAACTTCTTTTGCAAGCAATGTCCTATAAGCATTCGAAATGTACCTTTTCCCATGGACCTTTATGTCTTGCCTTCTTGTAAGTTTGATCTAGTGTTAGGACTAGATTGGCTAAGCAAACATGAAGCTTGGATAGATTGCCAAAATAGGAGACTTTATCTCTGGGGTTTAGGGAAGGAATCAATCCTCCTAATTGATAGAAAACCAGCCTCAATCTTTGTTGACATGACTATGCAAGATGAATTTGAATTCGGCTTACCTAGTATACCAATTGTGTCTGAATTCATTGATGTTTTTCCCAAGAAACTCCCTGGTCTCCCTCTAACCAGAGAAGTAAAGTTCGGGATTGAAGTTCAACCTGGAACAACTCCGGTGTCCATCACACCTTATCGAATGACACCTGTTGAATTGAAAGAACTCAAGAAGCAACTCCAAGAGCTACAAGATAAAGAATTTATTAGGCCTAGCTCATCTCCATGTGGTGCTCCAGTCTGTTCGTGAAAAAGAAAGACGGGACTATGAGACTCTGCATTGATTACAGACAATTGAACAAGCTTACTATCAAGAATCAGTATCCTCTTCCAAGGATAGAAGATCTCTTCGATCAACTCAAGGATGCTTCAGTGTTCTCAAAGATTGATCTTCGATCGAGATACTATCAAATGAGGTTAAAAGAAGAAGATGTGCCCAAGATAGCCTTTCGTACTCGATATGGCCACTTTGAATTCCTTGTAATGCAATTCGGGTTAATGAATGCTCCGGCTGCTTTCATGGACCTCATGAATCGTGTATTCAAGCCCTATCTTGACAAGTTTGTGGTCGTCTTCATCGATGACATTTTGTTGTATTCTCGAAATAAAGAAGAACATTCCGAACACCTTCGAATTGTGTTGCAAACTCTTCGAGAACGTCAATTGTTCGCAAAGTTCTCTAAGTGTGAATTCTGGTTATCGAAAGTCTCGTTCCTTGGCCATGTCATCTCAGCAGAAGGAATTAAAGTAGACCTGAGAAAAATTCGATCCATCATGGATTAAAGACCTCCAAAGAATGTTGGTGAGGTCAGAAGCTTTCTCGGTTTAACTGGGTACTATCGGCATTTTGTCAAGGGATTCTCATCCATTGCCGCAAGCTTGACTAAGTTAACTCGCAATATACACCCTTTGTTTGGTCGGAGAACCAACAACGAAGCTTCAATCAACTTAAACAAGCCCTAACTCATGCACCGGTTCTTATCCAACTAGAATTGGGTAAAGAATTCACTGTCTATAGTGATGCATCTCATTTAGGACTAGGATGTGTCCTAATGCAAGATGGAAAAGTGGTAGCTTACACTTCAAGGCAACTGAAACCACATGAGTCAAACTATCCAACACACGATCTAGAATTGGCAGCTATCGTGTTTGCTCTCAAAATATGGAGACATTACTTGTATGGGGAGAAATATAACCTGTTCACAGACCACAAGAGTCTCAAATACCTCATGACTCAGAAAGATTTGAATCTGAGACAAAGAAGATGGCTAGAATTGCTTAAAGATTACGAATTGGTTATCGACTACCACCCGGGGAAAGCAAACGTGGTTGCTGATGCCCTTAGTCGCAAACCATACTCGGGTAAACCTGTAAATCTAAATTCTAGAATATTTTAATTGAATTTGAACTTACTTGGATTACAAGTAATCCATTCGAATACCTTACTTGTCTTGCAAGTAACTACTACAAAATTCTACCATAATGATCTTGTTCTTTCATTTGTAGCTTCCTTGGCTATCAATGCTCACTTTCGTTTATCCAAAGGAGGGAAATTCTTGTATGAACTTTAAGTTCGATCTAGCTTGATCTCGAGAATCAAAGAACTCCAGCAAACTGATCCAGATCTTTAGAAGATAGTATCCAAGCTAGACTCTGAGTCTAATCCTAACTTCTCCCTCAAGTCAAAATGGACTTCTCTATTTCAAGGATGGAGTACGTGTTCCTAACAATGAGGAACTAAAACAAGAAATGTTAGAAGAAGCTCACCGAAGCTCATTTCGATTCACCCGGGTTCTGTTAAGATGTACAAAGATCTTAAGCCACTATACTGGTGACTGGGTATGAAATCGGCTATCACAGACTTCGTATCGAAGTGTCTAACTTGTCAAAGAGTTAAAGCCGAGCATCAAGTCTCTACTGGATTGCTCCAACCTATCAAATTCGCTCAATGGAAATGAGATCGGATTACAAAGGATTTTGTTACTAGTCTTCCTTCTACTTCAAGAAAGAATGATGTTGTATGGGTGATTGTTGATAGATTCACAAACTCTACTCACTTCATCCCTGTTCGAATGAACATGAGCTTGGAAACCTTAGCAGAGCTATACATCCGTGAAGTGATTCGATTACACGGTGTACCTACAGCTATAATATCTGATCGTGATCCTAGATTTGCTTCTCGATTATGGAATTCCTTGCAGAAGGCTTTAGGAGCTATAGTGCATCATAGTACAACCTTTCATCCTCAATCAGATGGACAATCTGAAAGAATCATTCAAGTGCTCGAAGATATGTTACGATCTTGTGTTGTAGACTTCGGAAAGAATTGAGAGAAATCTCTACCCCTTGTAGAGTTTGCTTACAAAAATAGCTACCAGACATCTATTCAGATGGCTCCTTTCGAAGCTCTATATGGAAGAAGATGTAGATCTCCCTTGTGCTAGTCTGAATTGGGAGAAAGCAAGGTTTTAGGACCTCAATTGCTTAGATAAACCGAAGAACAGTGAAGATCATTCATGATCGATTAAAGGCAACTTTCGATAGACAAAATGCTTATGCTGACTTGAAAAGGAGAGACATCCAATACAATGTTGGAGACAAGGTCTTCCTCAAAGTGCCTCCTTGGAAGAAAGTCTTCAGATTTGGAAGAAAAGAAAAGCTCAGCCCTCGATTTATTGGACCTTTCGAAATCATTGAAAGAATTGGTCCAGTGGCTTATCGATTGGCACTTCCTAGTGAATTCGATAAGATCCACAATGTCTTCCATGTTTCCATGCTCAGGAAATATAGGTCTGATCCATCTCATATTCTTGAACTCGAAGAGGTGGAATTAAATCCTGACTTATCATATGAAGAAGAGCATGTTCAGATACTTGACAAGGAAGTCAGAAGACTTTGAAACAAGAATTTTCCTCTTGTCAAAGTCTTGTGGAGAAATCACAAGGTTGAAGAGGCAACTTGGGAAGCTGAAGAGGTCATGAAGAAGCCATATCCTCACCTATTTGATTCAGGTAAATTCGAGGACGAATTTATTTTAAGGGGAGGAGAATTGTAACACCCAAAAATTGGCCTAGAACTGTTACCACAATTTAAACTTTAGGCTAATTGAATATATGTGGTAATCAATTTAAAGAAAATTTAACATTGGCCATCCTTAGGATCAAATAAGTAAAATTGAACCAAATTGAATTGAAATTAAAACTAAGAGGCATAAATGAAATGATGGAAATATAAACATGCAATACTCTATAGATTGCATGTAAAATTTAATTAAATGGAGGCCTTGACACATGTCCTCATTGGAGGAGAACATGTGCCAATTTGGATGATGACTCATGCTAGGGAGGAAAAATAACCAAAAATATGGTCATCTTCCTCCCCATTATCATCCTTTGGCCAATTGTGAGAGAGAAAGGGGGAAAAAAGAAAAGCTTCATGCAAACCTTCAAATTCAAGCTTTTTGATTCATCCATTGATCAAATTTAGCTTGGAGAAGGTATAATACTTGATTCTAACTTGTTATAGATTGTTTGATTATGCATATGATGATGTTCTTATTGCCTTGATGAAATTGGATGATTTCTATGCATATTAGGGCCATGCTAGCTTCAATGTAAACTTGAAATCTTGATTTCTAGTAACAAATTTGATATACGATACATGTGTAGTTTCTGGAAATTTGAGGTATATGAACATGGTTCAAACAGTCTTGATTAGGGACTGTTTTGATTGAGAAATTGTGTAAACATGTTAAATGAACATATAAGCCTGTTTTGATCATGTTTCTAGGTAAAAAGAAGATTGAATTGAATTCATATGTTGCTGGAAATGTGACTACACCTAATTGAACTAGTTAAATTAGGTAATGGACTGCCTAGTTGATGAATTGAATGTGTAAATGTGATCAAATAGATCAAACTAGGTTCAACATGATTATTCCCTGTTTTAAGAACATTTCTAGGTGAATTATGATGACCTATACATGTAAGAACATTAGCATGAATGAAATTGTCATGTTAGGACCTTTGAAAATGAGCTAAGAAGCAAGAAATCCAGTCTAGTGTAATCTGCCCAGAATGCACTGTTCTGGGCAGTGACTTTGGAAAATCACTATAAATTGTGTATAATGAATTTAAGGATGAAATTTTTATGGACAACACCTTAGTATGTATAAATTCATTATGAGAAAATAGAACTGAACTCTGGGTTGTATACTGAAATGTAGAGAAGAAAGACTAGGGACAGGGCAAACTGTCCAGTAAAGCAAAATGCCCTGTCTTTAAGTTAAAAACTGTATTAATTAGCGAAGAACTAAAATGCAAGCCTTATATGGTCATAAATACAATTTTGTTAACTTTCCTATGGTGTAAACCAATTGAAATTCCGACTTACGGAATGAAAGTTATGCAAGATTTAGTGACTAGAGTGCAAGCTGCCTGGCAGCAGCTGCATAGGCAAATGCACACTGTTTTGTGGCATTTTGTAAACTATCTTGTAAACAGTTTTAGGCCTTGGAATATGCCTTGTTTTACATGAAATAGAGTGTATAAAAGTGTAGTTAAGTGTAATGGAAAATGCAAATGAGCATGTTGCCCAATGTGTGAATGTTATAAGCTTGTAGCATTGCTTGATTTAATGACCTTGTGAACTTGTCTTGATATGTGTTAGAACCAGGATTGAACTTGGTGGAAGAGGAAAGATTGGAACAATCTAAAGCCAAGAACAAAGGAATGTGGATCCAAGACTAGCTAGCTTGGAGTATTGTGAGTGTAGTTATCTCTAGGGTTAGACTAGGTCCTAACCAATGTATTCTTGTTACATTCTTGACATGTTAAATGAATCTAATCATGAACTTGACCTAATAAGGGAAGGATGACTAAAGTAATACATGAAACTTGATCCTAGTCTTGTATACATGATCATTTCGAATGCTAAGCATGTTTGTATGGTATATTGGTGCTTGTATGTGGCATGATGCTTGTGATTGAATGCTAAAGAACATGCTTGAGATATCATCTCATCTTGATGAAATGAAACATAAAAACTACTTGATATGTGAGCTAAGGCTCAAAGTCTTAAGGGCCTAATATGAAATGAACTTGCTTGACATGAACTTGATCTTGAAACACATGAATAAATGGTAAATCGAACAACCTTGGTAGCTAGTTGGACTAGGTAGAAGGGCATGCCTTAGAGTCTAGAGCTCATTGTGTAAGGGTGGACTATGGTCCAGCGCTAGGGCCCCTATTTGGTGACAGACGGAGGGTATGTATGTGGTCTTTGGCGATAATAGGAGGGTAGACCAGCACTACGGTGCATCTTGTGGCGATAGTTGGTTGGAGACTCAATTACCTATACAAACTAAGTACCAAGGGGGTTGTTTAATGAATAACAATTGAAATAACAATCCTACATCATATGTTACTTGTCTTGAATGCCATGAAATTGCATGTTACTTGACTTGAAAGCATGACTCCTTGATTTTTTGTTTTGCAAGCATGTGTGCTTGATTCATGAAGATGACTACTTGATGCTTATACCTTGTTGACCGAATGCTTGATATCCTTAGATAGGATAATCTTGATGCTTGAAAGTCTAGCTAAGATCACTCTAATGCATTAAAGCCTTAGCTAGGTCTATACTTGATTAAATGACACATAAAACTTGAAGTAACAATTGGTTAGAATTAGTACTACCTCGCTAAGTACATTCTTGTACTTATCACTCTCCTTTCCATTCTTGATCTTGAAGCTTGATTCCTTGAGCTAAAAGCAAGTCACATAAGCATAGTTAAAGTATGATTCCATACTTGTTTTGTATATCTCCTAGAATGGTGGCACTAGATTGTACATAGCTAGCTTTAACATGCATCTTGAAGCTTGTATATAATGTTTGATGAGCCTACTAAGTGATGAACCTATTTTTAAGTATGTAAAGAACTCAAACTTCATGAAATGAAATCTTGATGCTGCGCAAATTGTGTAAATTGAATTGGAATGATCTAGTTTACCTTAATAGCATTCGAATGCATGTTTGTGTACATGTCTTGTTGATATGGATATGTAATGATCAAACCACATTGCTTGTCTTCTATTCGAATAGCCTAGTGTATGTTTATGTGATTGCCGAATGGTGTGTGTGTGTGTATATGCCTTGATGTATATGTTATGTATGTTTTGTATAAATGGCCGAATGGTTAGGTATGGAAATAAGCTTGAATGAAACTAGTTACATGCTATTGAATGTTAGATAACTATGCTTATTAAAGTGTAGGAATGAAATGACTAATTGTATACAAAATAAGGAACCTTGAAATGAAATGAGAGCATGTTACATCTAGAGATATTCAAACCTAAGCTAGGGAACAATGAAGTGATTTGAATTGGTAATGTTGTAACCTATAATGTAAGTATAAAAAGGAAACAATTTAGGGACCTATTCGAATGTCTTAGATTGATGTAATGTTCAAAATGTAAGTTACTTGCATGATAAGTAATGTATGATTGGTTGCCTTAGCCTTGTTCGAATGATTTGGATGATTTGAAATCAAATATGAAGATGCTTGTATGATAAGTAAGTTGCTTGATTGTTATTGTATTGTTCTTGTTTATTGCCATGTCTTGTAATGCCATTGCTTGCTTGTTAAGTAACGCTCCCGAACCGGGTTCCTACTAGCCCGGGTAGGGGGTGTTACACGTAGCTCCGAATAAGTTCCTTACACAATCCATCATTATTTTCCCCATATATAGGCCGTAGCCCCGGACCGTAGTCCAACCCTTATACGAGCTCAAATAATCGTATGGCATGCCAATTGTATCCAAAACTCAAAAATATCCAAGTTTCACATATATCAATGTATTTTCTTACCTTTGTTCCCGTAGGCCATATCATATCGGAAACGAAAGTGAGCCGTAGCTCGATAACATATCATCGGTACATGTGTTAATCGAATCATCACATAGCCATATCAATTGCACATAATATAACATATTTGTTCGTATTTCAACATATCATTTTCATAGTTCATTTATATCAGATTATATGTCACATGTATACCCATAACCATATCAAAATAACACAAGGGCTTACCCAACCTTACCATTCAAATTTATAGTTGATTGCTCTACTTGAGCTTTGACGCAATGCATAGCAAACCACAATAATGCAACTGGATGGCACCGAGCCTATCCCTTGAAATGACTACACTCACCTTGATTATGAGGCTCTCGAATCGAAATTCTGATGTGCCTAACTTCCTTTAGTGATGACAATGAGTCTTTCTCCAACACTTGAGCTAGCACAAATTAAGGGTTGTATTAGAGTTCGAATTAAGGATTTGGAAACATATTTTGAATTTACTGGAGTTTAGGGATAACATCGAATTAACAAAATCAAACTCCTAATTCATTGGTTTCCACATAAACCAAGAAAAACCTAATTTTAAAACTAAACTTCAACGGAAGATCGGATCATCAATTCAATTGAGAGGTTTTACTCACCAAATCATGGGCTTTCAAATGGTATATCAAGCTTGAACGAAGATAAAAGTTTGCACCGAGGTGTTAGCTTAGCTTGGAGGTTGAAGATGGCAATGAAGGAGCTTGCTTAATGGAAGACAAGATTTTTGGGTTTGCTTACGGGAGTTCAAAGATGATAGCTCTATTTGTTATCCTTTCTTTGAAACTTATTTGGTCATTTTAATCATGACTCACCACACCTTTAGCGAATAGGAACATTTCCTCTAGGCAAGGGTTTCCTAAATCCAATATCTTTCTTATCAAGCTTTTCTTTTGATGACATTAGCTCTCCATTCTGATAACCCTTCACGTGGGAAGGGACAAGCAATGAGGTGAGTAAGCACCTTGCTTACTTTTTCTTCAAATTGGCTTCAAACAAATTCAAAATAGGGAACCGTATCGATACGCTCGTAACCTTATCAATACACTCATGCCTAAACAGGTAAGTTAGTTATTGGCAGTTGGACCGTATCAATACTAGCTTGACCGTATCGATACACCTAGTCCAGATTTTGCAATTTGACTTGAATTTCATACAAGGAAGACTTAAACTATTCAAATGGGACCAATATGTAACTTCATTATACAAGAGGGGTACAAAAGTCAACCATTATAAACGTTTAGCACACCAGATTCAAAATTTTCGATCACCGGAACCTATTTCTGACTAGGCCGATTTTTGGGATGTGACATTCCAGTGTTTTCGGCCGTTTGGGCCACACGTGGCCAACACGTGCTGTCCAAGGTGATTTTCGGCCGACTGGGACGTGGGCCCTCGAACCGAACTGGTCTGAACGACCTTGGGCTTGGTTTGGCCTTTGATCTAGACCTATCTAATCCAACTAGTCTAATAACCCATCAGGCATTTTAAAGAGTCTGGGCCAGCCTACTTCTTAAGGCCCGATAGCCCTTGAGTCTTAAACCCAAACCCGTATCACTGAGTCAACTCGCCAGAGTCAACCTGTTGATTGAGTCAACCTGTCTGAGTCAACTCAGTGAGCCAACTCGCTCGAGTCAATCTAGTTGACCGTTGACTGCTAACATCAGCGTTGACTTTGACCAAAAGTTAAATTTCTAAAAACCCTCATTTTACGTTTTTCGATGTTCTGAGTTCGATTTTGATGTCTGTTTCATGAAATTTTAACATGAAAGCCTCAAAATCTGACATTGAACCTGAGTTTGCTTATGTACTTAATTATTTAGTTAAGAGCAACGTGAATAAGGATTGAATTTGTAATTTGTGAAATTGAAGGTATTCACAGTTCCTTGTATCTGAGAAGTTGAGGGGCGTCAAATTTGAATTTGAGAGTGATCGAATGGAGTATCATGGATCGATCGATTTAGCTCAGAGCTGAGTTAATACATTACTACCTCTTGCATGCTTGTGAAACAAGTTGGTGTTAGGTTAATACATGTATGATTATGATTGAGTATAATGATAGCTATGTTAAAGTCAAAACGATTACGAAATATAAGAATGGTAATCTAGATAAGATTGAAATGATAAAATTAGAAGTTGGATAATCAAAAGGAATTCTGAGTTCAGTAAATTTTTTAAGACAGTAAACCTCCAACTCTGATTTGTAACACCCCAAAACTGGTGTAATTTATTTGGAATTATTTAATTGTATTTTAGGGACTTGTTTGACAAGATTTTAAAGTTTGGAAGCCGGTTTTGAAAATTCTTGGATGTTTAAGGACTTGGGCTTGATTGAACCATTACCATTTGGCCATTGGAAATGAAATGAAAAAAAGAAACTAATGCTTTGGGGATTCAATCCAGTGTCCTTATAGGATGGTGAGCCATGTTTTAACCAATGGAGCTAAGGCTCAATCTGATTATAGGTTACCTTGACTTATTCTTAAGTGTATCAGTTGGATCTCTGTTATCCAAAATAATTAAAGACAACAACCAACCCCCACCTGCAACATTAATTGTCGTCCATGTCATCGAAAGGGGGAGTGAGTTCCAAAGGTTTTTTTTATGTTTTCCCCAAAACAAAATCAACGATCTAAGCCACCACCGGTCCGTGGTGGTCACCGCCTACATCACCAGAAGTGCCACGTTGTCCCAACCAAACCCCAACTACCACTCGTAGTTTTGTCTCACCGCTCACCGGTGTTTTTGCCTTGAAGTTTTGGCGATAACTCAAGTGTTTTCCCCTTTGTTTTTTGATTTTCCACCACCGTGAGCCACAGATTCGTAGCACCGAAGATACCGTTATGACCACCTCACTTTTCTGAGTCGAACTCCTCCCTCCGTTCATTATGATGTCGCCGAAATCCCCTCCGACGTGGTTCTAAAAAACTCTATTTTTAGGTAAGTGTTGGTTCAATTTCATTTGAATATGTTGGGTTATTAAATAGTTTATTTGATTTTTGCCAGCCGATTGCAGTCAAAAGAATACATCTCGTGTCATCGATATTATTGCCGGAGTCTGCTACTGCCATCGCCAGAGACCGCCACTGTCGTCGCCGTCAAGGATCGAGTTAGGTAAACCATATGATCTGATATCCTTTGAGTGTAAGGTTGTATTTTGGGTTGGGTTCTATTGTTGGTTGTGTGTGAGATGAATTGGGTGAGCCCAATTCTTGAAATAGGTTATCCCTTAAACCCAAACCTATGAGTAAGTCGAGCCTAAACCAGCTTGCAAGACCTAACACCTAACTAACAAACCAGACCATGGACCAACCCGAACCACCTTTGACCTAGATTCGAACTGGCTCTGACCTGATCTGGTTGACTCAGTTGACTTTGATTCGTTGACCGTTGACTTACCTGTTAACTTTTATGGTTGACTTTGAGTAAAAGTTGACTTTTTTATGAAAAGTTATATTTTAGGTTTTTTTGATGTCATGAGTCGAATTTTGAAGTATATTTTGCAAAATTCTAACCCAAAAGCCTCCGAATTTGACCTTAAACCCGAGCATGAATATGTATATAATTATTCAAATAAAGAGCAATTTATTTGAGTTAAGGTCTAATTGTGAAGTATGTTTGATTAAAGGTACTCGCTTTGTATTCAGGATTTTGAGGGATATCAAGTTCGGGTTCAAGAGCTTTCAATGAGTGTATCAAAGGTCGACCGATGTAGTCAGAATCAAGGTAATACTTTACTACCTCTTGTATGATTTACGGAACTAGTCAGTATTGGTTAATGCATGAATGATTATGATTGATCGTGTGATTATAGTGGATTATCTTAAAGTCACATCGATTACGATAAAAAGATAATAATCCAAATAATATTTGAATGACTCGAACAAGATTTTGATGAATGATAAGAAATACAAGTTCAGTGAATAATTGATGAAGCAATTAAACTTGAAATCTTCAATTCGGATTATTCTTGTTAAAAGATTTAACTTCTGAGATAGTTGGATATGAAGTGAGAAAAATGCCCTTAAAGTATAAAAAGGACCCGAATACCCCTAATAGTAGAAATGATATGGGAACTCATGTTTTACTTGATAAACTCTTGATTCTTTGGTTAAATTCCTGATTGTGTTGGAAAATCTCGGTAACATACTTCTAACCTTCGAGATTGCGAAATACCTAGATTTCCTCAATTTCTAAATAAACGTCTGAGAACCATTTTCCTGGTAATGATTTAAATGATTGATTCAACTAAAATGATAGATATATCCATGAGCTCCGGTATAAGTAAAATACACTCATGACTAGAATAAGTGAATTGCCTTCGATTAAATCTAGAAATACCAATAAACCTTAAATGATTGAAATGCCCTTAAGGGTTATGAAGCATGACTCATGTACATCAATCACTCTTGATATTAATACAATATTGGAAGATTTTCGTATGGATATATGTTTGACTGATCGGTGGTAAGATATATGGTGAATTATGAAGATGACCATTTAGCTATACAATGCAGTCAGTTCTAAGAAACGAATACCCTTGTGGTGTCCATGTTCGGATACTTGACAAGTATCATATTGTGGGGATCTATTTAGTTGGAATGGACTAGAAAGCCTGAAAAGTCGATAAAAATCTTGAATATTACAGATCACGGTCTCATCGTCATTGTGTTGAATTAAAAGATTGCCCATATTAGTTAAATGATTAAAATGTCATTGTTGGCCAAAATGATGTGAACCTTCTTGATATATCGGATATCCCTAACGACCATGTTATATCAATTCTCGAATGTCTAGTTGGAGCCATTAGTTCTGAATCCTTTTTATTTAGGGACCTCACTTCTGAAATCAGTTCAAAAATTATTAGAAGATTTGTGTCCCCTTTCTTGCGTTTACTACGTGCCTCTAGAAAAATAAATCGATCCTTGGTGTGTTCCATGGGCACATGAGTATTTTCTCTAGTTTGAAATCAAGACTGTCCATCTGATTTGAAACATGACTCTTATTCTTCTGGAAATATACCTTTGTGTCTGATATGAAAGCATGCTATCTGTGTTCTAATATACCAGAAACATATGTCTGGTTTCTGTATTTACACCATTACTACTGTCTACACTAAACTAATTTTCTAGGGTACTATCTAGGATATTATATGAAGTCACCTCAAGTTCAGCGCTGGTAATTCCTTATGGACCCAAGGTCGCCCTTTGGGTTGGTTCCGACGCTTTAGCTCAGGTAATTCCTCATGGACCTAAGGCATCCCCTTAAGTTGGCTCCTACACCCTATGGGCCTAGTGTAAGTCCTTATGGATACAGTTCTGGGGAACTGTATATCGGTGTACGGTTGGAGGGTAGTTTGGTGCTTCAATTAAAACTTTTATTCCTCATTTTAATCTACCCTTTTGAATAAACTATCAATGTCCGAGAGTCTCTATATGGTTTCTATTTGTACTTAGTGGAACACACCAAACTCCATAGTTTAACTTCCGTAATTTATATCTCTTTTGATTCTTCGGGCTATAAGCATTTTGTTTGGTGCTCAGGTGATCAGATAAAGAAGAACACTGTTATCTTCAAGTGTATCATTCTATGAATATCAATTCACAATTGGAAATTGTTGTTGCCTGGATCATCATATCAATATCAGTGCATTGCCATATACCTGCTTGTACCTACTTCATCATTTGGTAGTCCTGTATTACTGAGCTTTTTTAAGCTCATGTTGATTTTACCATCGCAGGTTAAAAGATCAACCATATTGCAAGTTATCGACACCAGTACGATAGTTCATTCGGCATTGCTTGCGGAGTATGGTACCTGTGTAATTATGGGGCATATAAGTCATGTCTTGTTTACATTTGTGTCTGAAACTCGTTTTATAACATGTAATTATGAACACTGTTATGTTAAATGAATAATATCTAAACTTGTATTTTTTATTCTGAAATTATTTTATGGTTTTAAATGGTTTGACAATTTGTTTTATCTGAAATTGTAAAGTGGGTCGTTCTGGTGGCCCAAATGTGACACCTCAAATTGGATCAGGCAACCCGTATCGATTTTGGTGTTATTCATGATAAAATAATTAATGTATGAAATAATTGGTTAAGAAATGACAAAAATATCCTTGAGGGGGTAAGAATAACTAAAATACCCTTGATGATGAATAATGATCTGAGATCTAGTTAATCAATTGATTCATATGGAATTCCCTATCTACTTGGAAAATTCTGGTAACAGGATTCAAACGTCTGAGAATGTAAAATACTTGAATTTTTTTCCGAATCCTAAATAAACCTCTTGTAACACCCCTTCCCGATCTGGTAGAGAACCGGGTCAGAAAGTGTTATCGGGAACTTATTCGGGGTATTTTATTAATCACTTACAAGACTTATCAAATCTGTTTGTTACTAGTCTAAATAGAATCGAGATCAATTTTTAGCCTTTTCAAATTAAGGACTAAATTGTAGACTTACAAAATAGCAATCCTAATCGAGTTCTTATTACCGACTTATAATTAAACATACCAATTATTACTCTATGAAGTTTCGTTACTATCAGATATTGTTAACCTGATTAATAAGGCCGAATAGTTATTAGTGACTAAATTGCAAACTGCCTAAAACTTCTTTCTATTCTTTATAACAGAATTAAATACCACCGTATCGATACCCTAAGGGTCGTATCGATACTCTAAGCCTAATTTTAGATTTCCAGTTTCAAAGGATATCAAGCCCGTACCGATACAGCTATGCCCGTATCGATACACGTTGACTGCGTTGACCCCATATCGATGCGCACTAAGACCGTATCGATACCATTTTCAAACTAGATTCCAGTGACCAATTTCCGTACCGATATGCCTAAATCATATCGATACGCCCTGTTTGACTAAGGTTGATCGGGCCAATTATGCAAGGGCCGTATCGATACGCCATCACCCGTATCGATACTCCCTACATATAATGACAGATTTTTACTGGTTTTTAATTGAATTAACCTAGAAAACGTTGTCCATATATTACCAAATTTTACCAGCAATCCAAAAAACGATAGTTCTAATGGCACACAAATTTTTAAAGCATTTCGAGTTCGTTTACTAGGATTTTACCAATTGGTGTATTAAAACCCATTTTAACAAGTTTGCTAAGTCCAAAACACACCAACATACACATACATCACCTAAACCCTATTAGGCTTATATAAGCACACCAAAATAGGTAATTACAACTTATCTAGCCTTATGCCACCCTACTAGGAGTATGGAAACAAAAGTAAACATACGTATGCTTGCGGAGTAAGTGACTTGCAACTGCAAAATTACATGATCGACGTCTGGAAGCTTTAGGATCCTGAAATGCATGAGACACACACGTGTTAGGCTTATATAGCCTAGTGAGGTAGTCATAACAAGCATAATAGGATGACATGACATGCATGGAAATCTATCATCAAGAATAGCATGGTAACATAATCAGGCATCATGTTTGGGATCATTTATCATATTCTCACATAAACATAGCATAATTAAACACATTAATTCCCGTGGACAATGTAACAAATGGATACATAGATTCCCCTTTACACCAACACATATATCGAAAAATAGGCCGTAGCCTTGAGCCGTAGCTCCGGATAAATCCCTTACACAATCCATCCTTATTTCCCCCACATATAGGCCATAGCCCCAGACCGTAGTCCACCCTTACTTATACGAGCTCAAATAACCCTATGGCATGCCAATTGTATCCAAAACTCACAAATGTCCAGGTTCACATATATCATTGTATTTTCTTACCTTTGTGCCCGTAGGCCATAACATATCGGAAACGAAAGTGAGTTGTAGCTCCATAACATATCATCATACATCAAAATGAAAATAGATCCTTAACACAGTGGCCATATCAATTTCGCATAAAATAACATATTTGTTCATATTTCAACATATTATTTTCATAGTTCATTTATATCGGATCATATGTCAAAATACCACAAGGGCTTACCAAACCTTACTATTCGAATTTATAGCCGATTGCTCTACTTGAGCCTTAACACAACGCATAGCATACCACAATAATGCAATGGGGTGGCACCGAGCCTGTCCCTTAACACGACTATACTCACCTTGATTATAAGGCTCTTGAATCGAAGTCCCGTTGTGCCTAGCTTCCTTCGGGATGACAAGAGATCCTTCTCCAACACTTGAGCTAACATAAAGCTGGGATTACATTAGAATTTGAATTAAGGATTCGAACACATATTTTGAGCTTATCGGAACTTAAGGACAACATCAAATTAACAAAATCAATCTCCTAATTCACGGGTTCCTACTTAAACCGGGAAAACCTATTTTTGAAATTAAACTTCAACAGAAGAACAAATTATCAACTCAATTGAAGGGTTTTACTCACCGAATCGTAGGCTTTCAAACGGTATATCAAACTTGAACGAAGATCAAAGGTTGCACCAAGGTGTTAGCTTAGCTTAGAGGTTGAAGATGGCAATGAAGAAGCTTGCTTAATGGAAGACAAAGTTTGGGTTTGCCTTCGGGAGTTCAAAAGATGAGAGATGAGAGCTTCTCTTTATTCATTTATCATTTAAAAGGATTGATGTTTAATCATTTCTCACCTACATGCCAACCAATGGAAAGCTTACCCTCCCTCAAGGGTTTGCTTATTCCTATGGTCAATAGTCTTTTCTATTTAGCTATTGACTTCATCAATCACCTATTCAGATGATTTTTCACGTGAACTTTCTCAAGTAAGGAGGTGAGTAAGCACCTTGCTTGGTTTTTCCCTCAGTTTGGCTTTGAACAGATTCAGAACAGGGGACCGTATCGATACACCCTCGCTAAAATAGGTAAGTTAGTTATTGACAGTTTGGCCGTATCGATACTGGCTTGGCCGTATCGATACACCTTGCTTGAAATTTGCATTTTGGGCTTTGAATTGCATACAGGGAAATCCCTTTACCCATATAGGACCAAATTGTGATTTCATTACAAAATAGGGGTACAAAGGTCAATCATTACAAACGTTTAACACATCAGATTTAAAATTTCTGATCACCGGAGCCTATTTCCGACTTGGTCAGTTTTTGGGATGTGACACTTCTGAAGATAAAATTTAATAGAAGCCCTTTGTATTTTGGAAATGATCTAAATGACTGAAATAATTTCAAAGGAAATGATTGAAATATACTCGGGCACTAAAATTTCTAAATTAACCAAAATGATGGATATACCCTCGAGATCTGAAATGAATGAATAGTTGGAAGGATCGAAAGGATCAAAATAACTGAAACACCTTCAGGCATCGAAGTGTCTGAAATACCCTTAAATACTAAAATGACTGAAAACACCCCTAAGATTTGGAATAAGAATTACCAATAAAGCCAAACGAATGAAATGGCTCTAAAAGTTGTAATACACGACCCATGTTTGTTGGTCGGTTCTTATACTAATGTAATATTGGAAAAATACTATATGAAGGCATGTTCAATTTATTTAGAGAAAGTACATTGTTAATTGTAAGAGTAACATGTTTTTCTAAAAGGTACATTCGGTAACTGGGTAAGTTTGTGTGAAATGCACATGTCTGAATACTTGGTAAGTACTGCGATAATGAGAACTGTTCAGTTCTAGTGGACTTAAAGGATGGATAAGCTATTTGAAGTCTTGGATACTACAAGTAATTGTGCTACCATTCTTGAGCTAAATTACGAAATTACCCTTGAAAGTTAAAATGACCAAAATGCCCTTATGAGCTATTTGTCTAGAATCTTAATAATATATCCAGAATCTTAATTGATCCTGATCCACTCGAATTCCCAAAATCTATCTTGATATATCTGAATTCCTGTATAATCATTATATACTGAGAATTTAAATGATCTTGAGGTATAATTCTTGAATACCTAGATGAAGTCGATATGTAACATCCCAAGATTGAAAATTTAAAATCATTTTGTGATATATTTTTTTTACTATTCATGTAGAAGGTGCCTAAATGATTGTTAAAATCTATTAGAGGACTGAATTGAATTTCTTGGTTCTAGGAGGGTGAAACTGGAAAGGACTTAATAGTTGAACTTTTGGAATTAGAGTTTTGCATGATAAATTCAAAGATAATAAGGGAACGGTGAAGTGGCTCCATAGGATATGGACATGTGGATTATTACCACCATTAGATGAAACAAACAAATAGTTTGTTTTCTCCTTCATTACTCTCAACTTCCGAATGGAGAGTTGTGAGAGAAGAGAAGAAAAATCACCATAGCCTTGCTTTGTTAGAGATTTTTTGGTTGAGATTGATACTTTAATTAAGATTATACGTCCAAGGAAGTAAGTCCTTATTGAACTTCTCTTTAGAGTTTAACAATTAGAAATTGTTTGTTGGGGTCTTGATTATTGCTTGCATGATTGAATGTTTGAGTATCGATTGTAGTTGAAATGTTTGGCCGAATGTTTTAGACACTATCAATGGTGGAAAATTTGATACTTAATTGGTAGGTATAGAATCAAGGTCTTTAAATGAAATATTGTGAATTCATGTTCTTGTAATTATAGCATAGTTTGAAAATTGGTTTCCGAGGAAACTGTTTGAAAAGAATGGAATAATCAAGAGTGTTGAACCTTGATTTGGTACTTAGTTATTATGTTAGCAACACTATAATTGAATCAAGGAATTGTTAGAATCTATTTCAAGGACAGTTAGGCAGTTTATTTAAGTGGAAATCTGCCCTGTTTTGAGTAGAACAGTGTAGAGACTGTTTTGTTGTTGTTCGAGTAATTAATTAAGAGTTAAATACAAGTTAGGTGTTAATTTAATAACTAATAGTAATGGATGTTTGAATAAATGGAAATTTGAGGTAAATGCTTGTTATAAGGGTGGATAAATTGAATAAAAACAACACCTAAATGCATGGGGCAGATTCAAATTGTTTGAGAACTAGAAGATTGTTTTATGTGTATGTTAATGCCCCACATTGTTAAGCTACATCTTTGGCTAGGAATTTAGTGTTACATGGATGCTTTGAATATATGACCTTGAAACTTGATTAAAGCATTTGTATGAAGCACATAGACAAGTCAAGTGATATTGAATTGTTTCTAATGTATGATTTAATTATTGTTAATTAGACAACAAATAATTTGGTCAAGAAGATGAGAGGAAAAATGGAGTTGTGATCCAAGATCAAGTATAGCTGGGAATATCTGTGAGTGTAACCTGTAATTTAAGTTAATTATTATTGCTCATAATTCAAAATTTTGAATGCTTAAAGTGGCTTAAATGCCATACTTGTTTATGCTTGCTTGAGTCCTTGGATGGTAAGTGACAAGGTATGTGAAATGTTAATCAATCGGTACAAGCATGTTCAAGAATATGTAAAATAAATGTCACATGTGGCATCTTGAATGTTGAATACATGATAGTGTCATGAAATATGATTTATTGGGCAAATGAGGTTCTTTAGAGAATGTCCCGTCTTAAGTCAGCATTAGTATAATTGGCATGCCAATAGTGTGTCCTGAGCTCAGCATGAAAAACATTGGACCAAGGTCCCCTGATTGACATGGATATAATCCTAGTTTCAATGGAAATAAATGCCATTGCCTGTTAATGTGATGTTTTGGATTAGAATTCTAGATCGATTCTAGTCACAATAATGATATTCAACTACGGTTGCTTGAATTAGATCCACTTCCGAAGGAAATAATCTGTTAATCGATCAACTCAAGAAGAGTTGCCTGGAAATTGTGATGTATATCTATTGAATCATAATGATGCATGTTTAATGTGAGTTAAGAATGAAATCCTATTAAGTATGTGAGGCCTGAAACTTGTTATGAAACTGCTTATGGAATGCTAGTCTCGATAGATAGTTGGTTTGATTAAATTGTTAATCATAAGTTAAATTTGATACTCTTACACTCATTATTGAAGTTGATTATGAGACTACTGTTTTGACTACTCACTCTGTTAGTTCACATGAAGTATTGATTGTTGATCAAGCTTGGAGGAGTCTTTGCAAGGTCTATAAGCAACAAAAGTAGGTTTGTTTTTGTTACGATAAACTCCTAGAATGTGGTGCTAGTTAGGGATGTTATGCTAGGACCTTTCGTTTCCTTATAAGGGATTGTAAATATTAACTTAATTAAAGCCTATATGTCTTATGCTCGATTGTTGTGATTGATGGGTGGTTATGATATGAAGGCATGATTGATAAGTTTGAAATGAGTTAGATTACTATAAAGATTGACACTAATTGCTGATGAATGTTTTGGTGATTGGATACTTGTTAGAAATGCTTATCCTTTAGATTGGAATTTATGTTTAGATCAACTTAAAATCTAGTCAGCATGAGTAATTGATTGTTTGATAATATAACTATGCTTCAATTACATGTTTATGGAATTGGTTGCTTGATTTATAATCTTGAAATAAATCACGACTAGTTAATCATAAAACCTTGATTTTCATATAGATAATATACCGATTTTGGTGAATTAAAGTCTTATGTGTAGGAAACAATTTGTCTAATTATATTAGATCCATACATGGAAACAACTATTTATGTTCAATTCGTATGATTGTTTCCTCAATTTTGCTGTTCGAAAGACTAAAACTTGGACTACTCTTTGGTCTCCTTCTTTTCGATCTAATGCTTCCATGATCTTATGAACTCTAACTTGTTAAATAAGTTAGACTGTCTACTTCTAGATGGTAATATCTAGGCCGAGGGTTTGGGTATTACACGATATCTATCAAATTCCTTTGAATACAATTCTTGATTCTGAAATCAGTCTAGAATAGACTATATTTCAATGACCCATTTCTATAATTATCAAAGACCTCTGAGTGGTAAATTGAACCATCTAGTGTGTACCATGTATACATGACTAACCTCCATGATAGAAAATCAAGTCTATCCATTTTGATCCCAAGTGATCCTATTATCTGAAGTAAAAACATGACCTATATCTTGATTCCATTGATTAAACATCAGCCTATATCTCGATTCTTGATATACTATTACTACTAATTACTGTTATAACTGTTATCGCTCAAGGCTATTTTACTGGGTACTTCCAAGATAACATGAGAAGTTTCTAATAGGTACATGTGCGCAAATATCTCTTGTTAAGATCTTATGCCTCATGTTAGGCTCATATGACTCTTGTTCGGTTCCTATGCTTCGGTTAGGGTGATTCTGCCTAGGACCTAAGGTAATCATTTAGGTCGGCACCTACGCCTATTGGGCCTAGGTTAACGCATGTATTGTTGGAGTATGCCCAAAGACCAATTATGAGATGGTTGTGAAAGACATACTTATTTTATCTTGTTTATTAATAATAAGCCATTATTATTATTTTAGTATTATTTTGTTATCTATAAATAAACTAAAATTATAATAAAGTCCTTAAAAAATATAGTTATTATTGAATGTCCTTAGTCGAGAATTATCGTGGGCTTGGACAACAATAATGCATTAAAACTAATATATAGTTGATTGATGACAAAGTGTTGTCATTGACATGGAGATGTCAAAATCAATGCATAAGTATGTGTTAGGGAACGCCATACTGGACTGACCCGCTATGAGCATGTTTCTTGGATTATTATGTGACAGTCACAACATTGCTCATGGTGACAACTACATGTATGATCCTCAAACTTGAGATCATCATTATTTCAACATCGCGAGTGACATATTTTGATATGGTCAAATGTGTGTCGTAACTGACTACACTATAAAGACTGATATTAGATATGTCACAATCCATGTAGCGAAATATGGTTGATCAAGATAGGATTTGTCCCTCCTACATAATGGTAGTAATATCATAGGCCACTTGATTGAGTGAGACTAGAAAATGCATGGCCATGCTCAAATGAATTGATATGGGATATCATAGTTATTCGTTTATAATAGTCTACTCAAGATATCAAGAAACATTAGATGGACTATACAAGTGTGACTAATCCATGACTTGTGTTCGATCTAGATATGAGGACAAAAGGATGTAATACATAAAAGAAGTTAATCACAGAAAAGGTTAAATCGAACCATGATTTCATGTAACTTAAGTAGCAATGATGTATTGCTAGATGCCACCCATTGCTTGTAATATTAGAATTGTTTTGGATATTACTGCTAACGTTACATGAACCTAAAAGGGTCACACCCTATGATTGAAACGAACAAATATCGACTAGATAGCATGTGTACAAACTTGTTGTACACGTAATTAGTGAGAAACTAAAATTGTTATATAATTGATAATTTTGTTTATATATATATGTTAATATTTGATAAGTTATTGTAATTATCAAATACTATATATATATATTTCTAAAAGAAACCTAATTAAAGTAGAATCAAATTCTACATATTTAATTATATTCGGTTAAATATATTGTATATTTAAAGAATCCAAATTTAATTAGAATTAGGTTTTTGAATGCTATATAAAGGCATAAGGTCTAGCAGCCAAATCATGCTTTTTTGAAAATCCTCTCTAACAGTTAGAGAAGAGAAAATTGTTCATTTTATTCGGGTGGACTGCGTAGAGGTCAGAGCTGCTGTGACGATTCAGATTTGATTTGGATTCTCCCTTGTACATGGATCACTGGTGGATTACGCCGGATATTTTTTCTGCTACGCCATAGGGTGTACCAGCGTTTCCCAACATGTATAGATGTAGTTATAGGGAACTGCATTCTAGAGTTTGATTGGAGGGTTGTTAGGCTGATACTAAATTTTCATGTCTCCTCCTTTGCCTATGTCGAAATTCTATAGTTGTTTGAAACTTTCTATCTATCTTTCTCAATTTGCGATTGTTGGGATACACCAAACCCTCTAGCACAAGTCTTGTAAAATATATCTCATTTCTGATTCTTCTAGATTGTAGAATGCTTGAGTGATATTTAGAAGTTCAAGTATTGAACAACCATGCTGCCTCTAAGTATGGCATATTACGAGATTCTATACCGTAATAGGAACTTGTTGATGCCATGATCTTTACGTATGTTCTATCTTTTACCTTATACCTGCATGTTGCCTATAGCATCTCTTGGGAGTTCTATATTACTAAGATTTTCAAAGCTCACATTGATTTTACCATTGCAGGTTAGGAGAAATCTATAATGGTATAGTGACCGACATCAGTGTTTAGAGTTCTCTCGGTGTTGCTTTCGGAGTACGATACTAATACAGTTAGTGGGCATGTATGTCGTGTATTGTTTTATGTTAGTGTCTGTAATATACTTTTTGAACTACTATTATATGTTTAAATGATTGTTAACTCCTTGAAAATATTGATTTTATGCATATTTTACAATGCTTTTGCTTGTCTTTAGGTATATATGTTTGCATTTAGTTGTTAAAATCATGCATTTGTATAAGGAGTTAGGGAGTTGTTATTTTTCTAGTGTGAAGGGATTTTTGTTTCCATTGATGTAGGTTAGGAGCAGAGCATGCTTGGTAGAGCAACACATAAAGCATGAAGCATGAAAAAAGGAAGAGAATTGTTGAGTCGTAGTTGGCAAGACCAACGATTGCCAAGCTCGGTTGGCAAAGAATGGATGTTCGATGCCTAGTTAAAGTAGCTGTTAAACCCAGTACACCTCAACCCTAAAATTCAAAAAAAGATAAGATGATAACATGCTTTATCCTAAGTGTGGAATGAAAATTCAAATTCAAACCCACTTTAGGGTTTTAACATGCGTGCCTATTTAAAGGAAGAGATAGATCAACTTGAGTGGGGAGAGCACAGTGGTGAAAGAGGAAGCTAAAGGTTGTGTGGTTCGACCATCTTAGACCCAAGAGATCAACTCGAAGGGCTGCATCGACAGATCTCCTTCTTTCCCATTCTCTTAGTTTTATTTTTATTTAACTGATGATGTTAAGATACGATAATATTTTGTGGATGGATCCCCCAACCGTGAACTAAACTTTTACAGTTGGTTGGGGATGTTTGTGCGCTCAATTTATGTTTTGTTTTTAATAATTTGAATACCTTTGTATTATTTTCTATCTGGCTAGCGCTTTATTTACCTAAATTCTTTGCCAAACGATAGTTGGCATTGTATGCTTATTATGCCTTAATATTTTAACAGACTTAAAGGGTAGTGATCAATTGCTAGGTACTAAAGAGAGAAGCTTCGACAGAAGATGTTCAAGTAGATGAGCTTACTTCGGAAGTGAATCTACCCCTTAGGAGTATAGATTGAAACCTAATCAATTTAATTAATGAAAAACTTCACTATAGACATATAGGGATTTTAACATGTTTAACTTAGACTATTGCCATCGACAGAGGCAATGGAACTCTTAAAATCTACTCGGCAATAAATCCAAGGCAAGACATTATTAACAATTGGCATAGTTGACATAAAATCCAAGCATCCCTTGCCAAACACTCATCACTATTTGAATACTTCTTTTTGCCAAACTGTTTTCACTTTCACTGCATTCTTTTAGTCATTATCTAAAACAGAAATTCCAATCAATCCAGACATTCTTCATTCCTTTAATAAGTAAACCATTAAACAATTAAATTCTTGGTCAATCCCTGTATTAATTGCTTTCCGTGTATACTTGCACGCAATAGACTCACTCTTAGCATTATTTCTTACATATTCACACTGTATTTTTCAATCTTTTGCCAAGCGTTAGCAAAGTCGACAAGTTTTTGGCGCCGCTGCCGAGGATTGAACAAAATTTATTGTTTTGATTTACTTGTTTTGTTTTACTTTATTTAATTACTTTGTTTGGTGTATGACCAGGAGCTCCTGCAAAGGACGATTGGCCATACGACCTTGAGATTGAATGAACCTTACGAAGGCTGAAAAGAAAACTTAGAGAGATGGTTTATGATGAAAATGGTGGAGGAGATGGTGTCATAAACAATGGAGAGAATCCAACAATGTACAACGAGATACCGCTAGCTCTTACTGCTGTTATTGACAATGCCATAGAAAGACCTATTAGAGAACACTTGGCACCAAATCTGTATAATGTGATGCGAGGACTAGTTGGTCTCGAGGTAAACACAACTAATTTTGAACTTAAACCGGTAATGATTCAGACTCTTTTGATGCATGACAACTTGATAGATCACCTACTAGAGACCCAAGTTAATACTTGAAGAAATTTATGGAGGTTTGTCAACTATTCCAGCAACTTGCAGTGTCTAAGGATATAGTGAAGCTGGAATTATTCACATTTTCCTTGAGAGATAGAGCAAAACTGTGGCTAAGTTCTTTGCCACCTGGTTTAGTCACTACATAGGCAGATTTATGCCAAAAGTTTCTTTTGCGATTCCAGCCACATAAACTTAATGCCAGGCTTAGGAATGAGATCACTGCATTTAGGCAGGCTAGTGATGAGACCTTGTATGATGCCCAGGAGAGATTCAAGGACCTGTTGAGGAGGTGCCCTATGCATGGATTGCCTAATTGGACCCAAATAGAAACCTTTTACAACAAACTCAATGCTCATGCTAGGATTGTTGTTGATGCTTCGGTAAATGGGTCGCTATTAGACAAGAATTATACGGAGGCAGTTGACATCAATGAAAGGATTGCCGCCAATGATTTTCAATATCATACTGTCAGACTAGGAATAACGACAAAAACTGCTAGGAAATTGGAGCTTGATGCACTAACATCCATCAATGCTCATATTTCCAATCTCACTAGCATCGTGAAAACTTTGCAAAAGACAAATGAATCCCTAGAAGTCAAGGCATTGGACCTATTTTGCACTATTTGTGGAGAGGACCATCATGTGGATGAATGCCCATCCAATCCTGAATCGGTAAATTTTGTTGGTAATTTTATTCTAAATTTTAACCCATATTTCAATACTTATAATGCAGGTTGTAAGCAGCATCCCAACTTTGTGTGGGCAAATCAAGGTGGTAACCAATACTGTAACACCACAAATCCTAGCCTAGAAGTATTGGAACCAAATTGCATAAGTTGATAGCTTAATTGAATCTAGAATTAAGCTAAATTGATTTGTTAAGGGTTTAATTGAAAGAATGAATGAAATAAGTGATTAATTTAGAATGACATAATTGAATTAAAGGAGAAAGAAGGGGAATGCGTGCTAAATTCCTTGTTTCCCCTAATGCCCTTGATTAAGTTAATATTAAGGATTAATTAAGGGGCATTTTAGACAATGCGCAAATCCAATAACTTGGATTAGATGTTGTCATCTTCTCCATTATCCTTAGATAGCCGAATAGAAGAGAGAAAATAGAGAGAAAGAAAACTTGAGAAAATCAGCCATTGAAGAGGGAAAATTTAGCTTGCATGTGTAGAGATTTTCCATTGAAATTGAGCTAGGAAACAAAGTATGATTCTGCCTTGTTCAATTGAATAGGCAACTATACTTGTGGAATTGGACTGTTTTGATGATGTTAGATGAAATTAGCTATTGAATATGTGATTAGATGATTAAATGGCTGTATAATCATACAAATTTGAAGAATGAACACTAGGTATTATGCTAGAAATTATGTGTTTGTGATAGTGTAACAAAGCTAGGTTGCTGGAAAATTAAAATGAGATGTTGAAGTAAGAATTGAATGGTTAGAACTTGAAATTGAGCTATGGAACTAATGAATTGATTATGATCATGATTAGATATTGTAAAGAAGGTGTTAAACAAATTGAATTGTTAGCAAACAATGCTGGAAATGAAGGATAAAAGTATGAACATAGTCATATAACATAGAAACTGTTTTGTTGAATTGAAATTGAGTAAACATGCAAAATTAAGCATTGTAACCAACTTACTCTATTTTGGCTGCCTTGAATAATGGATTAAAATTGACTCAACATGTTTAGTATGTCATATGAAATGAATTATAGGGCCAAAACATTGGTTAAAATGAATTTAAGGAATTAAAATGTGATTAGGTGCAATCTGCCCAGAATTGCTCTGTTCTGGGCAGTCACTTTGAAAATTCACCAAAATTTGTATAGATCAAATTCAGGGCTGAAATTTTAATGACATGATCCTTAGTATGTATAATTTCATTAGATGAAAACATAACTAAAAACTGGGTCCTATGCTTGAAACTGTAAATAGGAATTGCTGGACAGTGCAAATTGTCCAGGCAGTGTAAATGACATGTCTTTGAACAATAAACTGTATTAATTGGATAAGAAATCAAATGCAAGTATATTATGATCTTAAAGAAAATTTTGATAGCTTTCCAACGGTGTATAGTAATCGAAATTCCGACGTACGGATTAAAAGACATGGCTATTTAAAGGGACAGTGTGCAAACTGCCAGGCAGCAGTGTCCTGGGCAGTTTGGGACTGTTTTGGCACCTAGTAGCAAACTGTTTCCAAAACAGTTTTGGGACATTGTAGTCTGTCCAATTATGCCTTAAAATGAGGTAATAACAATATGGAGATGAACTAGTAAGATATGCTTAAAAGAAAGCATAAAAATTGTAAATAAATGTTAGGTACAAATGTGGTAACATTGCTAATATAATTGTGTGACATTATGTGCTTGTTTTGATGAAATATATGTGTTATGCTTGCTAGACCAAGGGCAGCAAGTTGGGGAAGAAGAAGATAGGAGTGGACATCCCAAGGATAGAGGCAAAGGGATTTGGATACAAGACAATTGATTGCTAGGAGTATTGTGAGTGTAACTATCCTTAGGGTTGGGACTAGGTCCTAACCAACCTTGTTATTGTCTTAATTCAATGTCATTGCCATGTAACATGAACTAATACATATTTGGCTAATTAAGGGAAGAATGACATGTATGACAACTTGTTTGATGCCATGTTCTATGTGTTTACTTGAGTGTTAAGCAAATGAAATGTAATGCTTGACATGTTGAATTGCTTATGCCAAAGGTAAGAAATGGCATGCTTGCTTGGAGAATAAGGTACGCACATTGCATACATATGCATGTGTTTGTGATTGATATACATGGCTGATTGAAATGAATTGAACAATGGTACCACTTTGTATTCATGCCATTCGAATGGCATGGATAGACTTGTCTTGGGAGTTAAGACTCCATAAGCCTAAGGGCTTGGCCTTTGAATGGCATAATCTTGTATTGGATAATGAATTGTATAAAGCTTGAATGAAATGGGTAATCAACAACGCTGGTAGCTAGTTTGGATAGATAGGAGGGCATGCCTTAGAATCTTGAGCTCATTTTGGCACTACGGTGCATATTGGCACTACGATGCATATTGGTACGACGGTACATATTGGCACTACGGTGCATATTGGCACAACGGTGCATATTGGCACTTCGGTGCATATTGGCACTTCGGTGCATATTGTTAAAGATTTGATTATCTAGTAAACTACTTACCTAGGGTGTTATAAAATGACTTAATAATTCAAATGAACATTGTTTGCTTAGATGTGTGATATGAACATTGCTTGTATTGTAAGATACTTGAATGAACTTCCTTGCCTTGAAAGATGACACATGAATGGTTGTATAACTAGTTACTTATCATGAAAGAAATGTATAAATGATGACCTTGTGTAAGAATGCCTACTTGGTAATTGAAGTATTGGTTGGTTGTCTTCTTAGCAAGATGTTCGAATAGCACATGGGTATTATGATGGATGTTGCTATGTTGATTGTATGATATGTGAAGTTGCCTAAGTTTACCCTAGTTATTTGAATAACATGTGATTTATGGTGATGGTCTTGATTCTTTGAATTACATGTAAACTTGGATATGTATGCTTGGAAATTGGCTAGACTTAGTGTTACCTCACTAAGTACATAACTTGTACTTACCACTCTACTTTTATTCTTCTCATAACAGATTAAAAGACATCATCAAGAGGATATCTTGAGTTTGAAGCAACACCTTGAAGCAAGCTTGAAAGTATGATTTCATACTCTTTGTATACTTCTAGTTTGGTGGCACTAGATCTTGTAATAAGTAGTTTTGATCATGCATTTGGATATGTGTTTAAGACTAGTATATGTAATGTTTTGTTGGGCCTATCTTGTAAACAACTTTGATGACTTGAGTTGTGTATATGAACCATGATGATATGTATATATATAAGTAGATGCTGCACAAATTATGAAATAATTCAATGTTTGATGAAACCTTGTATGATTAGAATGCTAAACCAATGTTGTATGATCATGCATTAATTACTATGTTTATTGTTTTGAATCGACAATGTGAGATTGAAGCCAAGGTATGTACAAGCATGCGTTAACAATGTACTAACTAAGTATGCCATGAAAATTGTATGATTGATTGTAAAGAATCAAATGAAATGTGATTAGGATCACTATGTAGTTTGAATAAGGCATGAATATGAAATAAGAATGTAAGTTGGATGCTTTGTAATGAACTTGTTATTTGATTGAATAAGTAGTAACTTGAGAAGCAAGAAAGCTAATTGAAATAAGTTAAGTAACCTCCTTGTATCAATCGAATAGGGATTATGGAATTGTAATAAGAATGAAAGTGGAATCATGTTTAATAGTAACCTATTGTGAAGTATGCCACACTTGAGTTTGTTGTTTGAATAATGTATGTGATTTGAATGGAATGGTAATATGATAATGGTAACTTAGGTTATAAGTAGGAAATGAAATATATTAGTACCTAAATTAGCATGTTAAGAATGTTGGTTTTGTTTAACATGGATTGCATTCCTTGAAATGTTTGGATTGGGGATTACTTGCATTGCAAGTTAAGTATACCGAGGTTACTTGTTTGACAAGTAACCTACCTATTACTTTGTTTTCGCTTTGGTAATGCCCCCGAACCGAGTTATGGCCAACCCGAGGATGGGGTGTTATATTTATTGGTAATTAGAGGTTTTTAGTCGGTTCTAGGACTAAATTAAGTTCACTTGCATCATATAGGATATTGTGCCACCTAGGAGACTTAATATAAGCTTGTATTGACGCTTAAATGTGTAAATGTGATAACTAAAACTCTTATTATTTTGATTGAACTAGAATGTCAAAAACAAGATTGGGTCGAGATAATGAAAGTCCCGTAGTCTCCTCGAACGAAGGAGACAGTGTGAGGATAGAGTAGAATCCTTCTCAACAGCAAGCTCAACATCGAACTCAAGCTGCTGCTCAACATGAAGCTCCTGCTATCAATCCTGTGCAGCAAGGATGTCTTATAAGTATGAAAGAGATGTTCAATCATCTCGTAAATGCCTTAAAACAAGATAATCTCATTACTCCTACTGTTGTGCCAAACTGATCCCCTATTAACAAGCTAGCTCACCATCGGGCATATACCTTCATAGGCACCGATAAGGCTAATCCTGAAGTAGCCGAGTATTGGTTAGAGGCATGTCCCGACGAGCATAAACTCGAGTGTGCCACCGCTCTGGTGGCAGACGAAGCACTGAGCTTGTGGGAAACCACTATACTGACTACTCCTACGGAGTCTATTACTTGGGAGTTCTTTATTGATGAGTTCAGGAAGAAATATATCAGTGAAAAATATCTGGCCGAGCACCGAAAACGATTCCTGTATCTTAAACAAGCTGGCTGACCTATCGAGCAATACGTGAGTGACTTTTGCAAGTATTGCAAGTATGGGTCTGAATAGATCAAAACTGGGGCCGATAAGTGCCGAATGTTCATCGATGGGTTAAATGACGAATTAAGCCATATATTCACTACTCTGGGTATTATCGACTTCCAAAATTTGGTAAACCGGGCCATTGCTACTGAGGCGAAGATGAAAGCCTCAGAAAGAAAATCAAGAGCGGACACTCCTAGAAAGACAAACGACCTAGGAATGATGATAAGCCACACTAGCAATCAAAGAAGTCCAAACATTCCAAGGGGCACTCTTTGAACTATACCCCTAATCAGAAGAGTAGTTGCATTTCGAAACCTCAAATTGTTGTAAAGACTTCAGCCCCTGTTGTTTCTGTTGATAGCACGGGGAATCAGGCTAAAGCTAATCAATATCCTCTTTGCAAGTTCTGTCAGAAACATCATACCAGCCAGTGCAGAGTTCAATAGAATTTATGCTTCTCACGTGGATCCTCTAATCATTATATTCAAGATTGTCCCCAGAATCCCAACAAGGCTTCGAATCGAGCTTCTACAATTGCTAGTTCAGCTCATCCTAACCGAAACAAAGCACCCAGACAAGCTCAGTCCGGGAATCAGGGGAAACTGAAGGCCCCTATTCGAATGCTCAAACTCATCAAGAGTCCTAAGCCCCTGCTCGTATGTACCACATTTGTGGTAAAGATGATGAAGAAGCTCCCGATGTCATCGCAGGTACTGTTGAGTTAAATTCCAGTCCTGTATATGCTTTAACTGATTCGGGGTCTACCCATTCATTTGTTTGTTCTGCCTTGATCAACAAGTTAAAATTGAAACCCAAAATTATTGAATCAAATCTTGTAGTTTTGAATCCATTAGGGGGAAAACACCCATTAACTTGCGCCATAAGCAAGCTCCTTTGACTATCGAAACATACCCTTTCCTATTGATCTTTATATCTTGCCATATTGTGAATTTGACTTGATATTGGGGTTAGATTGGTTAAGTAAACACAAGGCCTGGGTAGATTGCCAAAATAGGAGATTGTATCTCTAGGGTTTAGGGAAAAAATCTATTCTCTTAATAGACAAGAAACCAACTTCAATCTTTGCTAATATGATTCTTCAAGATGAAATTGAATTTGGTTTGCCTAGCATGCCTGTTGTTTCTGAATTCACTGATGTTTTTCCCGAGGAACTCCCTGGTATTCCTCCAACTCGAGAAGTAGAGTTCGGGATTGAAGTTCAGCCTAGAACAGCTCTGGTGTCCATTACACCCTATAGAATGGCACATGTCGAGTTGAAAGAATTAAAGAAGCAACTTTAGGAGCTGCAAGATAAAGGTTTCATACGGCCTAGCACTTCTCCATGGGGTGCTCCAGTCCTATTCGTGAAAAAGAAAGACGGAACTATGCGGCTTTTTATTAACTATCGTCAGCTAAACAAGCTCACTATCAAGAATCGGTATCCCCTGCCCAGAATTGAAGATCTTTTTGATCAACTCAGGGATGCTTCCGTATTTTCTAAGATCGACCTTCGATTGGGGTATTATCAAATGAAAGTGAAAGAACAAGACGCACCCAAGAAAACCTTTCATACTCGATATGGCCACTTTGAATTCCTCGTAATGCCATTCAGGTTAACGAATGCTCCGGCTGCTTTCATGGATCTCATGAATCAGGTATTTAAGCCATATCTTGACAAGTTCGTGGTCGTATTCATCAACGACATCCTGGTGTACTCTCAGAATAAGGAGGAACATGTTGAACACCTCCAAATTGTTTTGCAAACACTCTGAGAACATCAATTGTATGCCAAGTTCTCCAAATGTGAATTCTGGTTACCATAAGTTTTTTTCCTCGGCCATGTTATCTAGGCTGAAGGAATCAAAGTCGATCCAAGCAAGATTCAGTCTATTCTAAATTGGAGACCTCCGAAGAATGTAAGCGAGGTCCGAAGCTTTCTCGGTTTAGCCAGGTATTACAGAAGATTTGTTAAGGGGTTTTCCTCTATTGTCGCAAGTCTTACTAAGCTTACCCGCAAAGATACGCCTTTAGTTTGGTCGGAGAACCAACAACGAAGTAATGAATTCACTGTTTACTGTTTACCCGACTCATGCCTCAGTACTCATCCAACCAGAATCGGGCAATAAATTCACTGTTTACAGTGATGCTTCTCATCTAGGACTCAGTTGTGTCTTGATGCAAGATGGAAAAGTAATTACTTACGATTCAAGGCAACTGAAGCCACACGAGTCTAATTATCCAACACACGATCTGGAAGTAGAAGTTATCGTGTTTGTTCTCAAGATATGAAGACACTAACTATACGGAGAGAAATGCAATTTATTTACTGATCACAAAAGTCTCAAATACCTCATAACTCAGAAGGATTTGAATTTGAGGCAAAGGAGATGGCTCGAATTACTTAAGGACTACGATTTGGTTATCGACTACCATCCGAGGAAAGCAAACGTAGTTGCTGATGCCCTTAGTCGCAGACCATACTCGGGTAACTCCTAAATCTAGAATTCTGAATAAATTCATTTGAATCGTGCCTTCTCTTGTTTTGCAAACAATGAATTTAGAGCTTCCTTAAGCTACAAGTTACTATTCGAATACTCATTGAAATGTAAAATGTCATTCGAATAAGAATTGTACCTAAAATACATGTAACCATTGAAATTGAGTCTTTCTTAGTTTATAAGAAAGAATTCGAACAATGCCTTGTGATACAAGAAATAATTTGGACAGTGCCTTGCATTGCAAGAAATCTATTGAAAATCATTCTAATGACCTTGTTAATTCTTTCGTAGCTAATACGGCTATCAATGCTCATTTCTGACTATCCAAGGGCCAAAAATTTTTTTTTGCACTTCAAGTTCAATCCAGTCTAGTCTCGAGGATCAAAGAACTTCAACAAGTTGATTGAGATCTTCAAAAGATCATGTCTAAGCTTACTTCTGAGTCTAGCTCTGACTTCTCCTTCAAGTCAAATGGACTCCTCTATTTCAAGGATAGAGTGTGTGTTCCTAACAATGAGGAACTAAGACAAGAAATGTTGCGAAAAGCATATCAAAGTTCTTTCTCGATCCACCCTGGATCAGTTAAGATGTATAAGGACCTAAAGCCACTATACTGGTGGCCAGGCATGAAATCTGCAATCACGGACTTCGTATCCAAGTGCTTAACTTGTCAAAGACTCAAAACCGAGCATCAAGTCCCTACTAGACTGCTCCAACCTATTGAACTTCCCCAGTGGAAGTGGGATCAAATTACTATGGACTTTGTCACCGGTCTTCCTTCTACTAGAAGAAAGAATGATGTTGTATGGGTGATTGTTGATAGATTCACTAAATCTACTCACTTCATCCATGTTTGTATGAACGTGAGCTTGGAAACCCTTGCTGAGCTGTACATTCGTGAAGTGATTCGGTTACACGGTGTACTTGCAGCAATTATCTCCGATCGTGACCCTCGATTTGCTTCTCGATTCTAGAATTCTCTACAAAAATCTCTAGGAGCTAAAGTACATCTTAGTACGACATTTCATCCTCAATCGGATGGCCAATCTGAGAGAATCATTCAAGTACTACAAGATATGTTACGAGCTTGTGTCATTGACTTCGGGAAGAATTGGGAGAAATCCCTACCTCCTGTAGAGTTTGCCTACAACAATAGCTATCAATCTTCTATTCAAATGGCACCATTTGAAGCTCTATATGGTAGAAGATGTAGAACTCCTCAATGCTAGTCCGAATTGGGAGATAACAAGATTCTAGGACCTCAATTGCTTTAGGAAACCGAAGAACAAATCAAGGTCATTCACGATCGATTGAAGGCAGCTTTCGATAGATAGAAAGCGTATACTGACTTGAAAAGGAGAGATACTTCTATTGGAGACAAAGCCTTCCTAAAGGTCTCACCTTGGAAGAAAGTGCTCAGATTTGGAAGGAAAGGGAAACTCAGTCCCCGATACATTGGACCATTTGAAGTTATTAAAAGAATTGGTCCAGTGGCCTATCGACTAGCTCTTCCTAGAGAATTTGATAGAATACACAATGTCTTTCACATTTCAATGCCCAGAAGGTATCGATCTGATCCTTCACACATTCTAGAGCTCGAAGAAGTATAATTGAATCCTGATCTGTCCTACGAAAAAGAACCTATTCAGATTCTTGACCGGGAAGTAAGGAAGCTTCGGAACAAGATTGTTCCCCTTGTTAAGATCTTATGGAGAAATCATAAGGTGGAAGAAGCTACCTGGGATTCTGAAGAAGTCATGAGGAAGCAATATCCTCACCTATTCGATTTAGGTAAATTCGAGGATGAATTTAATTTAAGGGGGGAGAATTGTAACACCCCAAATCATAGCCTAGAAGTATTGGAACCAAATTGCATAAGTTGATAGCTTAATTGAATCTAGAATTAAGCTAAATTGATTTGTTAAGGGTTTAATTGAAAGAATGAATGAAATAAGTGATTAATTTAGAATGACCTAATTGAATTAAAGGAGAAAGAAGGGGAATGCATGCTAAATTCCTTGTTTCCCCTAATGCCCTTTATTAAGTTAATATTAAGGATTAATTAAGGGACATTTTAGACTATGCACAAATCCAATAACTTGGACTAGATGTTGTCATCTTCTCCATTATCCTTAGCTAGCCGAATAGAAGAGAGAAAATAGAGAGAAAGAAAGCTTGAGAAAATCAGCCATTGAAGAGGGAAATTTTAGCTTGCATGTGTAGAGATTTTCCATTGAAATTGAGCTAGGAAACAAAGTAAGTATGATTCTACCTTGTTCAATTGAATAGGCAACTATACTTGTGGAATTGGACTGTTTTGATAATGTTAGATGAAATTAGCTATTGAATATGTGATTAGATGATTAAATGGTTGTAGAATCATACAAATTTGAAGAATGAACACTAGGTATTATGCTAGAAATTATGTGTTTGTGATAGTGTAACAAAGCTAGGTTGCTGGAAAATTGAAATGAGATGTTGAAGGAAGAATTGAATGGTTAGAACTTGAAATTGAGCTATGGAACTAAAGAATTGATTATGATCATGATTAGATATTGTAAAGAAGGTGTTAAACAATTTCAATTGTTAGCAAACAATGCTGGAAATGAAGGATAAAAGTATGAACATAGTCATATAACATAGAAACTGTTTTGTTGAATTGAAATAGAGTAAACATGCAAAATTAAGCTTTGTAACCAACTTACTCTATTTTGGCTGCCTTGAATAATGGATTAACATTGACTCAACATGTTTATGATGTCGTATGAAATGAATTATAGGGCCAAAACATTGGTTAAAATGAATTTAAGGCACTAAAATGTGATTAGGTGCAATCTGCCCAGAATTGCTCTGTTCTGGGCAGTCAATTTGAAAATTCACCAAAATTTGTATGGATCAAATTCAGGACTGAAATTTTAAACATGATCCTTAGTATGTCTACTTTCAATAGGTTAAAACAGAACTAAAAACTGGGTCCTATGCTGGAAACTGTAAATAGGAATTGCTGGACAATGCAAACTGTTCAGGCAGTGTAAATGCCCTATCTTTAAACAATAAACTGTATTAATTGGATAATAACTAAAATTTAAGTCTATTATGGTATTCAATTAAATTTTTTTAGCTTTCCAACGGTGTATAGTAATCGAAATTCCGATGTACGTATTAAAAGATATGGCCATTTAAAGGGACAGTGTGCAAACTGCCAGGCAGCAGTGTCCTGGGCAGTTTGGGACTGTTTTGGCACCTATTAGCAAACTGTTTCCAAAACAGTTTTGGGACATTGTAGTTTGTCCAATTATGCCTTAAAATGACGTAATAACAATATGGAGATGAACTAGCAAGAAATGCTTAAAAGAAAGCATAAAAACAGTAGCTAAATCTTAGGTACAAATGTGGTAACATTGCTACTATAATTGTGTGACATTATGTGCTTGTTTTGATGAAATATATGTGTTATGCTTGCTAGACCAAGGGCAGCAAGTTGGGGAAGAAGAAGATAGGAGTGGACATCCCAAAGCTAGAGGAAAAGGGATTTGGATACAACACAATTGATTGCTAGGAGTATTGTGAGTGTAACTATCCTTAGGGTTGGGACTAGGTCCTAACCAACCTTGTTATTGTCTTAATTCAATGTCATTGCCATGTAACATGACCTAATACATATTTGGCTAATTAAAGGAGGAATGACATGTATGACAACTTGTTTGATGCCATGTTCTATGTGTTTACTTGACTGTTAAGCAAATGAAATGTAATGCGTGACATGTTGCATTGCTTATGCCAAAGGTAAGAAATGGCATGCTTGCTTGGATAATAAGGTACGCACATTGCATACATATGCATGTGTTTGTGATTGATTTACATGGCTGATTGAAATGAATTGAACAATGGTACCACTTTGTATTCATGCCATTCGAATGGTATGGATAGACTTGTCTTGGGAGTTAAGACTCCATAAGCCTAAGGGCTTGGCCTTTGAATGGCATAATCTTGAATTGGATAATGAATTGTATAAAGCTTGAATGAAATGGATAATCAACAACCTTGGTAGCTAGTTTGGATAGATAGGAGGGCATGCCTTAGAATCTTGAGCTCATATTGGCACTACGGTGCATATTGGTACGACGGTACATATTGGCACGACGGTGCATATTGGCACTTCGGTGCATATTGGCACTTCATTTGATTATCTGGTAAACTACTTACCAAATGTGTTATAAGATGGCTTAATAATTCAAATGAACATCGTTTGCTTAGATGTGTGATATGAACATTGCTTGTATTGTAAGATACTTGAATGAACTTCCTTGCCTTGAAAGATGACACATGAATGGTTGTATAACTAGTTACTTCTCATGAAAGAAATGTATAAATGATGACCTTGTGTAAGAATGCCTACTTGGTAGTTGAAGTATTGGTTGCTTGTCTTCTAAGCAAGATGTTCGAATAGCACATGGGTATTATGATGGATGTTACTATGTTGATTGTATGATATGTGAAGTTGCCTAAGTTTACCCTAGTTATTCGAATAGCATGTGTCTTTTGGTGATGGTTTTGATTTCTTGAATTACATGTAAACTTGGATATGTATGCTTGGAAATTGGCTAGACTTAGTGTTACCTCACTAAGTACATAACTTGTACTTACCACTCTACTCTTCATTTTTCCCATAACATATTAAAGACATTATCAAGAGGATATCTTGAGATTGAAGCAACACCTTGAAACAAGCTTGAAAGTATGATTTCATACTCTTTGTATACTCCTAGTTTGGTGGCACTAGATCTTGTAATAGGTAGTTTTGATCATGCATTTGGATATGTGTTTAAGACTAGTATATGTAATGTTTTGTTGGGCCTATCTTGTAAACAACTTTGATGACTTGAATTGTGTATATAAACCATGATGATATGTATATATATATAAGTAGATGCTACGCAAATTATGAAATAATTCAATGTTTGATGAAACCTTGTATGATTCGAATGCTAAACCAATGTTTTATGATCATGCATTAGTTCCTATGGTCATTGTTTTGAATCGACAATCTGAGATTGAAGCCAAGGTACGTACAAGCATGCATTAACAATGTACTAACTAAGTATGCCATGAAATTGTATGACTTGATTGTAAAGAATCAAATGAAATGTGATTAAGGATCACCATGTAGTTCGATTAGGGCATGAATATGAAATAAGAATGTAAGTTGGATGCTTTGTAATGAACTTGTTATTTGGTTGAATAAGTAGTAACTTGAGAAGCAAGAAAGCTAATTGAAGTAAGTTAAGTAACCTCCTTGTATCAATCAAATAGGGATTATGGAATTGTAATAAGAATGAAAGTGAGATCATGTCTAATAGTAACTTATTGTGAAGTATGCCACAGTTGTTGATTATTGTTTGAATGATGTATGTGATTTTAATGGAATGGTAATATGAGTATGGTAACTTAGGATATAAGTATGAATTGGAACAAATTAGTACCTAAATTAGCATGCTATGTATGTTGTTTTGCTTAATGTGGATTGCTTGTATTACTTGTAATGTTTAGTTTAGGTTACTTACGTTGCAAGTCAAGTATACCGAGGTTACTTGTTCGACAAGTAACCTATCTATTGCTTTGTTCTCGCTTTGGTAACGCTCCCAAACTGGGTTACGGCCAACCTGGGGAATGAGTGTTACAAATACAATGCCCAACGGCAAAAAAACAATGCACCGTGAGGCTTCAACCAAAATGCAATGCCATAGAGAGCCCAAAGCAATTTCCGACAAGGGCAAAGATCCAATCAAGGGAACTCTTTAATTGATTATGTGGAGCAAAATGATGCAACCGTTCAGAGTTTAGTAGCATCTATGCAGAATATGGAGGTTTAGTTAGGGCAGATTGCCAATGCACTCAACAATTGACCTTGGGGAGCTTTGCCAAGTGATAAAGAAGATGCTCGGTATAAGGACAATGAGCAATGCAAAGCAGTAAATCTTCAGAGTGGTAAAGAATATGAGAAATAGACGCCTTCCAAGGAGTTAAATTATTGCCAAGCCGAAAAGCTAATGCCAGTAGATGAACCTAAAGATGTAGAGAAAGAAGAAGCAAAAACTAAAGATGCCAGACCACAAATTGATGCCAGACCACAACTTGATGCCAGAACCATCTTGGCAAAGCCAGTGGAGCCAGCATTTGCTTATCCACCACCACCTTTCCCACAAAGACTCTAGAAACATAAGCAAGACCAGCAATTTAAGTGCCTCTTGGAAGTTCTTAAACAGTTGAAAATCAACATACCATTGGTATAAGCTCTCGAGCAAATGCCCAACTATGTCAAATTCATGAAGGACATCTTATCCAAAAAGAGGAAATTGAGTAATTTCAAGACCGTAACCCTTACCCAAGGATGCAGTGCAATGATACTCAATCGATTGCCATGAAAGCTGAAAGATCTGGGAAGCTTCACTATTCCCTATACCATTGGCAATAGATTCATGGGCAAGACACTGTGCGACCTAGGGACCAACATCAATTTGGAGCCAATGTCAGTTTTCATAAAGCTTGGAATTAAAGCAAGGCCTACCATGGTCACACTTCAGCTGGCAGACCGATCCTTTGCACACCCTAAGGGTAAGATTGAGGATGTGTTGGTGAAGGTAGACAAATTTATATTTCCATCTAATTTTATCATTTTAGATTATGAGGTAGATGTTAATGTCCCAATTATATTGGGTAGACCATTCTTGCCACATGTAGAACTTTAATTGATGTTCACAAAGGTGAACATACAATGCACATGAATGATCAACATGTTACATTTAATGTGTTTCAAGCTCTTAAATGCGCAGATGAATATGAGGAATGCCAAGCTGACAAGATGATGGACTCCAATTTCACTATGGACATGGCACAGATTTGCCAAGACCCAGATGACGATGCTAGAAAACTAGATGACAAAGTTGAGATGAGCGAATAACCTAAAAGACCAACCTTGGAGATTGAAGTTGTGAGTTATTTTGGACAGCTAGAGCCACTAGAGTTGGCTGGAAGAGAAATCAAGGAACCTAAACCATCAATTGAGCCGTTAGAATTGGAGCTAAAACCATTGCCGGACCACCTTAATTATGCTTATCTTAGGTAATAACTCAACTTTGCCAATGATCATTGCTGCTGATCTCACTAATGATCATGAAGAAAGATTATTGGAAATATTAAGCAATTATAAGCAAGCTTTGGGATGGACCTTGGCTGATATCCAAGGAATAAGCATAACTATTTGCATGCACAAAATCATTTTGGAGGAGTACCATGACAAAAAATTTGAATGCCAGAGAAGACTGAACTCAAGCATGAAAGAGGTAGTGAAGAAAGAAATCATAAAATGGCTGGATGCTTGGATAATTTATCCCATTTCTGATAGCTCATGGGTCAGCCCGGTGCAATGCGTGCCAAAGAAGGGTAGCATGACCGTGGCACAAAATAGCAAAGTTGAGTTGATTCCCTACAGGACTGTCATAGGTTGGAGAGTGTGCATGGATTGCATGAGGCTAAATAATGCCACAAGGAAAGACCATTTTCTCTTGCCCTTCATCGATCAGAAATTTGACAGGTTGGCAGGTAAGGTATTCTATTTCTTTCTAGATGGCTACTCGGGCTACAACCAGATTGCCATCGCCCCAGATGTGTAATGCCCCAAATCCTAGCTTAGAAGTATTGGAGTCAAATTGCATAAGTTGATAGCTTAATTGCATCTAGAATTAAGCTAAATTGAATAGTCAAGGGTCTAATTGAAAGAATGTATGAAATAAGCGATCAAATTATAAAGGATCAATTCAATTAAAGGAGAAAGATAAGGCATGCATGATAAATTTCATGAATCTCTTATTTTCCCTTGACTAATTACATGATTAGCAACTAATTAAGTGATAGTTTAGTAACTTCATAAATCCACTAATGTGGATAACCACATTGTCATCCTCCCTTCATTCCATTACCAGCCGAATAGAGAGAGGAAAATTGAGAGGAAGAGAGCTTGGAAAATTCAGCCATTGAAGAAGGAATTAAGCTTTCATGTGTAGGAATTTTTCATTGAAATTAAGCTAGAAGCAAAGTAAGTATGATTCTTTTTGTAATCAATTGAATAGGCAATTATATTTGTTGTATTGGACTGTTTTGATGATTTTACAGATGGAATTAGATATTGAATATGTTGTTAGATGATTGAATGGTTGTAGAATTATACAAATTTGAAGAATGAACACTAGGTACAATGCTGGAAATTATGTGTTTATGCTAGTGTAATAAGCTAGGTTGCTGGAAAATTTAATTGTGATGTTGAAGTGAGAATTGAATGAATAGAACTTAAAATTGAGGTATGGAATTAATGAATTGATGACGAGCATGATTAGGTATTGTAAAGAAGGTGTTAAACAAATTGAATTGTTAGCAAACAATGCTGGAAATGGAAGATAAAAGCATGAACATAGACATGTAATCTAGAAACTGTTTTGTGGAATTGAAATTGAGTAAATATGCAAGATTAGGCATTGTAACCAACTTGCCCTGTTTTGGAAGCCTTGATTAATGGATTAACATTGACTCAACATGATTAGGATATCATATGAAATGAATTATAGGGTCAAAACATTCGTTAAATTGAATTAAAGGCATTAAAATGTAATTAGATGCAATCTGCCCAGAATTGCTCTGTTCTGGGCAGTCACTTTGAAAATTCACCAAAAATTGTATAGATCAAATTCAGGGCTGAAATTTTAGTGAAATGATCCTTATAATGTCTATTTTCATTAGGTGAAAACAGAATTGAAAAATGGGTCCTATGCTGAAAACTGTAAATAGGAATTGCTGGACAATGCAAACTGTACAGGCAGTGTAACTGCCCTGTCTTTGAATAATAAACTGTATTAATTGGATAAGAAATAAAATTAAAGTCTTACATGGTCTTATATAAAATTTTGTTATATTTCCAACGGTGTATAGCAATCGAAATTCCGACGTACAAATTAAAAGATATGGCCATTTAAAGGGACAGTGTGCAAACTGCAAGGCAGCAATGTCCTGGGCAGTTTGGGACTGTTTTTGCACCTAGTAACAAACAGTTTCCAAAACAATTTTGGGATATTATAACCTGTCCAATTATGTCTTAAAATGAAGTAATAACAATATGGAAATGAACTAGTAAGAAATGCTTAAAAGTAAGCATAAAAACAGTAGCTAAATGTTAGGTACAATGTGATAACATTGCTACTATGATTGTATGATATATTGTGCTTGTTTTGAAGAAATGTGTATGTGTTATGCTTGCTAGACCAAGGGCAGCAAATTGGGGAAGAAGAGGATAGGAGTGGACATCCCAAAGCTAGAGGCAAAGGGATTTGGATTGAAGATAATTGAATTGCTAGGAGTATTGTGAGTGTAACTATCCTTAGGGTTGGGACTTAGGTCCTAACCAACCTTGTTATTGCCTTAATGAAATGTCAATGTCATGTAACATGACTTAAAGTATATTTGGCTAATTAAGGGAAGAATGAAATGTATGACAACTTGATTGATGCCATGATCTTTGTGTTTACTTGGGTGTTAAGCAAATGTAATGAAATGTATGTCATGTTGCATTGCTTATGCCTAAGGTATGAAATGGCATGCTAGATTGGAGAATAAGGTATGCAAAATGCATACATATGCTTGTGTTTGTGAATGTTATGCATGGCTGATTGTAATTAATTGAACAAGGATACTACTTTGTATTCATGCTATTCGAATGGCATGGATAGTTTTGTATTGAGAGTTAAGACTCCATAAGCATAAGGGCTTGGCCTTTGAATGGCATAATGATGTATTGAATCATGAAATGTATAAAGCTTAAATGAATTGGATAATCAACAACCTTGGTAGCTGGTTTGGATAGATAGGAGGGCATGCCTGAGAATCTTGAGCTCATATTGTCACTACGGTGCATATTGGTACGACGGTACATATTGGCACTTCGGTGCATATTGTTAAGATTTGATTATCTAGTAAGTTACTTACCAAGGATGTTGAAAGATGACTTAATGAACATTGCTTGTATTGTAAGAAACTTGAATGAATTTCCTTGCTTTGAAAGAAGACTCATGAATGGATATAATACTAGTTACTTATCAAGAAAGAAATGTATAGATGATGGCTTTGTGTATGAATGCCTACTTGATAATTGAAGTATTGGTTGCTTGTCTTCTAAGCAAGGTGTTCGATTGGTATGCTATGATTATATGGTGGATGATGCTATAATTGAAAGTGTGATATGTGAAACTTGCCTATGTTTTCCTCCATGCAATTTGAATGGTACATGATATATGGTGATGGTCTTGATGCTTGGATTACATGAAAACTTGGATATGTATGCTTGAGAAAATTGGCTAGACTTAGTGTTACCTCACTAAGTACATATCTTGTACTTACCATTCTACTCTTCATTCTTCCCATAACAGATTAAAGATACTTCAAGAGGATATCTTGGGTTTGAAGCAACACTTGAGGCAAGCTTGAAAGTATGAATTTATACTCTTTGTATACTCCTAGTTTGGTGGCACTAGATTTTGTAATAGGTAGCCTTGATCATGCATTTGAATATGTGTTTAAGACGAGTTTGTGAAATGTTTTGATGGGCCTATTATGTAACTTATTTGGATGACTTAAACCATGTATATGAACTATGATGATATGTATATATGAAGTAGATGCTGCGCAAATTACGATGGAAATCTAATGTTTGTTGAATCTTGTCTAAATTGAATGTTATATCACTGTTGTATGATCATGCATTTGTTCCTATGTTTATTAGCATGATTCGGCAATGACAAGATTGAGGCTAAGGTATGTACAAGCATGCATTAACAATGTATAAACCAAATATGCTATGAAATGGGATGAATTGATTGAAAAGAAACAAAGGAAATGTGTTTAGATATCATCTAGCTATTCGAATAGGTGTGTGAACATAAAATAAGATGTAAGTTGAATGCTTGGTAATGATCATGTTAATTGGTTGAATAAGTAGTTTCTTAAGATGCAAGTAAGCTAGTTTAAGCATGTTTAGTTATCACCTAGTGTATTTCGAATAAGGTTCTTAGAATTGTAGTAAGAATGAAGGTTATACCATGTTTAATAGTAACTTAAAGTGAAGTATGCCACACTTATGTTTATTGTTTGATTGATGTATGTGATTTGAATGTAGTGGTAACATGATAATGGTAACTTAGGTTATAAGCATGAAATGAAACAAAATGGTACCTAAATTTGTATGCTATGTATGTTGGTTTTTGTTTAATGTGGATTGCTTGTATGTATTGTATGTTTGGAATGTTTGGTTTTATTTTGGGTTACTTGTGCCTCAAGGAAAGTACTCTGAGGTTACTTATCCTTTGCTTAGCTTCTGCTCCGGTAATGCTCTTGAACCGGGTTACGGCTAACCCGGGGATGGGGTGTTACATTTATTGGTAATTAGAGCTTTTTGGTTGATTTTATAAGTTTACTTGAATCATATAGGATATTGTGCCACCTAGGAGATTTGATATAATCTTGTGTTGTTGCATAAATGTGTAAATGTGATAACTAAGACTCTATTTGTTCTGATTGCACTAGAATGTCAGAAACAAGATTGGGCCAGGATAATGAAAGTCTTGTAGGCTCCTGGAACGAAGGAGACAGTGTGATGATGGAACAGAATCCTCCTCAACAGCAAGCTCAACATCTAGCTCAAGCTGCTGCTAAAAAGGAAGCTCCAGCTATCAATCCTGTGCAGCAAGAATGTCTTACAAGTATGAAAGAGATGTTCAATCATCTCATAACTTCCCTAAGACAAGATCACCCTCTTGCTCCTACTGTTACTGTGCCAAACCGAGCCCCTATTGACAAGCTGGCTTAGCATCGGGCATACACCTTCACTGGCACCGATGAGGCTAATCTAGAAGTAGCCGAGTACTGGTTAGAGGCCACTACTCGTATCCTGAAGAAATAATTGTCGTGTCCTGATGAGCATAAACTCAAGTGTGCCATCGCTTTGTTAGCAGACGAAGCACTAAGCTAGTGGGAAACAACTACTCTGACTGCTCCTGCAGAGTTTGTTACTTGGAAGTTCTTTATTGATGAGTTCAGGAAGAAATATATCAGCGAACAATATCTGGCTGAGCACCGAAAATGATTCTTGTATCTTAAACAAGCTGGCTGACCTATCGGGTAATACGTGAGTAACTTTTGCATTATTGCAAGTATGGGTCAGAATATATCAAAACTGAGGCCGACAAGTGTCGTATGTTCATTGACGGGTTAAATTATGAATTAAGCCCGATATTCACTGCCTTGGGTATTACTGACTTCCAAAATTTGGTAAACCAGGCCATTGCTACTAAGGCGAAGATGAAAGCCTCGGAAAGACGCAAGAGCGTACACTCTTGGAAAGACAAACGACCCAGGAACGATGATAAGCCACACTGGAAATCAAAGAAGTCCAAACATTCCAAGGGACACTCTTCAAACTATACCCCTAATCAGAAGAGTAGTTACATTACAAAACCTCAAACTGTTGTAAAGACTTCAGCCCCTATATATTAAACAAGCTGGCTGACCTATCAGGTAATACGTGAGTAACTTTTGCAAGTATTGCAAGTATATATCAGCGAACAATATCTGGCCGAGCACCGAAAACGATTCCTGTGTCTTAAACAAGTTGGCCGACCTATCGGGTAATACGTGAGTAACTTTTGCAAGTATTGCAAGTATGGGTCAGAATATATCAAAACTGGGGCCGACAAGTGTTGAATGTTCATCGATGGGTTAAATGACGAATTAAGCCATATATTCATTGCTCTGGGTATTACCGACTTCCAAAATTTGGTAAACTGGGCCATTGCTACTAAGACGAAGATGAAAGCCTCCGAAAGACGCAAGAGCGGACACTCCTAGAAAGATAAACGACCTAGGAACGATGATAAGCCACACTAGCAATCAAAGAAGTCCAAACATTCCAAGGGACACTCTTTGAACTATACCCCTAATTAGAAGAGTAGTTACATTCCGAAACCTCAAACTGTTGTAAAGACTTCAGCCCATGTTGTTTCTGTTGATAGCACGGGGAATCAGGCTAAAGCTAATCAATATCCTCTTTGCAAGTTCTGTCAAAAACATCATACTAGCCAGTGCAGAGTTCAATAGAATTTATGCTTCTCATGTGGAGCCTCTAATCATTATATTCAAGATTGTCCCCAGAATCCTATCAAGGCTCCGAATCGAGCTTCTGCAATTGCTAGTTCAGCTCCTCCTAACCGAAACAAAGCACCCAGACAAGCTCAGTCTGGGAATCAGGGGAAACTGAATGGCCCCTATTCGAATGCTCAAAATCATCAGGAATCTCGAGCCCCTGCTCGTATGTACCACATTCGTGGTAAAGATGATGAAGAAGCTTCTGATGTTATCACAGGTACCGTTGAGTTAAATTCCAGACCTACTTATGCTTTAATTGATTCGGGGTCTACCCACTCATTTGTTTGTTCTTCCTTGATCAACAAGTTAAAATTGAAACCCAAAATTAGTGAATCAAATCTTGTAGTTTCAAATACGTTAGGGGGAAAACACATATTAACTTGCGCCACAAGCAAGCTCCCTTGACCATTCGAAACATACCCTTTCCCATTGATCTTTATGTCTTACCATATTGTAAATTTGACTTGATTTTGGGGTTAGATTGGCTAAGTAAACACGAGGCCTGGCTAGATTGCCAAAATCAGAGATTGTGTCTCTGGGATTTAAGGAAGGAATCCATTCTCTTAATAGACAAGAAACCAACTTCCATCTTTGCTAAGATGATTCTCCAAGATGAAATTGAATTCGGTTTGCCTAGCATGCCTATTGTTTCTGAATTCACTGTTGTTTTTTTTAGGAACTCCCTAATGTCCCCCCGACAGAGAAGTAGAGTTCGGGATTGAAGATCAGCCTGAAACAGCTCTGGTGTCCATTACACCCTATAGAATGGCACTTGTTGAGTTGAAAGAATTAAAGAAACAACTTCAGGAGTTCCAAGATAAAGGTTTCTTACGGCCTAGCACTTCTCCTTGGGGTACACCGGTTTCATTTGCAAAGAAGAAAGACGAGACTATGCGGCTTTGTATTGACTATCGTCAGTTAAACAAGCTCAATATCAAGAATCGGTATCCCCTGCCCAGAATTGAAGATCTTTTCGATCAACTTAGGGATGTTGTCGTATTCTCTAAGATTGACCTTCGATCGGGGTACTAGCAAATGAAAGTAAAAGAACAAGACGTACCCAAGATAGCCTTACGCACTCGATATTGCCACTTTGAATTCCTTGTAATGCCATTCAGGTTAACGAATGATCCAACTGCTTTCATGGATCTCATGAATCGGGTATTCAAGCCCTATCTTGACAAGTTCGTGTTCATATTCATTGATGACATTTTGGTGTACTCTCGGAATAAGGAGGACCATGCTGAACACCTCCGAATTGTCTTGCAAACACTCTGAGAACATCAATTGTATGCCAAGTTCTCCAAATGTGAATTCTGGTTACCAGAAGTTTCTTTCCTTGGCCACATTATCTCGGCTGAAGAAATCAAAGTCGATCCAAGCAAGATTTAGTCTATTCTGAATTGGAGACCTCCGAAGAATGTAAGCGAGGTCTGAAGCTTTCTCGGTTTAGCAGGGTATTACAGAAGATTTGTTAAAGGCTTTTCCTCCATTACCGCAAGTCTTACTAAGCTTACCCGCAAGGATACGCCTTTTGTTTGGTCGGAGAACCAACAACGAAGCTTTGATCAACTTAAGCAAGCTCTGACTCATGCCCCGGTACTCATCCAACTAGAATCAGGCAAAGAATTCACTGTTTACAGTGATGCTTCTCATCTAGGACTCGGTTGTGTCTTGATGCAAGATGGGAAAGTAATTGCTTACGCTTCAAGGCAACTGAAGCCTTACGAGTCTAATTATCCAACACATTATCCGGAATTAGCAGCTATCGTGTTTGCTCTCACGATATGGAGACACTATCTATACGGGGAGATGCAATCTATTTACCGATCACAAAAGTCTCAAATACCTCCTAACTCAGAAGGACTTGAATCTGAGGCAAAGGAGATGGCTCGAATTACTTAAGGATTACGACTTGGTTATCGACTACCATCTGGGGAAAGCAAACGTAGTTACTGACGCCCTTAGTCGCAGACCATACTTGGGTAACTCCTAAATCTAGAATTCTGATTAAATTCATTTGAATCATGCCTTCTCTTGCTTTGCAAATAATGAATTTAGAGTTTTCCTAAGCTACAAGTTACTATTCAAAAAATTCTTGAAATACAAGTAACCCATTTGAATGAGAATTGAGCCTAAAATACTTGTAACCATTAAAAATTGAATCTTACTTAGCTTGTAAGAAAGAATTCGAACAATGCCTTGTGATACAAGGATCAATTCGAACAATGCCTTGCATTGCAAGAAATCTATTGAAAATCATTCTAATGACTTTGTTAATGCTTTCGTAGCTACTACGGCTATCAATGCTCATTTCCGACTATACAAGAGCTAAAAAATTTTGTCTGATCTTCAAGTTCAATCTGATTTCATCTCGAGAATTAAAGAACTCCAACAAGTTGATCCAGATCTTCAGAAGATCATATCTAAGCTTGCTTCTGAGTCTACCTCTGACTTCTCCCTAAAGTTAAATGGACTCCTCTATTTCAAAGATAGAGTTTGTGTTCCTAACAGTGTGGAACTAAGACAAGAAATGTTGAAAGAAGCTCACCAAAGTTCTTTCTGGATCCACCCTGGATTAGTTAAGATGTATAAGGACCTAAAGCCACTATACTAGTGGCCAGGCATGAAATCTGCAATCACAGACTTCGTGTCCAAGTGCTTAACTTGTCAAAGAGTTAAAACCGAGCATCAAGTCCCTATTGGACTGCTCTAACCTATTGAACTTCCCCAGTGGAAGTAGGATCGAATTACTATGGACTTTGTCACCGGTCTTCCTTCTACTAGAAGAAAGAATGATGTTGTATGGGTGATAGTTGATAGATTCACTAAATCTACTCACTTCATCCCTGTTCATATGAACATGAGCTTGGAAACCCTTGCTAAGCTGTACATTCGTGAAGTGATTCGGTTACACGGTGTACTTGCAGCAATTATCTCCGATCGTGACCCTCGATTATAGAATTCTCTGCAAAATGCTCTAGGAGCTAAACTACATTTTAGTAAGGCATTTCATCCTCAATCATATGGCCAATCTGAGAGAATCATTCAAGTACTAGAAGATATGTTACGAGCTTGTGTCATTAACTTCGGGAAGAATTGGGAGAAATCCCTACCTCTTGTAGAGTTTGCCTACAACAATAGCTATCAATCTTCTATTCAAATAGCACCATTTGAAGCTCTATATGGTAAAAGATGTAGAACTCCTCTATGCTAGTCCGAATTGGGAGATAACAAGATTCTAGGACCTCAATTGCTTCAGGAAACTGATGAACAAATCAAGGTCATTCACGATCGATTGAAGGCAGCTTTCGATAGACAGAAAGCATATACTGACTTAAAAAGGAGAGATATCCAGTATTCTATTGGAGACAAAGCCTTCCTAAAGGTCTCACCTTGGAAGAAAGTGCTCAGATTTGGAAGGAAAGGGAAACTCAGTCCCCGATACATTGGACCATTTGAAGTTATTAAAAGAATTGGTCCAGTGGCCTATCGACTAGCTCTTCCTAGAGAATTCAATAGAATACACAATGTCTTTCACGTTTCAATGCTCAGAAGGTGTCGTTCTGATCCTTCACACATTCTAGAGCTCGAAGAAGTAGAATTGAATCCCGATTTATCCTACGAAGAAGAACCTATTCAGATTCTTGACCGGGAAGTAAGAAAGCTTCAAAACAAGATTGTTCACCTTGTTAAGATCTTATGGAGAAATCATAAAGTGGAAGAATCTACCTGGGAATCTAAAGAAGTCATGAGGAAGCAATATCCTTACCTATTTGATTCAGGTAAATTCGAGGACGAATTTAATTTAAGGGGGGAGAATTGTAACACCCCAAATCCTAGCTTAGAAGTATTGGAATCAAATTGCATAAGTTGATAGCTTAATTGCATCTAGAATTAAGCTAAATTGAATAGTCAAGGGCCTAACTGAAAGAATGTATGAAATAAGTGATCAAATTATAAAGGATCAATTTGAATTAAAAGAGAAAGATAAGGCTTGCATGATAAATTTCATGAATCTCTTATTTGCCCTTGACTAATTACATAATTAGTAACTAATTAAGGGATAGTTTAGTAACTTCATAAATCCACTAATGTAGATAACCACATTGTCATCCTCCCTTCATTCCATTACCAGCCGAATAGAGAGAGGAAAATTGAGAGAAAGAGAGCTTGGAAAATTCAGCCATTGAAGAAGGAATTAAGCTTGCATGTGTAGGAATTTTTCATTGAAATTAAGCTAGAAGCAAAGTAAGTATGATTCTTCGTGTGATCAATTGAATAGGCAATTATATTTGTTGTATTGGACTGTTTTGATGATTATAAGATGGAATTAGATATTGAATATGTTGTTAGATGATTGAATGGTTGTAGAATTATACAAATTTGAAGAATGAACACTAGGTACAATGCTGGAAATTATGTGTTTATGCTAGTGTAATAAGCTAGGTTGCTGGAGAATTTAATTGTGATGTTGAAGTGAGAATTGAATGAATACAAATTAAAATTGAGCAATGGAATTAATTAATTGATGAAGAGCATGATTAGGTATTGTAAAGAAGGTGTTAAACAAATTGAATTGTTAGCAAACAATGCTGGAAATGGAAGATAAAAGCATGAACATAGACATGTAATCTAGAAACTGTTTTGTGGAATTGAAATTGAGTAAATATGCAAGATTAGGCATTGTAACCAACTTGCCCTGTTTTGGCAGCCTTGATTAATGGATTAAAATTGAATCAACATGATTAGGATATCATATGAAATGAATTATAGGGTCAAAACATTGGTTAAAATGAATTAAAGGCATTAAAATGTAATTAGATGCAATTTGCCCAGAATTGCTCTGTTCTGGGCAGTCACTTTGAAAATTCACCAAAAATTGTATAGATCAGATTGAGGGCTGAAATTTTAGTGACACTATCCTTAGAATGTCTATTTTTATTAGGTGAAAACATAATTTAAAACTGGGTCCTATGCTGAAAATTGTGAATAGGAATTGCTGGACAGTGCAAACTGTCCAGGCAGTGTAACTGCCCTGTCTTTGAACAATCAACTGTATTAATTGGCTAGGAATTAAAATTCAAGTCTTACATGGTCTTATATAAAATTTTGTTATCTTTCCAACGGTGTATAGAAATCGAAATTCCGACGCACAGATTAAAAGGTATGTCCATTTAAAGGGATAGTGTGCAAACTGCTAGGTAGCAGTGTCCTGGGCAGTTTGGGACTGTTTTTGTACCTAGTAACAAACTGATTCCAAAACAGTTTTGGGACATTGTAACCTGTCCAATTATGTCTTAAAATGAAGTAATAACAATATGGAAATGAACTAGTAAGAAATACTTAAAAGGAAACATAAAAACAGTAGCTAAATGTTAGGTACAATGTGATAACATTGCAACTATGATTGTATGATATATTGTGCTTGTTTTGATGAAATGTGTATGTCTTATGCTTGCTAGACCAAGGGCAGAAAATTAGGGAAGAAGAGGATAGGAGTGGACATCCCAAAGCTAGAGGCAAAGGGATTTGGATTGAAGATAATTGAATTGCTAGGAGTATTGTGAGTGTAACTATCCTTAGGGTTGGGACTTAGGTCCTAACCAACCTTGTTATTGCCTTAATGAAATGTCAATGCCATGTAACATGAATTAAAGTATATTTGGCTAATTAAGGGAAGAACGAAATGTATGACAACTTGATTGATGCCATGATCTTTGTGTTTACTTGGGTGTTAAGCAAATGTAATGAAATGTATGTCATGTTGCATTGCTTATGCCTAAGGTATGAAATGGCATGCTTGCTTGGAGAATAAGGTACGCACAATGCATACATATGCTTGTGTTTGTGAATGTTATGCATGGCTGATTGTAATGAATTGAACAAGGATACTACTTTGTATTCATGCTATTTGAATGGCAAGGATAGTTTTATATTGAGAGTTAAGACTCCATAAGCATAAGGGCTTGGCCTTTGAATGGCATAATGATGTATTGAATCATGAAATGTATAAAGCTTAAATGAATTGGATAATCAACAAACTTGGCAGATAGTTTGGATAGATAGGAGGGCATGCCTTAGAATCTTGAGCTCATATTGGCACTACGGTGCATATTTGCACTATGGTGCATATTGGCACTTCGGTGCATATTGTTAAGATTTGATTATCTAGTAAGCTACTTGCCAAGGATGTTGAAAGATGACTTAATGAACATTTCTTGTATTGTAAGAAACTTGAATTAATTTCCTTGCTTTGAAAGAAGACTCATGAATGGATATAATACTAGTTACTTATCAAGAAAGAAATGTATAGATGATGGCATTGTGTATGAATGCCTACTTGATAATTGAAGTATTGGTTGCTTGTCTTCTAAGCAAGGTGTTCGATTCGTATGCTATGATTATATGGTGGATGATGCTATAATTGAATGTGTGATATGTGAAACTTGCTTATGTTTTCCTCCATGCAATTCGAATGGTACATGATATATGGTGATGGTCTTGATGCTTGGATTACATGAAAACTTGGATATGTATGCTTGAGAAAATTGGCTAGCCTTAGTGTTGCCTCACTAAGTACATATCTTGTACTTACCACTCTACTCTTCATTCTTCCCATAACAGATTAAAGATACTTCAAGAGGATATCTTGGGTTTGAAGCAACACTTGAGGCAAGCTTGAAAGTATGAATTCATACTCTTTGTATACTCCTAGTTTGGTGGCACTAGATTTTGTAATAGGTAGCCTTGATCATGCATTTGAATATGTGTTTAAGACTAGTTTGTTAAATGTTTTGATGGGCCTATTATGTAACTTATTTGGATGACTTAAACCATGTATATGAACTATGATGATATGTATATATGAAGTAGATGTTGCGCAAATTATGATGGAAATCTAATGTTTGTTGAATCTTGTCTAAATTGAATGCTATATCAATGTTGTATGATCATGCATTTGTTCCTATGTTTATTAACATGATTCGGCAATGACAAGATTGAGGCTAAGGTATGTAGAAGCATGCATTAACAGTGTATAAACGAAATATGTTATGAAATGGGAGACTCGATTGAAAAGAAACAAAGGAAATGTGTTTAGATATCATCTAGCTATTCGAATAGGTGTATGACATAAAATAAGATGTAAGTTGAATGCTTGGTAATGATCATGTTAATTGGTTGAATAAGTAGTTTCTTAAGATGCAAGTAAGCTAGTTTAAGCATGTTTAGTGATCACCTAGTGTATTTCGAATAAGGTTCTTAGAATTGTAGTAAGAATGAAGGTTATACCATGTTTAATAGTAACTTAAAGTGAAGTATGCCATACTTGTGTTTATTGTTTGATTGATGTATGTGATTTGAATGTAGTGGTAACATGATAATGGTAACTTAGGTTATAAGCATGAAATGAAACAAAATGGTACCTAAATTTGTATGCTATGTATGTTGGTTTTTGTTTAATGTGGATTGCTTGTATGTATTGCACGTTTGAAATGTTTTGTTTTGTTTTGGGTTATTTGCGCCTCAAGGCAAGTACTCCGAGGTTACTTGTTCGACAAGTAACCTATCGTTTGTTTAGCTTCCGCTCAGGTAACGCTCCTGAACTGGGTTACGGCTAACCCGGGGATGGGGTGTTACAAGATGATTAGGAGAAAACCACGTTCACTTGTTCATATAGGACATTCACTTTTAAAAGAATGCCATTTAGATTGTGTAACGCTCCAACAACATTTCAACGTTGCATTTTCTAACATGATTGAAAACAACATGGAAATGTTCATGGATGACTTCTCAGTGTTTGGAAAGCATTCGAGAAAGGCCTTCAGAGTTTGGAACTTGTTTTGCGAAGATATATTGAGACTAACATGGTCCTGAACTGGGAAAAATGCCACTTCATGGTGAAGTAGGGCATAGTTCTCGAACATAAAGTGACCAAGAGAGCTCTAGAGGTTGATAAATTAAAAGTTGAGGTAATCAAACAATTGCCACCTCCTACAAGCGTAAAAGGTATCATAAGTTTTTGGGACATGCATGTTTTATCATTATTTTATTAAAGATTTCTCAAAAAATTCTAAACCTTTATGATTGCTTTTGGAACAAAATACTGCTTTTGCATTTAATGACGCTTGTTTAAAAGCATTTTAGGAGCTTAAAGAAAGGTTGATTAATGCCCTCATAGTTGTGGCACCAAATTGGAATGAGCCATTCGAGCTCATGTACAATGTCATGTCGCTAGAGTAGTATTGGGACAAAGGCGTGGCAAAGTTTTCCATTCCATCTATTATGCCAACCACACGCTAGAACCGAGAAAGAATTTCTCGATGTTATCTTTGCATTTGACAAGTTCAGTTCTTACTTGGTAGGTAGCAAAGTTGTGGTGTACACAGACCATTCAGTATTGAAATATCTCTTGGTAAAGAAGGATGCCAAACCCCAGACTAATCTGATGGACAATCTTACTGCAAGAATTTGATCTCGAGATTCGAGACAAGAAGGGGAGTGAGAACTTGGTAGCCGACCATTTATCACGACTAGAGCATCACGTTGAGGATGGCAACATCGCCGCCATAAGGGATGAATTCCCCGATGAGTACTTACTTGAAATCAATTCTATGTTGTGGTACGATGACATAGTCAACTACCTGATAAGAAATATTTTGCCACCGGATCTGGCAAGTAATGCTAGGAAGCGAGTCTTGCGAGATTTTTGGAAATATTATTAGTACGAGCCAATTTTGTTTAAGTAGTGTGCTGATCAAGTGATACGTCGATGTGTTCCAGAAGATGAACATCACAACATATTACAATTATGCCATGCAACACTGTAACACCCTAAACCTGGCCTATGAAGGTTACCACTATCTAAGCTATTGAATAATTGAATTATGTGCTAATCAAATTAAAGAAGAAAGAACGTTAGCTAACAAATAACTAAAGGGACCAAAATGTTATAGCCAACAAGTTAGAGTGCCAAATTAAAAGGACTCAAAGGTTTATATATTATAAGTTTGGTTTGCATGTCAAATTCTTAAGAATCAAAGGACTTGGACACTTGGCTATCTATGAGCAATGCCGAGTTTGGAGGGGGTGACTCGGCTAAGGCCACTTAGACCATGGATGAGAAAATTCCCATCATCTTCTTACTTCCAAAATCCACCATAACTGAGTGAAAGGGAGAAAGAGAGAGAAGAGAGAAAGCTTGATGATATCCATGGAATTCTTGAGAGATTGGGCCACAGTAGGACTAAATCGAATACGAATTCACATTGAGGAAGGTAAATGTTTGATTCCTCACTTCAATTACATGCTTGAATCTTGAATTAGATATATGCTTGTTGCCTTATTCGAATAGGATGATTGTGTAACACCCCAAATCCTAGCTTAGAATTATTGGAATCAAATTGAATAAGTGATTAGCTTAATTGAATTAAGAATTAAGCTAAATTGAATAGTCAAGGTCCTAATTGAAAGAATGTATGAAATAAGTGACTAAATTAGAATGACTACATTGAATTAAAAGAGAAAGATTGAGATTGCATGATAAATATCATGAATCTCTTATTTGCCCTTGATTAATCACATGATTAGTAACTATTTAGGGACAATTTAGACAAAACACAATTCCAATAACAAGGATTGTTGTTGTCATCTTCTCCATTATACCATGTTAGCCAAATTTGATGAGAAAGAAAGGGAGAGAAAGAAAGCTAAGGAAAACACCATTGGAGAAGGAATTTAGTTTGCATGTGTTGTGATTTTTTCATTGAAATTAAGCAAGAAACAAAGTAAGTATTATTTTACTTGTATTCAATTGAATAGGTAACTATGATTGTGGAATTGGACTGATTTTGATGATGTTAGATGAATTAGACATTGAATGTGTTGTTAGGTGATTATATGGTTGTTGAATCATGCAAAATTGAAGAATGAAACTAGGTACAAGGCTGGAAATTATGTGTTCATGCTATTGTAATAAACCTAGGTTGCTGGAAAATTGAATTATGTTGTTGAGATGAAAATTGAATGATTATATCATAAAATTGAGCTATGGAATTAATGAATTGATGATGATCATGAATATGTAATGTATAAAAGGTGTTTAAAAAATTGAATTAGATGCAAACAATGCTGGAAATGAAGGATAAGAACATGAACATAGTTATGAAACATAGAAACTGTTTTGTGGTATTGAAATTGAGTAAACATGAAAGATTAGGCTTTGTAACCAACTTGCCCTGTTTTGGCAGCCTTGTTTAATGAACTAAAATGGACCTAACATGTTCATAATGTCATATGAAATGAATTATAGAGCTAAAGAATTGGTTAAAATGGATTAAAGGCATTAAAAGGTGACTGGATGCAATCTGCCCAGAATTGCTCTGTTCTGGGCAGTCACTTTGAAAATTCACCTAAAATTGTATAATTTGAATTCAGGGCTGAAATTTTAATCGTATGATCCTTAGAATGTCTACTTTCATTAGGTGAAAACAGAATGGAAAGCTGGGTCCTATACTGAAAACTGTAAAAAGGAATTGCTGGACAGTGCAAACTGTCCAGGCAGTGTAAAATGCCCTGTCTTTGAGCAATAAACTGTATTAATTTGCTAAGAACTAAAATTCAAGCCTTACATGGTATTATAGAAAATGTTTTAAGCTTTCCAACGGTGTATAGAAATCGAAATTCCGACGTACGGATTAAAAGATATGGCCATTTAAAGGGACAGTGTGCAAACTGCCAGGCAGCAGTGTCCTGGGCAGTTTGGGACTGTTTTTGCACCTAATTGTAAACTGTTTCCAAAACAGTTTTGGGCATTGTAATCTGTCCAATTATGCTTTAAAATGAAGTAATAACAATGTGGAAATAAATTGGTAAGAATTGCTTAAAATGAAGTATAAAAACAGTAGCTAAATGTTAGGTACATTGTGATAACATTGCTACTATGATTGTGTGATATTGTGCTTGTTTTGATGAAATGTGTATGTGTTATGCTTGCTAGATCAAGGGCAGCAATTTGAGGAAGAAAAAAGGAAATCATACAAGGGCTAAGAAAAAGGGGACAGCCATACAAGATAATTGCTAGCTTGCTTGGATTGTATTGTGAGTGTAGTTACCTTTAGGGTTAGGACTAGGTCCTAACCAATGTATTTGTTACATTCTTGTTATGTTAATGAATCTAAGCATGAATATGACTTAATAAGGGAAGAATGATTAATGAAACACATGAAACATGATCCTAGTCTTATGTACATGCTTACTTGAAATGCTATGCATGTTTAGTGATGACTTGGTTGATTGAATGTGCTATGATACAACATGATGAATGCTAATGACTTGGTTGAGATATGATGATCTCATTTTGATGAAATGAATCTTGAAACCACTTGACTTGTGAGCTAAGGCTCAATAGCCTAAGGGCTTAACATGAAATGATCTTGATTGACATGAACATGATCTTGAACTTGATAACTTGAATAAATGGTAATTCGAACAACCTTGGTAGCTAGTTGGACTAGGTAGAAGGGCATGCCTTAGAGTCTAGAGCTCATTGTGTACGGGTGGACTATGGTCCAGGGCTAAGGCCCCTATTTGGCGACAGACGGAGGGTACGTATGTGGTCTTTGGCGACAGTAGGAGGGTTGACCAGCACTACAGTGCATATTGTGGCGACAGTTGGTTGGAGACTCGATTACCTATACAAACTAAGTACCAAGGGGGTTGTTTAATGTAATAACAAATGAAATAAGACTCAATTATACATGATACTTGTTTTGTATTGCCATGAAACGTATGTTGCTTGATTTGGAAGCATGACTCCTTAGTTACTTGTTTTGCAAGCATGTTGCTTGATTCATGATTTAAGATTTCTTGTTGCCTAATCTTGTTGGCCGAATTACATGTTATCCTAGATAGGATATTCTTGATGCTTGAAAGGCTAGTTAAGGCCACTCTTGATACTTGAAAGACTAGCTAAGTCTACTTTAATGCTTGGAAGCCTTAGCTAGGTCTACATTTGATCTAAAAGACATGAAATAACAAATGAATAGACTAGTTACTACCTCACTAAGTACATTTTTGTACTTGTCACTCTTCTTTCATTCTTCCCAACCCACAGGTTAAAGGATTCAACATTGCTTGATCTTGAAGTTGATTCCTTGAGCAAGAAGCTTCCTACACAAGTTTGTTAAAGTATGATTCCATACTTGTTTTGTATTCTCCTAGAATGGTGGCACTAGATGTATCTAGTTAACTTGAACATGCATTTTGAAGAAAGGTATATATAATGTTTGATAGCCTTATCCATGATTGTATATAGATTAAGGTTTGTAACTTAACTTAACTAGCTTATAATGGTTGAATATTGCTGAGACTTGATGATGGAATGAAACAAACTGTTAATCTAGCTATTTTGATGACTTTTGATTGGATGATTTGGTTATTAATTGCTTGAATAGAAATGCTTTGTTAGAAATTGAATGTTGTTGTGATTCATTTGGGAACATCAATACTAAATCACTTGTGTTTGTTTATAACATGAATTATGTGTTTGAACCATGGATGAAAATTGTAAAAAGATTAGAATAATCCTTTTGAGATTTAGTTTATGTGATTAAGTATGTTCTTGGTGAGGTTGGCGAATAGTTAACATTGTTATATTTGAATGGAATTAGATACATGTTATTAGAAGCTTAGATAATTAAGCTTTGAGTAAATGTGGAATAAATTGACTAAACATGTGCAATATAAAGAACACCAAATTGAAATAACAAATAATACTAAGTAGATTTAAATAGATTAAGAAACAATGTATATATGTTGCCAAATTAACCATGAAAGTAGTATCTTGAATTGTAAACAATAAATTAATTAATCTTTGGTTTGTAGGTCAAATTCCTAAGAATCAATGGTATTGAAGATACATTTTTCTAACTTGCAATGCCGAATGCATGAATGGTTGCTTATGCCTTGTTTGAATGCATGCTTACCATGGATGAGCCTAGTTCGATCATCTTGTTAGGAGTCAAGTATGAGCTTTCTTGTTAGATAAGTAATCAAGTAAGATTGATTGTTCTTCTTGGATGTTGAATGAGATTGTTAGGCCACATTACGGAAACAAAATTAAATATAATTGCTTGTTGTTAAGAAAAAAAATGCTAGATTTCATGTATTCAAATGTATTGCCTTGAATCTTGAATTAGTTTTGTTTGCTTGCTGCCTAATTACTAATAGGATGATTGTCATTATGCATGTTAAAATGATGTTAGCGTCTAATGGTCCTTGAAATTGTGAGTGTTATTAATCAAATTGTTAAAGAGATGTGTATGGGTTGTTGGAAATTGAGAATAGGGATCATGGTTGAAACTAGTTTTGATTAGGGACTATTTTGCTAGATGAAAATTTGTAAACATGCTTAATTGTATATGCTGCCCTGTTTTGATCACATTGATAGGTGAATTGGAATGACCTAGACATGTAAAAATAAGTTGAATTATAATGTTAGAATCTTGTTTAGATGAATTATGAAGCTAGAAGCTTAACCTAGTGTAATCTGCCCAGAATACTCTGTTATGGGCAGTAACTTCAAAAAAGCACCATAAATTGTATAAATGGAATTTAAGGATGAAATTTCTATGGACAGTGCCTTAACATGTCTAAATTCATTAGGAGAAAACAGAACTAAATTCTGGATTGTAGAATGAATTGTAGAAAAGAAACACTAGGGACAATGCAAACTGTCCAATGTTGTAAATTGCCCTGTCTTTAAGCTAAAAACTGTATTAATTGGAAAAGGATTAAAATGCAAGGCCTATTGGTTAGAAAGAAAATTAAGTTAGCTTTCCAACGGTGTAAACTAATTTGAATTTCGACGTACGGAAGGAAAGTTATGCATTATTAAGTGAGCAGATACAAGGTGCAGTTTTTAAATTGTTTAAAACTTTTGCAAACAGTTTTGGGACAGTTTAATTGCTGCCTTGTTTTGCCTTAATATGGAATGTAGGCAGTTTGGTAATGTGCATTAAGGTGTGTATATGAATATGCTATCTATTTTGTAAATATAATGTTATAACCTTGCTGGCATGTTGAAAGACTTTGTGATTACATGTTTTAACCTTGTTCTATCTATGTAATTTACTAGAGCAAGGAGAGTACATTGGAGAAGGATCAAAAATCGATCATTCAAGGGACAAGAAAAAGGGAATAGTCTTTCGAGACTAGCTAGCTTGAGGAGTATTGTGAGTGTAGTTTATTCTAGGGTTAGGACTAGGTCCTAACCAAAGCATGCATGTCTAAATTCTTGTATTGTTAAATTGGACTTAATATGATCTTGACCTAATAAGGGAAGTATGAATTAAGATAATACATGAAACTTGACTACATCCTTGAATTGTTTTATAAATCGAATGCTAGCATGTATATATGGTAACATTGATACTTGTATGTATGACATGGTATTGTGATCAATTGCTTAAACTGAATGCTTGATGTGCTAGCTTAGATGATACAATGAACACTTGAAATGATGAGTTATGGCTTTATTTGCCTAAGGGCTTAATTCATGTATACACTTACCATGCAATACTCGAAATGACTCTTGAAAAAGATAATGTTGGACATGAACCTGTACACTTGAATGATACATGATCTTGAAATCCTTGAATAAATGAATTATAATCAAACAAACTTGGTTACTAGTTGAATAGGTAGAAGGGAATGCCTTAGAGTCTATAGCTCATTGTGTTAGGGTGGACAACGGAGGGTACGTATGTGGTCTTTGGCGATAGTAGGAGGGTTGAACAGTACTACGGTACATCTTGTGGTGACAGTTGGTTGGAGACTCGATTACCAAGACAAACTATGAACCAAGGATTGTGTTAAAAAGATAATAAATGAGCTAATAAGTATGAATAGCTCGATTACTTGACATGTAAGTATGAATTGCTTGATTTCTTGTCATGTAAGCATGAATTGCTTGATTTCTTGTTTTGTAAGAAGGAATTGCTTGACTACTTGATATGGACAATGAATAGCTTAATTACTTGAAATGGATGAAGCATGAATTATGATTCATTGTCTCTTGTTTATTATGCAATTCGAATGCCTTGAAATCCTTAGCTAGGATCATTCTTGACTAATTGACACTTAACTTGATATAACAATTGGTTAGAATTAGTTACTACCTCACTAAGTACATTCTTGTACTTATCACTCTTGTTTTCATCCTTCCCAACCACAAGATAAAGGATTCGATCGTTGCTTGATCCTGAAGCCTAATTTCTTGAGCTCGAAGCAAGACACAAGCATAGCTAAAGTTTGGTTCATACTTGTTTTATATTTCTCCTAGTTGGTGGCACCTAGACATATACATGTACCTAGGACTAGACCATGCATCTTGTTTGTTTTGGGAGGAATTGTATATATGCATGAACATGGCTACTTGATGTTTTGAGTACTTGTATATATATGCTCTTGTATGGGCCTTCCATGTTAATAATATAGTTGTTAAGACTATAGTATGTAATGAACACAAATTCCATGTAATTAAAGATTGTTGCTGCGCATATATGTGTAATTGAATGGATTAATCATGTCCTAGTTTAACAATGTTATTCGTATGCTTGCGTGAATAAATGTATACTTGATTGAATGGCATGAATGTTACATGTACAAATGACCAAGTCTAACAAATTATATATGAAATGTTACATGTATCAATCTAAGGAATAATGAAATGAAATGGAAGCATGTCTGCTCTTAGGCTATTCGAATGTTAGTGTATGATGATGTTAATTAAAATGTTGAAGTAGTAACCTATAATGTCTTGTAAACAAATATGAGACTGCTTGCATGTTAAGTTATGAATGCTTGGTTGCTTGCTAGTTAAGTAACTCATCTAATAAGGAGGAGTTAACCTATTCTTGCCTCGTTCTTACTTGTAATGTTGCTTGGCAACGCTCCCGAACCAGTTTGCTACTAACCTGGGGTAGTGGGTGTTACAAACACCGTATGGAGGCCACTTTGCTGGGATGAAAACTACGGCCAAAGTGTTACAGTCAAGATTTTTTTGGCCCAAACTGTACAAAAATGCCCATAATTTTGCCAAGGCTTGTGATTGATATCAGCGGACGAGTAACATCTCCGACAGACATCAATTACCACTCCAGAAAGTTATGCAAGTAGACCTGTTTGATGTATGGAGAATAGACTTTGTGGGTCTCTTTCCCCCATCATTTGGTAACCTATATATCCTTGTGGTCGTTGATTACGTTTCAAAATAGGTTGAAGTTGTTGCTTTGCCAACAAACGATGCCAAGGTTGTTGCCAAATTTCTGCATAAGCATATTTTCACTCGATTCGGTGCCCCCAGAGCTATAATACATGAAGAAGGTACACACTTTAAATGTAATTTAATTTCTAAAGCTCTATGCAAATATGGAATCTAGCAACGAATTGCCATAGTCTACCATCCCCAAACGAATGGCCAAGCAGAAATCTCAAATAAGGAGATTAAGAACATTTGGAGAAGATTGTGAATCCAAAAAGGAAGGAATGGTCCTTGAGACTAGATGACTCCCTTTGGGTTTATAGAACAACTTTTAAAACTCTTTTGGGAACCTCCCTATATAGACTTATTTTTGGGAAGGCATGCCACTTGTTAATAGAGTTGAAACATCGAGCTTATTGGGCAACCAAAAAGCTTAATATGGAATGGAGGGCTACCGGTGAGAAGAGACTATTAGATCTGAATGAGTTAGAGGAGTTTTGAGCTCAAGCCTATGAGAATGCCAAGTTGTATAAAGAGAAGACAAAGAGGTGGCATGATAACAGAATATTGCCAAGGCAGATTGAAGCCGATCAAAGAGTTATGTTATTTAACTATATGTTAAAGCTATTTCTTGGGAAGCTTAAGTCTAGATGGTCGTGACGCTTCGAAGTTGTCAAACCATATGCTCATGGAGTAGTTGGCATCAAGATTTGAAGACTATAACAACTTTTAAGGTAAACGGCCAAAGGTTGAAGCATTATCTGGAAGGTAATCAAGGTAATGCCAAGGAGATCATTCTCCTAGGAGAGATTGAATGATTTTTTCATTTTCGATTGATCATTGTAAATAATTAGGTTAGTTATTTTTCTTTTTCAGTATTGTATTTATTTTCTATTTTTATTTTCTTTTTGATTTTCTGCTTGGAAAGGTTTTCTTTAAGTGAGTGTAGGAACATGTTGCATTTCCAGGCTGTATGCCGAGATGAGGGTTGACACGTGGAATTGTATGCCTATTATGCCTTAATATCTTAACAGACTTAAGGGGTAACGATTAGTTGCCAGGTACTAAGGAGGGAAGCTTCGACAAAAGATGTTCAAGTAGATGAGCTTTCTTCGGAAGTAAATCTACCCCTTAGGAGTATAGATTGAAACATAATCAAGATAATTAATGAAAAGCTTCATTGTAGACATATAGGGGTTTTAACATGGTTAACTTAGGGTATTGCCACCGATAGAGGCAATGCCACTCTTAAAATCTACTCGGTAATAAATCCAAGGTAGTAAATTATTAACAGTTGACATAGCTAACGTAAAATCCAGGCATCCCTTGCCAACGCTCATCCCTTGCCCAAACTGGAATAGGACCATTAATCATGGCCTTTAGTGATTTAACGGAACCCATCGCCTCAACCAATTTCAAGTTTACTTATCCAAGTGTACAAGCATTTCAAGGAATCAAAATCATCACTACAAGTCATATACTATTCGAATGTATGGGGTAAACATAGGCAAGCTCCACATGTCACACATTCAACATAGTAACATCCATCATGTATTCATATCATGATATTCGAGTTATTGTTTAGAAAACAAGCAATCAATTACACCAAGTACCAAGTAGACATTCTTACACAATAAACATCATCTATGCATTTCTTTCATGGGAAGTAACAAGTTATACAATCATTCATGTGTTATCTTTCAAGACAAGGATGTTCATTCAAGAATCTTACAGGACAAGTAATGTTCACATCACACATCCAAGACAAACAATGTTCATTTCAAGTTATTAATTCATCTTACAACACTCTTGGTAATTAGTTCACTAGATAATCAAATCTTCAACAATATGCACCGAAGTGCCAATATGCATCGTAGTGCCAATATGCATCGTCGTGACAATATGCACAGTAGTGCCAATATGAGCTCTAGATTCTAATCCATGCCCTCCTATCTATCCAAACTAGCTACCAAGTTTGTTTGATTGTCAATTTCATTCAAGCTTTATACAATTCATTAATCAAGACATGATTATGACATTCAAGGCCAAGCCCTTAGGCTTATAGAGTCTTAACTCCCAAGACAAGTTTATCCATGCCATTTGAATGGCATGAACACAAGGTGGTACCATTTTTCATTTCATTTCAAACCATTCATGCATATCAATCACAAACACATTCATATGTATGCAATGTGCGTACCTTATTCTCCAAGAAAGCATGTCATTTCTTACCTTTGGCATAAGCAATGCAACATGACAAGCATTTCATTTCATTTGCTTAACAATCAAGTAAACAAGTAGAACATGGCATCAAACTAGTTGGCATTCATATCATTCTTCCCTTAATTAGCCAAATATATATTAGGTCATGTTACATGGCAATTTCATTGAATTAATACAATAGCAAGATTGGTTAGGACCTAAGTCCTAACCCTAAGGATAGTTACACTCACAATACTCCTAGCTAATCACTTGTCTTGTATCCAAATCCCTTTGCCTCTTTCTTTGGGATGTTCACTCTTTTCTTCCTCTTCCACAACTTGCTGCCCTTGGTCTAGCAAGCATAACACATACAATTCATCAAAACATGCACATAATGTCACACATATATAGTAACAATGTTACCACATTTGTACTTAACATTTAGCTACTTTTTATTATGCTTTCTTTTAAGCATTTCTTACTTGTTCCTCTATATTGTTATTACCTCATTTTAGGACATATCTGGACCGGTTACAATGTCCCAAAATTGTTTTGGAAACAGTTTGCTTCTAGGTGCAAAAACAGTCCCAAACTGCCCAGGACACTGCTGCCTGGCAGTTTGCACACTGTCCCTTTATATCATCATATCTTTTAATTCGTACGTTGGAAATTTAATTAATTTACACCATTGGAAAGCTAGCAAAATTGTCTTTATGACCATATAATTATTGCATTTTAGTTCTTAGCCAATTAATACAGTTTTTTACTCAAAGACAGGGCATTTGCACTGTCCAGCTATTTCTAATTACAGTTTCCAGCATAGAACCCAGAATTCAGTTCTTTTTTCACCTAATGAAAGTAGTCATACTAAGGATCATGTCACTAAAATTTCAGCCCTGAATTTGATCTATACAAATTTTGGTAAATCTTCAAAGTTACTGCCTAGTATAGAGCAATTCTGGGCAGATTGCACCTATTCACATTTTAATTCCTTAAATTCATTTTAACCAATATTTTGGCCCTATAATTCATTTCGTATGAAATCCTAAACATGTTTAGTAAATGTTAATTATTTTTCAAGGTGTCCAAAACAGAGTAAGTTGGTTAAGATGCTTAATTTTGCATGTTTACACAATTTGTTCTTACTAAAACAGTTTCTAGGCTATATGACTTTGTTCATACTTTCATTTTTCTTTTCCAGCATTGGTTACTAACAATTTAGCTTGTTTAACACCTTAATTACATTACCTAATCACGATCATGTTCAATTCATTAGTTCCATAGCTGAATTACATGTTCTAACAATTCAATTCTTACAATAACATTTCATTTCAAATTTCCAGCAACCTAATTTTGTTGCACCATCACTTACACATAAAATCCACTCTAATTCAAGTTATCCATGGTATATACAAGTTCAATTTCATCATTCTCTTCATTTCAAACAACCTAACAACTCAACTAAGCATTATACATCATCTAAATTAGAATTTTAAGCATGAATCAGTTTGGACAGCATGAATTTACCTTAGTAATGCTGCCACCAAGTTGAGTTTAGCTCAATTTCAACTTTGACACCATAGAATCAAGCTTTCTCTCACAAGAACCCTCTCTCCCTAATTTCCTTATTCAAATCGGTATAATGAAGAAAATGAACGAAGATGGCATCCCTTGTAATGGATTTAGGAACTTACTATCTTAGCCTTAATTAGTTGTTAATTATAGAATTAATCAAGGGCATTAAGGGAATCAAAGATTTTGGCATGCAATCATCATCTTTCTCATTTAATTCAATTTAGTCACTTTAAATTGGTCACTTATTTCATTCATTCTTCTAATTAAGTCCTTTAATTTGGCATTCATATTTGTTAATTATTCAATTCAACCCTTAATTGACTTTACTTAATTCAAGATGATTTAACTATTTAGGAATTCTAAATAGTGGTAACATTCTAAGCCCTATTTAGGGGTGTTACATTTTGGGTGTATATATATGATTAGTATATGTAATGTTCTTGTTGGGCCTATCATGTAACCAACCTTAATACCTCGAATTATATATATATATATATATGACTATCTTGATATGTATATATAAGTATGTTGCTGCACAAATCTTGTAAACGATTCAATGTTGTGGTGACTTATTTATAGTGTCACTTGAATGCTAGATTAAAATGTAAGTCCATGCATAATTGTTCTTGTTGCCATTGGTATGATTTGGCAATGCTTATTGGATTGGAGGTAAGGTATGTATTGAACATGCATATGTAATTACATGAAATTGAAGATGCCTAGAAAAGCCACTTGATTGATTAACTTGAAAATGAAATGAAACGAACCATTCTTGTATATGCTATGGTTATTCGAATGATAGAGGATGCCTTGTATTGATCAGGTTGATTGGTTAAATAAGTAGTATCTTGGAATGCAATGAGGCTAATTGAGAGAATAATGCTATGCTTAGTTCTTGCTAATGGAATGTATATTTGATGTGTAATAAAGTTTGTTAATTAAGCATGAAAAGTAGTAACCTAAATGCATACTTGAAACCAAATGAAAATAAATAAATTTGTACCCTATTTGGCATGCCTAATGTTTAAAAGTATGCTTTGTATGTTTGTTTTGATTAGTGTGGATTACTTGCATGTCAAGTTACTTGTGTTAGGATTACTTGCAGAATAAGTAACTTATTTATATGTCTTGTATTGTTGTGTTTGGGTTACTTGCGTTGTAAGTTATCTATATCAAGGTTACTTGTTTGACAAGTAACATATCGCTTGCTTTGTTCTCACCTCAGTAACGCTCTTGAACCTGATTACGGCTAACCTGGGGATAGGGTGTTACAGGTCTACTTTAATCCCTTCTGCCGAGATGACATGGCCAAGGAATGAGACTTCTGATAGCCAAAATTCACACTTAGAGAACTTTGCGAACAATTGATGTTTTCAAAGAGTTTGCAATACAATTCGAAGGTGTTCAGAATGTTCTTCCTTATTCCGAGAATACACCAAGATGTCATCAATGAAGATGACCACAAACTTGTCAAGATAAGGCTTGAATACACGATTCATGAGGTCCATGAAAGCAGCCGGAGCATTTGTTAACCCGAATGGCATTACAAGGAATTCAAAGTGGCCATATCGAGTACGAAAGGTTGTCTTGGGTACATCTTCTTCCTTTACCCTCATTTGATAGTATCCCGATCGAAGATCGATCTTTGAGAATACCAAAGTATCCTTATGCTGATTGAAGAGATCTTCTATCCTTGGGAGAGGATATCAATTCTTGATAGTAAGCTTGTTCAATTGTTTGTAATCAACACAGAGTCTCATAGTCCCGTCTTTTTTTTTCACGAACAAGACTGCAACACTGGTTAGCCCGAAGGGCATAACTAGGAACTCGTAGTGACCATAACGAGTCCTAAAAGCCATTTTGGGTACATCCGAGTCTTGTATTCTCATTTGATAGTACCCCGATCGCAAATCGATCTTGGAGAAGACTTTGGCATCCTTGAATTGATCAAACAAGTCCTCAATCCTCGGCAAAGGATACTTGTTCTTGATAGTGAGCCGATTTAGCTGACAATAATCGATGTATAGCCTCATCGACATGTTCTTCTTCTTAATGAACAATACGGGTGCTCCCCAGGGTGAAGAGCTAGGCTGAATAAAGCCTTTATCTTGTAGCTCTTAGAATTGCTTCTTGAGTTCTTTCAATTCAACAGGTGCCATTCAATAAGGTGTAATGGACCCCGAAGTTGTTCCAGGTTGAACTTCAATCCCGAACTCTACTTCTCTGGTTGGAGGAAGACCAGGGAGTTCCTCGGAAAAAAACATCAATAAATTTAGATACAATTGGCATACTAGGTAAGCCGAATTCAATTTCATCTTGTAAGACCATAGTAGTAAAGACTGAGGTCGGTTTTCTATCAATTAGGAGAATTGATTCCTTTCCTAAACCCCAGAGATAAAGTCTCATATTTTGGCAATCTATCCAGGCTTCATGTTTTTTTAGCCAATCTAGTCCTAACACTAGATCGAACTCACAATTTGGCAATACATATAGATCAATAGGAAAGGGTATGTTTCGAATGACTATAGAACATTTCTTGCAAAGGAAGTTAATGGATGTGATTTCCCCCTATTGGGTTCGAAACTACAAGGCTTTGCTTTACAATTTCAGGTTTCATCTCGAAAGTTTATCTCCTTCATTTAAGGAGCCTTCAGGACTTTCATTGTCCCAGCCAAGTCTTGTTTTAGACATTCTACGTTCAAATAGAACAATTAGAGATTCGGTTTAATAAGCAAGACACAAGCTATTCAATACAAGTCTCCTAGGTGGCACAAGTATCCTATATGATGCATGATAGCCCGGTTTTGTAACACCCCAAAATAGGGCTTAGAATGTTACCACTATTTAGAATTCCTAAATAGTTAAATCATCTTAAATTAAGTAAAGCCAATTAAGGGTTGAATTGAATAATTAACAAAGTAATTGCCAAAATGAAAGATTAAAAGAAAATTGTGACCAATTTAGAATGACCAAAATTGAATTAAAGGAGAAAGATGATGATTGCATGCTAAATTCCTTGTTTCCTTTAATGCCCTTGATTAAGTTAAGGATAAGAATTAATTAAGGGACATTTTAGACAATTCATAAATCCAATAACTTGGATTAATCATAGCCATCATCTTTTTCATTCCTCGTTTGGCCGATTGAAGAAAGAATATAGGGAGAGAGGATAATTTGAGAGAAAGCTTGAAATCTATGGTGTAAGGTTGAATTTGAGCTAAATTCAACTTGTTGGCAGCATTACTAAGGTAAACTCATGCTGCCCAAACTGATTTATGTTTGAAATTCTTATTTAGATGATGTTTAAATGCTTAGTTAAGTTACTAGGTTGCTTGAAATGAAGAGAATGATGAAATTGAACTTGTACATATCATGGATGACTTGAATTAAAGTAGAATTCATGTGTAAGGAATGGTGTAACAAAACTAGGTTGCTGGAAATTTGAAATTAGATGTTGATGTAAGAATTGAATGGTTAGAACTTGTAATTAAGCTATGGAATTAATAAATTGAACGTGATCATGATTAGGTAATGTAATTAAGGTGTTAAACAAGCTAAATTGTTAGCAACCAATGCTGGAAATGAAAGATAAAAGTATGAACATAGTCATATAGCATAGAAACTGTTTTAGTAAGAACATATTGTGTAAACATGCAAAATTAAGCAACTTAACCAACTTACTCTGCTTTGGATGCTTTGAATAATGAATTAACATTGACTAAACATGTTTAGGATTTCATATGAAATGAATTCTAGGGCCAAAACATTGGTTAAAATGAATTTAAGGAATTAAAATGTGAATAGGTGCAATCTGCCCAGAATTGCTCTGTTATGGGCAGTAACTTTGAAAATTCACCAAAATTTGTATAGATAAAATTCAAGGCTGAAATTTTAATGACGTGACCCTTAGTATGTATAATTTCATTAGGTGAAAACTGGGTCCTATGCTGGAAACTGTAATTAGAAATAGCTGGACAGTGCAAACTGTCCAGATAGTGAAATGCCCTGTCTTTGAATAATAAACTATATTAATTGGCTAAGAACTAAAATGCAAGCCTTATATTATCATATAGAAATTTTTTTTATCTTTCCAACGATGTAAATTAATCGAAATTCTGACGTACAGATTAAAAGATATGACCATTTAAAGGGACAGTGTGCAAACTGCCAGGCAGCAGTGTACTGGGCAGTTTGGGACTATTTTTGCGCCTAGAAGTAAACTATTTTCAAAACAGTTTGGGACATTGTAATCTATCCATTTATGTCCTAAAATGAGTTAATAACAATATAGAGATGAACAAGTAAGAAATGCTTAAAAGAAAGCATGAAAACAGTAGCTAAATGTTAGGTACAAAAGTGGTAACATTGCTACTATATATGTGTGACATTATGTGCTTGTTTTGATGAATTATATGTGTTATGCTTACTAGACCAAGGGCAGCAAGTTGTGGAAGAGGAAGAAAAGAGTGGACATCCCAAAGAAAGAGGCAAAGGGATTTGAATACAAGACAAGTGATTAGCTAGGAGTATTGTGAGTGTAACTATCCTTAGGGTTAGGACTTAGGTCCTAACCAACCTTGCTATTGTCCTAATTCAATGTCATTGCCATGTAACATGACCTAATATATATTTGGCTAATTAAGGGAAGAATGATACGAATGTCAACTTGTTTGATGCCATGATCTATTTGTTTACTTGATTGTTAAGCAAATGAAATGAAATGCTTGACATGTTGCATTGCTTATGCCAAAGGTAAGAAATGGCATGCTTGCTTGGAGAATAAGGTACGCGCATTGCATACATATGAATGTGTTTTTGATTGATATACATGGCTGGTTTGAAATGAAATGAACAATGGTACCACCTTGTATTCATTCCATTCGAATGGCATGGATAGACTTGTATTGGGAGTTAAGACTCCATAAGCCTAAGGGCTTGGCCTTTGAATGGCATAATCTTGTATTGAATAATGAATTGTATAAAGCTTGAATGAAATGGATAATCAACAACCTTGGTAGCTAGTTTGGATAGATAGGAGGGCATGCCTTAGAATCTTGAGCTCATATTGGCACTACGGTGCATATTGGCACGACGGTGCATTTTGGCACTACGGTGCATATTGGAACTTCGATGCATATTGTTGAAGATTTGATTATCTAGTGAACTAAATACCAAGGGTGTTATAAGATGAATTAATAACTTGAAATTAACATTGTTTGCCTTGGCTGTGTAATGTGAACATTACTTGTTTTGTAAGATTCTTGAATGAACATCCTTTCCTTGAAAGATAACATATGAATGATTGGATAACTAGTTATTTCACATGGAAGTTATGCATAATTGATGCTTGTTGTGTAAGAATGCATACTTGGTACTTGGTAATTTTGGTTGCTTGTCTTCTAAGCAAGATAATTCGAATAGTATGCTATGGTTATATGATGGATGTTGCTATGTTGAATATGTGATATGTGAAGCTTGCCTATGATTACACCATGTATTCGAATAGTATATAACATGTGGTTATGATCTTGATTCTTTGAATTACATGTAAACTTGGATATGTATGCTTGGAAATTGGATAGACTTGGTGTTACCTCACTAAGTACATAACTTTTACTTATCACTCTACTATTTATTCTTCCCATAACAGATTAAGGACACTTTCAAGAGGATATCTTGAGATCGAATCAACGTCTTGTAGAAAGCTTGAAAGTATGATTTCATACTCTTTGTATCCTCCTAGTTTGGTGGCACTAGAACTTGTAATAGGTAGCTTTGATCATGCATTTTGATGTGTGTTTAAGACTAGTATATGTAATGTTTTGTTGGGCCTATCATGTAACCAACTTTGATGACTTAAACTATGTATATGAACTATATTGATATATATATATATAAGTAGATGTTGCGCAAATTCTGAAAATTATTCAATGATTGTTGAATCCTTATTTCATTTGAACATTAGACCTATGATGTATGATCATGAATTTGTTCTTGTGGCTAATGGTATGATTCGGCAATGCTTGGATTAGAACTAAGGTATGTTCAAGCATGCATTAACAATGTTACTAGCTAATGATGCCATGAAATATTATGACTTGTTTGAAAAAGGAAACAAATGAAATGTATTAAGTGAACACCTAGCTATTCGAATAGGGTGTATGAATATGTAATAAGAATATAAGTTGGATGCTTTGTATTGATCATGTTAATTGGTTGAATAAGTAGTATCTTGAGATGCAAGTAAGCTAATTGAAATGTGCTAAGTGACCACCTTGTATCATTCGAATAGGGTACATGAACTTGTAATAAGAATGAAAGTTGAATCATGTCTAATAGTAATTTATTGTGAAGTATGCCACACTTGTTATTGTTGTTTGAATGATGTATGTGTTTTGAATGGAATGGTAAATTGAAATATGTTAGTGGTAACTTATAATATAAGTATGAAATGAAACAAATTAGTACCTAAATTAGCATGCTAAGAATGTTTGTTTTGATTAATGTGGATTACTTGTATGACTTATATGGTTGTGTTTAGGTTACTTGCTTTGCAAGTTATGTATATCAAGGTTACTTGTTCGACAAGTAACCTATCTTTTGCTTTGTTTTCACTCTAGTAACATTCCCAAACCAGATTATGGCTAACCCGGGGAAGGGGTGTTATAGGTTTCGTCCTATAATCGACTAAACCTAAAGCTTTGATACCAATTAAATGTAACACCCCCTATCCCGAGCTAGTAGCAGACCGGCTCGAGAACGTTACATGGGCAAGCAAGAACAATCAACAAGGCAATACAAGCAATACAAGAACAAACAATACAACCAAACATACTTACTTATCGTACAAGCAACTCATATTTCGATTCTTACTTCAACCTAAAACCATTCGAATAGGTCACTAACTTAATTCCTTCCATGCTTTCATTTCAAGTTACTACTTTCTTGGGTCAATTTAGTTCATCTACTATACCATAAGTATTCGAATAACTCTAGGTGTTCTACATAATTCCATTTCATTTCAATGTTCTTTAGTTAGATACATATAGCATTATATACCTAGATTACCAAACATGATCATGTTATCATACAAAATGCTTGTAACTAGTTTCCAACATCTAGGCCATTCGGCCTTTACCATTCAAACACACAAGAGACCATATATTTCCCAAGGCAATCGAATGGAAGACAAGCAAGCATGGTTTGATCATCCAATGTTCCATTCAAGTAAGACATGTATACAAAAAGGCATTCGAATGTTATCAAGGTAGACTAGATTAAGCATTAGATCATTTCATTCTATCATCAAATGCGCAGCAACATCATTTACATTACAAGTACTTTAGGTTCATTACATACTTGACAAGAGGTTCATAACCTAGTAGGCCCATCAAGAACATTATATACAAGTACCAAAATGCATGATCAATCTACACTCTAAACAATCTAGTGCCACCATTCAAGGAGATATACAAAACAAGTATGAAACCATACTTAGGAAAAGCTTGTGTGACTTGCTTCGAGCTCAAGTAATCAGGCTTCAAGATCAAGCAACACTCGTATCCTTTATCCTGTAGTTAGGACAAATGAAAACGAGAGTGATAAGTACAAGAAAGTACTTAGTGAGGTAGTACTAAATCTAACCATTTGTTATGTCAAGTTATGTGCCATCCAATCAAGAATGAACCTAGCTAGGGATTTCAAGCATTAGATTTATCCTAGCTAAAGCTTTCAAGCATCAAGATAGTCCTAGCTAAGGCTTTCAAGCTTTTGAGTAATCCTAACTAAGGATTCAAGCATTCGGCTATCAAGGAAAAAGAACATGGAATCATACTTCATGTATTCATATCAAAAATCAAGCACATCATGCTTACAAAACAAGTAACATGCAATACATGGCTTTCAAGACAAGTAACATATGATGTAGGATTGTTATTTCATGTGTTACCAATTAAACAACCCCATTGGTACTTAGTTTGTATAGGTAATCGAGTCTCCAACCAACTGTCGCCACAAGATGTACCGTAGTGCTGGTCAACCCTCCTACTATCGCCAAATACCACATACGTGCCCTCTGTCTATCGCCAAAAAGGGGCCTTAGCCCTGGACCGTAGTCTACCCTTACACAATGAGCTCTAGACTCTAAGGCATGCCCTTCTACCTAGTCCAGCTAGCTACCAAGGTTGTTCGATTTATCATTTATGCAAGTGTTTCAAGATCAAGATCATGTCAAGCAAGTTCATTTCATATTAAGCCCTTAGGCCACTGAGCCATAGCTCACATATCATGTAGTTTTCATGAATTCATTTCATCAAGTATGATAACATTACAAGCAAGTTCTTTAAGCATTGATCACATGCCACATGATGCATACAAGCACAAATGTTACCACTCAACATGCTTATCAATCGAATCAAACATGTATACAAGGTTAAGATCAAGTTTCATGCATTACTTTAATCATTCTTCCCTTATAGATCAAGTTCATAATTAGGTTCATTTAACATTTTCAAGAGTGTAACAAGTATGCATTGGTTGGGACCTAGTCCCAACCCTAGAGATAACTACACTCACAATACTCCAAGCTTAGCTAGTTTTGGATCCACACTCCTTTGTTCTTGGATTTAGGGTGATCCACTCTATCCTTACCCACCAAGTTTACTCCTGGTTCTATCACATTACAAGTACAAACATGTCAAGACAAGTTCATGTGATTATTCAATTAAGGCAATGTTTCAAACACATAACGTACACAAATCTGGCAACATGCTCATATACATTCTCCATTACACTTAACTACATTTATCTATACTTTAGTTCATGTAAAACAAGGCAGAATCAATGTCCTAAAACTGTTTACAAAATAGTTTGCAAATTGCAACAAAACAGTGTGCAATTGCCTATACTGCAGCTGCCAGGCAGCTTGCACTCTAGTCACTTAATCATGAATAACTTTCATTTCGTACGTTGGAATTTCAATTGGTTTACACCGTTGGAAAGATAAAAAAAATATATTTATAACCATATAAGGATTTTATTTTAGTTCCTTGCCAATTAATACAGTTTTTAACTTAAAGACAGGGCATTTTGCTATACTGGATAATTTGGACTGTCCCTAGAGTTTCTTCTCTACATTTCAGTATACAACCCAGAATTCAGTTCTATTTTCTCCTAATGAATTTAGACATATCAAGGTGTTTTCCATAAAAATTTTAGCCTTAAATTCATTTTATACAATTTATAGTGATTTTTCAAAGTTACTTCCCAGAACAGAGCATTCTGGGCAGATTACACTAGGTTGAATTTCTAGATTCTTAATTCATTTTAACAAGGTTCTAACATGGCAATTCAATTCATGTTCATGTTCTTACATGTCTAAGTCATTCTAATTCACCTAGCCATGTGCTTAAAACTGTGCATTATCATGTTGAACCCAACTTGATCTATTTGATCAACATTGCACATCCAATTCATCAATTAGGCAGTCCATTACCTAATTTAACTAATCCAATTAGGTGGTTTCACATTTCCAGCAAGTTAATAAATCTTCATTTTATCTAACAACATGATCAAAATAGGGTTCTATGTTCAATTGACATGTTTACACATTTTCTCTATCAAAACAATCCCTAATCAAGATTGTTTTCAACCATGTACTTATTTCCCAGATTTCCAGCAACCATATATATTTCATTAGCAATTTAGCTCCTAGCATTCAATTTCCAAGTTCTAATTGAAGCTAGCATGACCCTAGCATGCTTAACAATCATCCAATTCCATCTAGGCAACAAGAACATCATCATTTGCATATTCAAACAATCTATAACATGTAAAGTCAAGCATTATACCATCTCCAAGCTAAATTTGATCAATGGTTGAATCAAAAAGCATGAATTCAAGGTGTTTGCATGAAGCTCTTCTCTCCTCTTTCTCTCTCAAGCAATTCAGCCAAGGAGATAATTTTCAGGAGGAAATGACAATATTTTTTGTTATTTTCCCCCCTTTGGCCGTGAGTCACCCTAACTTGGCACATGTTCTCTTCATTTGAGAACATGTGTCAAGGCCCTTAATCTTAATCCCATTTGCATGCAAACTCTAATGTTTTGTATGTTCACATTTCCATCCTTCCATTAATGTCTTCTAGTTTTAATTTCAATTCAATTTGGTTCTAATTTCACTTATTTGATCCTAAGGATGGCCAATGTTCATTCTTCTTTAAATTTAGTAACTTATGAATTTAATTAGCCTATAGTTTAGATTGTGGTAACATTTCTAGGCCAATTTTAGGGTGTTACAAAGGGAAGGTTGATACCACATTTTTATAAAAATAAAAGGCAAGGACGTTTTAGTAGTTCAAATTTATGTTGATGGTATTATTTTTTATTCTACTAATGAATCTCTTTTCCAAGATTTTGCTAAGTTAATGTAAGGTGAATTTGAAATGAGCATGATGGGGGATCTCTCATTCTTTTTGGGACTCCAAATCAAACAAAGGAAAGATGACATCTTCATCAATCAAGCAAAGTACATCAAAGATATGCTCAAGAAGTTTGGCTTGGAGACTGCGAAACCTCAAGCCACACCGACGAGTGCTTGTACAAAGCTTGACAAAGATGAAGGGGGTAAATGTATTGATCTTAAGCTTTATAGATCTAAGAAAGGATTTTTGCTTTATCTTACCACAAGTAGACCATATATCATGTTTAGTGTTTGCTTGTGTTCTAGATTTCAAGCTAGTCCTAGAGAATCACATTTACAAGTCGTTAAGAGAATCTTTAGATACCTTAGAGACACCCATTCCTTAGTTCTTTGGTATCCTAGAAACTTATCATTTAGTTTGCATGCTTATTCGGATGTGGATTATGGAGGTTGTAAGATAGATAGAAATAATACCTCTGGTACTTGTCAATTCCTAGGCAACTTGTTGATATCATAGTTTTCTAAGAAGCAAAATAGCGTAGCACTGTCTACCACCGAGGCGGAATATATTTCAGCCGGTAGTTGTTGTGATGATGTCGTTTGGATGAAGCAACAACTCTTAGATTATGGAATTGATGTAGGTCTCATCCCTTTAAAGTGTGACAATACTAGTGCTATTTGTCTCACTAAGAATCTCATCCAATATTCTAGAACCAAGCATATACAAATAAGACATCATTTCATTAGAGATCATGTCTTCAAAAATGTTGTTCTAGAGTATGTAGACATCTTGAACCAATTAGCGGATACCTTTATCAAACCTTTAGATAAAGAGCATTTTTGGACCCCCTAGGAGAGAGTTAGGGCTTACTAGCCTTTCTTCAACCTTAGATCCTTGTTTTTGATCTTAAAACTTGCTTGAATTTGGTTGATATTCATGTTTGTGTAATCTTGCTCTTATATGCATCTAATGTCTGTATTTTCTACTCTAATGCCTGGTGTATTTTAAATCGATAGAAAACCGAAACCATAGCTATTGAGTCCTATCTCATGGGAAAGAAATTTCATCTTGATTCTACAAAAATTACTGAACTTTTAGGGATGGGGGATGTAGGTATAGATGATGAAAATGCTTTTGGTCAAATCTATTGTGTCTTAGTGATTGTTCTCAATGCCCATAAGCGTTTCTTCCATTTTTCTCATCACTTGATGGTTTTGACCATCTGGTGGTGAGTGGTTTACCATTTGCACGGTGGATGACTTTTGGCTTTATTGTTTTCGTGCGAAAAAACAACCTAACCTTGCCCAAATCATGTTCACCGAGTTAGTCAATATAGTTCAAAACCGCCATACCACCCTCGTGTCCTCTTTCACCTATAGCATTGCTCTTAGCTTCATGTTCCACAAGCTTGAGATCAATTTTTCTCTTGACCTTAGAGTGTCTCTCACCAATCCCATTGATGATCGATCTCTCTGGCGAGCCAAGTTCACCTTTTTCAATGGAGAATGGGTTCGCAATACGGATCTTCTCAGTGGTGCTCAAGCTAATCTCGTAGAGAATGTTCTCATTACTCTAGTTGCTCTAGTTTCTCAACCTTCCCTTGATGCTCTCATGGCTTATCTTGATGGGAAGTTTGCTAACATGGATACTAGGTTCAACGCCATTTATACTCGCTTGAATTCCTTGGATGCTAGAGTTACCTCCGTTGAAAATCGTGTGGCCTCGATGGATATGACCCTTACCGTTTGTCATATTGAATGGCGTGGTCATGCTCTTGGAGATGATGAGGAAGATGAAGATGAGGAAAAATCTTAGGCTTTGCATCTCATCATCTCGTATCATATTATCTATTAGGATTTGAGTTTATGCACCTTTGTTTTATTTGATTTCCTATGACATTATGTTTTAGGTTTTGATTTATGCTTTTAAGTTTAAGTTGGATATTGTGCTTTGAATTTATAATATATGTGTTGTTTGATTATCTTTGGAGTTATATGCTTTTATATTTGTGTTTATTTGCCCTATTGATTTTGGTTTAAGAAAAAGAGGGAGAAGTATGGGATATAAATTTTTCAAAGGTTTTTTAAAAATAAACTATCTTTTAGCCTTAAAGAAAGGAGCAGTGAAGTAAAAATTTAATTTGCTTTTATTATATCAAAAAGAGGAGATTATTGAACCTATATTTGATTTTGATATAACAAGGACTAATATGTAAAAAGGAATAAATTTTTAAAGTACTCAATTTACTCACAAAATTGACAAGCATTCGAACTTAAATATTTTCTAAGTTTGGTACTTAAAATAGCCAATTTGGTACAGAAGTATCAATACAGCCTATGGCGTTGATGTTTGTTGAATAGTGATGCATTTTAGAGCAAGTATACTTGTCATATCAAGTAATAAAGTGATAAGTAGAGTGTCGAACCCACGAGGATTGGATCAATAACTACGAAGTTATTGAACTTAAGAATGTGTTTGCAAGTAATTGTGAATGTCGGTTTAAGTAAAACTAAATTAACTAATCTAATGATAACTATGATTAAGACAAACATCTGCAGCGACTTAACAGATAATTATGGAGGTTGGGATTATTGCTAATGATATATGCTTGATTAATTATGCCAATAGTTAACAGGCCTCTCTCGATAGCTCTTACGATTAACTACGCATTAAGAACATGAACAGAATAGATAAAAATAAAACAACTAAAGCATTAAAATAGAATAATCAAAACATAAAATCTTGGGACTCAATAATCCCAACTAAATGGTTTATCTCATGTCTGAGCCTAAAACATCTATAATTAAAAGTATAAAGTACAACAGTTTATCAAGGAAGGAAAAGAAAGAATCTGAGCGTCCTCAAACAAACTCTCTCCATGCCGTCCAACTGTGTTGTAGGCCTCCTCTTTGTGAGCCTCTCTCAATAGCGTCGTTTGTTGAGGATAATCATCTAGCTTTGCCTCGATGGTTCTCTACAAGCTCAAACTAGGACTATCATCTAAATTGTGCTATTTTGATGTAGCATCCAAGTCTCTCTTATATAGACGGTGAAACTAGGGTTTCAATACCCTAAAGTTGTATGGCTTCATTAAAAAAAATCCATTAGTTTCCCGCTTCATTCAATGTTGCGTATCTGGGAGAAAGTCCACGTGGGCAGAAATAGATTCATCTCCAACTCCTTATGTTTCGTCATCTCTAGCTATGCGATCTGCTCCTCTCCAGCTCCAGCAATCCTCCAACATCCACCAACATCCTACACATGCACCACAAAACACTACATTTCCCGTGAAAAGCACCAATATACATGACATTTAAGCATAGGTGGTGTAACTCCCTATCTACATGCAAATATGTACAATCTAACCTAAAAGCAAACTAAATGAGTAAGAAAACATGCAAAAGATAAAGAATAAAGGCTTATAATATAGGTCAATTAAGCACTCGTCAGGTGTATTGATACGGTTTTTCGCTACTGGAAAACTGTTTTATGCTTAATGGCTATAGGGTACCTATACGCATGTAGCCATATCGGTACGCCTTATTAAACCTGGAAACCAAATTGCTACAGAGTATCGTTACGACTTATAGCGTACCGGTACGGGGTTTAAAGATTTTATAAATCTTTGCATTTAATTTTTGACCGTTTCCTTGTTAGTTTTATTGGAACCATAAGTTTTGAAAAATGGTTATGCGTACCGATACCCTCTTAGGCGTATCGATACGAATTTTCAACAAAAACTTCTAAGGATTCCAGTGAGCAAACTCGGTATCGATACCATACAGATCGTACCGATACCCTTTGTAAAATTCACACTTGTATCAATACGGCTTCCCTCATATCGATACCCTTTTATTACAATGTCTTTTTCTTCTAATGGCAGGTACCGATACCCAGTGTTGCCAGACAACATTTATTGCGGGAAAAATGCAGCCCAACGGCTATAATCGATATCCCAACAACCCAAACGGCTAGAAATCAATGAGGGGGTATAAAATTAAGTCTCCAAAGCTTCTTCAACAAGTCTAAAGCATTCAAGCACATATCCAACATCTTTGAGCTTTTTAATTGTCAAATTCTTGTAAACCCACTTAAGAGTTCTTATTGTAATCTTTGTACTCAAGTGTTTGGGGTTGAGTGAGCATTCATTGTGCAAACATTTCTGCCTTTGTGAGGTTTTATTTGCTTGCTACATTTGTATTTCTCTTTGTGAGTGTTCTTAAGGTTTTTGGGGTATAAACCTTAAGGGGAGTTGTAAGGTTATCTCCTTGAGCCTCAAAAGGAAAGCAAATCTAGTGGATTTGAGAAATCCTTAGTATGGATAGCTAAGGTAGTGGATGTAAACCTTGTTGAGAAGGTTGAGCCACTATAAATCTTGTGTCCCAATTTTTATTGCCTTTCCATTTGCTTCCACCAATTTTTTTATTTGTCAATTGACCCATCTTGGCCTTTTGCATCGATTGTTCATCCCAACAAGTTGGCCTGGTGGTTTAGTGTAAACCTTTCATCCTTGAGGTTCTTGGTTTGAGCCTCCCCAAATGCAGTTTTTTTTAATTTTTTCCTAACAAAACGACGTCGTTTTGGCCTATCTTGGGCATCAAAACGACGTCGTTTTGCATTTAACGATCCGTTATAGTTTAGCAGTCGAATGGCATTTCATGTAGTTTAGCAAAGTTCAGTGGTATAATAGTATCATTTTATAATTCAGTGACATGTTCGATATTCGATACAAAGGTTAAAGTTTAGTGGCATTTCGTATAATTTACCCTTATTTAATTGACCCTAAATTGTCGGTGATTAAAGTCAAGAAATCAATCTTTCCATTATGAGAAAATTTATATCTTTTTGATATATCAATTAAGCAGTTTTATTGATAAATAAAAGTAAAACCAAAGCATAACCTAATAAAAATTTTAAAACATATAAAAAATTCAAAAAAAGAAAATGACAAATTTAAGAAAAACAACAAAAGAGTGGTTATGATAAATTTAAAAAGAAAAGATAAACGTGGCACGAATAGATGAAATTCTTTAAGTCGACAATCACCTTTCATGTCTAATCCCAAAAATGATGATATGTTATAGATTACATCGGCAAACAACTCAAAAGATGATTAAATTGTATGTGACCGCTAAAAAACACAAATAAAAAATAGGTGTCGTGAGGGTCACTGTACGAATACCAAAAACTCACAAAAATAACCATAAAAAACGTGCCCTAAAGGCAGAAAAAACACAACAAGATGTACACCAAAAAAATCAAATATATATATATAAATCATCAGAAGTCGACAATCAACATCAAAATTAATTAGACAAAGAAAAAGAAAGAAAAACAATCTGCTTGGGTTGAAAGAAAAAGAAAAGAAAAATAAGTGTCGGTTGTTTTGTTTGTTAGTGTACACTCGTTCATGTTATCAATTGAAATCAGAGATTAGTTTCCTCGACAATTAAGTAATTAACATCGAAAGTGAATTTCATATATGTTGCTGTCATTGTCGTATTCACTGAGATTACTTTGTTTTAACTACTCGGTATTAACAAAACTTTTGCAGTGAATGCCTTTTTTTATTATCAATACAATTTCTTTCTTTTGTTTTATTTTGGTCTAATTGAAAAAAATAGATGTTTAAAGTTTCAAATATTTAAAGTTTTATGTATCTAAAATATCCCTTGTTTTTATGTATCGAAAGATTTTTTTAATCAAAATAGGTGTTCAAAATTTTATTTTGTTATCTCTTAAGATTTTTTATTAAAAAATATGTAATATAGTAAATGCAGCACACGTGACTTTTTTATTTCTTTTAATTTTTAAAAAAACCAATAAGAACTTTAATTTTTTCCAAAAATCTTCAAATTTTCAATTTTTTCATAAACCTCAAATCCCTAACCAATAATTTTCAAATCTTTAAATTAATCATCTATCAGCGCCAAGTCAACCACCACCCCTCACGTTTTCGTCGTTAGACCCCAACTACTGATTACTCCAATCTTTTGTCGTTGTAAATCGACAAATGATGTGTCAATTGAACATCAAAGCGAAATGGGTTTCACAAACAACGAACGAACTTATGGCAACTGGACTAGGGTGGAACATTGGGAGGTTTTGGGGGTGTGGCCCCTGCCAACTTTTTTCCAATGGTAATAAAATAATTTTTATAAAAATGTGAAATTAGTTCTATAATTCTTTTAATCTTTTTAAAATTTTATTATGACCCCTCAAAATTTTTAATTTCATTATGGTCCCCTTTTATAAATGTTTAGTTCCACCCCTGAACTGAACTTTAATGGATCTTCAACGAGAGGAAGAGATTTCATTATTGCGGCAACATCGTGTTGCATGTGGTAGAGTATTTGGGGATTTGATGTTTAGTTATTTGGGGTTATTTTAAAAAGAATGGGAGTTTTGGGGTTTTATAAATTAGATTTTTAATTTATGAAAAAATAAAAAGAAATTAAAAACTAAATCATGCGTGAAACAATGGTGGGTTCATATTTTTTTAAACAAACCAACCTTAAATATTAACAAAATAAAATGTTATATACCTAAAATAATAATGATATAATTAGACACCTATTTTGAAAAAAATAACTTTAAGTATATAAAGTAAAAAAAAATTGTACCGCTTAGATTTTTTTTCTTAATTAAGCATTTTATTTTAGTTAGGTTATTCCTATTCAATTTCTAGTCAAAGGTAAATTTAGGTTTTGGTGTTTGAGTTGTGAGATTTTTTGAACAATGGCAACTGAATTTTATTAATCACCATAAAAGATATTACAAATACAATATATTAAAAAGAGAGGGAAATGAATAGTCCACTAAAAATTTCATAAAGAAAAGCAAACTCTTCCATGAAGATTAGCGTACCATAAAAACTCAAAAACCTTCATGAATCTTCTTGTTTCTAGCCAAACGAGATGTTTTATAGGATGAAAAAAGAGTGGTGAGGGAATCAAACTATCAAGCAGATTGCTCCGCTACACAGTTCTGATTATATCGGCTAACAAACCATCAAACGAGTAGAGATCAACATTTTTTTTACCACCGACAGAATCAAATCAAGAAGCTAGCACCGTAAAGATCTCTATACAAGAATCAAACGACTGCTACGGTATGCTGAAATCGTACCAAACAGCAGATGAAACGAACCACAAAAATTAATTAAAAACGTGCCATGAAGGCAGAGAAAACATATACCATAAAAGAATAGATTTTTATTAAAATTAAAAAATAAAACATGAAATAGCAAGAAACATAATGAACATCGGTGGTTAACAATCAGTATTAAGACTAGTTGCATCTACCAGTTAAATAAAAATGAGATAAGAATAATAACTAAATGGACCAATTGAGCGCTATTTCACTTGATACTACTATCATTACAACATCTAGCCGACAAGATCATGAATTTGAAATACTTTTTATTTATAAGGATAAATTTGACAATACTTTATCTTCCATTTATAAGTTTGAGGTTATGACTAATTTAAACATTAAAATTTGTACAAAAAAATATTAGCCACTCTGAATTTTAAAAAGTAGAAACAAATATTATAATTTAAATCAATTTTTGATTATTACAATTTCTTTAGGTCATATATTATTAATTGTAAAGTCATTGTCATCTATTCCATAAAGAAAACACCATATTTATGGATTTACTTTCTCTGGTGGGGAACATTTACACGTATCCATCAATCTAACACATATTTATATTATGGCAAGTCAAATTGAATCATAAATTGGGGTTTGAAGAGGTGTCCAATTTCCTTTGCTTTCCCCAAATAATTGGGTGATATGGTGATGCTGTGGTAGAGAGAGCACATTGATGGTCAATTATCGGTGAATTGGTACAATTCTAGAAGAGGCGAGCTTATAAACTTTTAGGGTTTAATAGAAAATTTTTAAATTTTTTAAATAATATATAAATTTCAAATTTCAAAAGGTAATCGCCTCTTCCATTCACCTTCTCGGTCCATTCCTGCATACGCACAAGGAAAACGATGTTTTTCGGTAGAAACAAACTCATGATTTTGTGTTAGGGTACAAATTTTTATACTTAATAAAATTATATGAAAATTTAAAAATTTCATGGTTTAAAATTAAATCAACAATGTAAAATGCAAATATATATATATACATAAAAGAATTTGAAATTTTTAAAAAGTGAGATTATCCCCCTAACACTCTCTTGGTCCATCCATATTTTTCGATCTGTTTGTTACCCTTGGTGTAGAGATAATTTATTATTACTAAGCCGCTACAAAATCAAATCAAAATTTTAACTCAAAATAAAATCCACTAATTGACCTAATAGTCATAGATGCTCATCTGCTTCATCCCTCTATGAGTTTGAACCTTAGCATCTACTTTGAGAATATTATTGTAACACTATTTAATCAAAATTTTAACTCAACACAATATTTATATTAATATATGATCGTTTTAATGATTTGAATCTTATAAAAAAATTAGAGATGAAATTAAATTAATGAGAATAAAAGCCCTCTGCCAGTTTTTGGTGCCCTTATGTACGTCCCATATTAAAAAAAATAAATTTAAGGTTAAGGATTAAAGTTAGAGTTTAAGGTTAGAATTTAGGAATTTAGAGGTAAGGTATATTTTATAGGGTTTAAGATTTATGCTTTAAGATTTAAAATTTAGAGTTATAACTTAAAACTTAATTTTATAGTATTGGAGCATAGAAATAGGGCAGAAGATTTTTCGCCAATTAATGACATTACATTAGTTTAGGGTGTCATAATGTGATGTCATAAAAATAATATGAACTTTACAAAATATGGAATAAATTGAGATGTATGTAAAATGGAAAATATTTTGATACACAAATCTTTCAATTTTAGGATTTAGATATTTAGGTTGTGGTTTAGGGTTTAGGGGTTTAGGTTGTAGGGTGTAGAATTTAATGTTTATGATTAGAATTTAAAATTTAGAATTTAAGTTTTTAAGGTGTTAGAGCTAAGGATTTAGGTTTTAGATTATATAACTTAAATATGAAAGGTTGTGTAAACTGTTTTTACACCGGCTGTGTTAAAATATAACTTATTAAAAATATGGACATTATGATAGTATCATAAATAAATTAAAGTGAAAAATAAAAAAAAAGTGAAAAACCTTAGCTTGTTATGGAATAAATTGACATGTTTTTTTAATAGTATAGAGGTGATTACAAGGTAGTATCTATTCATATATATTCTTAACTCTTTGACAATACACATACATTATGTAGACATAGCGATTTGAACATGTATCTCTTAAGATGAACATCATCCGCTTTTTCATTTGTTGGGTTCTAATTTGACATATATTAAAATTGTAGAATGAATTAAAATGTATTAAATCAATAAATAGAGAGATGTAGCCTCATGTATTAGTTTCGACGTTGAAGTTAATCATAGAGTACGAATTCTTTTTCACTGGTTGATATGTAGGTTATAGTGATTGAAGAACAAGCTCAAACCACGGTTAAGTGTAAATTTGTAAGAACAGTCTGACAATGATCCATTGTCAAACGAATAACCCCTAAAGAACAACTCCAACGATTTAACTCTTTGAGAGCCCTGTGAACGAGGAATATCTTAACTCTAATAAGAGGATTCAACTGCGCAGACCATTAAAATTTGATCGCTTCATCCGATAGCAAAATTGTTGATGCTGATACGAAGAGATGTTGAACAACGGGGGTGGAGAGGAAGAAGACGATAATTGATGGTGATTTTACGTGGTTTACCTTTTATAGATTTAAGAAAAATAAGCGGTGAGATTTGAATATGTTATTAAATTTTCCTCGTATTTGTATTTTTTTAGTTATAAATAGATAAAATCATCTCACAAAATCAATCTTAATTTCATTTAAGAGTCTCTTATTTGACATGCGGAGTGATTTACGGTTGGTAGAAATAATTCGGTTTGTAATTATCGCTTTATTTAATCAAAGAACAAATTAGTGTTTTTTGTTACACTTAAAACTTTTTGGTCTTCGCATTATTCTGAAAGTACTCCTCAGTATCTTTATATTTGGTATATTTCGTAGGTAGCTCACGACAGCTATCTTTTCAGAGTTAGTTCTTTTAGAAATTAATATTATTGGAGCCCCAAGCTATATTGAGAATAGATATCGTTAGATGTTATCGTAATTACGTCACGCGATCGACATGCAAAGTTTAATATTTTGAGGTTGAGTTTGTTTTTGTCAACTCTTCTATTAACTGTTATAGGGTATGGCGCCGTCCAATCACCAATATGAGTGGGAATTAGCTGAGGAATATTCAAAAATCATGGGGATGCGAACTGACAGGATAGGGAATAATCAAAACATTCGCCTCTGCGGATAGGGACGAGGGAAGTTTTATCACCGAAGCTCAAATGGGGATGGGAACTGGGATTGCTATATCTGAACCATGAAGATAACCGAATTGTAACTGTATAAATAATTGTGGGGATCACCAAAAAATATTTGCAAGGATCCTTGATATTTTACAAATTTTTTAAAATATATAATTAACTCTCATATACTATTATACCTACCTATCTTTTTTATCAATATTCCAGTCTATCAAGATATTTATGTTACTTTTAAACCTTATTAGGTTTGGGTGACCTCTCTAGTAATTTAACCTTTTTTGCTAATTAAGAGTATAATCTTATTTATCTCCCTATTTATATCGTTCATGTTACGCAAAAACTTTGTTCCCCTTCAACCATATGTTCAAGTGTATTGAGTATATGACTTTAAAATTGAAATTGACCGTATATTTTAGTTAATAAAGTAGTAAAATTTGTTTAACTTTTTGGGGATTAGAATTTCCTGAAACCCGTGAGGATCCGACGGGTATAGGAATGGGGACAAAAAATAACTGAAACATGTAATAGGGATTACCCGAAACCGTACCTGCAAGTGTTGGAGACGGAGTGGAGAATGCAAAACCATCCACGCACTGGCTGGTTCCAACCCCTAATCTCCAACAGTTTTGATGGGTTATAAATATCCACGCCCCCAATAAGAAAGGGGTCTAAAAAGAGACATGATACGCCTGGACAAGGCTGAATTAAGAGGGTTATACCTTTTTCTTCTTCTTCCAGTCTTTCTTATTTCGACCATTATTGTAGCTCTCCGTTTATATATTTGATTTGATTCGGTCAATTTTTAACATTTAAAATAATTAATATTTGACCAATGTAGAACTATTTTTTTAAAAATAAAAATATTATTTGTAACGCTCGACCCGAATGTCACAAATTGGACCTCAAGCCCAACCCAAAACCGTAAAATTTTGTAACTAGATTTAGCCAAACATATTCATTTCATAAAATTCATCCAATTCAAATATTTGACATAAACGGATAGTTAAAAATGCTACATGAGAGCTCCATTTTAAAGTACATTATTAAAAGCATTCAATTCATAATTTAAAATCCAAAATAAGAGTTACAATACAACCACAGGGTCCTACAAATACTTTGCCCAAATAAATCTAAGTATTGTACTCAGACATAAGTCGAAGTTGAAGTCCTATTTCGATGGTGCTCCGACGATGCACGTCAACCTACTAACCTGCGAATGGAAACAACAATTTTGAACGTTGAGCTACCGAAGCTTAATGAATACACTTTCACTCAATTATGCTTTATGCAAATCATAAATATAGGCATGTTGCTAAAGAATGATATCATGGCATGATAAAACAACATTGGTGCTACCTCTAGCCACCTAAACACATATAAACAAATAGAGATAGTAGCCTCACACAACACCTAACACATCATACCAAAAACCTGGAGTAAGGCTTGGTGCCACACAGCTTCGGGAACATACACCCATGCTCGGAATCTCTCGTCGAGCATCTTTGAATGAGACCTGGTGCCACATAGCTTCGGGAACGTACATTCAGAAAATCTATTACCATGGTATTGCAACACACTCTCATTCTCATTTGGGTATCCGGATCCCACTAACAAGGTAACTCAACCATTTACTTGCCCTTACGTGGCATACAACAATTATTCGATCTACCAAGGATCATCTTTATTTCAATACAAACAAACCACCGAAGGTTTTATTAAGTTATTATTCGTTATGTACATATATGAGCTTAGATTCTCGGTTTCTCAATTTTACTATTCATTTTACTACTTTAGAAGTCCATAGAGCCTTGGTCCTCGAATTATAGGTCCTTCGAACTCAAAATGAAATCTTCGGGCAAATTGTGCAGCGAGTACCGATACGCTCTAGTGGGTACCGATACCGACTTACACGCATCGATACTCGAGTTGCCTTCTGAAGGGGTTTAACCTAAAACCTCGTACAGGTACACATGGCTGTGTGTCGATACTCCATACGTATCGATACACTCTTAAGCGTACCGATACCCATTTTGGTTACTGTAATTTGATGGAATAGTGGGGTACCGATACCCCTTAGGCGTACTAATACACCCTTCCAATCTGGCTTGGTTTCAGCCAATTTAACACAGGGTACCGATACGTGTTCAACCTGTATCGGTACTCGAACACAGAACTTGCTTCTAGAGTTTAACTCTAAAGCCTCCAAAACTCAAAGGCGAGACCACAATCGAACCTACAATTTATGGAATGTAGTTTAAGTGGTTTCCTACTATTTTTAAGCCATGTTAACACCAAATTTAATATTAGCCATTAATGAAGTCTCAAACATTTAAACAATCAATTTATCAATCTAGCAACAAGGCAACCACATTAATGATTTACAAGAACACAAGGGAGTTAGTAGTGTACTAACCTTTCTTCCAAGGCTGGAAAACAGGCCTTTCCTTAGCTCAACCCTTCCTCTTCCCTTGGTCCTCGGAGTGCTCTCCAACCTCTTTAACTACAATCAAATATTGTAAAACAAGTTACAACACTGCTAGAAGGAAATAAGGATGGCTAATAAAAAATTTAACTACAAAAACGTGATTAAATATTCCATTCATGTTCACCTTCTCCAACCCCCACCAAAACCTAAATTTCTCAACCTCCACCAAACTTGATGAAAGTTACCTTGATGAGTAGATCCTTAGATACTGAACAATACTTCTCAAACCTTGATCTTTGCTCTTGGGCCAACAAGGAAGAATGAAGAAGGGAGAGATAGGATGAGGTTAGAGACAAAATGAGATCATCCTCCAAGTTTTTTCTGCACCCACCATAAATAAAACAAGCCTTCTTCCTTTAAAATTTAAGAGTTTACCTCTTTGTCCCTCTCTCATCTTCTCATTCACCTATTAAACTAATATCCTAAGCCCAATAACAAGTGGGGAGTCCACTAAAGCTCTCGAGGCCTAAACATCTAAGCCCAAACGCAAAATTCATGCTTCGGATTAAATCGACCTTCGAATTCTAAAATCTAAGTCGTTACCTTACTTCTAAAAGCAAAAGAACTAAGGATTTGGTAATGCAAGATTTATTTGATATTCGTTGTGTTAATTATAGGAAAGCGTGATTTAAGTATGTTAATTATAAAAAATTTGTGTCTCATTTAATTATTATATAATACATTATTTTCTGATATAATACACTTCAAAAATTAATATCTGACTAATACGACTTTTGATAGTGCAACAAAGTAAATTTTACATTGATTAGATATTAGTTTTTTTTCAAGCCTTTAAATATGACATTTTAAATCTATACTCATTGAGTGATTAAAGATAAAGCATGTACATGCCCCGCCGCCACTCGACTTGACTCGAATCGTATTTATGTGTCGATATTTTTATATTAAAATTTAAACTCATATAAAATAAGATAACATAAGTATTCTTAATCTCTAAGCCGATTCGTCGATGTAAGTATACTATCATTTAACGTACAAATCAAGTTATAACTATTTAAATTAATAACAAATCAAGCCGATAAAGAATATTTCCTTCAATTGTATTATAAGTAATACAAAATGGGTAAAAATATATTTTAAAATTCAAAATCAACATTTTCCAACGATAAATATATATAGTCCTTAATTTTTAGCAACACACCAAACAATGTTTGAAATCACTGAGTTTAAGGTTAAAAAAATCGGTACCACTTAATTCTTTAAATGCGTTATAAAAAGATAAGCTAAAGGGCTATTTTTACCCTTGAGTTTGACCAAAAAATCAATTTTGTTTTTTGTCAAAAAACGCACTCATTTAGACCTTTTAGTTCGTAAATTGTATTAAATTAATTTTTTGATCGATATTGACCGTTATAATACTGGTGTGGCAGTTAACAGTGTTGACGTAGCCACGAATTTAAATCGCGGTCGTGGTCATGTTTGCGGCCGCGGCTTTTATCGCGGTTGCGGACAATAGCGAACGAATTACGTTTATAATAGATTGTTATTTTTGGTAATAGTGATTTCGATCAGTGTCGCTACCTTTAAATAACGGCCGCTATCGCGGTCATAGACCGTTATATGAATCCCTGGACGTGGCGGTCCATACTGCTGACATAGTGGTCAACGATGATGAAGTGGTGGTATATGTGTGATGATAACGTAACAGAGAAGTGAATTGATTATTTTATCTGAATACGAGGGCATAATTGATTTGTTTTGCTGAGTTCTATGGCATAATTATTTTTAATTGAAAGTTTAATAATTTATTTAATATTTATGTAAAAATAAGAATTTAAAAATTCTTAAAATTTAAAAATATTAAAACTGTATAAATAATTTAAGTAAACTTAATCGATTTATTTAAGTTTTGAATAAATTAGATAAATAATTTGATTTTTAAAGTTAAATTTTTACAAATAGAATATATGAAAAAACGATTAATAAATCAATGTAAATATTCTTTGGATCCTTGATAATTTAAAAAACAAGCAAAGTGAGAACTCTCACAAGAAAATCAAAATATTTTTTTAAAAAATCATAAACTTAATAAAAATAAATAAATTATTCAAAAATTATTCAAAATAAAAATTAATATATATTAAAAATTATAAAATAATAAAATTTAAATCTAAAATTTTAAATTTTAAATTAAAAATTTAAAATATTAATAAAGTATTAAAAATTGAACACTTTCATCAAAAAAATCTTGGACTTCATTAGTATTGTCATTCATTAAACAAATTTTTAGTGGAATCAACCTTGTATTAGAAAAATTAAAGAGAATTTTAATTTTATTACTACTCTAATACAATGATGATTTTATTGAAAATATGTTCAAAACATATTATTAAGCCAGAAACAGTCAAAACATTTTTGGATGACTTATAAATATTTTTAAATTTTGATTTTTTTATATTTATAACTTTTTGATATTTTGAATTTTATGCTTTTTTACTTTTTTTAATTTATTATAGTGTTTTTATTTTATAAATATTTTATAAGTATTTAAATATTATTTAAATATTTTTAAAATTTTAAATTTTTTATTTTTTAGTTTGAATATTAAGTATCAAACTTTCAATTAAAATCAATTATACACCTAAATTCAACAAAAAAATTAATTATATCCTTAAAATTAATTAAAATAATCAATTCAGCTCATTTACTACGTCACCATCATACATGTACTATCATGTCATATATTTGATTGTTATGTTACTATCGTAGACCACCACGTAAGCATAGTTAATTGTTATATCAATACTGCAACAATTAATGTCGGTTAAATGATGAATTAGACATAATTTACAAATTAAATGGCCTATAAGGTGCGTTTTTCGATAAAATATTAAATTAATTTTTTAGTCGAACTCAAACACAAAATTAATACTTTTGCCAAAAAAAAATTGTACTTTATCAAATGAAACCCGCATAAAACCGTGGGTCCCGAAAATGCAGACGTAGTTATCCAGAATCATTGGCTTATCACGTGCGTGTGAAAGCGGATAAACATCGAACCCAACATATTCTTTAGATCAAAATTCCCTAACACCTCTATGCGAATATAATTCTACTCGATTTTCTTTTAAATTTTAATTTATTCGAATTTACATTAAATTCAATTTTATTAATTAAAATAATTTAAATAAAAAATTTCAAATAAAATTTAACAATTTGACAAACTTAAATTTTTTAAAATCAACTTGAATTGATATAATAATTCTACTCAATTTTTTAAAATTTTAAATCATTCAAATTTAGTTAAATTCAATTTTATTAATTAAAATAATTTAAATAAAAAATTTTAAATAAAAATCATCAACTTCACAAACTTAAGTTTTTAAACTCAAGTCGAATGGATATAATATTCACCCCTACCCTAGTACCCTCCCACTCGTTATATGACGCTAATCCCAGCCAACAACACCATTACACACCACAAGTCACAACAAATCCAAACCAATAGAATTCACCCTAGTGACTACCCTTCCTCTACACTTACGTGGACGGTCCAGATCTCAAGCACCAGCAGCCTACCCTTTCTCATTGGTCCACGTTTTGCCAATCCACCTGCCCATAAAACATTATTTAAAACAAGCTCACAGGAGAATATATATATATATATATAATCTTAATTACTCAAATATACCCCTTAAAATAATTATTTTAAAAAATTATTTAAATAAATATCTTTTTCAGTCCACATACAATAAAACTTTTGTCCTACTAAAAATAAATTTTAAACTTATTTTTTATTAAAAATAAGTTCAGCATTGAGTGTGTAGATAAAAAGAAAAAAAATAACTTTATTGCGTTTGTTTTACATAAAATTCACTTTTAGTGAAACCTGAGTTCGAAGCTTGCTTCTGATACGACATAAGTTTAAGTTTGAAAGGGCTATTTATTTTAATAATCTTAGATGAGAATATTTATATAGAAGAGATATATTTAAATGATTTACTCTCTTATTTAATTGTCTTAACTTAAAAAGCGAGAAAAAAAAAAAGACAACAGTACACTTGTCGGTTCCTCGAAGCCCCTAACTGGCGAAGAAGGAGCCAAACCAAACACGCTATCCTAAAAAGGTAAACTAAAACAACTCATGTTCTCATTAGCTTAGATCTTCTGAGTTCTGAGTATGTCCGAATGTCCCAACCTTGAAAAATAAAAACTTTTAATTTCTTCTTTAATTGAAGTATAGTAGAGGACTATATATCTCTCTAAATCTTTAAGCCAAACTTTTCAGTACTGTTTCATCCAGATTTTAATGGCGACCAACGTGAACTTCAAGAACTTTGGAAGTAGCCAACCACCAGCAGACGGCGGTAGGAATACTCGGTTAAGCAGACAGCCATCGATCTATTCTCTAACCTTCGATGAGTTCCAAAGCACTATGGGTGGGATAGGCAAAGATTTTGGGTCGATGAACATGGATGAGTTATTGAAGAACATTTGGAGCGCTGAAGAGACTCAAACAATGGCTTCTGCCGGCGTTGGCCTGGTCGGAAATGGAGGGTTACAAAGGCAAGGGTCCCTGACCTTGCCGAGGAAACTTAGCCAGAAGACTGTTGATGAAGTTTGGAAAGATATGTCAAAGGAGTATTCAATTGGGACAGATGGGATTGGATTTGGAACTGCAGGGCCAGGGACTAATAATAATATCCCCCAGAGGCAGCAAACGTTAGGGGAGATGACTTTGGAAGAGTTTTTGGTGAGGGCTGGTGTGGTAAGAGAGGACATCCAATTTGCTGGTAATCAAATTGGATTTCAACCTTCCAATTTGCCATTCAACGTTAATGGAGTTAACTCAAACCACCACCAATTAGCCCAGCAACCAATTTTCCCTAAGCAACCTGTTGTAGGATTCGGATCTCAGTTGGGGAGTCCTGGAAATAGAGGTGGAATTAGTGGTGGACTACGAGGTGGAGGGTTGGGGATGGTTGGTTTAGGAGGGGCAGTCAGCGTTTCAACCGGATCACCGGCTAACCAGCTTTCGTCGAATGGGATAGGGAAGAGTAGTGCAGATAATTCCTCTGTCTCGCCAGTTCCTTATGTGTTTAATGGAAGTTTGAGGGGTAGGAAATCCGGTGATGTGGAAAAGGTTGCTGAGAGGAGGCAAAGGAGAATGATAAAGAACAGAGAATCCGCCGCAAGATCTCGAGCTCGCAAGCAGGTGAGTATGTTTCTTATATGTAGTTAATTGTAGTAAAGGTAGACAATTTGGAATATGCAGTGTTATCATCTGTGAACTGAATCTTATCGGTCTGCTTTCGACTTGTAATGCATCTCGTGGAAGTTTAAGAATTCATATCTCTAAGATATTTAACTCGAATTAAGGACTAATGAGTTGTACAGACCATTGACCTTGTGCTTTTATTATCTATGACATGCCTGCATCTCAAACTTCATGAATCATGCGGCAGTGTGGTAATTTGATAGCAATCTGACATGAGAAGGGATGAAAGATTGTGAGAATTCGACGTCATGAGGAGTTATAAGGATTCGTGTTGCGAGGTAATGGGGCATTTGTTTCGACAACATGAGAAGTTTGATGCTGTGTCATATTATAAGAATCAAATAAAACCATTGATTAAGGGTGACATTCCTTGACCTAGTTGATTTTGTTCTAGACATAATAAATCAAAACTGTTCTATGATCCTATACAATAACTGGTAAAAGTCATGGTGTGTCCTCATGTTTGTGAATTGATGTTTCTCATGGCATTCACTGTTTTTTTTTTTTTTTCTCTTAGGCCTATACAACAGAACTCGAAGAAGAAGTTGCGAAGCTAAAAGAGGAGAACGATGAATTGCAGAAGCAAAACGTACGTTCTTACCTTTCGTTGTTTCAGTGTGTCCATCTCGGTATAACTAATTATCGGCTATGGCAAATACATACTTACATTCAGTTCTTGACTGTACTTTGGTTGCTGCAGGCAGAAATAATGGAAATGCAGAAAAATCAGGTACCGAGCCATTTCTGTTTTTATTTTATAACTCTAAGTTGGTTGCTTAGTTCAATTCTCAAGAATTATTTGGTGCAACCACAGGTCATGGAGAGGCTGAACATGCAACATGGATCGAAGAAGCGATGCTTGCGAAGAACACTGAGCGGTCCATGGTAAAGTGAAAACATGGTGCTATCTTGGTTAGCAGAGGGTTGTACATATTTAAGTCATAGGGTAGCAGTTGATTTCTTTAGATTTGAATCGATGAATTAGTGCAGTGTTAACTGAAGTAATCTGTTTCTTTCATGGTCATGGTTCGGTTTATTACACGCTATCTGTAAATTTCGGAGCTGTCCTTTTTGGTCATTGTTAATTGTAGTAATCCCCTGTTTCTGCACTCTGCAATTTGTTCGACTCAGTCCATGGATTTCCTGCTTCTTTTTCTAATCTGTTTTATACATGCAGTAATTCCATCCCTTTCTCTGGATTTGAGCCTCTATTTAATTAAATATTTAATTAACTATTGTATTCTTAATTTAAATACATTTTTACATGGACCAAATTACTATTGACATAATGTGAAAAAAATACTCTTAATGTTTGTCTATATAGTAATTTTAGCTTTTATTCTTAAACATTTTAACCCCTAATGTTTTATTTTCGGACTTTTCTATGGTTGAAAGTTGTTAATCAAATAATGATAAATAATTTGACATAATGACGCATCATAAAAATAATAATTTTATATAAATTCATAAAATTATTTTATATAATGACGTAATTGTTTTTGTTTACATGACATTGTTATGTCAGTGTCTGTTGTCATATAAATTTATTACGTTATTTCAAGTTATTTACTTCAGTTGGTTAACAATTTTAATGTACAGATGAGTCATTTTTACCTAAAAAATATTGAGTATTAAAGTGCTTCAAAAAAAATAAAAGACTACAAAAATAATTATCCAATTAAATATTAGAATAAAGACATCTTTTAGCATTACACTATTACTATTTAACCAAAACTTATCAAATATACAATATTTATAACAGGAATCAAGTCTAAAGGAAACTCTGCCCTGACTGACTAGTTAATGATTCTCGTGGGCAGTGTCACTTTATGAAATGTGGTATTGCTAAAAAATAATTCAACCATTTTCTGTGATGCGGTTCTGAAAGTATTTTTTTATTAAGCAGAATTATATTAATATTTTAATACAAATATTAAGATTTAAATATATTTAAAATAAAATAATATAAATATCTTAACCACTCAATTCAAACTTTTTTGTTTCAAAAATATTTTTAGAATAAAAACAATACATGTCAAGTTGTTTTTAAGCTCAAAAGTGCTTATTAATAGTTTTGAAAAGAGCTTTTCAAAAATTAAATTGTGAAGAGTACATTTGGTTTTAGAAAATAATTTATATTTTTGTTTTCTACTTTTATTTTTAAAAAATAATTTTTAGTTTTAGTTTTTTAAAAATTAAAAAACATACTTGGCTAATAGGATCGTTTAAAATAAAAATAATGATAACATATTTGGCATTTTATTTTTCAAAATAGAAATAAACAAATAATTATTATATAATTAAAATAAAATATAGTTAGAAAAATAAAATAATAATAATAATAAATAATTAAATAAAACAAAGTTTTAAAGAATGACAGTAGAAAGATTCGAACCCGAGTTAAAATGAAGTTAAAATTATAAAAAGAGTAAAATACCTAAATCATCACTTCAACTTTGTTTTCTGACCTGTTTTGGTCACTCAACTTTCAAAATGCTCAATTTTAACATTGAACTTTAAACATACATCGACATATTTTAGCCATTCCACCATTAAATCTCTAACATTGTTATGACGTGGAAATAAAAAAATAATAAAAATATATTTTTAATACACTTAACTAAATAAAAATTGTGGGTTCCTCACCTTCACCCTCACTCCACCTTTTTCTCACCTCCACCGGCAATCATCTTCTTCAATCCAATAACATCACTCTTTTGAGTTTTCTGGCGAACCAAACTACCGGTCGACTCTTCTTCTTTTCCCATTTCCTTCTATCGGTTCATTTTTTTGAAAACCACCCTTCAATGACTCAAAACGAGTCCAAATCCTTACGTTTTGAAAGCGCGATTCGTCGCCATCTACAATCTGATCGGCCTCAAGTCAAAGTATGTTGATCTTCTCACATAGGCACCTCGAATAATTGTTGGAATTTACTAGCCAACGCTCCGGTCGCCGAAACCGAAATAGGAAGGTAAAACTTAAGGGATCCCCTTACTGCGACTCTGTTTACTTTGACCGCGATTCCGCAAACACTTTCCAGCGATACGTCAACAAAACGCTAACTTTTGCTGTCAAATGCAGCAGGTTCATGTACGAAACTGTCTCGAAAGAGGTAAGGTGGAAGTTGATTTCATTTACGAGCCGCCTCAGCAAGGATAGGAAGATGATTTGGTTCTTTAAGGGATCCCAAAAAGAAAAACTGGTCGATGCTATTGCGGCAGGGTTAGGGAGGAAGAGAGTGGGTTTTATTTTTACCCAGACGATAACGCAAAGCAAAAAGGACTACAATTTTTCGAACAAGGAGATTCTACAGTCGGCAGAGCTTTACGTCGAGTGCGGGCTGAAAGAGTATGTGACTGTTGTGGTGAAGTTGGAAGCCAATGAAAGATGGGACTGCTGACGTGCACTTTTGAGGCTTTTCAAATGAGTGATTGTAACGATCTTTTTTCCTTTTTTTTTTTAAAGAAGAAATTTTGCCGTGTTAAGGGTGTTTGTTTAGAAAATAAGTCGGCTACTAATTATCCCATAAATTATTAATGAAAATTTTTGGGAAGATTAGGGATTTCTTTTTAAAACTTTAAATCTTCTAAAACGATGAAAATTTGGAGTCGCCACTAGCCACTTGGGTAAGGTAGGCCAGATACCATAAAACCAGAGATTCCTTACAAAAGGGGTCCGATAGTTGGTTACGTGTGGGGAAGGATTAGCACCCCCATCACGCCCGGAGATCGGTACCAGAAAATTTGTTGCTCCTAAAAGAATGAAAGTTATTGAATTTAGATTGAGTTTAATTCGAAGTTCTTAGATGAAAGTTAACCTTGACTACACAGGCCTTATCGAATTAGTGGACTCAAATTAATTAAACATTTAGTTAGTAAGGTTGATATGTCGGACCATAGATTAAACCGACATTAAATAAGCCCGACTGTCGTGTTAATTTATGATCCGACCCTCGTAGGTCACCTTTATGCATGATGTAAACATTTAGGTATGATATGATGATTTTATTGATTATTGGTCCGTTTACCTCGGGACGGTAAGAACTAATCTGAATATCTGGTCAACATCCTTTAAGCTCGGACTGTTACAACACAAATATTTGAATTAATAAATACCTGCCATTTTATAATTTAGATGGATTAGATATGCAATTAAGATTAAAGATTATATGGATGTCAATTAAAGTATAACAATCAAGGGCATGAAAGTAAACATTTAAAAAGGAAGGCCCAATTTGATATATAGCCTAATGTCGTATCTAGCCCTAAAAGAGTAGGAAGCCCAATTTATGGTGACTAAATTGTAATTTAATGCTAAGTTAAACTCAAAATTGATTTTTCCCCTAAAATAATTAAGAAATGTTCAATCAACTTAATGAATTTAACATTTACCCTAATAAGCAAGGACAAATGTAAATTCACTAAATTAATCCAAACACTAATCTAATTAAAGTTTTTTTTTTTAAAAAAACTAAGACTAATTTAATTCTACGATTGTGCCCTTATGGGCACACGATTTGTTCGAATTAATTTGACTATTCCTAATCTAGGCCTAAAAGGAACTAACTAAATCCTACAATCTAAGCGCAAAGCCTAAGGCCCAGCCCAAACTATTAAAACTAAACTAAAAAATCTAAGGCCCAAATTATTATTATGTAATGAAAGCCAAAATGTTTAAGATACATTATATTAAAATAATATAGCATATAAAAATATCATTTAAAAACATACATTGAAATAAATTATGAATTAAAGTTATGACATGTATATATACAAAACCTATTATTTAAAAGTATGCATTAAAGCAAATTATGTGTTAAAGTTATATTATACAAAAGAAAAAAAACTACTATTTAAAAATATATATTATTCATTTTACCAAAATTTTCTATGTACTTTAAACCATAAACTACATCTATATATATTTCATTTTCACATAACATCATTATATGCCTCAATAACTATATATGTATTTTATGTACCAAAGAATGTGTACATTATATTCTTCAAAATTATACTTTAAAAACTGTGCATTATTTCTAAAAACATGTATGTATTATTTTAGGAAAAAACTTTGATACACAGACCGTGTAAACTTTAGTTTACACGTGCCTTTTAGTTTTAGGGGTTAGGGTTTTAGTTTAGGGTTTAAGGTTTAGGTTGTAGGGTTTAGAATTTAAGGTTAGTGTTTAGAATTTAAGGTTTAGGGTTTAGAGTGTGGGGTTTAGTTTTTTAGGGTTAGGGATAGAAATTTAGGATTTGAGTTTTTATAGTGTAAATACACAGGCTTGTGTAAAATTAATTTTACACAGCTTGCGTATCAAAGTTTTACCCATTATTTTATAAGATTATATTATGTACTTTGAAAACTATGTGTTATAGGTCCTATATATATTATCTTTTACAAAATCCTATCTTATTTTTTAAAACTATTATATATCGAAAGCATTTATTATATATATACATTTATATAAAAATTTACCATATATCATTTATTTTATGTATATCTTATTTTTATTTTATTTATTTTATAAAAAAAATTGATTTTTATTCTAAAACATGTTATAAGTTGAGAGCTATTCATAACATTTTACCAATTTTTAATTTATCAACAAATGCATGTTAAACATAAGATTATACGTCACGTCTCCGATTTATAATAAATCTACGTACACATTAAATTCCTAAAATACATTCTGTTCGAACTAATTTTATCCATAAAATTACCATCGCAACTTAGCAAATAACATAAAAATTAAATCACAAATATTAAACATAAATATGCAAAATTTAAACTAAAAAACATAAAAAAATGAGTAAAATAACATAATTTGAAACTGGAAAAATGACCTAACTGTGAGAAAATAAAATACGAAGATAGAATTAAAAGAAATAACAAGGATGTAATTGAAAATTTTTAAAAACTACGAAGGACCCGGGGGTAATTTAAAACGGCGGAATGGCTCCCCATGGTAATTATCCCATATGGAGGGACTGATAGTGCAATTAGACCATGCAGAAGCCCTTCCAGCATAATTATTTTAGGGCGGAGGGATAAAAATGAGATTATACCATTTAAAATTTTATAACGTTATACATACCCCTCATTTATCCGAAATTAGATTTTTTCAGTCATTTTTTTGTGTTATAACAAACACCCCCCCCCAAATGCTCTGAACACATTCTTCGTGTTCATCTGGGTTCAACATGAACCCAGATTTTGGTAGCCCTCTTCCGCCGCGTTTCTTAGAATCCAGCCACTCCCTGGCCGTGTTAGCCACTCCCTGGCCGTTTCCTAGAATGCACTAAGACACTTTTTCTATACATTGAATGTTGGCTTGATGATTCTTCTACTTCGATAGATGCTTGGAGGTGTCTTTTAAACCCTCTAACAACTTCATGGTCGTTACTAGCCGTTAGGGGTTGTTAAGAGCCGTTGGGGACTTCAATTCCAGCCATAAATGCAGTTTTGGAGTATGGTGTATCGGTACACGAGGCTTTGATATCGGTACGTGCGCTACCTAAAGAAGAAAGAGCCATTGGGCATTTATAACACTGGGTATCAGTACGCTATACAAATGTATTGGTACGAACCTAAGGGTATCGGTATGGCTAAAGCCGTATCGTTACTGAAATTTGGAAAACTTGGGGATAGAAAATTGTATCAATACACTTAAAGTTATATCGGTATAAGGTTCTCTAGGTATCGGTACGAGTAAAATCGTATCGATACTCAGGCCTAGTTTTTGACACTTTGGCTATTTAAAATCATTTAAATTGTGTCAAAAATGCTTTGAAAACATTTCAAACATATTTTTCTAGTTTGTGGACTTTGAAATATTTTTCCAAATTAGTTTAATTCCAAAAACATTTTTCATTAAGTTATATCAAATTCAAATAGGTTTATCAGATACCGAAGACTAGAAAAGGCTTCCAAGGCTCGAGAAATCACTTCCCAAGCCCCCACAATGTAACTTTTAACTCATAATCTCAATCCTACATCTTATGGAAGTTGTTTAGGGCATTTTTCTACCATTTTTACACATTGCTAACACTTAATCTGTGATTTACCATTAAAAAGGCTCTAAGCTACCTTAACTCCAAGCTAGCAATCTTAAACCACAAACCAAGCAAAGTAATCACTTTATGATATTCAATAAGAGTAGGAGTCAGAGATGTACTGACCTTAAGCCAAAATCCCGAAATCAACTCTTGCTCTAAGCTCCTTAAACTTCTCTCTTGGCTCAAGCTTGAAGAAGCTCCTTAACCCCCTTCCACATGCCACACAAACAAGGTATTCGAACCAAAGCTTAGACTAACATTATGGTGAGAAATCACTACGAAAACACAACCTTTAAACCAAAGGAAGAGCTCCAAAAGCATAAATCCTTCAAAAACCCAACAATGGAAACTTACCAATTTTTCCTTAAAAGTATACTTTTCTTGAAGCCCTTGGTATGGTGATTAACATACTTTAATCTCGAACCTTGGATGGAAGAAATAAAGTTGAAAGCTTGAACCATTAAGCTTTGATATCCATGGAGTTGGGAGAAGAAAGATGAAGGAAGATGGTGGAGAAAAAAAGAAAGAAAAAAGGTGATCTCACCAAAATGTTTCCTTGTTCCCCCAACTTAAACTCACGTGAATACCAACAAAACTAAGAGAAAATCAGCCTTTCTTTTGAAAATTGGTATATTCACCACTTAAAGCCCCCAACTTTCATCCTTCTTCTAAAATGGTCACTACCCAAGCCCATGTAGCTCAAATATCATCCAAAAAGGCGCAAACTTGGCCCAAAGGGCCCAAACACTCAACCTAATTCGTAGGTCCATAACCCGAGTCAACGTCTATATGTTAACTTAGAAATTTGAGTCGTTACATTTATATCGCCAATTATTTTATATTTTAAAAAAATATTTAAAATATATATTTTATTAATTTAAAATAATTTTTGACAATAACTCAAATACCGAAATTTTAACCAAACAATCTAAAAATACTTTTCACCGTACTTTTTAAAACCAATATTAAACTAACCCTTTTATCTTTTTTATCATCTTTCATCTTATTTGTTAAGATGTTTTGTTTAGCTTTAGACATTTTGTTTGGAACTTTATTTTTTTAAAATAATTTAAAGGTGATTACAAGGTAGTATGATAGTATCTATTCATACATATTTTTATCCTTTTGACAATACACAAACACCTTGCAGACAAAACGATTAAACTCGAATCTCTTGCGATGAACATCATCCGCTTTTCCACTAGACTACTTTGTTAGGTTCCTCTGTAACTTTATTTATATCATAACAACATTCAACCCTCGCATTTGAATTCTTGTAGTATTTGTTCTGAATCTATTTTTAGTATTTTTCATTGGCTAATGAGTAATTAATATAATTGATATAAAGAGTTTTAAGTGTGTCGAAAGTTTTCGAACTTTTGAAAAATAAATAAATGAAACGGTATTTTATTTTTAATTAATTTAAATTTTACACCTAAAATTTTATCAATTTAGATTTTTAACTAACATTGACAGTTAACATTTCTAACCAAGTGTCATTTATCGCGACATAATGTTGTCATGTGACATTTCCAAAACAAATATATTTTAAAAGTTATAAAAATAATTATTTTGAAATTCTAAATTTTTGTGGGTTGTCCTCCTAGTTCTAAGGCTTTGTCCTGGCTAATCCACATCGACCCGCATCGCACACATGACTTTGGCGAGTGAGTTTCTCGGTGGAGATTTTCTACATACACAAGACCTCAAACTTGAGACTTACTTAAGCGATACCAAACTAGGATTAGGGAGATTTCTTTTCATGTTGTCGTAGTGTACGCTTTTTTCCAACCTAGGATTAGGGGGTTAATAAGGCTTATAACAATATTTCTCGTATGATTTTCAATTGGTAAAATCATACTTTATGAGAAAAATGTAATTACAGTTTGAATTATAATATTAACAAATGTTTAATAAAATTTTATAGTTCTTTTAATAGATTTTAGATTTTTAATAATTTTTTTTATAATTTTAATAATTTAGAGTTTAAAAACATTTTCCATTTTTTTGTAAAATTTTCAGTAATGTTTTACATTTTTGTACCTTATATATTATTATTATTATTATTATTATTATTATTATTATTACTGTATGGTTAAAATACACCTTTCATCACCCATCAATCTTCTCACTCCTATTTTGGTCACTCAACTTTCAAATTTTCAATTTAATAACTGAACTTTATACATTGAACGTTTTGGGTTACTCTCAAATATTTTATTATTATTTTAGTATGACATGTCATTTTTATTATTATCTAATATAAAATAATTTAAAATTAAAAAAATAAAAAGTAAAACCAAACTGTCTGTCGGCCATTGTTCGTCGTCGTTGGACGCCACCGTTGACGGTCGTAGATGGTGGCCGTTCAGTCTCATATTTCACCAGTCGCTTCGTCTCACCCCTTGAGTCCGAATCTGACCTCTATTTTGTCGGAAAGTGCTTTAAAGTCCATAAAAAGGAGATCGAAAATGGGGAAACCGAAATATTTATCTAGAGATTCACAATTTTCTAGACATTTTTAGTGAAACAACCACCGGATTTGGACTCAGCGTGTCAGAACGAGTCATCTGGTATAATTTGGGGTCAAACGGCCGCCAGTTTTAAAGGTTGTCGGTGGCTGACGGTGATGACGAGTGCCAGCGATTATTTTAAATACTTTTAAAATTTAATAATAATAAAATATTATTTTATTATTTATTTTAAATTATTTTATATTTAATAATATTAAAAAATAAAATAATAATAAAATATTAGAGAGTGACCAAAAGCGTTCAATGTATAAAGTTCAGTTATTAAATTGAAAAATTTAGAAGTTGAATTACCAAAACAGGAGTGAGAAGATTGTTGAGTGATGAATGGCGTATTTTACCTTTATTGTATTTTTCAGCTAATTTTTAGTAATATTTAATGTTTTTAGTTTTAAGATATTTTAAAATTTTTCTTAGAAAAACTTCTGTTTGTCACGCGATAAAACCACAATATCCCACATAACAGTGACAACTCTAAAAAATCATTAAGACCTATCGATCAAAATTGATCAAAATATTTAATTAATACAATTTATAATTCGGTGACTTAATTGATTTGATTTCTCAATTTGAGAGCTCAATTGGGTGAAAAGAATATATTTAATTGTTATTTTTCTCAAAGGTTTAAGAGTAAGTGTAAGTTCATGGTTGAGATTATTCACTTTTCTTTGTCCCTTTATCTCCTCATTTTCTACTTTTAATATTAACAATCAATTTATACATATCTAATGGTCCGACATCAGTGTAAAATCCAAAAATTTTAATTTAAGATTATTGGACGAGTGTAAATTAATGAATAAGGAGGCCGAGGTGCATCTTAGGTTGAAATTTGGAATTCATCGTCCGTCGTAGATGGCTAGATTTTATATTGTACCTGACTCGAGTGTTACAATCAATTAATTGAATGATTAGATCATAACTTTTTAAAATAGGTGGATTTTCATGATTAAAATATTCCATGATAGATTATCGTTTCCAATCACAGTGACATGATTATTACAATTGTTAATTGAATGACTCGATTATAAGTTTTGAAATATAATTATTCATTTGTAAACTTACTAATAATTTATTGACCTACAATATAATTTACCTTTTTATCATAAAAATTTTTATAATTTGGATAAAATTGAATCGACCCAATTTATAAAATCATATTCGAGAAGCCAAATTTGTTTGCTTCTTTTTGTGCTCTTTTATGTGTCTCATTAATAATTTTATGTCACTTTTATTTGTAATTTTTCATTATTTTATTAATAATACATATAATATAAAATTATTTACGAAATATATAAATAAACACATAAAAATACAGACAATTCGAGAGTCTAGCCTCGTACAAGTCTTGTCATTATTATTGTAAAGTGTGGTTTGTGGATTAGGATATGATCATTGACTATTTATCTTGTTAGTTATGAGACTGAGATATGACAATTAATTATATGTTGAAGAAGGTTTGGACAGCTTGGTTTTAGTTGAACTGTAACCAAGATTCCTAATTTCTGCTTTCAAAAAATAAAGATATTGATGCATATTTAGAAACACACTTGGAGAATGTAGTTGTAACCACTATATAACCAAATTGTAACCTAATTGAAATTAATTAATATAGAGAGCTGTTATGGGCACAAACCATTTACAATATAAAAATGGTGCCCACGGAGTTTATCAAAAAGGTTGGCATCGTGTATTTTATATTCATATACATATATATATTATTTATTGTATTTTAAGTTGTATTATTATTATTATTTTATTTAACAATCGGTATTTAATTTATCGGCTTACTAATCCGTATATGATACTATAGAAGCATGTTCGTTCTTGAGATTTTGGTGGTAAAAAAATAGATTTTAAGAATAAACTTCTAATAACAAGTATTAGAAAAAAAATTGGGACTTTAATAACAAATAATGGAAAAAAATTAAATTTTAATAATATGTACCTATTAACAATTTTGAAAAAAATGGACCCTAATAAAAAATAACAATTTATTTAAAAAATTAGACTCATAATAACAAATAATAAAAATATATATTTTAGGAGTAGACTCCTAATAACAAGTATTAGAAAAAAATTGGGCCTCTATTAATAAGTGTTGCAAAAAAAAATGGACTTGTAATAACAAATATTGAATTTTGTTTAAAATTTTAAGAGTATGTCTAATAACAAATATTAAAAAAATGAATTCCTGATAACAAGTATTGAAAAAATATACTCCAATAAGAAGTATTGAGAAAAAAATTTAATATTAGAACCCTAATGACAAGTATTAAAAAAATAGACTCTAATAATAAATATTAGAGAAAAAATAACCACTTATAATTATGATCAGTAAGCCTTGGATAGGGGTGGGCCATAAGGGCGACGGCCCAGGTATAAAAGCTCATTATGAGGTGGCCTTTCAAACTCATTTTTTTATTCACAATGTTAGGATTCAAATTCTGACCTTATTTAAAGAATCTAGTATTTTGTCTTGGTAAACAAACTAATTGTTGATTAGTTATAATAAATTATTGTATCCTTGAACAATAACAGAGTTAAAAAATTTAAATCGTAACCAGTTTGACAACCTAATTGAATTAATTAATATAGAGTGAGTTGTTATGAGCACAAAGCATTTGCAACTACCTAGCTTGATCTAGTAGTTAACAATTGGATCCCGTATTAGAGGCTTTCAGATTCAACCCCTTTAAGGTTGTTTTATTTTTTTAGAAATTATTAATTTATTAAATTATTAGTTGATGTGATATTGTAATAATTGTTTTTGTTAATATGATAATATTTCATGTCGGCAATAAGTGTTGATCGTTAATCAACTAACGATTATGGTTGAAAATGAATCATTTTGATTAAATTAAAACTTCAAGGGTTATTATACTTTAGAAAAAAATAAAGATTAAAACAATTATTCAATTAAATATTAAGGGTAAAATTTGATGTTATGTCAAAATAAAAACAACTTAAATACTTATTGGTCTAACATAAAACGAGAACAAACACAACGATCACACTAGAACAACAATTTCTAAACAAAAAATATTAAAATTTTAATCAATATTCAAGAAACTTTTTGGTTGATCTATATCTGATCTCTAAAAATTATTATCCAGCAAGATGTTTGTAATATTATGCAAATCAATATCTCAAAATTCATTAAATCAATAAGAAAACTTAATTTTACATAAAAACAATGTTATATTACAAGCAAAGTCACAATCTTAATCTTCTAGAAATTAATAAATAAAGTTTAAGAAAAAATAAGAGTTGTTATCAATTTTTTAATAGTCTAAAGGTGATTATAAGATAATATTTATTCGTACATACACATACGTTGCAGACAAAACGATTGAACTTAAATCTCTTAAAATAAACATATTTCCACTTGTTTTACTAAGACCATTTGTTGAGCTCAGTTGTCTACCCACTTAAAAGTCTTGAAAGATTAATAATCTTTATATAAATATTTTAAAAAAAACTCGCGAGGACAAATTATTACTTATATAATATATAAAATTATGTAAAGTTAAATTTTTGTTTTGATTTTTTTGGACAATTGACCTCATAATTTCCAAAGTTGCTCCGCCCTACCACAATGCATGTAAATGAAAAAAAAATATATTTATAAAACCTTACTCAACGAATGATGATAACTAAAATAATAAAGATTTGATAAAAAAACTAAAATAATAAAGAATTTATATATAAATTTAACAATTTTGTGTTCATCCTCTAGAAAAAAGAGTCTAATTGTTTTATTTAAAATTTATATAAAAATATATACAAAAATAGAAATATTATTATATTAACCATCCATTTAAAGAGTGATTTTGTAGTAGTTTTCATAATATATAATACAATCATGTGTACGTAAGGTAATCGAAGTGGGGTCATGGCCTTGAGCTGAATACAACAGAAGAAATCCAAGCAAATCAATATCTATGAATTGTATAAGAAATAAAATTGGTAAAGCGACACCTAACCTCTTCTTATCAGGTGTTGTAAATAAACATAGCATTCGACGAGCGGTTTGTGAACTGTTCATTTATTAAGCTAAATAAACGTGTCTGAACAAAATCTTTATGTTCGTTTAATAAACGAACGCGAACAAATTTGTGTTTGGTTCTTTTATGTTCATGAACAAGCTCGTTTATAAAATTATTTATAGGATGAAAATGCTTGTAGATGTATCTAAATACTACTTTTTGTTGTTGCTAAGGATGTTTTTATAAGTCATGTTGAAATATAAGTTTTATTTTGTTACTTTTGTTTTATTTATTTATTGTTAATTTAGTTAACATTTTTGAACATATAACTGAACATGTTCACGAACGAATAAACAAATATATTCGTGAACACTTAAATGGACACGTTCACGAACACGTTTGCGAACACTTAAACGAACACGTTCGTAAACACAATATTAAAAATTTAAACGAACACAAATTGAACACCTTTAAAAATAAACAAACGAACACGAACATAATATTATTCGTTCAAGCTCGATTCATTATTCATTCCTATATAAATAACCCAAACCAAGCTAAACCAAGCCTATTTACCCGCCAATGATTTCTTTGCATAAAGAATATGGGTAAAAGTTATACAATTCGAGATTGATGTTAATCATAAATATTTTATCACTTTATATATTGTTCAGTCGACTTAATGAACCAATAATTAAATAATTTGTATCATATTAGTATATTTTTCTATGTTATTATTATTTTAAAACTAGCATATTAGATTTGACCGATATGTATTAAGTGTAATTGTAAGGTACATGAAGACACCCACAAAAAGGAAGGGATCGTGTCTTCCAAATTTTAGGTCTAATAGTATTTTAAGCCTATGTTAGTTTAAGTTTTAATTAAATTAAGTTTTATTTCCTCTAAATTTTAAGTTTAAATATTTAATAAGATCATATTGTTCTGAAGTTAGATAATTTGACATCTTAGTGTTTTATCTTAATTTCGTCTCTAATAAATAACATCACATTTTAAAAAGAAAATTTAAATTTAAATTTTAAAAATAATATTATTAAAATGAGCAATCATAAAATTCGAGTATAAATCAAAGGTTAGATATAATGTGAAAATATTATATTATTTTTTATAATGTTATATTTTGGAAAATGATAAACCTACCAATAATAATAGCAACAGCGACTCTCTGAATTTGCTCCACCTCACGTGGGCAGTGAAAACCAAACTGACAGCAGGAATAGTTATATCCGTGGCTGGCCTTCCACGTTACCAAAGAAACGAACCAGACAAACATGGGTTGCTCTTATCGAAGCATTTATAAAATTTTGTGACCATCAAATAATATTTCATACCTACATTACTCAAACATATTAAATACCAATTCATGTGTTAAAATCATGGAGATAACTAATTCTTTCTTTTTTCTTTGTTAAAAAAACTAATTCTTTCTTATTTTATTATTTAACCGAGCATTGCCTTCTTTAAAGATAATTAAATTTTTTTATGGTGCAAAGTTTAGAATTTAAGGATTACGATATAAAGATTAGGATTTAAATTTTAGAATAATATGTTGAATATTTAAGTTTTAACCTACATGCCTTAAATTCTAACTCTAAACTTTAAATTTTATTTACAATCACTAAATTCTAAATTACTAGACCTAAACCCTAAACTATACACCATAAATTGAGACGTTAAACCTTAAAATTAAATTATTTATAAAATTTTTTAGTTTCCACCGCTAGTATATCAAAATAATTATCCAATCTTTTATACCATGACAATATTTTGTGAGGCATTGACCGGAACGAGAAGGTTGATTTTTAGCGTCGAGATTCATTATGTACGAACTTTATTCATATTTGTTTTGACTTAATCTCACTGTATGTCCGGGGGGGAAACACGCAATTTTTAGAGTGGTTGAAATTAAATTATTAATTTTTAGAGAGTTAAAATATAACAATTGCATTAAGTTTATAATTTTTAAAGGGATTAAATTGAAGTTTTACCTTTTTTGACGACCAAAATGCAGTTTTAACATTATATTAACTTAAAAACTTACAATTTCGAAAGGGACTTAAACTATAGTTTTTTCCATTGTGGAGTGGAAATCTCAAAATGCCCCTACTGCCCTCAACATATATTGGCCATATCTAGAATTATTTTAGTCCACGCCTTCTGACTTTATTTATGTTTAGGTTTAAGTCTAAAAAAATCTTTGAAATAAAATTAATTAAGTTTTTAATTTTTTTCATTCTATTAAATTTTTAAACTAAAAAAGTTAATCTATTAAGTTTTTGTGACCTATTTTACTCATTAATTTTTATATTTTTTTCTTTAGATATTATTACTACATGCTATACTATAATTCTATCATGTTATATTTATAGATTTATTTTAATTTTATTTTTTTATATATTTTTAGAATTCTTAGGAATTTTAAAGAAATTTGTAAATAAAATAAAAAATTTAAAAATGTAAAGTGATAATACTGTGACACAACGCGTTGTACCAATTGATCCAAAAAACCTATTAGATTCAACAATCAAAGTTGATCAAAGAGCTTAATTGGTTAAATTTATTAGTTTAAGAGCTTAATTTGGTGAAAAAAATTAAAAGGCTTAATTGATTAAAGTTCAAAGGGCTTCTTATACCTTTAAGCCTATTGTTTATAATCAACTATCAGTTAGTCTAATAGAATAAAATATTATGTCTTTCAAATAAGGTCAAAAGTTAAATTGTAGATTGTGAATGAAACATACTAGGTCAAAAAAGTCGAGCTATATTAAGTTTTTGTAGTATCATATTCGAATCAATCGGTCAAAATATTATATACCGATAGTTATAGAGAAAACATTATTATATTATATGATATGACATTCTATTTTATTTTTATCTCTCTTAACGGAACTGTTTTCATCTTAACAGACACCCTCATTTACAAATAAGGCCTTGGTTCGTCTCTGTCTTTGTCCTTGACTTTGACTAACTTCAACCCGCCATATATAACAACGCCAACAGAAACAGAAAATAGCCAATAAATGAAAGAAGGAAAAGAAGATGGCCGACAGTTGAAGAAGAAGAAGAAACTTTGAGAAAAATGGTGGAGCTAGGGTTTCAGGGCCAAAACTCAGCGAGATCAAGTTACATTGCTCGAGATTCGAGTCCCGACTCTGTAATATTCACTCGGGAATCGAACTTCAGCGTCTTCTCTTCGGCTTCCGCTAGTGGCGGCGATCGCTCCTCTTTTGCTTCCGACGCTGCTCGCGACCACGATTCTTTCGTTTCCGAACCCTCTTTAGTAACTTCTCCACTCTTTCAACAAGTATTCTTTTCCATCATTATTATTTTTTCTCATTTGTAAAGTGCAATGCATAAGCAGAGGAAGCTATAACAGACTAACAGCGTTACGTTGTGATTTGATCATTGTTGAATGTAGATCAATTTGCATGCCTTTTTCTTTTTCTTGTTGGATTAAATAGTTTTTATTTTTTAAAAAATGAAAAAAAAATGTTCGAAACGTGAATTATTTTGTAGCATTTGGCCGGACCTGAAGGAGGAGATCATCAGAATGATAGTTCGAGTGGACCAGATCCAGATCCAAATCCAAATAAAGCTATGAAGGTCCATAAACACAGTCGTTTCTCCAGGAAAGGAGAAAAGTTGAAAGGTATTCGCAATATTTTCTTGCATTATCAGTTTATTGATTATTCTGGGCATGTTTAAATTGAAACTCATTTTCCGTTCACAATAACAAGAGGTTCAAAAAGCAGAAAACGATGCAGATCCCCTAGAAAACGATAACCAACTCATAGATTCAGCAAGAAACTCATTTTCTGTTGCTCTTAAAGGTACCCTTTAGTTTCTTTTGGAAGTTGTTCTTTTTGTTGCTCTTTTTCTTTCTTTTCAAGACAGTGGTAATTGTGAATTTGTTTTTGATGTTTCCTTTTCATTGTGTAGAGTGTCAGGATAGAAGGACTAGACCTGAAGCTTTGTTAAAGAATCATCATAGGCGAAGACAGGCTTCTTTGGATCTAAATAATGTCTCCGGTTCCGCTTCATCTCCACGGTTGGGGGGCATGAAGAAAATCTCCGTCGCAACACGGAAATCGGGTTCATTTCCTAGTCCTGGGACTCCCAATTATCATCATCATTCGATTGCTGGAGTGCAGAAGGGTTGGAGTTCTGAGCATGTTCCATTACACAACAATGGTGGAAGGAGGCAGGGGAATGCCATTCGGGTGCTGCCTTTTAACAATGGAAGGACTTTGCCTTCAAAGTGGGAAGATGCTGAGAGGTGGATCTTTAGTCCTGCTTCGGGGGATTGCGGTACGAGACAACCCATTGCTCCTCCGCTAAGAAGACCGATATCAAAGAGTGGTCCACTTGGTCGTCCTGGGATGCACATGCTTGATGCGGCGTATACTGGGAATTTCATAGCAGGTTCTCCTTTTTCAGCTGGTGTAATTGCAGCTGATGGGTTGTCAATTCATTCTCGTAGTCATGGTGGAGGATTTGCTGCTCGAGCTGAGCTTTACATGGCCCGTTCTGTTAGCGTTCATGGATGCTCTGAGGTAGTCAATACACCATCCTTGTCTTCTCAAGGTACGCCTTCTATTGTAAACTCCAGGATTAGATGAATCATAAACTCATCATCTGATCAAAAACTTAAAAATCCTTTTCATTATATGTTATTTCTCAACATTTGCCAAATTCATGAATTTGATGTTACATGACTTACATCCATGAAATATCAATATTGGCTGTTTTCAAATCTAAACCTGACTGTTCTATTGAGAGTTAAGTAGTTGTTATTATGGCAATGGCCGAGCCTATTGTACTTCCATATACCCTAACCTTCTGATTGCTTTTTCATCAAAGAAGCGGATGAAAATGTTGATGCAGTCAAGGATGCAGCCACTGATATTTCTGGAACTGTTTCAAGAAGAGATATGGAAACCCAAATGAGCCCACAGGGTAGTACCCACTCGTCTCCCGAAGAAATGCCTTCTTTCTCTCCCTCCAAGTCCAACCCTTCTGCTGTACCTATCATAGAACTGCAGAGCATCCATTCCTCTAAATCAGAGGTGAGAGATGTGCAGGTAGATGAAAGATTTACCATGGCTAGGTGGTCAAAGAAGCAGAGAGCTCGAAAGACTGGGAAGAGCTCTGAAATTTTTGATGACTGGAGAAAGAGGGCTGTTGACAGTCGCACATCAATCTGGGATGTGACAGAGACAGCAAAGAACATTTCCAAGTATGTCTCTTTACTACTACATCACCTCTGCTTAAACTTTAGAAGTGACTGCTTAAACTTCGCATATAAAAATTCTTTTTTAGCTAAGGAGTAGTTTACCTGTATATATCACGATCTTGAAATAAAAGCTAAAATTTCCAATCAAATATTTATGTCTCTGTTTGAACCACAATCACATTCTTCCTCCAGGCCAACTTTAAATAGTTGCAATGCTATGTTTAATCAGCAAAGTTGTCCGTTTTGAGATTCTTAGATTGTCTGGGATTTACCTTTAGTCAGTTTGTAAATCTGCCTAAGAAAGTGCATCCAACTAATTACTCCAATCAAGCAAATCCTAGTCTGGTTAGGTCAATGGTTCACCATTATCATCAGGTATCAATATCAGGAAAATATTGGGGGGAAATCCAAATGTTGACAGAGCTGATTTGATCGATATGCATAAATCAACTTCTTTCCTTGACCTTTGCAGGGTCAAAAGAGAAGAAGCCAAAATCACTTCATGGGAAAACCTGCAGAAGGCAAAAGCTGATGCAGCCATAAGGAAACTAGAGGTTGCTTTTCTCTTTAGCTGTAAAAATAAAAATCTCTTTGGCAGTATTATTTTAATATTTCTTTCTCCTTCCTTTGTTTTATTTATCATGTAGCATCTGAATGACAGACAATTCTGTAGATTGCATTACTTACTCTTTCTCCAGGAAAAAAGTTTTGTTTCTATTTAACTACTGAAAAAGAGAATCAACTGCAAATTTTAATAATCGGTGGAGAAAATGCATCGGGATTTAGCATGAAACCAAAAGCTTATTATCTTCATCATTACTGATAACAATGTATTTCAGATGAAGCTGGAAAAGAAGAGAAGGTCATCACTGGATAAGATAATGAATAAGCTGAGATCAGCTCAAAAGAGAGCCGAAGAAATGAGAAGCTTGATGTTAGCGAACCAGGTCCATCGAGTAACAAAGGCCTCGCATAAGGCTGTATCATTGGGCAGAATCCACCAGATGGGTTCATTGAGTGGTTGCTTCACCTGCCATGCATTATAATGCCTCACTCAGCTACCATTTACTGGTTCAATCATTCCTGAAATGGCAGGTAACTTCTGTTTGGAAGAATGGTTTCTTTTCAAAAGATTTCTTTTTTCATTTTTATATTAAAACAAATGATACATGACATTCTGGCAGATAGGTTGAGGATCAAAGGCCACCGGCGATGATGAATATTGTACAGGACGCAACTTTTATACTGATTTCTAAATAGGTGTCAAGGCAGTTTTGCTTGAATGAAGCACCACTACCTCCATCAAGGTCATAATCCTGGAGCTTCAAACTTTCCTGAATGTATTTGATAAATAAATTCCTTCACTGCATGTATGTAAATCAACCCTACTATGACAGTTTGCCATGGATATCGAATATCATCCATCTCTCTTTTTCATATTTTCTTACAAGTAGAAGCAAAGCATTTAAAAATACTACTATAATTGAATTCAATAAAAAATAGGCTTAACGCACTTCTCTCTCTAAATTATACATGTTTTTTCAATTTGTCTCATAAAGTTTATTTTAACTACTTTTACCCTCTAACGTTTTGTAACGTTAATCATATTGCTCCAACCGTTAAAAAAAAAATTCGTCATAACCAATCAAAACACGCCACGTCATTTAATTATTGTATTTACTTAATTTTTAATTTAATATATTAAAATATTTATTAAATTAATTTTATTTTACCAAAATACCCAACCTCATTCCCAAACCCCACCCCTCATCACCAAAAGTTCTTTTTCTTTGTTCTAAACAAGAACAATCGGCTTAAAATTCCCAGCTTCTATGGCTTCCCTAATCTGGGTACCTTTTGTTTTCCACAAAAGATCAAAACTTTCCCTTCAATTTTGGTTTTTTTCGTCCCATTCCATTCCCCATTCTTCTTCTTCTTCACGCCTTTCCTTTTTAAACCCACTTCTTTGATTTCATTTCTTCCTGCTCTTTTTGTTTTTGCTGCAATGTACAGTCTAAGTCGCTGCTTATTCATCGAATCGATCTGAATTTCGCAGCACTTGAATCTTTATCGTCCGTTTCTGCAGGGTGGCTTGTTCCTCAACGACAAAACAGTTCCTCCCTCGTTTGTTTTATCCATTTCACTCAAGACCCGGAAATGTTTTGTTGATAAAAATGACAATGTGTGTTCGGTTTCCTGTGATTTGGGTGGTCGGAAGATTAGTCAAACTTTGTGCCCTGTGAAGTCGAGGAGAGGCGGCGACGGCAAAGGGGACTGGTTTTTATCGGACGAAGGGTATGTTGGGGAATCAGGAGAAAATTGGGGGCAAAGTAGGGGTATTTTAGTAAAATAATATTATTTTAATGAATATTTTAATTAATTAGATCAAAATTAAGAAAACACAATAATTAAGAGACATGATGTGTTTTGATTAGTCAAAACAAATTTTTTAACGGTAAAAGGTTATATGTATAAGGTCACAAAAATAATTAAAATAAATTTTAGGGGCAAGAGAATAAAGTTTAAGGAAAAATACATTAAGCCTAAAAAAATAATGCATCAGTTACATCTTTATCTATAAATATGGTATAGGTACTGGTTAGCATCTCCTCCCAATCAATAAATCTATTTTCACATATCTATATCTTATTTCTACATACATGTTCATGGAATATATATATATATACATCCTTATTGTGATTCAGATCTTCCAATAATGAGAGTATTGATTAAATTGTGTTTCAGTCTCTTTTAAGTTGGTCCGGGGGGAAAGGTTCCCAGTCGGGTAGCATTGACATAATCTCGAGGCATATGATTTGACATTCCAGGTGCAGCAAATCCCACTATCCTTGCCATTATCATAAGCCAGCTTTCCTTGTATTCTAGACCCTTCCTGTAAGGAAGAATGAAAGCCCTAATGAACTCCCAAACTGCATCCATCATCTTTGGTAACGTCCATAGCCAAGGGTAGAGATTCTTGTCGGGTTCCTCGGTCAAAACCAGCGATTCGAATATATAGGTTGGGATTGGATCTGACTGAATTAAACCCGGAGTTGATTTCGAACTAGGAAAAGGAGACTTACCTTCCCTTTGTAGCTGCTGTTGAAAAAGATGCAGGTTCCAAAATGCTTGAAAAAGAAGATGTTGTGTCATCATCATAGGGAATCCTAGGCACAAAGTCGTGGTTGTGAACATACCTGTAATATTTCACATCAAATTTTCTCAACTTGTTATCCATAAACTCTCCAAACTCAGGGTCCCCCACCCTTGGCTGCCCAAATGTATAAACCGCTTCCAATTTCTCAAATAACCATGTCTCCTCGTGTAACATTAGCAGAGCAGCAAACAATACTGCCAATGCCCCACCCGAGCTATGCCCTGTCAATATAAACTTGGCTTCTCGATTCTCTTGCAAAACCTGCCTCAGCTTTCGCCTGAGAGTGCAGTGAGAGTGTAGTAAGCGAAGCGACGGCGGTAGGTGGGTTGTTGGAGCTCTTTGGGGAAACCCTTGTTCTTTTGCAAGCCAAGATCTTTCATAATACCACTATGGGTCTTGCCCTTACCCATGTGTTTAAGCTGATACCAAGAAATATCGACTTTGGACGACAAGTCATATGGATTCAATGGTTCGGTGCCTCTAAATGCAACCACGATCAAGTTCGGGTTAGACGTTGTGTCTTGCATCATGAAGGCTTGGGTTGTGATACGGTCTTGGAAATCTGTGGAACAGATGAAATCTAATATATATCTTTGGCAGAAGGGAAAGAGAGGAAAAATTATATTACGGGTACATTTCATCCAATGAATATATTATTAGATTTATGACATGAAAAATAATAGTAAAGTGGGTAGTTTTCATTAGATGAGACCATGACTAATGTGGTAAGCTAGGCCTATGATATAAAAACAATACTTTTTTACTATATTATTAACTTGCATGTGGAGTTTAAACAGAACTTTGCATCTTACATACCGTTCCAGAACTCGTAGAATTTCATCTGCAAAACAATGTTATCAATGTTGAGATTTACATATAATCATTTATATAAACAACTAATTTACAAATTTATCTATGAGTCGATGACTTAGTTGGCCCAACCAAATTTAAGCGAGATAATTATTTTTTAGATTGATTCAATCTGAATTTAAATTAAATAATAAACTTTGGATGCATTAATAAGATACATTATACTTTCAAGGAGAGAACTTAGATTAAAACCTTAAGATAATATTGTTGAAAAATCACAAACTTTGAACATAAACCGAATGTGGGTCTAAACAATATTATATTAAAATATATATATATATATATTTTTTATTTCACTATCCGTGAATAAAACAATATATAATTAAAATTTCGTTTAATCTTCTTCCAAACAAATGTCTTAAAAACTTGATGATACCCTTAAATGCAAATATTACACATGTGTATCAAAAAGAAAATACCTTCCAATGTTCTGTGATGTTGGTTTTTCTCGTACGTAAACTTCGCACACATCATACACAACGACGCCTTATATCTTCTGTCACCAGATTTAATTTTGTTGTTTACTTCAACGCGAGGGTCGGTAAATCCCATCATCGATTTGAACATCGCCGACGATCTGTGTGGCCACACTAATTTCCCTGCACGATCAAACATCATCTCTCATTGTTGTACGTTTTACCTTTTTAGTGATAAAGCATTTGGTTTTTTATGCAAACCAATACGGTTGTAAAGCAAAACTCATGACCAAAGTCCCATTCAAGGTATAATATACATGCAACTTGGTCATATCATGATCGAGTTGCATCGATCATGGCACACGACTATAATATCGTATTAAGAAAGAAGTTTGAAACCTGTCATAAGTTTCGACGGGAAGCGGAATAAACCACTGTTGCACGATAAAAGATTTAGAAGGAGTAAAGGTTTCAAACTTAGAGAGGAGTTTTTGAAGGAGAACCGAGAGGAAGATGATCCATCTACGGTCAAAACTTAGATTGTACACATGTGGACAGTCAATGAACCTTCTTGGTTCCAGTTTAGAGGAAAACAATAGGCCAAGAAGATCAAAGTAGGTTGCATCTTTCGGGCGGATGATGAAACAATCGTCGTAAAAGAGATTGTCGTTGCTAGTCATTGCGAAATGAAAAAGACAGTTGTTTTCTCAACGTATATCGAAACTGAATCAGTATAAAATTTGCGGGAACTGGCCAAGGGGCTGTTGATATTTATAACCATGAAGTATGAAAGACTTTTAGCACTTGGAAAAGATAGAGCACTATATGGAACATAAAATTAGAAATGCTTAATTAGGTTAAATAAATCAGATCTTTTTCGCATGGTTTGTGAATAAACGAAGATAAGTTTAATTTTTATAGGTTTAATTGATTTTCTTTTTTTAAAGTTCAACAACTTCTAACACTTTTAAACTAGTTTTAGTTGGACTACGTGGAGTTATATGGTTTAAACCGGCACTTTAAAAAAATTTAAATTTTTTTTATCTATGTGGATGTTTATCATGATGAGAACTTTATCTAGGAGATTTGATTTATTTTATCATTAGGAATATTGTCTCCATTATTAGAGTTTAATGTATTATGTACTTCTTATGCCTATAAATAGATGATTTGATGAAGGCATTGTACACAAGTCAATATTGAGAATAATACAAATCTCCCTCTTTCTCTCATCTCTTTGTTCTTTTATTCTTGTTCGTTGTTCTTCGTTATTTTATTCACAACACGTTATCAGCACGAGCCTCTAATCAACTGAGGTCTTCATCGTTCGAATCTAAAATAAGTTATTGGAAAAAATTCGATTCTAGGATGAACCAAAGATAAAATTTTTTTCTTTATTTTTTAAAATTACTGATTATCTTTCTCTTTATATTTTAACTTGGTTTAATTATTTTTGAAAAGCTTGAGAAACAGAATGCTTGTTAGACCGCATTAGAGAGGTTGATAAGATTGTAAATTAATTTAAAAGTATGCTAGTTACATTATACTTTCTACCAAGTTTCATAAGGAGCCATTGGATATTGATAAGAATTTTCTTCAGCAAGTTTCATCCTTTCTCGATACTATTGACACTTATTAACTTGGTACTATATATTTGCAAGTGCGATATGCAAATCATCAAAACAAAGGTATTACCATGCTTATTAAAACCACATTAGAGAATTGATATTTTTCGGGTAAAATATAGGAAGTTTGGGGGAGGAGAAATATACAATCCTTATAAACAACATCCGGCAATCAATGGCTAAGGTATTGAAATTCGTTAAATAACATTTAACTTATAAATATTGAATTAAAAGTAAAAGAAAACATATCAGACTATGCGCATGAGCGCCTATTTTTCATAGAAAGAGATAATCTTGCATATGGTTCCTCATATTTTTATTTTATTTAGTTTAGTCTACATTTACTTTAAATTCAATTTTAACCATGGACAATTCGTGTTTTCTATTAAATGTCGTCATACCAATAACTTTTCAATTAAAACTGTATGTGAACATCATTGATGTAAGTTTATTGAGATTTCTCTATTTATTTAGTTTATAATTAAATATCAATATTTGTTTATGATATTCTATTGGTAAAAGTTGGTATTTTTAACCGTGTTTTTGAGTTTTACATGATATAATAGCTGGAAAAGAGACGAGATTCTTATGAGAAGTTGTCTTGGTCATTTACTATGTCTTCATTATCTTTGAGAGGAAACCAATATCAGTAAATTCTAACTTTATTTTTATTCTTTAAACTACGATTTTAAAGTGCGGTTAATCATGGTGATTTTGCTCCAAAGCAATAATTCTTCTACGTCAGAAAAACCTGACTATTGACTTCTCCCAAGTTCAAGTTACGAAAATTTGTCTTGATCCAAAAAGCTTTATGGGAGGCATTCCTTGAAGTGAATGCAAACATGGTAAATCACTATTCAATTAGTAACATCACTTCGATATAATCTAAGTATATTGGCTGGACATCCCGTTCTGGGAGGCTACTGGTCTCAAAGGAGGTTTTTAAAGGACCTTGTGAACTGATTTAACAATGCCGCGTACGAGGATTAAATCTTTGTTCTCTATGATGAGGATATGTTAATAAAAACATACTTCACTTTTCACGACAAATATTGTTATCCTCAGATACAATATCATGAAAAAAAGTTTCAAAGGTCCACTGGCCATTCCCTAAAGTGAATGTGAGATCATTCCCTAAAGTGAGGTTGTAAGGATGACAAGAGTGATAGAGATCATTCTAAGAAAGTGAAATCCTTTTTATTACCAATGTGACATTATAAACCATTGGTCTCGTACTTATTGTACTCTGAGAAATCAACAATCATTGAATGATAAAGGAAAGAAAATAAAAGTAAATTTTGTTTGCGAAAATGACGAAAATAATATTGGTCCAACTCATTTGGACGTTATTGGTCCAACTTATTTGGACGTTGATTTCCTTATAAACCTCGAAGGGAATAAATCATCTTCTAATTATTCTCATAACTTTGAAGAGAATTATTATTATTTATTTATTTTGCTTTATGTTTATTTACTTTACACATTAATTATTTACGTTTTATATTTATATTTATATATTATGATATTTATTTATTTTGTTTAATATGATTACTTATCAAATACAATTTATGGTGACGATTTATGCTTAGCAGAAGCATATGATATATTTTCCCATTTAAATGCAAGGGAAAAATGTGAGTACTATATCTCAAAGTACTGAAAATATTGATACTCCAGAAGAGCAATAAGTTCTTGAGAGAAAGCACATTATGAAAAGTGTAGAATTACGAATATTGCAATAATTACCGCTAATGGTAATAATATCATCACCACTAGAAGTCGAAATTTTAAGAGAGCAATATGAGTTCGCAAAATAATCCTTCGAGAATTATAGATAACATATGTTATCAATTGGCATTTGAAATAAGCCAATGTGGATATAAGTTTTGGTAGCCAAAAAGTCAGTTGAAAGCTCTAGAAGAGCTATATATTGCTACCAAAAGATAATTTCCATTGAAAGCTTTGAAAGAGCTAAATATATTCCTATTCAAATAAACAATTTTGATGGTCGTACTAGATGTACAAGTGAGATTGAATCACATGTTATGGTAAACAAGAAGTTTACAAATTCAGAGATATATACACATATATATAGTTGGCATGATCGGTTAGGCCATCCTGATCAATAATGATGCAGAAATTATTGAGATTTACATGCACATGTATTAAAAGAACCTGAAGTTCTTGTGGTGCTTATTCTTAAAGGAATTGATTAAATTTTACTTTTTAAAGAGCATGAAGTTCTTGAGTTGCTTAAAGGAATTGGTTAAATTCCACTTACCAAAAGAACCTAAAGTTCTTGTGTTGTTTGTTCTCAAAGGATTTAGTTGATCCCACTTACCAAAAGAACTTGAAGTTCTTGTACTAAAGTTGAGACTGCATGTCTTGCATATCTGAATAAAATATGGGCCCATTTATCCACAAATGTGGAAAGTTTTATATGATTTTAGTAGATGCATCTACATTGTTTTATCAACTTACAACTAGAAGTTTGTGAGATTGATTATAAAAGGATTCAGATTATGCAGTTAGACTATTCGTCTTGCAAAAGCTAGTGGGTTTATATTTTAGGCTATATCAATTATTACAAAGCCTATTGATTATGAACAAAGCAGTTTAGCAAAATTTTGATTGGATGCCTCCTCTTTGATAGCTAAACTATGAGAACAAAATACTTATATGGTATTTCCACATACACTTATATGCATCAAGCCAATGAGTTATAATAAACTCTCCATTATGATTGGTTTTGGTCAGAAGCCATATATTTTCCATTTTTGAATTTTTGAATGTGCGATATATAGTTGAATTGCTCCACCACAATGCACAAAATGGGTATATGAAAAGGGTTGAGAATATATATTGAGCATGAGTCTCCTTTTATGTTTAAACATTTATTGGAGAATTATTTATGACATGATTTTTCTCAACATCAGGGGGAGATAATAATTAGCTGGATAAAGTAAAATGATTTATCGTTATCTAGATCCTTGTATATGAACCAGAAGTTCATAAGATAATTCATGTTATTACATGTCAATTGCCAGACATATTTGCTGACCCAATGAGAGTAACTAAGTCTCATATACCAACTGAAATGCTCTAAATTTGAATTACATGTTAGAGCGAATGGATGAAAATCATGCCTGCAACATGATAGTTAAAATTGGTTCCAATGATCAAAATTCTCATAAATGGAAAGTAATATGAGATGCTCATATATTGGAGGCGGGTGCTCCTAAAGAGACCCAAGACATAACTAATAATAAAACTCTTGAAGAGTTTCAGGTACGAAGAGTTTCAGGTACCTGAAATAAAGATTGAAATCTTGAAGAGATTTCGATGAGTTATGTCACTACGAGAATGGAACCGAAATAGAAAAGTTGTCGACAATAATTTTTCAAACAATGTTTCTATAGAAGTAAAGGAACAAAATGAGGATCATGTATAGAAATCTATTTAAAACTATAGATATTGAATTGGCCAATGTAGAAAGACGCTTTGAACTTCCAAAAGAGAAGTATTTGGACCAGCAGTCCAAACACCTAAAGGTGTAATGCAAGTGAGGCACATATAAGTAGCTGTAAATATGACTTGAATTATGATTTATGAAGAGTTTTAATTACTTCATGGTGGATGCAATTACTTTGGTAGTTATGAAATATTTTATGTGTCTAATCATTTTGTGGATCCCTATAAAAGGAAAGTTATCATTGTCGGATTTAAAATGCTAGAAGCATTTAGAAATTTTCTCGAAAATTTCTAAATGCCCCTTGAATATTTATATTTTGGCGCATTTGGTATAATCGCCTTAGTGAGTACTAATTAAGGAAATACTGTAAGAATGATCATAGTTCCTTCTGTATTTTATAAAGGAGTTTGGATCAAGATTTATTATGATAATTCGAATATCATTAGAACTCCTAAAGAGCTTCAAATTGAAAACTCATGAAGAGCTTTCAAAGTATTTAATGAAAGTATTCGAGAAAAAGAATCGTGCTATGGGGTTTTGTCTCGACCTAAAGATCGAGCACTTAAATATGTTTTTTTGTCTATGAATGGACACATGCTGAAAGAATCGTAACGAAATTCAATATGAATAAAGCATATCCATTGAGTACCCTAATAATTGTAAGATTGTTGGATGTGAATAAACATAATTATATATTTTCTTGGTCTTGAAGCACCATATATGAGTTGATCATTAAATATTCGTGGATATACAAAGATCATTAGATCTTCAAACATTCGTCGATGACTCATTAAATCTTGTAGAAATAATTGTTATGTATGAGGCAAGCCAAAAAAATGTGTTTGGCTAAGATCATTGACCCAACATATCCAGAAGATATGTGATTTACTTTCACAAGTTATGATGCAAAGCTATATTGTGCAGAGATAATGCAAGATGTATATCTCAATTGAAAGGTGGGTAATCATGGAACATATTACTCCAAAGTTTCATCCCCCACGATCTTTAGAAAATAGTGTTCAAGATTGAATTATGAAGATTCAAAGATCTTCTGTGGTGTTTTCAAAAGGAGGAGTAAATATGCGTTGCATTCTTTTTCCCTTGACCGAAGGTTTTTTTTTTCAATAAATTTTTTTGGTAAGGTTTTTAATGAGGCAACATATTATGCGTATCAAAGATGTGTGTACTATTTTTCCTTCACTAAAGAAATTTTTTCCCACTGGGTTTTTATCTTAGTAAGGTTTTAATGAGGCACATTATCTTCATAGACATCTAAGGGGGAGTGTTATGAATATTTATCTATATGGGTGTCTATCATGATGAGAACTTTATCTAGGAGATTTGATTTACTTTATCATTAGGAATAATATCTCCATTAATTAGAGTTTGATGTATTATGTACTTCTTATGCCTATAAATAGATGATTTGATGAAGACATTGTACATAAGTCAATATTGAGAATAATACAAATCTCACTCTTTCTGTCATCTCTTTGTTCTTTTATTCTTGATCGTTGTTCTTTGTTATTTTATTCACAACAATAAAATTAATATAAAAATATTACAAATAACATTGACGTCACTTCAAAAAGTATGCTGACACTTCATTTTGTTTTTTTTGGCTTAAATGAAAAATCAACCCTTTAACCATGCATTTTTTCTGTTTTAAGTACCTAAACTATGGTTTAGGTAAAATAAGCCCTAAACTATTATTTTTGGTCACTTTAAGTCCCTAAACTATTTTTTAGTCAAAATAAGTACAAACTATGTCATTTTTCTTCTTTTAGTCCCTAAACTATCTATTGGTCAAAAAATCTTTGTGATGTGTCAACATCTTACTAGTTGAAATAATTTTCTTTTGACTTAAATAACTATCGGACTTAAAGTGACCATAAACGATAGTTTAAGGGCTTATTTTGCCAAAATCATAGTTTAGGTACTTAAAACAGAAAAAGGTAAAGTTTCAGGGCTGCTTTTTGGTTTAAGCCTTGTTTTTTTATTGTTATTGGCTTGCCGATGATAGAATTAATCTTGGTACTAGTTGATGACTGTCGAGATTCATCATTTTTTTACTCTCTTATTTCCCATTGTTTTTCTTATTTTTTGTGTTTTTAGTTTTGAATAAACAACTTTGCTCTTGTTACACGTTTTTTTCTACCACTTTGTATGTTTTTCTCTGTCTTTTGATATGTTTTCCTCTGTCTTTTGGCACATTTTTTTCTTCTATTTATCGGTCGTATGACCGTTCTTTTTTTTAATTTTTTACTAGGGTTGAATTTGACATCACCATGACTGATGAAGACAACATTTTTTTGGTTATCCCGCTGATCTTCCTGTGTTGGACCCTCAAAGTGATTTGGATAGGCGCTTACAATCACCGATTCTTGTTCGCGATTGAGTTGCAGTAATAACAGTGTTGTCAATGTGCTTTTTTGTAATATGCATTTTTATGTTGTTTGTTGATGGTTTTAGCTTTTATCGTCGATCTTTGGTGATGTTTGTATCTATATTTTATTTCGAGTCTTTAAATTGGATTTTTACCTTTTCCTTGTATAGTTCTTTTATGATCTCGAGATGCTAGTTTCTTATTTCAATGGTTATAGAAATAATGTATTTTTGTTTACTATGATATAAACTTTCATTATAATTGTGGGTATATCATCGTTCAATAAAACTAGTGGATTTCAATTACAATAAAGTATGTTGACACTTATATAAAAGAATATTATGTATTACTTTTAAAATTTTGACATTGTAATTTAAATCTAATTCAAAACACTAGATCCCTAAATTAAAGTTTATACAACTATGTCAATTAATAATCTAAAATCTAAATATAAATATAAAACTTTAAATTTAAAACATAATACGTAAATTTTAAACGCTAAACTATGTCCTTAAACCTTAAAATAGACAAGTATATTATTAAATATTTTTCATTAAACTATTAATTTTTCTATTTACATTTCAATGCATTTAGCAACATCGTGGGCATAATCTATTTAAAGAACAGTAGAATTTATACTTGGAAATGATAATTAAAATTGTACTGAATAATAGTAATAGTAGAAACCATCGGATCCATTGTGGTAAAACCGCTATCCCGTTTACAGTCCTGTGAGTTCTGATATGGATAAGAAGCCGGGAATAGAGGCGATATTTAGCAACATTTTATTTTGAGTTGGAGTTTGCCTACCTTTCCACTATGCAAACTTGTTCTTAAAATCTAGAAGATTTATCGTACAAAAATTTTACCTTTCCACTTTGCAAACTTGTTCTTAAAATTTAGAAGATTTATCCTACAAAAATTTTATTTGATTATGATGCCTCTGTTTGACAATTAGTGGATAGCAGATAGCTGATTGTGTTAGTTGATTTGATTAACAGATTGCATTAGCTGATTGTATAAAAGTAAAATGACATATATCAATACTTGTTGAATAGTATATTAGTTATCAATATTTTCTATCTATTAATAAATTAGATTATGAAAATTAATTTTTGGCTAAAGGGGTAAACTTGCCCCTGTATAAAATTCATACCAGCGATCTTGCCCCTACTTTTTATTGCATTAATTTTACCTTTAAAGTCATTCAATTGATCAATTTTGCCCGTTGACCTACATTGACCGCTAACGTGTTGACATGGTAATTAACTGTGCTGACGTGGAGGTTTGCAATGTTGACATGGTAGTCAATGATGCTGACATGACATTACATATGTGATGATGATGTGGTAGAGGGGCTGAATTGATTTTTTAAACTTACTTCGAGAGTATAATTGATTTTTTGACGAGTTTAGGGGCATAATTGATTTTAATTAAAAGTTAGATAACTTATTTAATATTTAAGATAAAAAATAAGAATTTAAGAAATTATTAAAATAGTAAAACCGAATAAATAATTTGTTTAAAATTCAAGTTAATTTAATCGATTTATTTAGTTTTAAATAAAATTAGATAAATAATTTAATTTTTTAAGTTGAACTTTTACAAATGAATATGAAAAATCAATTAACAAATTGGTGTAAATATCTTTGGGTCCCTGATAATTTTAAAAATAAGCAAAGAGAGAATTCTCACAAAAAAATTAAAATATTCTTCAATTTTTTTAAAAAAATTCATAAACTTAATAAAAACAAAAAGATATTCAAAAATTATTGAAAAAAATAATAATATAAAAATTAAAATGCATTAGAAATTATAAAATGATAAAATAAAATATAAAAATTAAAAAAGGTTTATAAAGTATATAAAAATTAAACACTTTCATTAAAAAAGTCTTCGACTTTGTCAGTCTGAGTATTACCATTCGTAAAAAAATCAGTGGAATCAACTTTGTATTTGAGTAATAATAAAACTCAAATTTTATTTCGCTTTTCTACAGCAAACTGATGCTCATTAATATTTGAGGTTGAAAAACGAAGGAAAATTTTGATTTTATTACTACTGTAACAGAAGGATGATTCCATTAAAAATATATTCAAGGAATTTTAGTAGGTTTAGCATAACCAGAAACAATAGATGACTTTTTGATGATTTATAAATATTTTTAATTTTTTATATTTATAACTTTCAATAATTTCAAATATTTTAAAATTTTAATAATTTTTTATTTTTTAAGTTTCAATATTAAATAAGTTATTGGAATTTTAATTAAAATCAATAATGCCCCTAAACTCGATAAAAATCAATTATACCCTCAGAGTTAGTTAAAAAATCAATTCAGCCCCTCTACCGCATCATCATCACATGTGTATTGCCACATCAGCATTGTTGACTGCCATGTTAGTAGCGTTAACTACCACGTCAACACGTTAACTGTCAACGGCGATCAAAGGAAAAAATTGATGCAATTGATTGACTTCAATGGCAAAATTGATGCAAAAAATAGGGGTAACATTGTCGATTTAGGTTTACTATAAGGGCAAGTTTAGCCCTTTATCCTTAATTTTTAATATAACACTACTAAACATATTTAAAGGATCTATATATTAGTTTATTATTTATATAATTATTTTAATATAGTTCGATTAATTATTAAATTTAAATTAAAATAACAAATGTTAAATTTATGTTATTTGTAGTTTATTTGAAATTGTTAAGGGTATAAGAGTCTTTATAACTCTTACGTCAAAACCTCTAATTTTAAAAAGCTCCTATTAGTAGTTTTTTCAATTTGAGAGGTTCCACCCCAGTCCGCTATTACAATCTTCTATTCACCAAACATCTCAAATAGCAGATTTGACTGGTCAAACCTCTAATTTTGGCTCAAAACGTTGTTTACCAAACATGACCAATGCGTAAAAAATACCATCGAGTATTTTTAGATTTAGTTTAATTTCCTTTTAGTTTAGACTACTATTAAACCATGTTTGTATTATATAATTTTGTTTTAATAACTGGACATATCGTCTGATAAAATATAGAAAGTAAACAAAGAAGTGAAACAAAACTAGAATTGTATAAGAGAGAATTGGCTTTACATTCATCATAGCCAAGATACTGAATGCTCAAAGGTACTCACATAAAATAATAGACCATCCTTTTATAGGCTAAGCTTACACGATCTAACTTCCTAACAACCATCTTAGAATGCCTAACCATGCTAATTGATATAACAATTAGTTGAGAGAATTAGTTACAATTCTTGCTACTGACTATACTCGGTATTATACTCAATATCTTTCATACTCTTTCCATCTTCTCGTGAAGAAATATTCACTACGTCTCTAAACGAACTAAAATAAAGGCGAGACAATGGCTTGGTTAAGCCATCTGCAACTTGATGATCAACAGGAACATAATTGATTTTAACTCGCCCAACTGCTACCTTTTCTCTAATGAAATGAATATCCAATTCTACATGCTTTGATTGAGCTTGATAGACATGATTTGTACTCAAATAAATTGCACTGGTATTATCATTCCAAATCACGAGCTTTATTCTTACTAACTTGCATTTCATCTAGCAAGGCTTTAACCCAAATAACCCCAGAGACAACGTTTACTATACTCATATACTCAGCCTTTGTAGTAGATCTTGACACTGATTTCTACTTTTTCGAGTTCCCAGAAATAAGACTGTTCCCTAAGTAAACACAATAGCCTATAATGGAACGCCGATCATAAATGTTGCCTCCCCAATCAACATCAGCAAGAGCTGTGATCATTGCTACACCTTTCGTTGGTGAAAACACAATACCAAAATCAAGTGTACCATTCTTGTATCTCAAGATTTTCTTTACTGCAACTAAGTGTTGTTCACATGGAGCATGCATAAATTGAGCAACCTTATTGACTAAAGACAATATTAGGTCTTGTATGACATGCATAAAGCAATGAACCCACAATATTTCTACATCCATGTGCATTTGCTAAGGGACTGCCTATATCCTGTGATAACTTTGATCCCATGATCATCGGTATAGGAGTAACCTTTGATTGAGCCATCTTTGTCTTAACCAACAACTCATGCAAAAATTTATTTTGACTCAGCACTAATTTGTCACCCTTTCTAACAACTTTAATTTCTAAGAAGAATGAAGCTCTTCCAAGTCTTTCAATGAAAACTTGGTACGAGGGGAAGTTACCACAACTTCAGTTTCAGCATCAAGTTCACCAGTTATTATTATATCGCCTATGTATACCAACATATATGATGCTTGTCGAATAGTGATGCACTTTAGAGCAAGTATACTCGTTGTATCAAGTAATAAAGGAAAGTAGAGTGTTGAACCCATAAAGATTGGATTAATAAATATGAAGTTGTTGTACTTAGGAATGTGTTTGCAAGTATAGGTGGATGTTGAATTAAGTAAACTAAATTTGACTAATCTATAGATAACTATGATAAAGATAAACAGTTGCAGCATCTTAACAATTAATTATGGAGGTTGTTATTCATGCTAAGGATATATGCTTGACTATCTATCTCAATGCTATAGCAACGAGCAATACATGTCTGCGTAAACCCTTACGTTCTTCATCTACTAAACAAGATTTTCTAAAGAACTTCTGACTCTCTCGATGCCTAGAAGTGAATAACTTTGTAATTAAGGTGATACATGTCTGTGTTAATCCTAACTACTCTATTATTTGCTAAGAACTCCCTTTTAGTCGTTGAAACCTGTAGCGATATTTTTTGAAAAACCTTTAGAAAAATTATAAGTTCGGCGCTACGGGTTATCCCAAAAATCCTTTCTTTGTAATCTTGGTTTAAAGGGATTTCTTTTGAAAATTCTTTTTCTTTGGAAAACTGATTAAAAACTGGGAGTCGCCACCGGCCACTTGGATAAGGTAGGCCGGGCACCACAAAACTAGAGATTCATTTTGAAAGGGCTCGGGAGTTGGTTACGTGTGGGGAAGGATTAGCACCCCCATCACGCCCAGAAATCGGTACCAAAATATTTGTTGCTTTTAATCGAAAGGAAATTGTCAGAATTTGAAAGGAATTTAATTCGGTGACCTTAATTGAAAATTAACCTTAATTGAACGGCTTTATCAAATTGGTAGGTTCAAATTAATTGGACATTTAATTAATAAGTGTGACGATACATCGGACCATAGATTAAACCGATATCGAATAAGCCCGACTGCCATGTTAATTTATGGTTCGAATCCCGCACGTCACCTTTTATGCATGGTGCAAGCAGTTAAGATATGATGTAATGATTTTATCAACTTTTAACTTTACCTTGGGACGGTAAAAATTCATTCAGATATTTGGTCAACATCCTTTAAGCTCGGACTGTTACGACACAAATATCAAAATTAATAAATATCTCCCTTTTTATGATTTAAATTAATTAATGCAAAATTAATGGGCCGTATGAATGACAATTAAGGAATGACAAACAAAGGCACAAAAATAAACACAAAAGGCCCAATGCAAGATCTAACCTATAAAGGTCCAAATTATGGAAATTTAATTAGTGATCTAGTTACTAATTAGGTGCTTCTAGTATTAACCCTAAATTAGTTAATCCTAAAAGGCTAGAGAACCCTAATAAATTATGAGTTATCTTGTGATATGCTAATTAATTCGATTAATTTTAAACTAGTATTCCAATAAGCCAAGAATACTATTTAAAATTAGCCAAATTAATAAATCATAGCTTTAAATTAAAATGTTAGTCTAATTTCCATGTCAATTTTATCTTAAAATATAATTAAGAGGTGTTCAACCAATTTTAATGAATTTAACATTTACTCCAATAAGCCAAAGGCAAATTTAAATTCACTAAACTAATTCGAACCTTAAGACTAACTACGACTCTAAAACTATCCTAGAATTAACTTAATTAATTTAAGGGTCGTGCCCCTACTAGACGAACACACGGCCTAAATTAATTAAATTAATTCCTAAATTAATCTAAAGCTAACTTAACAACTCAAAGCCCAAAAAACCAAGAGGCCTAAACTTCTAAACTATACTCAAATGAAAAACCACATGCATATACTTTTAAGAAAATATACCTTAATTATATATTATATACTATATACAAGAAAATATATTATAAAAGGGATAATATGAAATCATGATAATGAAGTAAACAAGCTTATAATAAATTAAACAACATTCAACAAGTGAAATAACATATATATCACAAGCGAAAATAAAACAAAATAAAATAAAACACATAAAAAAGACTAAAATAAATAACAAAGGTTACCAATAAAATCATCCACATTTTCATTGAACTATGAAAAGGATTATACATAAATAAAAAGAAAAGGGAAGAATTTACCCAAAACCCAAATATTTATGCTCGATCAACCAAATTCCACATGTTGTTGTTGGGGTTGAGAAGTTCGATTCAAGGGTTTAATAATGGTAGAAAATGATTTCGATTAGGGAAAATTATAGTGGATAAGGGAATCAAATGGTTTGAAAAAATGACAGGGGTTATGGTTTGAAAAAATGCAGGGGGGTGCCGGGTTTCTTGAAATGAAAATGGCAGCCCTCGATTCTTCTTATCTTAGGGTATATATATATATATATTTATGATAAAAGGGTATTTTTGGTTTATCCCCTTAAAATAAGAACCAATAAAAATTAAGATCTTGGTCAACAAGTAGTTTTTTTAACCAATGAGAATGAGGCATTGATTCATCCAATGAGAACCAAGCCTTAGTGAGCAAGGAGTTGGGATTTTTATTATTTTTTCTGTATATTTTTTACTATATAAAATTATATATAATAGGCCATGAAATTTTGGGCTTAGGGTATAAGGTAAGGTTTTTGGGTATTTAAAAAAAAGGGTAATGTGGATTTATTTTATTTCGAGCATTTAATTTAACCCATACAAAATTTAGTGTCTACAAAACCCTAAACTTATGTCTAATCCAAATTAAGACTAAGTTGACAACTTAGCCCCACTATCCTTGTTTGTATAACTTAACTATCTCGAATATTAAGTCATTGATCAATAGTTAACAGGCCCCTCTAGAATAGCTCTTACGATTAACTACGCATTAAGCGCATGAACATAATAGATGAAAATAAAACTACTAAACATTGAAATAAAATAATCAAAACATAAAATCCTTGTACGCAATAATTCCAACTAAAAGAGTTTAGCTCATGTCTGAGTCTAAAGCAACCATAATTAAAAGTATAAAGTAAGGTGTTAAGTGTCTAAAAGTACTATTTTATTCACCCTTTTTATTCATATTATTGCTAGACTTAGGCTCATATTAGTTGCATTATTAGCCATTCATGCATGTTTGCATTGTTTCCTTGGTGGACAAGCTTGATTTCATATTTTGCTTAATTTTGTGGAAAAAGGGTGCTGCCGATAGTTGTTTTTGTGTGTGTGCAGAATCACTTGCCTAAGCAAGGCTGGAACCAGTTGCCAGGGCAGTGCGTGAAGAAGATGCCGAGCTAGTTGCCAGGGCAATTGTCGACAAGGGATAAGATGATATGGCAACCGAAATTGATGACTAGACAAGCCCAAGATGACGTGGAGAAAAGTTAAATCACAAAGGAGTTTGATTTCTATGAAGAGGTTAAAGAGAGATTAAATCCTAAAAAAGATAGGAGAAGATCTAGAAGGAATTTAAATATAATAAAGAATTATATTCTTTAAAAGTATTTAATTCCAACTTAACTTCCTCCTCAAGAAAGACTTTGACCTAGCCCTATAAATTGAGGACCAAGCCGTCAACTCCAAGAGAGAGCAAAAGAGGAGAGATTTCGACAGGGCTTTCAAGCCATTCTTCATCTTTTTCTTTCTTGTTCGATTAGGTTTATGTTAGGGATTCTTTGTTTTGTGTTTCTTTTGAACCTAGTCATGAACTAAATCTATTTGGCTAAGGTTATTGTGTTTTGTGGTTGTGAGAAACAATTGGATTTTGTTTAGGTAATAAGAGTTTGCACTTTCAATTCAAGGTTTACTCATTCTTGGTTTTTATTCTTGTTTGCGAGTGAATTGTGAGAGGATCTCGTAACTTCATCTATTTATCTAATATCGGGAGAGTTAGATTCAAGAAACGAATGAGTATGGTCTTTATTCAATCTATTGTTGGTGAAGATTAATCCGGCTTAGGAATAAGTTAAGGATTGCAACGGCTAAGAGGAGCGCAAGATTGGTTGTTGTTCACCCTTGATTCACGCACGGATGTATTGTCAAGGCATGCACAATTGGCTAGAGTTTCGACTTAGGGATAAAAAGAAACCATTGAAGAACGCTCTGCCGAACCTTGAAGTTGCTGCCCAACCACCCAAACAGTAACCCAGCCAGTTGCCCAAGCAACCGTCTATTAGTTGCCAAGGCAGCCCAGCTGCGCAAGTTGCCACGACAACTGAGTTGCCCTTGCACTCTTTTACCAAGACGATCCAATTGGCTATCACTCCTCAACTCACGATAACCTAGCCTATTCTATCTCTTTTGATTACATATTCTTTTACTTTATTGCTTTATAGTTTAGTTGTTAGTTAAAACTCCTACAATCGCCTATTTGTGTTTTTACTTTTTACAATGCAAGAGACTAGATTCTTGAAGTGGCACCAATCCCTGTGGAGACGATATCTTTTATACTATAACTTGCGACATGTACACTTGCACAATTGTGGAGCACTTATTACGCACAACATAAGGCAATTTATCAAGCAAGAGAAAAATAAGAGTCGAGCATCCTCGACAAGACTCCCTCCAAGCTGTCCAACTGTGCTGCAGGCCTCCTCTTCGCCAGCCTCTCATGATGGCATTGTTCGTTAAGGAGAATCATTTATCTTCACCCGGTGGTTCTCCATAAAACTAGGACTGTCGTCTGAATCCTACTCTCTATCGATCCTCTCCCTATGAGTGGTGTCCAAGTCTTCTTTATATAGGCGGTGAAACTAGGACTTCAGTACCCTAAAGTTGCGTGGCTTCATTAAAGAAAAGCCATTGATTTCTCGCTATATTTAATGTTGTGTATCTGGGAGAAAGTCCACATGGGCAAAGATAGATTGATCTCCAACTCTTTATACCTCGACAGCTCCAGCCATGTGATATGCTCTTCTCTTGCTCCAGTAATCCTCTAGCTTTCCCCAGTATCTTGCACATCCACAAAATACCACATTTCCCATGAAAAGTACCAATATATATGACAATTAAAGCATATGTAGTGTAACTCCCTATCTACATGCAACTATGTACAATCTATCCTAAATGCAACCAAAATGAGCTTAAAAACATGCAAAAGACAAGGATTAAGGGCGTATAAAATAGGTATAATATGCATTCGTCAAATACCCTCAAACTTGAACTATTGCTTGTCCTCAAGCGATGCAAAATTGAAACACAAAAAATAAAAAATAGTAAAAAACCTATAAGTCCTAAGGTTCCACTAAGCTATGATTACAATGATTCCAAGTTATGCTGCAACAATAATTTATTCCTCAGCTATGCTGATGATAAGCAAGTGTATTAGAGCTTACAGTTTTATTCAAAAGATCAAAACAGTAATTTATTCAACAGATTTATCATTAACCTCAAAAACTAGAAAGCTCTAAACACCTTGCAGAACATCAACATAGATTCATCATAGGAGATCATAATCAATGCAACAACAAATTTAGAATCAAAGGCATCATAGCAAAGGGAACCTATTGGACAGATTAGGCTAATTATAGTTTAAAAAATTATTATTTTTAATTTTAACCTAAATTAAACCTAATATATATGTGTATGTACTCCTTCAAACTTGAGAAGAGCATTGTCCCCAATGCAAAAAGAAAAGAAAAAAACAAATTGAACTAAAAATGCAAATGAAAAATATGAAAAACTAAATAAAAAATAAAAGAAAAACTAACCCAAGGAGTTACTAGGGAGGTGGTGCGCGGTGAGCCTGGCTCTTTGTTCGCTTGCCAGCGCGTGCACAGAAGGTGGGCGTGCTGGTGATGCAGGGGCATCCTTGTGCATGGGAGAAATGGTGGATGCCGATGAACTGGATGATGTAGATAGCTAGGGTCGGCACCCCAAGTATGCTTGTAGCTCTTCAATTAGCTCGAGGACTCGCCCTGTAGAGACCATGGTGCAAGTCTTGGGATTGGTAGTAGATGGAGATGGAGTTAGATTGGTGTAAAAATAGAGAAAAACCCTTATCTCGATTTCCAAGGAATATACCCTTCTATCAAATGCTGTTCGTTTATTGCTTGGAGGGCTCCGTAAGTATCTCTTCTTAATAGCTGCAAAAAATTATCAACAAAACTTCTTAAAGGAAATAAAATCTAAAATTGTGGAAAAAAATGTAGAAAAACAAAAAGAGTAAAAAAGAAGGAATTATTAGGTATTTAATGGTAAGAGCTTGTTCTTATTACGCAAGACCAGTGCTCCCTTATAAATGGTTAACCATTTCAGCAGCTCATGAAGTTCACCCTAACTGGGAGGCGGCAAATGATAATACTTCCATAAGGTGTCGACTATACATCTCTCATGTCATTTGATAATCTCCAATTCATCCGCAATTCTATCAATTGGAACAAGTTTCCTCTGCAGTGTAGTCAAACTGCTGTGCTTACCTGCAAGGAAAATTCAATAAATGCGCAGAATAGGACTTATGTCCTTTGAGTCAGCAATATTCCATCCAAGAGCTTCCTTATGTTGTGTTGAAACATTTAAAAGTTTAGTCTCTTGGTCAGGTTTTAGGCAAGCAGATACAATGACAAGTAGTGTATTGGTCTCCCCTAAATATGCATATTTAAGTTTAATGGGGAGGTGTTTAAGGTCAAGTACCAGTGGATGCTTGAGTAAAGGTCTGGGAGGTTTGAATTTAGCACGAATCAAAGGTAATACCTTGTCTGGTGAGCACAACGTTTGGTTGTTTATTCTCAAGCTTACCTTTTTCCTTGTCTTCATGCATGGCATTGTCAAAGTCAACGTGTTCCTTAGCATTGAGTGTATTGTCGTAACATATCTCGGGCAAACTTTCTTTAATGGATTCTTCTTCAGTTTTCAAAAGCTGGCATTCATCGCAGTCATTCATGTACTTGTGGAAGACATAAAATGTGATCATTTGGCCGTTTATCTTGATGGTGAAGTTGTCATATTCGCAGTCGATCACGATCCGTCGAGTGGCTAGGAATGTTCTTCCTAGGATGATGAGAGCATTCTCATCTGCTTCACAGTAAAGGATAATAAAGTCTGCCAGAAAGACAAGCTTATCTACCTTTAACGAGCGCATCTTCTATTCTACCCTTAGGTCAAATTTGAGATCGACCAGCCAATTGAAGGATTACTGATGTAGGCCTTGCTTTTACCATCCCTAATCATTTAAACACAAATTTCAAAATTAAGTTCACACTCGCACCGAGATTACATAAGGCACGACTAGAGTAGTTATGGCCAATCGATCATGGAATGGTGAAGTTTCTAGCGTCCTTCATCTTGGGTGGCAAATCACTCAGCACAACCACAAATTTTCCCATGGTGGTGACAGTTTCAACATCGCTTACCTTTCTCTTCTTTGTTATGATCTCCTTTAGAAACTTTGCATATATAGGCGTCTGATCAATGGCCTCCAGAAGTGAGACGCTGATGTGCAGCTGTTTAAGCTTCTCTAGAAATTTCTGATACTGGACATCTTTTTTCTAAGCTTTTAATCTCTTTGGGAAAAAGGGGTGGTGTTCTTGATAAATCGCTGGTACACCCCATGGTGTAACAAAAAATAATCTGACGATCTCATACAGGAATCCATGCACGATTAATCGAATTCAATATCAAAGGATGCGCGATTTACCTTGGGTTCCTGGAAAAATAGCAAGTTAACAGTGCAATCATGATCAGTTTGAATCCTAAGCCTCCACGATAACATCTTGGCCTCTACTCAGTTCACCCAGTTGAGAACAAATATTTCTTTCCTCAAAAATGTTCTTGAGAATATCTTATATAAGCAAGAAGAACAATTGCTAGACCACACTTCTCCTTTTATATGCAGTTACCCTAACCCTTAGGGTAATTTGATCCGAGTTTTATATCTATTAAAAGAATTATAATCATAATTACATTCTTTTAATATATGTTTAACAAATCTGGGATAATTAAAATTACCCATATATATCAAATATATATTAACTTTAATTATATATTTTATCCATGTGCAATAAAATTGTACAATTATAACTCGTTTGATATTTGCTCAACTCAACCCTTGGGTGTAACCTTGTAGGTTCCTGTAACATTAGTAGAAATTATTAGAACCATTCCAATATTACAAACCATGAGTGACATCTAGCAATATATCATGGTTATCTAAGTTACAAGAAGTCATGATTCGACATAACATCTTCGTGACTAGCTTCTTTATGTATTATATCCCTTAGTCCTTTATATCTAGAATAGACACAAGTCTTGGAACAGTTACACTTGTATACCCCATCTAATATTTCTTGATATCTAGAGTAGATTACAATAAACGAACAGCTTATGATATCTCATATCAACTTGTTCGAGCATGGCCATGCATTTCTAGTCTCACTCAATCAAGTGGCCTGTGATATAACTCCTATTATGTAGGAGGGACAAATCCTATCTTGATCATTCACACCCCACTACATATATCGTGATATGTTCAACATCGGTCTTTATAATGCGGCCAGTCATAGAGCATGTTTAACTATATCAAAACATACGACAATATACGTTGAGATAGTAATGATCTCAAGTCTAAGGATCATACATGTAGTCACCACCATGAGCAATATTGTGACCATCACATAATAATCCAAGACATGCTCATAGCAGGTCAATCCAATATGTTGTTATCTAACAACGTACTCATATATCTATTTTGAAATCTCTATGTCAATGAAAACTCATTGTCATCAATCAACTATATGTTAGCCTCAAACGTATTATTATTGTCCAAGCCCATAATAATATCAGCTAAGGATCTTTTAATAACAATCATATTATTATATGGACTTCATTATATTTCAGTTTATTTAAGACATAGAAATATGACTGAAAAATAATAATGGCAATGCCTTTATTAAAAAAACATGGTAAAGAAAGTATATCAATACAATCATCTCATAATTGGTCTTTGGGTATACTCTAACAGTTCTGGGCACATCTTGTGGCTTACGAGATGTAGGTGCATCCTCAGCTTTATCTTCTTTGCCATCAGTAGCAAGGTCACTCACTGTATCAGACACAGGAGTTGGTTCCTTTGGTGCAGGAGCATCGGCGAATAGCTTGCTTGGAGTAGGATCGACTGGCGAGCTTCCCCCAAACTTGGCTTATGTTCTTAATTGTGTACTGTTAACTCCTTGAAAGTACTGATTTTATTCTTATTTTACAATGCTTTTGCTTGTCTTTAGGTATATATGTTTGCATTTAGTTGCTAAATACATGCACTTGCATAAGGAGTTAGGGAGTTATTCTTTTGCTAGAGTGAGGGGTTGTTTTGTTGGCATTGATGTAGGTTAGGAGCAGAGCAGGCTTGGTAGAGCAACACAAAAGCGGGAAAAGTAGAAGAGAATTGCCGAGTCGTGGTTGGCAAAGATGGACCAGCTATTTCCAAGCTTGGTTAGCAAAGAATGGATGTCCGATGCCCAGTCAAAGTAGCCGTTGAACCCAGTACACGTCAGCCCTAAAATTCAAAAGAAGATAAGAGGATAACACGCTTTATCCTAAGTGCAAAATCAAATTTCAAATTCAAACCCACTCTAGGGTTTTCCATGCGTACCTATTTAAAAGAAGAGATCGATCAACTTGGGGGAGAGCACAGTGGTGAATGAGGAAGCTAGAGGCTGTGTGGTTCGACCATCTTAGACCAAGAGCTCTAGAGCACTCAAAAGGCTGCATCGACGGATTGCCTTCTTGCCCATTATCTTAGTTTTATTTTTATTTAAGTGATGATGTTGATATGCGATAATATTTTGTAGATGAGCTTACTTCGAAAGTGAATCTACCCCTTAGGAGTATAGATTGAAACTTAATTAATGAAAAGCTTCACTATAGACCTATAGGGGTTTTAACATGGTTAACTTAGGGTATTGCCATCGACAGAGGCAATGCCACTTTTGAAATCTGCTCGGTAATAAATCCAAGGGATGACATTATTAACAGCTGTCGTAGCTAACATAAAATCCTAGCATCTTTTGCCAACGCTCATCACCTATTTGAATAATTCTTTTTGCCAATTGTTTTCACTTTTACTGCATTCTTTTAGTTATTATCTAAAACAGAAATTCCAATCAATCCAAACATTCTTGATTCCTTTAACAAGCAAACCATTAAACAATTAAATTCTTGGTCAATCCATGTGGATACGATACTTAGCTAACTGTTGTATTACTTGCTGATCATGTATACTTCCACGCAATAGACTCACTCTTGGCATTATTTCTACATTTTCACGCTATATTTTTAATCTTTTGCCAAGCGTTAGCAAATTCGACAAGTTTTTGGCGCTGTTTCTGGGGATTGCAACGAAATTTATTGTTTTGATTTACTTATTTTGTTTTGTTTTACTTTATTTAATTGCTTTGTTTGCTCGACTAACCAATCCATACCTAAAATAACATCAAAACCATAAAAGGGTAACTCCATCATATCTACAACAAACACATGTCCTTGAACCATTAAAGGACACCTCCTATACATCCTTCTAACCACCACCGTTTCCCCAAAAGAGCTCATTACAAGCATACCCACATCTAAAAACTCAACAGGTAGATTAAGCGATTGTGCATGCTCACGCAAAATATATGAATAAGTAGAACCAGAATCAATCAAAGAAAGTAATGACAAAGATTGCAAAGTAAAGGTACCTGCAATCATATCGGTGTGATTCCTTCCCTCACGGTGTGTATACACCCTTGCCTGACCACCTCTTTCAGGCTGAACAACAACAACATGATCACCATTCCCATGTCCATGCTCCCTTCACTGAAAATTACCTCGACCGCACCCACGACCTCTTTGAGGCTCAACAGCACACGCAGGTGCTTGCCTAATCGCCTGAGGACAGTCACGCTTCACATGACCTTGACCACCATAAAGGCATTCTGACCTTGCTATCCACGGCCAGGATTACCACCACCACACCTCTGATTCGATTAATACTTCCTATCCTTGTGCTTCTTAGAATGATATCTACCAGCCTCAATCTCAGCCGATCTCTTACCAGAACTAGAACCACCAAAACGAGCAACTAAACCCAAATTCTACTCAATGTCCTTAGCCCGAGATGACTAAGACATCAAAATATGTGTAATCCGAAGCCAACATATAGGTCTTCACCTTCTTCACCAACCCATAACGGAAACGATCACATCTTTTCTATTTGTTGGGAACCAGCTCAGGGGTATACTGGCTTAACCGAACGAACTGAACCTCGTACTCAGCAATCGACATGCTTCCTTGTACCAAAGCCATGAAATCTTGCTTCTTCTCATCTAGATACTGAACACCCAGATTATTCCTTCGAAAAGCAGTTCGAAAAAATTCCTAAGTCACTTCGACAGGTTCCATTCCCGTAGTGATGGTTGTCCACCACGTATAAGCATCACCATGCAACAAAGACACTGTACAACCCAGCTTACATGCATCCGTACAACCCATCTGACCAAGAATCATTTGAGTGCTCTCAAACCATGCCTCAGAATCCCTCAGAGACAAACCTCAAAACTCGGTACCACCAGACTATGAAAACGCTCCAAAGGAAGTCTAGGGTTATTAACTGCGGAGCAACTACGTGCATACCCGCCATCACTGCCTGAAAAGCTCCAATTATAGCATGGACTAGTGGTGTCATATCGCCAAATACCGGCCCTTATGCTGCTTGAGGTTCAGCACCTCCCGCACCAGCTCCAGCTCCAACTCCACCATCACCACCAAGAGGAGGGCGGGGCAGCAATTCCTCATTAACCTTATTCTCTACCACACTACGTGTATTTTTCTAAGCTCTCACCTTAGTTCCATTATCAAAACAGTACGAATCTCTAGCATAAAAATGCAATATTAAAACCAATCACGCTAGCTCGAAACAAGAATCCAAGGTGATCAAATTTTAAAACAAAAACCCTTTATACTAATAGTAATATGGCAATGGGTACCCCAAATCTCTCCCCCAAACATCACAAACTATCCATACAACATGTTATCAACCACTGTGCAAATTACATAAGCAATCAACGACCAAATCATGGCATAAGCACTCACTGTGCATAGCAAACAACAAAATACAACTCAAAACAACGTCACATCATCTTATCGACATCCTAAACTTTCAAAACCTGGCTCTGATACCAATAAATGTAACCCCCTTGACCCGTTCTAGTCGCAAGACTGAATCGAGCGAGTCACACGGGGAATATTGAAGTAAAACACGAAAGTTCCACTTCAATAAACAGCCTTTTTTTCTTTTTATCTTTCTAGATGCAAAATTATCAACCTAAGTGTACATGCTGACAGCAGATGAAATTACAACTCGATCGGACATCGATTTAACATCCAATCGTCTTATGTAGCTTTTAGGGACCATTTTGTAAAACTTATAAAATTTAGGGACCAATTGAGAAATTAAAGTTACCAATAGTCAATTGGTAAGGTTTCATGCTTTCATATCAAATTTCAGCTCATTTCGATTGCCCAAACTCATTTAATTGAACATTCAAATATCCAGTGACCTAAACGTAAGAAAATAGAACTTCAGATAGCTTCAATTAACCAACTCAAATGTATTGATACACTTGTGCCCGTACTGATACGCCAATATCTCATCAAAAAATCAGATTTCCAGTAGCACAAAAGGGTATCGATACAGTCCCGTGTACCGATACGGTTTTCCAATTTGCCCTCTAATAGTATCGAGACGGTCTACCCTATACCGATATGGTATGCCTGGTTTGGATTTACTGTATCGATACGGTAGCCCGTGTATCGATACGCCTGGGCCTGTAATGTCACAAATTGCTTATTTTTCAAGCTTAAACTCATCTGAAAGCATCCCAACATGTTACTAAGACATAAATATCCACTTAGAGCATAAAACCATATGCATTAAACACCAAAGCATGCTTTCAACATCAACACATTTTGATTATCAATCTATAGGCATGCTTCCTATGAAAAGTAACCATTCAATCACCAAAATGCAAACCAAACCAAATACCAGCAATTAAAGGCCATTTACAAATCCAAAAGGGCAATTAAAACTTGCCACAAACCAGAGAGTTTCAAAACACAACCTCCTCAAACCTTAACACATCCTCCCATTGCCAATTATTACTATTAGGTAAACCAAAAACCATACTTGAGCTATGTTTTCACTCTTAGATCTCTACTTGTTTCCTTGCTGCCACCAAAGTGTTATTTTTCTGCATTGTTGGAAAAAGAAAGTGTAAGCATAAATGCCTAGTGAGGGATGCTCAATTTAAAACCAACAACAATGCATTTTAAAACCATTTCTCAAGTAGAAATCTCTTTCTCATCATGCTCATTCTATCTCACGCTTTAAACCACTTTCAAGCAAAATCAACAACTTTTAAACCACATGTATCATAAATCTCATGCATTAACCTTAATGCAAAACACAAGCCAAAGCTTCTCATGCTTGTTTCTCATAAAGCATTTCTCAAAATATAATCTCATGTATAAAACACATTGTACAAAGCATTTATAAACCATGATACATGTGAATTTCATATATTGGCTTTCAAGTGACCCAAGAATAGGCTAATCCCTAACCCGTAGTGATAGGCTCACCTCTATCACAAAGTACTAGGCTCACCTCTAGTACACATCGAATACACGGATTCTCATGGTGGGCTCCCTTCCACCAAATATCTCACTTTGGATGGGAATAGGCTCACCCCTAACCCGTAGTGATAGGCTCACCTCTAGTACCCACAATAGGCTCACCTCTATTATGTCATCGAAGAATTTATCTCGCGTATGAATTTTGTATATTATAGTGCACTTCTCATCCTATTGGTCAACCAATTGTATTCGTTAACAATAATCTCATCACTTGCCAATATACACTTAAAACCGTGTTTACCTACTGTTTTTCAATGCATAACATAAACCATTTCTCATACCATTTCAAAAGTGTAAACAATGCATAGCATTTTCTCAACAAGTTCAATCTCTTTAAAAACATATATCAATCTAATAGGATCACATGAATCATCTTTCAAGTCATAAAACATGCATAAACAGTAGGTAACAAATTTCTTTTCAAAACACGAGCATGATCAATCAAATCAATGGGAAAAGCCGAGAACCGAGAGCGAAACATCTCATACTTACTTCCGAGGTATATTAGCGTTTCAAGCTCAATCTAAACCCCAAAACCTTGCTTTCAAACCTTTGAATAGCTCCTTAGAGATTCAAAGTCCCAGACTTTTACAAAACAGTCACTAGAAAAGCAGTTTTCAAAAATTACGTTTTAGTCACTAGAATCAAAATGTTCAAGTTCCAACCATCAATTTCCAAAATTGAATTCACCAAACCTTTGTATACATTTAAAAAGGATTTTATAAACTTTTCCATATTTTATTTGTCTCAAAACCTTTTTAAAACATTAATCCTGAAACTAGTCCAAATCGTTCGAACTGGTTTAACCGAACCGTCCAGCCAACCCGGCTAATTTCTAAGCCCAAAATCGGGGCGTTACAGTTCATGGATGACTTCTTGGTGTTTGAAAAAACATTCGAGGGATGCCTTCAGAATTTGGAATTTTTTTGCGGATATGTATTGAGACTAACCTGATCTTGAACTAGGAAAAATGCCATTTCATAATGAAGGAGGGCATAGTTCTCAGACACAATGTGACCTAGAGAAGACTGGAAGTTGAAAAAGAAAAAGTTGAGGTAATAAAACAATTGCCACCTCCTACAGGTGTAAAAAGTATCTGAAGTTTTTTTGGACATACAAGTTTTTATCGTCGTTTTATTAAAGATTTCTCAAAAATTTCTAAACCTTTATGTTTGATTTTGGAACAAAATACCACTTTTGCATTTGATGATGTTTGTTTAAAATCATTTCAGGAACTTAAAAAAAGATTGATTAATGCCCTAATAGTCGTGGCACCAGATTGGAATGAGCAATTCGAGCTCATATGCGATGCCAACGACTATGCCGTTGGAGCAATGTTGGGACAAAGGCATGGAAAAGTTTTCTATACCATTTATGATGCCAGTCAGACGCTAGACGGAGCCCAGCTAAACTATACCACAACCGAGAAAGAATTTCTTGTTGTTGTCTTTGCATTTGACAAGTTCAGATCTTACATTGTAGGTAGCAAAGTTGTGGTGTACATAGACCTTTCGACATTGAAATATCTCTTGGAAAAGAAGGTTTCCAAGCCCAGACTAATCTGATGGACACTCTTGCTGCAAGAATTCTATGTTGTGCTATGCTGACATAGTCAACTACCTGGTAAGCAATATTTTGTCGCCAGATCTGGCGAGTAATGTAATCTCTTCGACCCGGCCTAGACGTCAGACCGAACCGAGTGAATTACATTGGGCTTTTTGAAACAAACCCGAAATTATTAACCAAAATTAGGTCCATTTTTTCCTTTTCATCTTTTCTAGATGCAACATTATGTCCTATGGTGTGCATGCTGGCAACGGGTGAAACCTTGATTAAATCGGGCATCGAATTGACATCTGATTGCGTTCATTTACAATTTAAAGTCCAAATTGCAAATATTGAAAATTACGAGGACTTACTTATATTTAAGGTTACCGATCCTCAATTAATCATGTTACATGCTTGTTTGCCAAATTTCAACTCAAAAAGATCATCCAAACTCATACTATTGCATTCAAGAACATCAGGGACCAAAATGAAAGAACCAAAAATTGCAAGAATTACTTTAACCGAATTAACGGTAGCCGGTACTGGTACGCAAGCACCTGTACCAAAATAGGGCTTCATACTAACAGGATCGTACCGGTACGTAAACAAGGCGTATCAGTACGCATGCTCGTTGCATAAAGTTAATTTCTAGTAGCTAAAACTCGTACTGATACTGCCTTTGGTGTACCGATCCCAGGCGTATTTTCCGGCTTACCCATACCAATATGAGGCCCTACGTATCATTACGATCTGACCCAAAATGCCCAATTTTGCTAGTTTTTCATACAATCATGGATTCAAACATGCTATATACATGTACACCACTAAACTAAAGATCAAACCATGCTAGAACATCAAGGAGTCATGATCAAAACATAGCAATAGACTTCAATCATGATTCTAGAGACATGCTTCCTAGAAACCAACCATCCAAAAACATGAAACGTAAGTCCACTTCAAAATCAATCATATAAAGCCTCAAACAACACCACAACAACATTATAAACTTGCACAAATAGGGAGTTTAGCAAATAACCCTCTGTTGCGCGTAATAAGTGCTACGCAATTGTGCAAGTATACACGTCGCAAGTTATAGTATAAAAGTTATCGTCTCCACAGGGATTGGTGCCACTTCAAGAATCTAGTCTCTTGCACTGTAAAAAGTAAAAACACAAGTGAAGGATTATAGAAGTTTTAACTAATAACTAATCTACAAAGCAATTAAGTAAAAGAAAAGATGAATTCGAATGAGAGAGATAGGCTAGGTTATCGTGAGTTGAGGTGTGATAGCCGATTGGATTGTCTTGGTAAAAGAGTGCACGGGCAACTCAGTTGCCGTGGCGACTTGCACAACGGGGTTGCCTTGGCAACTAATTGATGGTTGCTTGGGCGACTAGTTGGGCAACTACTTGGGCGACTGGGCAGCAACTTCAAGGTTCGGCGGAGCGTTCTTCAATGGTTTCTTCTTATCCCTAAGTCGAAACTCTAGCTACTTGTGCACGGCTTGATAATACATCCCTGCGTGAATCAAGGGTGAACAACAACCAATCTTACGCTCCTCTTAGCCGTTGAAATCCTTAACTTATTCCTAAGCCGGATTAATCTTCACCATCATTGGATTGCATAAAGATCATATTCATTCGTTTCTTGAATCTAACTCTCCCGATATTAGATAAATGGATGAAATCACGAGATCCTCTCCCAATTCACTCGCAAGCAATAATAGGAACCAAGAATGAATAAACCTTGAAATAGAAAAGTGCAAACTCTTATTACCTAAACAAAAACCAATAGTTTCTCACAACCACAAAACACAATAACCATAGCCAAGTAAATTTAGTTCATGGCTAGGTTCCAAAGAAACACAAGATAATTAATCCCTAGCATGAACCCAATCGAACAAAGATGAAGGAAGAGGCTTGTCGAAATCCTCCTTGCCCTTGATGCTTGTCGAAAATTCTCTCCTCTTGCCCTACTTGGACTTGCCGAAATTTCCCTCTTGCTCTCTCTCCTGGAATTGTCGAAATCTCCTTGATATTTATAGGGCTAGGCCAAAGTCCTTCTTTGAGGAGGAGTTTGAGTTGGAATTAAATTATCTTTAAAGAATATAATTCTTTATTATAATTTTATTCCTATTAGAACTTCTCCTATCCTCTTGGAATTTAATTCTTCTTTAATCTCTGCATGGCAATCAAATTCCTTTGGGCTTGGGCCTTGCTCCATGTCATCTTGGGCTTGTAAAATCATGAATTTCGATATCCCTATTGCTTTTGGTCTTTGTCGACAAATGCCATGGCAACTGGCTCAGCGTCTCCTTCATACACCGCACTTGCCTGCAACTAGCTCGGCATTGCTTTGGCAAGTGATCCTGCACATACACACAAAAAACACACCAAAGCAGCATCTATTTCCAAAAAAATCACCAAGTTATGTAATCAAGCTCAACGATTGAAGGAAACATGGATTAGTGCATGAATGGCTAACTTTGCAACTAATATGAGCCTAAGTCTAACAATAATATGAGTAAAAAGGGTAAGAAAAATAGTACTTTTGAACAGTTATCACACCCCCAAACTCGAACTATTGCTTGTCCTCAAGCAATGCAAACTCATAATTACCTGCCAAGACTTCAAATTTTCACAAACTTAGCTTTGAACTTGATTTCAATTCTCTGAACCGGGGCACAAAGTATGATTGGCTTTTTATTTTTCGGAAAACTGAGGAGTTACTCGGAATCAAACTATAATGCTTGTGAGTGTGTGCGGAGTTGTGTGCAAGTTGATTTTTCGGATTCTATGCAAACAATAGGTTTTCAAATTACTTCATTGGGTTCTTTTTTAACATGTTTTAACTAGAGCCAATTTCGGGCACCTCTAGTGTTTTATTTTTAGTTTTCTTAAGTTAATTTAATCGACTAGAGCCGGTTTCGGGCACCTCTAGTTAAAAAAAAATTTAATGCCTCCTAGAGCCAGTTTCGGGCACCTCTAGTGAAATTTTTTTAGCATATGCTAGAGCCAATTTCGGGTACCTCTAGCATTCATCCAATTTTTATTCTAATCCCCCAATTTATTAATTATCGACCTAAGTTTACTAGAATTCCTTAAATCAATCAAACCACAACAGTGTTTCATCAAATTTAGCATCATAGTAAAATTCTAAGTTTTTCCATGGTTATCCTAGAATAAAAATTCTATCAATTAAGTGCATTGGCAAAGTCATCATTGAATATTCATCAAATCTAAGCAATTCTTGTTCTAATTAAAGGCATGGCGAGCAGGTTTATGTATCCTAAATGTAATGCTTAAGATTAATGTAACTAAACATGGTAATTACTAATAACAATCCCCCCCAAACTCGAGTGAGGCATTGTCCTCAATGCATGCATAAAAATAACGAAAAATAACAATAAAAATAAAAATGCATACGAGGACTTACTCCGAGAGTTCGTCATCGTAGATGATTAGTTTCCTTCTAGTTGGCGTCTTGACTTTCTTGCTTGAACGCGATGGTTGTTTTCTTGTTGCGGTGGTGGAATCGATCCTCGTGACGGGTTGTCCTCATCATCCTCTTCATCAATGTCAATGGCTTTTCGTTTGGAGGATTCAATTGGTGCGGTCTTTATTGGTTCAATGGAGGACTCGTCCGAATCTGAAAAATCAGAAAATGATTCCGTAGGAGTTGATTCAGGCATAGGTGCTTTACCTTTGGCTTTTTCAGTGGTTGCCGGGGCATTGTCAGGGTTGGTTGCCGTGGCGTCAGCTTCCTTGGTTGCGAGTGGCAAGGATATCGGGAAAATATTGGGAACGGCACACGGTTGTCCGGGTACCTTTCTAGGATGACTTGGGTGATGGCATTGTTGTGCTCCTTCATGTACCACATGAACATTAGTTGCCGATCTTCAATTTGCCTTTAGGCGGCTTTCCAATGGGTGCAAAAGTGCTTCAATGTGTCCCGGGATTAATGGCCGAGTTGCCCTGGCGTTAGGTGCTTGGGCATTAGGGATTGCCGCGGCGGCAGGAGTTGCCGTGACAATTGGGGGCCTTGAAGAATCTCCCGGTGCCTCTCCCATTAGCTTCCGGATTAGTGCTTGATTCCAACCAGACTTGGGTAGGGCTTTTCATCGGTGGACTCACTCGGGACATGTATCTCCTTGCAAAGATTGGAAATTAAGCAAGGGAAGAAAAGATAACCCTTATCTTTTGAGCTGCATACAAAAAATCTCATCGCAAATAATTTTTCCAATGTTAATGATGCGATTATGCAAAATAGAATGTATGAGCAAAAGACGTGGTATATCAACGGTAGTATTGTGTGTGGAGGGCATTAAAGAAGTTTTAACAAACTTATTCCATAGTTTTGCCTCGGGTTTTAGCCGAAGGCGATTTACCGTGCCCTTGTATTTACCGTCGTTCCAATGAGTTCCTGGTTGAGTGAGTTCTTAAAGCACCTTGTCGAGTTGCTTGGGATTGATCTCGTCAACAACGAAGGCTTGATGCTCGTCCTTCTCAATGTAAAGTCCGTAAAAGGTGTTGATGCTTTCGGGACTTATAAGTATGGCCTTGTCACGAACAAAAAAACATAAGGATTATCCGGGTTAGGTGAGTGAGCATAGAATTCTCTTACCCATGAGATGTTACCCGGTTCGGTTGATGGCAAAAGATTTGCCACTTTTGATGTGCAATCCTTTTGAAGATGAATGGTTCAAGGCCAAATCTTGAGATCTGGAGTATTCAAAGCCTTGTTCTTCATGAATCTTCCGGCTTTCAAACTTGGATTGAAATCTTTCTTGAACCACGGTGTAGCAAACTTCTTGTATCTTGGTTCTTTGGAGGAACTTGGATGAACTAAAAGTTTAATCTTGGATGCCATGTATGATCTTGGTTGTGAGTAAAAACAAAGAAAAGAAAAGAAACTAAAAAGTTGCAAGATAGAAAGTAGGAATAGGTTAAGGGTGATGGGTTGTATAGAATCGATAGGTGGGTGGGATTAGGGTTTAGGGGAAAACGAAAAAGGGTTTAGGGTTTTGTAGGAGTTGTCGACAAGGGTTTTGGTTAGGATGAATTGGAGGCTTTATATAAGCCTTAGATTCAGCCCATTAGTTTCCTTGTTGAATATGTTTTCCTACTTGGTTTAGAATTCCTTCTTTATCTTGAACTTCCTTTCCTACAATTCAAAAACAAATCAAATAAGGATTAAAATTAAAGATAAACTAATAAAGAAAATAAATAAAGATGTGTAATAGGATTCTTAGACTTGAATAAAAAAAAATCTATCCTAAAACTACTAATAATCGGCAAAATAATAAAATAATAAAAAATAATAATCGGAAAAAAATGAAAAATAAATAATTAAATAATCGACAAAAACAAAAATAAAAATAAATAAAAATAAAAATAAAAATATCAAAAGGGAGAGCATGCTCATGCATCTCCTAAATTGACCACTTCCTTGTTACGTTCCACATGGGCACCATTGTAGTGCTTCAATCTTTGTCCATTAACTTTGAATTCATGGTTGTCGAGATGGACTTGATTATCACAAAGACCGTGGGAGAATGGTTTGACGACTTGAATGGTCCCGACCATCTTGATTTCAACTTTCCCGAAAAGTTTTAGCCGAGAATTGAATAGGAGAACTAGTTGCCCTCGGCGTGAATTGCCGTGGCAATAGTTTCTTGTCATGCCATCGCTTTGTTTTCTCCTTGTAGATTCGTGCATTGTTATAGGCGAGTGCACGAAATTCTTCTATCTCATTGAGATCCATCAAGCGCTTTTGTCCGGCACTTTCCCAATCCATATTCACGGTCTTGATTGCCCAGTACGCCTTGTGCTCGATTTCCACCGGTAGATGACATGTTTTACCATAGACAAGCCGGAAGGGGGACATACCTAATGGTGTTTTGAATGCAGTGCGATATGCCCAAAGTGCGTCATCTAGTCTTAATGACCAATCCTTCCTTGAGGGATTTACAACTTTCTCGAGTATTCCCTTCAACTCCCGGTTTGAAATTTTTGCTTGCCCGTTGGTTTATGGGTGATATGCCGTGGCGATCTTGTGTGATATGCCGAAGCGTTGCAACATCTTGGCAATTAGTCTGTTGTCAAAATGCTTGCCCCCGTCGCTGATAATTGCTCTCGGCATCCCAAACCGTGTAAATATGTTTTTCTGCAGGAATCGTTGCACGGTCTTGGATTCATCGTTGGGAACTGCAGCTGCCTCTACCCATTTAGACACATAGTCGACGGCGAGTAAGATGTAGAGGTTGCCGAATGAAGATGGGAAAGGTCCCATAAAATCGATCCCCCATACATCGAACAGTTCTACCTCGATGATGTTCTGGAGTGGCATCTCATGTCGTCTAGAGATATTGCCCGTCCTCTGGCAACGATCACATTGCTTGTAAAAGTCTTGGGCATCTTTGTACAATGTTGCCCAATACAAACCGGATTGCAAGACTTTGGCCGCGGTACGAGTTCCTCCAAAATGTCCTCCATAGGGTGAAGAATGGCATTGCCGGAGTACATTCTGTTGCTCTTCTTCAGGGACACATCGGCGTATAACCTGATCTGCACATTGTTTAAACAAAAGAGGCTCGTCCCAAAAGTAATGCTTAGCATCATGGCGAAACCGCTTCTTCCCTTGGTGAGTAATGCCATACGGAAAAATACCACAAACAAGGAAATTAACTAAATCTGCGTGCGGTATTATTGCCGAGGCATGTCTTTGCCGTAGTAGTGTCGCTCCCAAAATTGCCGAGGCGTGTGCATCCAAGACTGCTGCGGCGTCGAGAGTTGCCGAGGCGTGTGCATCCATGGTTGCCGAGGCAATTAGAATTTGTTCATCCGGGAATGCATCGCATATCTCTAGATCTGCGTCTTTCTCTCTATTGCATTCCAGACGTGATAAGTGATCGGCCACTTGATTTTCTGTTCCTTTCCTGTCCTTAATTTCAATATCAAATTCTTGTAAAAGTAATATCCAACGAATCAAACGAGGTTTAGCATCCTTTTTAGCAAATAAGTATTTGATTGCCGAATGGTCCGTATGAACAATTACCTTTGTACCTATTAAATTGGATCGGAACTTGTCAAATGCGAAAACTACAGCTAGTAACTCTTTCTCCGTTGTTGTGTAATTCACTTGAGCATCATTAAGAGTTTTACTAGCGTAGTATATCACATGGAAGGTCTTACCTGTGCGTTGGCCTAGGACTGGCTCCTACCGCGAAATCACTTGCTCACACATGAGCTCAAAAAGGTAGCGTCCAACTGGTGGAACGACAATGGGTGCCGAGGCAAGCTTTTTCTTTAGGGTTTCAATGCTTGAGTGCAAGAATCATCAAAATCGAAGACTTTATCCTGTTCAAGCAGATTACACAAAGGTTTAGTGATTTTAGAAAAATTATGAATGAACCTCCCTGTAAAAACTCGCATGTCCGAGAAAACTTGAATTCCTTTAACCGAATTTGGTGGTGGTAATCTCTCGATCACGTCCACCTTGGCTTTGTCTACTTCAATTCCCTTGGATGAAATCTTGTGGCGAGCACTATTCCTTCATCTACCATAAAGTGGCATTTCTCCCAATTGAGGACTAAATCTGCTTTCTTCGCATCTTGCCAACACCCTCTCTAAATTGCCGAGACAGCCGTCGAAGTCATTACCAAAAACCGAAAAATCATCCATGAAGATCTCAAGGAAGTCTTCGACCATGTCTGAAAAGAGCGCCATCATGCATCTTTGGAAGGTTGCTGGGGCGTTACACAATCCGAACGGCATCCTTCTAAGGCATAAGTACCGTAGGGGCATGTGAAGGTTGTCTTTTCTTGATCTTCTCGGTGCTATGGCAATCTGATTGTAACCTGAATAACCATCAAGAAAACAAGAAAAGGGTTTACCTGCAAGACGGTCAAGCATTTGATCAATAAAGGGTAATGGGAAGTGATCTTTCCTAGTGGCTTTATTTAGCTTTCGATAGTCCATACAAACCCTCCAACCGGTCACAAATCTGGTTGGGATAAGTTCATTATTTTCATTGCTTACCACTTATTATACCTCCCTTTTTGCACACATTGTACCAGACTTACCCACGTACTATCGGAGATAGGGTATATATAATGCCGGCGTCAAGCCACTTGATGATTTCTTTCATTACAACCCCTTTCATGGCATGATTCAGTCTCCTCTGGGCCTCAATTGAAGGTTTGTGATCATCTTCCAACAAGATCTTGTGCATGCACACCGCCGGCTAATTCCCTTCAAGTCGGCAATTGTCCACCCTATTGCCTTTTTATGTAGCTTCAACATGTTGATCAACTTCTTTTCTGCTCAGGCTGTAACTTAGAGGAAATAATTACAGGTAATGTATTATCGATCCCTAAGTATACATATTTCAGATTGCTCGCAATTGTTTCAACTCAAGAATTGGTGGATTTTCGATAGAGGGTTTTTCGATCTTACCTTCCTTACCCGAGTAGTCCAAAGGGTTCAAAGTATGTACCTGGTCGATTGACTAGCCAATTTGCCTCTTCTGGTTGTTCCTCATCGACCGGTTCTTCATACTCCTCGGGTTCCTCTTGATCGGCAATGTAGTTGCCGAGGCAACTAAATTCCTCATCGGTTAAATTCTGCCGTGGCATGAAGTAGTTGGCATTCTTCTGGATCATCGGCATGCCTTAGTGTTTGGAACACATTTAGTTTTACCTGCTGGTCATTCACCCTCATTGTGAGTTCTCCTTTTCAACATCAATCAAAGTTCTCCCCTGTTGCTAGGAATGGTCTCCCGAGAATGATAGGCGCATGCTCATCCGCTTCACAATCCAAAACAATAAAGTCAGCGGGAAAAATGAATTTATCAACTTTTACCAAGATGTCCTCGATTTTTCCTCCTGATGCACATAGGATCTGTCATTAGCTGCAGATAATCATGTTGTAGGTCTTGCCTTCCCGATTCCTAGTTTCTGAAAAACCGATTTAGGCATCAAGTTTATGCTAGCCCCTAGGTCGCATAGTGCTTTCCCGACATAGTGATTTCCAATAGAACAGGTATTGTGAAACTTCCGGGATCCTTCAACTTTGGTGGCATACGGTTGTGCAACATTGCCATGCATCCCTCTCATGCAAAGAATCGTTTCAAACTCTCCTAGCCTTGTTCTTTTGGACACAATGTATTTAAGGAACTTGGCATAGTTTGGCATTTGTTCAATTGCTTCCACCAATGGCAAGTTGATGTGGACTTGCTTTAGGATATCAAGAAACTTCTTGAATTGGTATTCTTGCTTTTGTCGCTTCAACCTTTGTGGGAATGGTGGTGGAAGTCGGATATCTTCGATCCTTTAATTGGTTTGAAATTTGATTGACGGCATTGCAGGGACATCTGGAGTTGCCGAGGCATTATCAACTGGGGTTGCCGAGGCATGCTTATCGCAAGTTGCCGAGGCGTCTTTATCGTTGGTTGCCGAGGCATGCTTATTGCCGGTTGCCGCAGCAATTCCTGGTTCAGCATCTGAGGCTTTGCCGCTAGGTTCGTCTTGATCTTTTTGTGGAGTTTTGTTTGACGAGCGGGTTTGAATTTCTCTAAGTTGTTGGCCACTTCTGGTGGTGATTGCCTTACATTGCTCATGGCCAGTTCCTCTTGCGACTTCAGTATCGCTAGGTAAACCTCCTTGTGGTCTAGTGTTCAGATTTTGAGCAAACTGTCCGACTTGATTTTCCAATGATTTGATTGCCGCCTCTTGGTTTTGCAATCTCATCTCGGTCCTGTTAATAAAAGCATCAGTTCTTTTTATGAAATTACTATTCTCAGCCATATAAGATTCAGTTTTCATCATAAAAGCATTTAGAGAATTTTCCAAAGAACTAGATGTTGTCGGTTGTTGCTGCGGCATCTGTTGCCGTGGCATATTCTGCTGGAATCCGATGCTTGTGCATTCTGATTGTTCTGGTTTAGAGCATTGTTGGGATTACTCCATGAAAAATTCGGGTGCTTCTTCCAAGCTGGATTGTATGTATTTGACATCATGTTGTTGCCCCAATTGTAATTCCCCACATAGAAGCTGGATTCTGGATTCTGCATACATTCAGAAGAATTATGGTTATCACCACATAACTCACAAAAAGAATCCATTACCTTGACTTCATGTGTGTTGTTTGGTTTTTGCATGTTCGGACCATCTTGGTTAAAGCGCCAATTGTGCCGAAATTGAATCGATGATCCTAGTTCATGTATTGTGGCTTGGCGTCTAACTCCTCCTCTTCTAGTAGATGGGAATTGATAGTCATTCTTGGCTAGCCTGTTTAAAATTTGCATTGCTTCCTCCGGCGACTTATCTAAGAGTATGCCGTTTGCCGAGGCGTCTAGCATCATCCTTGTTGGTGTATTCATGG